>CM070633.1:32921913-33521913 GCA_036346255.1 Ampelocalamus luodianensis | reverse complement strand
GGAGCAGACCGATCCAACGTAGAGCACATCGGCGAAGTGGTCATAGTCGATCGTCCAGTGCCCCCGCGAATCGATCGTCTCCTCCAGCAACCTCTAAAGTTCCTTGTGAAGATCGTGGATCGTCCTCAAGCGCAACAGCAACCGCAGTAGAGCCTCTACGGTATCCACATGTCCAGGGAAGGAACAACCGGACGCCGGTGTGCTAGCACCAAGTCACACGGTGGGGCTCTCTCGGGAAGATGGCAGCAAGGGTTTCGATGGTGTAGTTCACGTTGCTCGTCTATCCCCAATAGCCTCAAGCATCTCCTTATATAGTGCACATAACGGATCCTATCCGAACACGTTTTGTTCCAACCCGTTAAGTGTGTGACCCGTTCGATTTATGTGTAATCGGTTGTGACTCGGAAACCCTTTCCGACCACGAGTCGTAGCGGTCCCTAGCAGGACATAACGATTCTTGAATACACACAAATTATATCGGACGAACCTTAATGCAACATGATCTACAACTAGGTCCTCATCACTTACGACTAGCTCGTATCTCATCACGATCAGTCCGTATTTAGGTACGACCAGTTTGTAACTCCTTACGACCAGTTAAACCTTTAGTACGACCAATCTATAACTGTGTACGACCAGTTTATATTTAGTCTCGACCAGTTCGTAACTCCTTACGACTAAGTTTTGACCACTCTGTGATTACGTTTGACCAGTCTACGACTAGCTCGTATCTCCATATGACCAATCTGTAACTGATCGAACTAAGCGACCTACTCGTGTATCCTCCCTTTGCCTCACGATATCTGATTTGAACTACATGTGAGATATTTGTCATCCATGGACTATTCAATACTTTCTCGATCGAGTGTCGGATAACCTTATGTGGTCGAACTCTTCGACCACGAGTGGCATGGCCATGCACTTTCTTCATCCGACCACTTTGAGAGGCCAGAGATCTCTTCCGTTATGTTAGGAGGGGCAAATCCTATATCCGACCAGTCACATCCCTCCGCATGTTTTATAGCATACCCGAAAGCTACCTTTATAACTACCTTGTTACGAGTAGCGTTTGGCAACCCCTAAGAGTGCTATTGCACATATAGGGAACTACGCTGATCTCAGGTCTAAGGATTATACATCATCATTGCTTGAGACCAACTAATGACATATAGAACCATAACAATCTCAATAGTGTCTCAAGGTGGGTTTATCCAACCCCATGTTCTCTAACATGTGTTCACATTATTGATTTGATATCCCTATATCCATGACCGGTGAAACATAGTCATCAATCAATACATATGCTGGTCGTAGAGTCACTAGTGTTATGACCAGTGACATTCGACTAGGGATACTTTTAGAACGACATCATATAAGTTAAAGAGTTTCACCAACAAGTCACATACTTGTTGATCTATATAACTAATAATTCATTTAAGGAACAGAATAATATTTATTCAATAATTCATAAATATAGACATGATACAATCATCTCTATGATTGCCTCTAGGGCATATCACCAACACGACGCGGATTACAACGAGGTGGCGACGCTCGGTTACCACAGGTTCCAGCGATAGGCGGCCCTTTGCCGGCGGCGAGTGGTACCAACGTGAAGAGGAGGCTTCGACGAACTCAACAAGGTAGCTACGGGTGTGAGGAGACCTCTAAAGTAGCCGGTGGCAAGGTTTAGGCAGCGGCTAGGTTTCAGCCTTGATGAATCTAGGACTCTAGTGACGTTCCAGCGAGAACCAAGGTAGCCAGGAGGTAGCTATCAACCTTGCGAACTCAAAGACGGCGGAGGCGAGGCTTCAGTGGCTTCAACAGCGGAGAAGGAGCTCGTCAGAGTTTGCGGCGATCCAAAGCTTCAAGGGCATATTCCGGCGGCTAGGGTTAGGGTCTTGAGCGGTGGATACGCGATTCAAGGTGCAGAGACCCATGGCTCTCCTTCCCCTTTTATAGCCTCAGTCGAGAGAGTCCGTGGCGCAAACGGCAAGGAACGCGGCGCAGAGGAGGAGTCCGGGTGCGGGACAATATCGAAGACGATGACGACGTGGTAGACGGGGCCACATGGTAGAGACAGAGGCTCAGGAGAGTCCGTGTGCGAAATGGCGTGGCTCGGGTGTCGGGTGGGACCGGCGCATACGGGCGCGGGAGAGAGGGAATATGGGCTGCGGTGGAAGATGGACCGGAAGCGGGAAGGATTCGGTCGAGGGCTTAGGGTTTTGGCCCAAGAAAAATCTGAGATTTTAATAGTTTTTTCTTTTTAGAAAATACTGAAAAACCCAAATAACAACTAGAAAATAGCAAATGTACTCAGAAAAATTCTAGAAAGTTTTAGAAAATATATCCAAGCACAAAGATTCTAAATAAAATAGTTTTGACAATAGTTGATGTTGACATTATTCACATTAAATGGTTTTTGATCTCTGAAAATTCCAATTAAGCTTTAACATTAACAGAAAAAATCAAATGATTATTTTTATTTTTAAACTTCAAAAACAAACCAAATTTTTGGATGTTACACTTGTGGCCACCGGGCAGTGGCTCGACGTGAGGCGAGAGGGGCGAGTAGGCTGAGGCGCGAGGAGGCAGGCTAGGCTGGGCCGCGAGTGAAGAAGGAAGAAAGGAAGGGGAGGCGCGGTGCGCGCGCGACTGAGCTATGTGCGGGAGTGGGCCGCATGCAGGAGAAGGCTGGCACGGCAAGCACCCATGCGGGCTATGGTGAGGTGGACCATGCATGGGAGACAAGAAAGGAAGGAGAGGGGGAGTGGAGTGGCCCGACCGGTGGGTTTCTGCCTGAAGGGAGAGAGGGAAAAGAAATGCTTTGGACTTGATTTGAATTAATTCCAAGATGAATTTGAAATTTAAATTCAAAGAGATTTTGGGATTTAAGTCTTCTTGTAGATTTTTATTAATTCCTTTTAATGCTAGGATTTTGATTTAACTTTTGAAATGCACCCAAATTTTTGTAACTCCACACAATGCAACAAAAGTTTTTTTTTGAAATTCCATAAAACATCAAATTGCACAAAAATGGGTTGTTACATGTGGTGAGTTGAAATATGCATGATCTCAGAATAGGACATATGGATGCTGCCTATCGAATCCAACATTATTTGAAGAGTTGCCCGGAAGAATCAGCACCTGAATGTGGAAGAGTATTGCGATGCAGATTGGACGAGCAGTGTGGATGACAGGAGGTCTACCTCTGGATATTGCATCCTTGTGGGAGGTAACATTGTGTCATAGATGAGCAAGAAGCGGGAGGTTGTGGATCGGTCTACTACAAAGGCAAAGTACAAAACAATAGCGTTGACTGTGAGTGTAATGATATGGATGAAGGGTTTATTTTCTGAGCTTCGTTTATGGAGAAATAATCTCTTGGTGTTGCATTGTGACAATAAATATGCAATCAACATTGCTAACAATCCGGTACATCATGATCGTTTATGGAGAAATAATCTCTTGGTGTTGAATCAGCTCGGAAGACCTAGTTCAATACTACTTCATCGGTAAGTGAAATTATGTTAGACTAGTATGCTAGACTATGGTAAAATATATGAAGTTATAAACTCATGTTGTATTATTTAACTATATACAAACTTCGTATTTATAAAGTCATTGAACTATGTGTCATTTTTATTCTATAATTATGTATTTGAAGTGAGATTCTAAGTGAAATTATGTGTGTAATTACATATATATTTATGAATAAATATATATTATTATATTAAAATCTGAAATGGTACGCAGAAATAGACCGATACCGATGCACTCCATACCAAAAGGGAATGGAATTGATAACTACAGTCCTAAGGATAACACATGCGATTAATCAATTATTCCTGAAGTCTACATGACATACTAGGGCTAACCACAGGTCAAGTTTTACTTCACTCAATCAGGACGGGGAGACCCTTGATAGGTGAACCGAAAAGTGCATTTATTTAGAAACATGCTCCGTTCCTGGAACATGTCGCAGTTCAGCACTTGAGATGTCATTTGTAAAATTTTCCATGTACTCAACTTACCAAGTTAGATGTACCTTTATACGCTCGAGGCAATCAGTAGTCCAAAAGCATTCAGAAGTTCTGTTCCTGAAATTTGGAGAATAGGGTCAGCTATATATGATCAAGTTATGGTTCTCCAACCCCCCATTTTCTGTTTTATCGATGTTATTTCCGTAAATCCTAGTTTCCCGTGTTTCTAAAAGAAATCCTTTGTTCCAAAATATTGTGTTTCATGTTTCATGCTAGATAACTTTGAGCAGAGTTTCACACAGAATTGTCACCCACAAGGTTTTCCTGAGACTGTATTTGAGACCCTGTTTGGTAGAGCTTTAGATTCTCATTTTTCAGATTATGCTCCTGACTCTGTGAGAATTCACTTCTCGAAGAATCTGGAGTTGTCTGTTGAAAGCGTTTGGCTGGTAGGTTGGCTCCAAAAACCATATGAAGGAGGATTAGAGATAAATAGACCATGTTACCCCTGATTGTAATAATTCAATTGTATTTGTGTATTTCTCCTATGTATTTATAAACAAATTATAGAATTTTTTCCTCTAAATTTCTTTAGACCATGTGAATGTATATACGTTGTATCTATGCACAATGTCAGGTTACATTGCATTTACACTTCATGATAGATTACAACTGTGTATAAGCAAATTTTGTACTGTTCACGCTGAGATAGATGTAGCTGAAGATATCACATTCATATCGTATAAGTGTTCAAATGAAAATTAAATGATATTACGTACAAGTATTGAAATAATAAATAAGTAATAACAAAAGACCACAAAAATTCGTAAGTAGTGTGTCCATCATCCTGAATGAGCAATTGCACTTGTAAAGTCATCACGAAAACTATCCATGGATATAGCACTTGTTTGCGACGTTGATGCATCCGATGCATCCTGAAAAATTCGCAAGTAGTGTTCTCGTCGTTCCACTCAACGTTATCAACTATCTGCATACTTGTTCAAGAACTACCTAATGTTTTGAAATCATTTCTGACAAGGAAACTGAAAGGAAATTGAAGACTCAGTGTTAGAAACTTGACTGCCAAACCACGGGAAAGCGCAAACAGCAGAAGCTCCAGGAAGAGAGAGAGGGGGGATAGATAGATAGATAGATAGAGGACTCCAAAAAGAAGTAATTGTGTGATCACTCACAACAGAAGATAATTAACTTAAATGGTTAACCCTATTATTATGAATAAAGTTATTAGTTACTTTGAACAAATACTACAATTCTGAGGTAACTAGTTAAAAAAACAAAGTTACTAAACCAAAGTCCCCTACACTATTGGCAAGAAAGCTTTTTTTAACTACCCAACCCATTTTCTCATATGTCAGTGACCAGGTACTAAATATAGGGTAGTTAAACTGCCATGTCCCGTTAGTTGATATATAATACTGAGATAGATATCTACATATTATGCATGCTACAAGCCTAAGAAATGAAATTGGGATAAACATATGTTCAGGAACTTGCTATGGATATACATAACCATGTCAATCTGTTTATGTAAAGACCGGAACATAAGCTCAATCTTTGTTATTAGTAACTAGTAATGATAAGAAAATATGTAAAATAAGTCATCAAAGCAAACCTTTGTGTGATACACGATGTTGTATCTGTATATGCAAAATCAAGTCCAGGAAGACCAGCAACTTCCTGATATATTTGAAAATCAGTAGAAGATTTTATTGCTCTAGAACCAAAAACATCCTGCAGTTACAAGTTTGAGTTATGTCATATTTGCAAGCTGCAAGGAAGACAAACTATAAGATTTCCCTCCTACTGGCCATTATATGATGTTTGTTTTTAAGATCATCTGCTGGCCCAACAATATAAAACTTGGAACAGGAAAATAACTCTAACATCTGAGCAAGACCCCATCTAACCATCTGAATTAAGTTCCTAACCAAAAAAACCTCTACCAGTTCAATGGTCAGCATTACAAACTCAATGAATGTCTCATACCAATCAGAAATTCATAGTCCCCAGGCTTGCTCTCAGCTGGAGACAGTTTATACAGATACTACATCCATGAACGATAGGGAAGTGCTATGCAAGATATTGTGTATTTATGTTATCTTTTTCTCATGTTTAATGTGAGAATATCGACAATGTAGCTGCCAGAAATATCAAGTATACATCCTCACATCAAGCAAAGGTATCAGGCAAAGAACATTGGCATTGCACAAATTGTATCAGGCAAAGCAACGAGTTATTACAGATCGATTCACCCTAGGGCTAAAGGCGAAGAGGAGCGAGACAAAATAGGGAGGGAAAGGGGAAAGACAGATGACGAGCTTACCTTCACCAGAGCTCGCCGGTGGTCCTCGTGAAACTGCAACGGCGAAGAAGTCGGGGAACGATGGCCTCTAGGGTTTCCAGTCGACGGCTCTCGTGCAGGCGGCGGCGAACTCCGGGGCCTGCTGCGGAGCAGTCCAGGACCATCGGGGGCCGGAGGAGGCGCACACGGGGGCCGGAGGAGGCGCACAACGGAGGCCAGACAGGGCGCAGTCGAGATCAAGCGGGGCGCACACAGGGCCAAGGGGCGGAATCGCCTTGTCGCGAGAGAGCAACGGGAGGGGAAGAGACGTGAGGGAAAGGCGAAGGGGTACGGCGGGGGGGTCGTGCGGTGGAATTGGTGTGGGGGTAGTTCGATGGAAAATTGCGGGTAAAATCTTCCAACTTCAAGGGGCATTTCTTTTCTGGAGGGTTGGATTCTCACGAGAATCTACGGAAGGTTGCTTCTCGTTGCTAGTTCATTTTTGAGACAGCTCCTCGTGAGAATCAGAATCAGGTCGTTTTGGGAAGTCGAGTGTTTGGTGCAACTCCACCAGATCCGAATGAGAAGCTGGGAGTAGGAGTTGTACCAAACAGGACCTGAGTTAGCGCCTCTCATGACAGTGACACAGACTCTTTTGGCTGCCTTGACTTTTGTCATGTCTGTAGTCAAAAGATGTCATGGTATATAAACAAGGCTTATTCCTTGTCATAAATCTGATCCTCTGATGTGGTGACAAACAAGCTTGACAGCTACTTTCATTCAGGGAAGCTTCGTGGCAATTAAGCTACCTTTCCCCTCCACTCTCCACTCTCCAGAGCCAGAATCCCCTCTGATTGTTCATGGCCAAGAAATCAAAGAGCCAATCTAGCAGAAGAGCTGCCTCTTCTTCCTCCCCTGCCGCAGCCGATGGTGCTCCATGGCTCCGACTGATGGCCTTCGCCGTGCTCACCGTGCACTCGGCCTTCTCTGCATATCTGGCCAGAGACGACATGAGGTTGCTTGCTCTCGTCGGCGTCGGCTACCTCCTGATGTTGGCACTGTTGTTCTATGGCCTGCCTGTGCCCCAGAAGAGAGACTAGGTGAGGCAGCAAACAAAACTCAAGCATGAACAGCCATGCACATGTATTTTCAGATCTATTGTTGCTGGTTTTCTTGCATAGTTTGATCTTGGTATGGATGTTGTGTACAACGCTGTATATGCCCATCAGTGTGTTTGTACATTTAGATATTCCAAGATACGATCGTATAAGCAATTCAAAAACTGGCACAAACTATGGAATTCAGGATAATGTCAATATAAACTTGCACTGAGTTTTTACAATTATTATTGTACATATACTGATCTGAAATGCTTTCTTTGAATCTTTGTACGCTTTGCAACTTTGATCATCATCTTCTGCTCGAATCAATACTTTGGTGATTGCGTCTCTGGGGTGCACGAAGAAACTGATAGAATAGGAATTTTTCTGTATTTCTTTATATACCTTTTGTATTTCTTTATATGTGTATGCATATCTCCTTTGTACTCTATATATATATATTGCACATTGGGCCTCATAAATACATACACAATATTCATAACATTGTATTAGAGCTAGGGCACTAACCTACCGCATGACGCCGCCGTCAGATGCCGCCGCCCAACGTGGTCCACTGCGGGCCACCTAACGCCACCGCCCAACGCGATCGCCTGCGGGCCGCCTGTCGCAGCCGCTCGCCCGCCCGGTCACCGTCACCGCCGCTGACACCCCACTGTGCGCCGCCGCCGATGTCCAGACCAGCATCCCGGACGACGCACTCCACCTCAACGTGGATCCGTGCCACTGCCGCGTCGGCCATCACCTCTGCTTCAGCTGTCTGCGCCCGCGTCCGCCTGGCCCGACCGCCGACGCTGCCATCAACCGGTGGCTGGTGGAGGCACCCCGACACCGCCGTTGCTCGCCCGGTCACCGTCCGCGCCCGCCGTCGCCCGTGCTCGCCGAAGCCACCGCCGTTCCTGGTAATAGCCGTTGCCGTCCCCAGCCACCGCCACCGCAGCTGCCGACGCTCGTGTGGTATCAAGCAGAGGCGTCCTTTGAATAGAAACCGATTCGGTTTCTATAACAGAGACTTTCCAAAAAAATAAAAAATAGCATGTTGATCTAACACCCGCACCGTCCAGCGTCGCCTGTTACACTTCATTGCCTTAGCCGCCGCGCACCACCTACCGATGGCTTTCGTTCTATCAGCTGCGATGCCATTCTTGGGAACAAAGCTTCATGTAACGAACTACAAGTTGTGATCTTCACTCAGGGAGATCACACTCGATGGTCTCCGCCTTTAGGGACATGCCACTGGTGCTCAACCTTGTCCGCCGTCGCTGATTCAGCCTCCTCCCAGACAGCCTACTTCTGCACCTCCTGCAAAAGATGAGGCCACGAAGAAGGAGGCAGAGATTGCTGCTACTGTTGCTACTGACGCTACTGATGAGGTCTTTCAGTATGCCATAGATGCATTTGAGCGCTGGTGTGCTGATGAGGCCTGTGTTCGAGCCATCCTGGTGGTCAACATCGATGACTCCATCCAGCCAGACATTGTTGGTCTGCGTTTCACTCATCAGATCTGGGATTATTTGCACGAGCGATACCAGCAGAGCGGCGATGCTCAATTCTTTTCACTTCAGCATGAGTTGGAGATGCTTTACCAGGAGGACTCCTCCGTCGATGATTTCTTTCGAGCCTTGGCCAATCTCTGGTGCTGGCTGGACAAGCTGGCTTCTCCACTATACCAGGAGTGTCATAAGGTGCAGAAGGCGGATCGTGACCGCCTTCACCTTTATGACTCCGTCTGCTGTCTTCGCCCAGAGTTTGAGTCTGTCAAAGCTCAACTGTTGAGTCACTCACCACGATCGACAGTCACCAAGACTCTTTCGACGCTTCGTGCTGAGGAGCTTTGCCGCGGGTTAGTAGCACAATTTGTTCCATGTGCTTGCTACCCCTTCTTCGACCGCACTGACTGTTTCTGCTTCGACTACAATCCCTCCTTAGGTGTCTGTTTCCACTCCTATTTTTCACCAACTGGAGTTCAGTGCAATTATTGCAAGAACTTTAGGCACGACTACCAAAGTTGTGTAGTGTGAAAAAAGCAAAACAAGACACGTGGGGGTGGATGATCCAAGGGGGAAAGGAGGCCCTTCCTCGATGGGAGGACAAACCAGCACGTTAGGACCTTCTTAGCGAGGTGACTCTGTTCAGCAGTTCTGCTAGGCTCTACTTCAATAGCTCAGCAGGTTCTACTAGTCTAGCTTAGATGTCTCCTTCAAGTACTTCTTGGGTTCTGAATTATGGTGCCTCTTTCCACATGACAACGGACTCCACATATCTTACTTCAGTACGACCTCCTGTTTTTCCTATCTCTGTTCAGACAACTGACAGTACTCCTTTGTCTGTCAGCTGTCAGGGTACTTTTTTGTCCACTGATTTTTCTGTTCCAGTTGTTTTTCATGTTCCTCAGCTTACTATGTAGCTTCTCTCGGTGGGTCAGCTTACCGATCTCGGTTGTAGGGTTGGTTTTGACTCTCACCCCTGTTTCATTCAGGACCAACAGACAGGGATGGTACTTAGGACTGATCGGCACCATAGGGATCGTCAGGGTCTCTACATCCCTGATCGCCTCCACCTTTTGTCCACTTTAGTTGCTCCTATCACCTCTATGTCCACTTCCACCGCCACCGCTGCCACCACCTCAGGAGTTTTTGCGTAGTGGTATCATCGTCTAGGTCACTTGTGTAGGTCTCATCTTTCTTCATTAGTTTGTCATGATGTTCTTGGACATGTTAATATTGATACAGTCATGTTTTGTTTTGTTGGTACTGTGGAAGCAATTCTACATGGTACCACAAAGTACTTTGTTGACCGAAGTAAAGTTGTGTCGCTCTCCATGGCAAATGATCTCCGCCATGATCACCAAATATATGAAGGAGAAGAGTAAGAAGGATGAGATGCACATAACATTCAAGATGGGCACAAGAGAGCTTCACTTCGAGGTACTCTGCAGAGAGAAAGAACGCCGCAGGGCGAATCATGAGAGGATCATCCACGAGTGCATGCTTGGTCGCGCTCGTTATATATGCACTTGCAACAAGCCATTTCTTCTGCATAGGTCATGCTCATATGTTATGGCCACATGTTTGACGTTAGAGCAGTATCTCGGCCAATACCTTTCAGAATATTTCACCAAGGAAGAGGTAATGCTAACCTGAAGTGCAGAGTTATATGATTACGGTGTGTTTGGCTAGTTCATCGGCTATCCTACCTAGGAGGAGCAGATCTAGGCCGCGGACATTGATAGGCTGGAGGGAATGGTTAGCCAGCGGCAGAGACGGCGTATCAGAAACAATATGGATGAAGTAGAAGTTGGATGTCGTAAGAAGAAGTGCTCTATTTGCAAGGAGATCAGGCATACCTTCAAGTATTGCCATGCGAGAGATGAAAATCATAAAGGAGAGGTCGGCAGACCGAACGACGCCGCAGGGATCTCATCCGATCGCTCCACTTGAGGTGGGCACCGTGGAGGTCGACATGATAGACATGGAGGTGGCGGCCACAGGGATGGTTTATCTTATTAAAATATGTTGTGATGAATATTTTGTTTATTATCATTGTGATTTATTGAACAACTATGTGATGACATATGTCCTATTTACTTGTGTTGTCTTATGTATAACCTATGTACTACTTCTAATATTTTGTGATTTGTCGAATTATTATGTGTAACCTATGTGCTACCTCTAATATTGTTTCTTATTACTTTTTATTTCTGTTTGTTACTATAAACAATGTAACCACATAATTTTGTCTTATGCTCTACTTTTATTTGTTTTTTTTTAAAAAAAAATTCCAAGTCATGTCATCATTTGAACTGGAGGCAGGAGCTTGTCGCCAATTTAGGTGGCGACTTAAGTCTTTGCCATCAATCCAAAATTCCACACTGTTTGCATGGAGACATAGATTTTGTCACCATCCAAATGGCAATAGGGCTCATATCGCAATTTGGATCAGTTGCAGGGTCATTTCGCCATTTGGAACAGCAACATAAGACAATTTTTGTAATTTTATTAAATGAGTATTGCTTTTCTTAGGAGGTGATTTCAATGGTCATGTTGGTACAACTAGTGGGGGGTTTCAAAGGGTGCATGGGGGCTTTGGTTATGGTGATAGGAACCAAGAGGGAGAAGATATATTATACTTTACTGTAGCCTATGATCTCATGATAGCTAACACCTTTTTTAGAAAGAGAGATTCCCATCTAGTTACCTTTAGTAGTAGTCAGCATTCTAGCCAAATTAATTTTGTTCTTGTTAGGAGGGAGGACAAACAAGTCTACATAGACTGTAAGGTTATATCTAGAGAGTGTGTTGTCCAGCAACATAAGTTGGTAGTCTCCGACTTTTGTTTTAGGACACGAGTTCAACAGACTAAGGTCGCCAGAGCCACGAGGACAAAGTGGTGGAAACTCAAAGGGGACGCCTTGCAAGAGTTTAAGGAGAGGATGATCACGGAAGAAAAATGGAGCGTGGGAGAAGCGAATAGTATGTGACAGAGATGGCATCTCGCATTAGAAAGGTGGCTATGGAAGTACTTGGAGTGACCCGAGTGACAAGATGCGAACCTAAAGACACGTGGTGGTGGAACGAGGAAGTGCAAAAGGCTATTGAGGAGAAGAAGACATGCTACAAGCATATGCATCATGATAGGAGCGACGACAACGTACAGAAATACAAAGTAGCAAAAAAAGAAGGCAAAGAAAGCGGTGAGTGAGGCACAAGGTAAGACGTATGAGGAAATTTACCAGAAGTTAAGTACAAAGAAGGGCGAGAAGGATGTCTATAAGATGGCTAAACTTCGGAAAAGGAAGACGAGAGATTTCAACCAAGTTAAATGCATCAAAGACGGCACTAATAGACTTTTGGTGAAAGACGATGAGATCAAGGATAGGTGGAGAGATTACTTTGATGAGTTGTTCAATCATGACAATGACGATAGTATGGTCGAACTGGATGATGTTTTTGATGACACTGATAGGCTGTTTATTCGAAGAATCCAGAAGTCAGAAGTAAGAGAGGTCTTAAAAAGGATAAAAGTGGGTAAGACGCTAGGGCCTGATAACATTCCAATCGAGGTGTGTAAATGCCTGGGAGAAGTGGCGATCGTTTGGCTAACTAATTTATTCAATTGCATTTTTAGATCGAACAAGATGTCTAACGAGTGACGGAGGAGCACATTAATACCTATTTTCAAAAATAAAGAAGACATTCAAAGTTGTACTAATTATAGAGGAATTAAGCTCATGAGCCACACAATAAAGCTTTGGGAGCGAGTGATCGAGCACCGTTTAAGAAGAGTGACTAGCGTGACGACAAACTAATTTGATTTTATGCCTAGGAGGTCGACCACGGAAGCGATTTTCTTGACACGACAGTTGATGGAGAGATATAGGGAGCAAAAGAAGGATTTTCATATGGTGTTTATCGATTTGGAGAAAGCTTATGACAAAGTACATGTGGTGGGCGCTTGTTTGGGATCAAAGGTTTTTTTTTGTTGTTGTATTAAATGAGTATTTATTTGTGTAATTCTATTAAAAATATATTATTTAAAAATCTTGATTAGAGAAGATTCTCACGGGGATAAGTTGCCTCTCGACCTTAACACCCACCGACACTGCCTCGCTGCCACCGCCTCCCGTCACTGGTGTGCCTGGCGGAGCTTGATTACGGTCAAGCTGGGCCGTGGTCCTCAGCTATTCAAAAAAAATTATATTAACCCTGATTATGTAGAGTACTTTGGCACATATACTGCTTACTCCATTAGATGGCCACCTCTAAACCTCCCAAAGACTTAATTTAGCACTTCAATAGTATACGTTTACATTAGCCATTGGTCCCATGAGTTTTGCTTAAGCTCTGCCACTGCTGCTGCAGTTGTAGTTCCTAAATGTGCTTGCTCATAGACGGTTCCTCTTAACGCTGATAGAAGGATGGATAGCTTACACCATGAGTTCGAATGTTCTCTCCCCCCCACGGAACAGTGGAATTGTGTAGAAATCTTAGTAGGAAAAGAAATATCCACAGTCGTCGAGGGAGAATCAGCTCATTTCATGCAGAAAACATGTAAACGCGAAGTTTCATATGGAAAACATGCATCACATATTTACCAGAATGGCAGTGTAGTGTGTGATGTGGAACTATCCTACCAGGAAATAGCCATAACTGGTAATGACATTCTAGAAGTGGAGGCGGCGTATCCTATTGTCAGCTGTGCTCAGCCACACGAATATCTCCCCAGTCAGTGCCTCGTTGCACCTACCAGCCATTCACAACCACTGAATTAGAATCTCAGCGGTACATCATCGCAATTGCAGACTGTTGAAATTAGACAGGGCACTCACATGCATGACGTATTTCGCCATACAGATTGCGTACACCATACATTGTATATGTGGAACTCATGGTGTTCCATGATTTGGGCGAAAATGGGGTAAAAACTAGTGAAGCAAAGTTCAGAATTTTACCGAGCTTGAATTATTGTGAAGGTCGCTCATTGAACAAGTGCTACACGGATAAAGAGAAATTCCTCAAACGGAAACATAGCAGTTCTTGAAATCTAACAGACTGCAACAACCAAAAGATGCGGAAGCCAAGAAGCTTTGTCAACTCATCCCAATTTCAACCGAAATGGAGGTGCATCTTGTGAGCACAGGAAAGGCTTGACAATCAAGGCTTGAGGGCCACCGCTATGCCGACCTTTGAGCTCTTCTCGATGGCCTTGGTGTCAACTTCCGCAGAGATGGTGAACAATGACTTTGGCCTCCACTCGTGCTGGATCAGCGCGCTGGCCTTGCCAGAGTTGTTGAAGCGGGCCTTCACGAGGGTGAGTGGGTCCAGAGCATGCTGAGTCCCAAAGGTGAGGGTGTTCTCATTGCTCGAGAAGCTGTGGGTCAGCTCTGCCCCGACAGCTGTGCTGCTCAACTCGCTGACAATGTGGTAATAAGATGCAGTGAGGCTGTCTCCCTTGTTGTTCCTGCAAGAAAGTTTTAAATCATTTATGTAATTTGGCAGACAATGCAATCAAATCAGTGTAAGTTCCTAAAAAATAGCAGGCCATATCCATCTTGCAAGGAACTGAGGAAGCCAATATGGCAATACAGATTGATGATTGACCAACAAACATGAGATGGAAGTCAAGGAACTTATTTATATAGATTCTCTACCACATATTTGTTAGATTTGATTAAAGAATCTACTACCCAGTATCAGCTTTAATTTTGAGAGGTGCCCTATTAGTATGGGTTGGGGTCTAGTGTGAAGTACCTTTAGGGTATCAAGTCGTGCAAAGTATTTTTAAGGAAATTTGATAGTGGTAACATGTTCTATAACTTCTCAAAAATCCATAACCTGACTCTTTACAAATTGAGAGCAACAGCCAACAAATACGACAAATGTAGCAAAATATTTGACTTTCATAATTTTATCATATTTCCTTTTGATATTGTCTTATTTTCCTCCTAATCAGATCATGAAATCTGGTCAAGATATAGAGTAGCGCAAACTTTCATAATTTTATCATATTTCCTTCTGATTTTGTCTTATTTTCCTCGTAATTAGATCATGAAATCTGGTCAAGATATAAAGTAGCGCAAACATTATTTGACAACATGTTATGTACTGTATGAACGAAGGGATTACTGCAAGGCACACGAAACAGTGATTAGCATTTACCTACGTAGATATCAAAAGGATCAAATAACTTAAGAGTTGTAAAGTAACAGTTTTAGATAATAATTTTGATACGATTACTATAGCCTGAAAACTCACAGGTTCAAGGATGCGATAAGATCTGCATTAGTGAAGCTCAGTCCAGCATTGTATTTGGTGAAGTTCCCAGTAGCAGTATCAAGTGAGACATCAGCACCAACAGCTAGAGCCTTAGTTCCAAACACACTGGAGAGGTTGACTACGGGATTGGCAGTCAAACCAATGCTTGCATTAACACCAGCATAATCATGCAAGTACTGAAGCTCAAACTGCAACCAAAAAGACAGAGAGAAGAGAAGACAAGTAAGCAATAAGATACCACTTAAGAAACCAATATTGGAGGATGTGAAAATTACCTTTCCAGATCTCTGATCAGGAACAGCAAAGCTAAAGATGGTCTTCAGCCCTGGCGTTGCAAGCTCATCAATGGTAACAGTAGTAATAACCTGGCCAAAACATTGCAGCAATCAGTACCAAAAGGGGGGAACACAGCACAACATCTAATCAGTGAACACATTGTTCGATGAAATCACAGGCAGCTGCATATTTGATACTAGTTCGTCAGACTGCAAGAATTGGTATTAATGATTTCATTAGAAATGAGGATTTTGCAGGACAATTGTAGAACAACATACGATTGCAAGATGTGTGTGTGTGTGTGTGTGTGTGTGTGTGTGTGAGAGAGAGAGAGAGAGAGAGAATTACATTTGAGTCTGAGTTTGCTTTCACATCTACAGTGATGTTATTGTTCTTTATCTGCGACTGGATCTCACCAAATATCAGATCAGCCTTCTTTGTGCTGGTAGCTGTAATTGCCTGAATCAAGGAATAACAAATCAAAATTAAAAAGAAATAATCTCATAGCTGATATCACATACATGATTCTAACAAAATTACAGCACTCAGTACAGGAGAAGCAACATCAAGAAAACTCAAATCCCCAAAAAAAAATGTATTCAAGGCTCGCTACTTTAGATTATCCCAAGTCAAAAACCCAACATATAACCCCAGAAGACACAATGCAACACAAGCCGTCACTGCTGCAGTACTTGCCATTATTCACAGCACATCTTGCTCAACAACTGTCTGGGTCCCGTCAATCGAAAATCAAACCAACCAACAATTTGTATTTAAGCATGTCATTGTGCCACAGCCACTCCCTATCTTCAATGCAAAAAGAAAGTAAGGCTAGGAAAACGACTCCTCCTTTATCATTGCAACACTTCCTCGCCACCGAGAGAATAATTTCTTCACCAATCCTTTTGCTTACATACCCCCAATTAATTAAGTAGTGAATTCACACAAGCAACAGGTGCATTGCTAATTCCCATAAACAAGCAGAGAAATGCAAACTACGACACATCAGCAAGGTATAATCAATAACCCAGCCAAATATCCCGTGGTGCCCGCATCTCCACTAGCTACACAGCAATCCATCACTACGATCACAAAACAGAGCATTAAATCCGGGACATAAATCAAGAACCCTCAACTCAACCCAGCTCGGATCAGACACGTCTCTTCCTCGCGCAACGGACCATGCAATCTAATCCAACCGAACACAGTACAAGAACCAAGAAGAAGAGGAGGATGAGGAGGAAGGGGAGGACTTACCACACCATTGGTGGTGTAGGTCGTAAGGGTGAACTTGTGGTCAGTCTGGTAGTCCCTGTACAGCAGATCTGCAGCGCACGCAGCAACGCATCAAGAAACCAAGAAAGCCATGTACCAAGAACAAGTGAGCTCAGGCAAAAAAAAAAAAAAAAACCAAAAGATGGGGAGAAACTTGAGGACGGGATGGATACGCACCCCTGGTCTTCTTGCCGATCTCGGTGTAGAGACCTGGCCCGACCATATCCTCTCCTCTGCGATGAACTGCGCTGCGTGTGGGAGAGCTGCGTGTGGGGGTGGGGAGGCGGCGGATAGGTGGAGGAGAGGAGAGGAGAGGGGAATAAAGGCGGAGAAAAACACAGCGCAGCGAGGGCGAGAGCGGCTGCGTGTGGGCCCTGATAAACCCTAGTTTATTTCGTTTTTGTTCTCTCTCTCTCTTCCTCTCTTCTTCTCATTTGTAATGTTATCATTTCTAGATTTCACAACCGTTAATCGTCCTTTGCCATCATTGTAGTTCCATTTATTATAAAATTTGAGAATTCAGTTTATTTCTAATTTGAGACCATTTGCGCAAGATACATTCCCTGTCATGGCTACAAATACTTTTTAAATGTTAAAAGTATGAGAGCATGAAATGTTTGAACGATGCTTGAACTAAGTGTAGGTTCTCTAGCATGTCTTTAAATTATTTGTGTGAAAAATACTATAATAGATAATAAGATACTTGCATTATAACATTTTTTTACAACCACTATATCATCTTGAACCGGTTTTCTTTTAAAGTGGTTACATAAACAACACATCTTATATAGCAAAAATGTAAAATCAACTGTGATCATATCTCATTTCAATTACTATGACAAGCACTCAAGTTTTCAGGGAAAAAAGGGTCTGAATAAATAGCATTTCTGTTGATATACTCTAATGTATCAATATTATATACATTAGGTAACATATTAGAATAACATTTGTTGTTTGTGTTTTATTGTCGAAGGAACTAAACTTTGTCTCCTGTTCTCAATTGAAAGTCCAATGGCCTGTATGACAGCTTAAATGGTTGTCTGTCTATATTTTTGTGTGTTGCTTTTGTTGTGTCTTTAGTATCTCCATTTGATTTTTGAAAGTTGGATACACACTTACACAGGCTGGAGTCCTGTAGTATCTAGAGAGAATCAAGAGGGTTTATTATATTCCAACCATGCGGTGTACATAAGAAGTCCTAATCAGCAAGATGTACATGATTGGGTTGTCATGTGTAATAAAAATCTTTTATATAGTGATCTTTTATTCTTGGTCAAAATCTGATCTTGCTGTATTGTTCTGATTTCTTAAAAAAAAAAGTGCTAGACTGTTAGAGATGAGGGTGTGGCTGTGTGTGTCTTATTCAAAAGGGAAAAAAAAGGACTTATTGTACTTGCAAATGATGTCTATTATCTTATTGTTTTGAAAGAGCTATCAAATAAAACAAGAACGAAATGTCCTCCCAACAAAATACAAAAATGCTATGATCCATATCAAGCAATTTTACAGTTGCTTGTAAGGTTGCTTTCTTTCTTTCTTATGAAAAGGTAGGAATAAATTCATTTTACTCCCTCAAGCTTTCCAAAAAAATTGCTTAACTCTCTGAACTACAAAACCGGTTTTAAACCCCCTCTAATCTTTCAAAACCGGTTAAAATTCACCCTGAGGTGGTTTGGCAGGGT
The DNA here is from genome assembly GCA_036346255.1 of Ampelocalamus luodianensis. NCBI lineage: Eukaryota > Viridiplantae > Streptophyta > Magnoliopsida > Poales > Poaceae > Ampelocalamus > Ampelocalamus luodianensis. Next base: position 33,503,502 of record CM070633.1, on the reverse strand, counting down.
ATTTTCGCTGATGTGGACCCAAATCAGCGTTGTTTTGCCGTGTTGCTAGCCACGTCAACATATTTTTGCTACCATACAATCTCTTCCTGTCCACACACACTCTCTCTCTCCTCCCTTGTGTCGAGGCCACTAGCGCTGGTCGGCTGCTCTGCTGTTGGACTCTCAGCCGCCAGCAATAGAAAATGAACCTCAAGCTCAAGCATCACCAAAGTTCATCGAAGAAAGAGGAAGCGGAGTAGCTACGCATTGTCGTCGACGGGACCTCCACAGGCGATGGCAGAGCATGGCGAGGAGCTCATTCGTCAGTGGGACCGCCTCGAGAGTGGTTGTGTCCACCATGAGCTCCTCGTAGACAGCGATGGTGAGGCAAAGCACCATGCTCGAAGTGGTCTTGTGGCCAGAACTCCCACTGCATGTGCTCCCACAATGGCGAGAGGTGATGGAGGAACGATGAGAGGGGTGAGCACCACGTGTTCTCGGGAGAAGGGAACCCATTACTGGCGTCTAGGAGGACGGGGGAAGCCTCAGCCAAGACGGCGACGACAACAGCCATGGCGGGAGAGGGAGCTTGGCGGTGGCGCACTGAGGAGGGAGAAGAAAGGGGAGGAGACCGGGGAGAGTTTCACTGTGATATAGAACACCTTGTGACACGGTTTCCTTGGTGGCGGGATGGCGGCAACGGTGCCTCACCGAGACGGCGAAGACAGTGGCGGCGGCTCCAGTGATGGTGATGATTCCGACGATGACTCAACACTTGGAAGTTGTCTGTGAAGTCACAAGGAAGAAAGGAAGGTGGTTGTGAGGTCAATTTTGGATAAGGGGAGATGGATTTGATGAATTTTTTGGCCTACCATAGATTTGGGGGGAGATGGGAAAAATATGAAGGGGGAGGAGCCGTGGTTAGGGGCGGCAATTGTGCTCGATTACCCGTGTGCCCATGGGCGCATACCCTAATGGAGGCGGGTATGGGCGTCTTTCTTTGCCTACAGGCATGAAAACGGGCACAATTTCTTGCCCATCGAGTAAACGGGCACGGGCATAGGTAAGCTTCACCCGTGCTCGCTTCACCCGATTACCGCAATCTGCACTTGACAGGTGGGACACCCCTATATGCAAAACCCTAGTTAGTACTAAGTGGCCAACTCCCAGCAACCCAACCTCCCACTTCCCAGGCTCCCAACGCCAATCGCACTTCCTCACGCACGTGCCCCCTGTCCCCCGAATCCCCAATCCAGATCTTCCTCCCCAGTCCCTCGTCCTCCTTCCGTCCCAGCCAGCCATTGCCCCCGACCTCCTCCCGGCCGGCCGCTGCCCCGTTGTCCGTCCTCCTCTGCGCGGCGGACTCCTCCTCAACGCCCCCCGTCGGTTCGTCCTCCTTCCGACCCGGCCTCCTCCTATTGGACTCCCTCCTCAACGCCCCCCGTCGGTTCGTCCTCCTTCCGACCCGGCCTCCTCCTACTAGAATCCCTCCTCAACGCCGGCTCGGCTCGCTCAGTCTTCGTCGCCCCCAAGCACCACCACTGTCGGGTGCTCTGTGCGATCTCACTCCGGCTAGGTAAGTGTCCACCTTCTCCCCAATTTTCATATCTAATTTTTTTTTTGCATCTTGTTGTTGGATGTGAGGATGTGATTCCCTGTGTAGTACATGAAGCAAGCACTTTTGTGAGGATGTGAGGATGAAGCAAGCACTTTTGTGAGGATGTGATTCTTGTGTGTAGTACATGAAGCAAACACTTATTTTGTGAGGATGTGATTCCCTGTGTTGATGTGATAGAATGTATGTATTGCAATTGCTATGTATCGACCTCGTCCCAGCCAGCAATTGCTATGTATCGAATGTATTGCTCTGTTGTAACAATTGCATTGCTGCAACTATTAGTTGACTGCTAATGTGAAATTTAATTGACATGTGATTTAGGTTTCAAACAAATTGACATGATAGTATGCCTTGGATTGGTACTTGTTTTTCATGAAGCTAGATCTAACCGCATTTCTCATTGCTTAGTTTTTTGGAACCCAAGTGCTTTAATTATCATATCTTATTCTTATATGTAATGACTCAATATGTTCAGTGGACTGTATAGTGGCTATATACTCTAGCTAGTGTCTAATTGCTAATTAGTTGGAGTATCAGTGTATGCACCACACTGTGCTTCGAGTATCTTAGATTTTCATTCCCTATTGATTTTTGCTAAAGGTTTATGTGATGGAAATGGTCTCTTTGCATTGTTGTCTACAAATATAAACACATGCATAGGCACCTCATATAATTTGGACATGAAAGCTTTTAGTTAGCATCAACAAGGAATTGGCTAACATCTCATGATTGATTTATTATCCAAACATAACACTGATCATTCATTTTTCCATGTATGGCCATGCTAGAAGCTTTTAGTGGTAAGAAGAATTATGTGGTGATGCTTTTGGGGAAACTGCTACCTCACAGATCTGGAATAGTAACGACACCTTTCTACTACTATGTGATTTCTGTTTATGTGATGGTTTAATTGTGAGTTTGTGTTGTGTTTAATGGTGAGTGGTTATGTTCATGCTAGTTTGTGTTGTTGGTATATATTTTTGTAGTAAATGGAAATGCAACAATTGTTGGTACTTGGTCCAGAGCTGTAGTGAATGGAAATGTGATGGGTACTTATGGGCGGTGGTGCATTGTTTGCGTGTAAACGGGCATGCTCGTGGGCGACGGGCATGGGCGAGGTTCTTCGCCGTCGTTCTTCTTGGGTATGCCCGTGGGGAAAATCGGGGTTGCAGGCATGGTATGGGTAAGCACTACCTGTGCCCGCCGCACTCGATTGCCATCCCTACCCATGGTGCGTGGGGGTGGCGAGTCAGAGGAGGCAGAGGTGGGGTGGATGGGGAGGCAGAAGGAGAGGGGGAGGAGGTGAGAGAGTGAGGGCTTCGAGAGTGTCATGGCGGCAACTGAGCACGGGTAAAGAAGATGGGAGAAGAGAGAAGAGAAAGAAAGAGAGGACGGAGAATGGCGATGTGGACGCTAACATAGAGAAAATATTGCCACATATGCAAAACCGCACAACCAAACCGTCTAAAAGGGGTTAAGTGACATGGTTTTGAAAGATTCGATGGTTAAAAGACCGGTTTTGTAATTGAGTGGGTTAAACATAGTTTTTTGAAACTTCGAAGTGGGTAAAATGGACTTATTCCAAAAAAAGTTATAATAGTAGGTTTTCTGTTATTGATATTTATACACACTAGGGTTTCCACTGATGGATGCATGGAAGAGAGTGGCAAGAGAAATGTGTAGGGACACAAATCCTCTACAGTGAAGGTAACCCTACAGAGGAGAGCATGAAACGCAGTGCAAACGTAGGTGCACAATAGAAAAAAAAATACCACGACGAACACTCCTAACAGACCACTATAGCATTTGTATTGTAGGAGTTTAATCCACACCATACATATTTTGGTCCAACAGCCCAAAAACCAGAAATGCGCAGGATCCCCGACTCATGTCCAATTTGTAGATGTACTGACCTAGGGTATGGAAATTTAAACGTCAATAAATTTGAAGAAATATGACCATTAACATTTTCGGTCTATACCATGCTTGAAATTTGAGGCCGTGGGTAAAGCCCATCCAGCCCAAATTTTGACTTATGGCCTAAACCCAGGCCCACCCCGACCGTCCCAATGGGCCGGGCCGGGCTCAGCGACTCAAACAGAAGCTTACCAGAAAAAAAAAAAACCCTATTCAATCGTCAGGCGCCCAATTGTGCACTTCGATCGGCGCATCACTGTCAGCAACGCAGCATAGAGAAACAATCCATCCTTCCCTTTCTAAGCACCTTTAATTATTCCACTATTTCGTTTTATCCACAAATCTCACCTCGTCTCTTTACAACATTATCATCTCACGTCAAATCCGCTCGAGCTTAAAGAAATCGCAAGTTTTATTTGCCGCATTACGTTGCGATGCGTTGCAAAGTGTCAAACTGATCGCTTAAAATTCAACCCAGGTGACCTAAGAATCCTAAGGAAAGAGGGCAATCGAACCTAGAGAAGAAGAGGAGAGAGGAGATATTTTTTTGTAGGTAGGGTAGCCACTGCAAGAACTGGACATTCTTGGGACGGATCGGCCATGGCGCCGCCGCCGCAGCGGGAGGAGGAAGGGGACGGGGGCGGGGAGGGGGCGACGCCGGCCGCGCTGCGCGCACCGGCACACGTGATCGCGCGGGTGTTCTCGCAGCTGGACTGCGTCGACCTCCTCAGCTGCTCCCTCGTCTGCAGGTGAGTACCCTCTTCTTCTTGCATGCGTGGTGTTCGACGGAATGCCTCCGTACAAAGGAGGCGCCTCTCTTTTGAGTATCTGATGCCTGTAACACCATCGTGTGCTCTGAGGAAGGGAAGATTTGATCTCAGTGAGCAATATGGTTGGGATCAGACGTATGTCCCAGTTGATTGCCCATTTGTATGTGGTTAGTGGCATCAGATGAGTAGGAGATGATGAACTAGGCTCTTAGATTGATGCATTGATCAAATCCATTTATTAATCTTCCTATTTATTTGATGCCTCTAATTCTTTGACTAGCAACAACTAATTGGAGCCTGAATGAACCATAGTTTTATTCTGCCTAGTAATAAATAGAGGGAATTAACTATTTACCACATCTTTGGTTGACACTTGATAAAATTTCAGGAAGTTCACGGTAATAGATAATATGCAAAGGGTGTGTTGGTGTGGGGAGGTCGCCGGGTCGGCCATAGACATGGCCGGAGCAAGGAAGAAAAGAAAGGGAGAAAACATGGGCAAAATTGTCATTTCGCGTGCACAAAAAGGCAAAAGAAAAGGATACCATTTTAAAAACCTTGAAATAGCAAAAAATAAATAGAGCAACAAAAGATGTGGTATATTATCTATTACCGTGAACTTTATGGTATTTCATCAAGTGTCAACCAAAGATGTGGTAAATAGTCAGTTCCCTCTAATAAATAGACGGATAGGTACTGACTGGCTCATACCATTACTGAATTAGAGAGATCTCCACACTCCAACATGTTACTTCCTGAATTCCCTGTCTACAGTGCAATTACACGCGAGTTTATTTGGGATTACAACTTGCTACACCTGATCATGTTTTTCGGTTGTGGATGCACACTCTCAATGTTGGATTTCACCTTTTCACTTAACAAGGAGTTAACACTGCAAAAAAGCATTACCTGTTGCTTTCCTTTTCCCTGCGAAGTACTTTGCTCACTATCCCTTCCTTGTGTTCTGAAATTTACTCATCATTTGTGAATCATCAGGCAATGGTACCGCGATTCTGCGGAGCTACGAGAAGAGTGGAGAAAGGAGTACCTGGAGGCCTGGAACCTGTACGGACTGACCATCAAGCACGAGGCGCATCCACCATGCCCGACCTGCTCAATCAGAAGCCTGCGTACCTGGTGCCCTTGACCTGCCAGTTTAACCAGGCAGAGCAGAGCTCCAGAGTTACATTGCACAGGGCCACAGGGGCATTGTTACAAGCAGATTAATGGGTTTTGGGTTGTACTCGTGGTACTGAATATTATCAAGTATCAGTGCTATCTTCAACAGACAGCGTTATGTATGTACATGGCAAATGACCGATATGTGGTTACACGGTGAATAATTGCTGCGTACAATTGTACATTTGGCACATGTATGGTAAGTAATGGGTTTTTGGTTATACTTCTTGTTAAGCATTAAAGTTTGTAGCAGGATTCAGGACATTACCAGTATACAGTTTTGACATTACCACGGAAGAGTGCTTTGCAGTTATATGCAGATTTTACTTCCTCACAAGTGCTAAACAACAAACCACAGCTGCTAGAACAATCAAAATCATAACTGAACAATCAAAATCTGCTAATGCCGCTTTTACAGTCCATCACAATTCACAATGGAATCTGCCAGTAACAGATGCACCCGAAGCCATGCACATCATTCTGACGAGCTAGTGCAAGAACATTGCCTCAAGGAGTCAAGGCCCTCAACAAAACTTCCGGTTTTGCCCAAGAATAAGCTGCTCAAAGACCATATTTGGGACATTACGCTTAATCCGATCCAGATGGAGTTTCCGCATCAACATTCAGCATAGCATAATATCACCAAAGATATGACAATATATGACTAACATCTTACTAGACGATCATCTAGGTAATAACATGGTATAAAATTCACAACTTCCATAAGTGCATGCATGTAGAACTATTAACCGTTGCCTTTTAACATTTATCTCACAGAATATGTTTCTAAGATAACGATGCAGAACTTCATAATGCTTGGAAAACAGAGGCCGTCCTTTCCTCGGGGTCGTCTCAGTGCGTATTGGCCTGGAGGAGACCTTCTCTTATCTGCGCTGCGACATCTCTGACAGCAACAGGACCGTGGGGGATGAACACTGAAGAGGACTTGGAGGAGGCCCCAATCTCCTTCACGGTGTCGAAGTACTGGGTAACCAGGACCATATCAATGATATCCTTTGCGGTGGTCCTAGGGACGTTCTCCGAGAAGGCGAGTACGCTGTCTCTCAGCCCATCCCCTATAGCCTGACGCTGCCTTGCAATACCACACCAGCCAAGTACTTGGACTCTGCCTCTCCTTCAGCTTTCTTGATCTGTATTATCTTCTCAGCTTCAGCTTTCTCATTGGTTGCCAGCCTCATTCTAGCAGCTGTTTCACAAAATCGCATAGCAAGAGATTACACACACACAAAAAAATGATTCTGAGCACACGTTTTACGTTATAAAGCTTATGGTTGATCAAATGTTCCATTGCCAATTTAATCTGATGCAAGTGGATAGAAAACAAGCAATCATTATGCAGGGGAAAGGTACTTGCAAATTGCAATGTTACTTGCCTGCCTTGATCTCATTCATTGCTCGCTTGACATGCACATCAGGCTCAATATCACAATCAGCGTTTGAACAATCTCATACCCATACGTAGACATTGCCTACAATGTTAACAAATCAGGTCAGTAAAAAGATTCTCTGTGCTCTAGGACAACAAATAGTGGACAAAAACCTTTTCAAGCTCATCTTCAACAGCTTTTACAATACCATTCTTCTGCTCAAATGCATCATCCAAGTTCAGCTTTGGAACAGTAGCTTTAATGACTGAAAATAAGCAATGTAGCTCTATGAGAACTGGTGCATTTGGCTGCAGGGTAAACAAACAAAGAATTCTCCTCCTTTACTGATTAAAAACTAAACAAGAAAATATCTGATGCTAGCAAGCATATCACAAGAAGCACAATTAATATCAGTAAATTAATGAATAAAAAATGGACAATGCATATATGGGTATACAAGGAGGTTTGGAGGAGTAAAAAACACTTACCATCAGATGCCTTCTCGGCAAGAGCACGGTATTGCACAGATGCAACAACAGTGACGAAGACATTGTCCTGAATTGATAAACATCCAGACATCAGAGTTCAGAAAAGGGCACCAAGGAATTTACTCGAAAATGTATCTCAATTTCAACGGAGAACAGAGAAACAACAATTTGGAAACAATGCTGGAACTTTGCAGAACTGTTCTTTGTTCATGGTGATTGCTACAGAAAAACATAAAATAGAATGGTATTGGAGAAAACCTTCGTCTTTGTTTCACAGCGGAGATCCAGCTGTCACACACGTAGTGAGAGGTAACCAGCAATCTACCTTCCTAGGCACCAAGGTAAGCAGTGGCACTGGCAACCAGGCTCCAGGACCTCATCTAATTTCCCAAAAGTTTCTTTGATGGCTACAGTTGATTGATCAACCTGTACTAAACCCAAAACTTGACCCATGTCTTATCTGCACAAGAGAAAGGATAACCATCACATACGATACCGTGTACCAAAGCATAAATTTCAACTGAGCAGAGCACAAAGGCAAAATTGTTTATTCGTCAGGCAAGGATGTCCTAACTTTAAGACCAAATACTTGATAAACAGTTCAGATATAGCAGCAACTATGATTCTATTATGAATTATCACTTGTCAAACGAAGCTCAATGTAAAAATATTTGTCATCACACAGTAAGTCAAAGCAAGGCATGCACCTCAGCTAAGGTATCAGCAAATAGGATAGCATCACCACTAACACTATGGACTTATAATGCCACTACTACTTTCAGAAGAAATTATATTGCACATGTGACTCTATCAGAAGGTACTTCTCTATGACCATGATAAAAAAACCAGGTGCACTTTGGAATGCTTTTAAAGCTAGACTTGGCATTTCAGAAAACCCTCAAATTTTGTTTGATCTGGATTCACTTATAACTCCAGTTCTCATCCCAGACATAGATGGTCCTTTTTTGAAGGAGGAAATTGATGTTGTAGTGAAGGATTTGGCCCCTGGTCATGCTCTTGGCCCAGATGGTTTTAACGTCAAAAAAGGAGATCATTATTCTCAAGTTAGATTTTGAAAAAGCTTTTGATATGGTAGGTAAACTGGGATTCTCGATCTAACACTAGCTTCTTAGGTACGTCATGCAAACTGACTATTCTTTATATATATAATTCTATAATTCTGTAAGACGATCTCCTGAGTAAGTGATTTTGACTGGTAAGAAATGTGCAACTTTCGTCAAACGATCTACTATTACCTAAATAGAATCGTAACCTGATTGAGTCCTGGGTAAACCGGTGATAAAATCCATTCTGATCTCTTTCCATTTCCATTCTGAAATCTTCAGCGGTTGTAATAGGCCTGCTGGTCTCTAATGTTTTGTTTTTACTCTCTAACATACGTCACACAGGGTAACAAATTCTGCGACTTCTCACTTTAAATTTGATCACCAAAATTTATTCTTAACATCCTGATACATCTTAGTTCTTTCAGGGTGAATAGAATGAAGGGATACCTGTAGGATATACTAGCTGGTAACTCAAAATTTCTACCACATAAACCAGGAAGTTATGCAAGTAAGAGATCATAGATCATTACCACTAGATGCGTAGTGCAGCGGAAGAAGAGTTAGAGCAGTTTGATTCAACATCGAGCGCGTCAATGTAATAGTCGTAGTCGATCGTCCAACGTCCTCGGCACCGATCGTCTCCTCCAGCAACCTATGATGTTCTTTACATAGGTCGTGGATCGTCCTTGAGCACAGCTACCGCAGCAGCATCTCTACAGTATCCACATATCCAGAGGTGGAACACCGCACGCCGGTGTGCTAGCACCAATGCGCACGACAGGGTCTTCGAGAAAATGGTGGCTAGGGTTTTGGTGGAGCAGCTCACGTCGTATATCCCAACAGCCTCATGCATCCCCTAATAAAGAGTCCATGACAGATCCTATCCGAACTCGTTTATTCCAACCCGTTAAGTGTGTAACACTGTAGGTTCATACGTAATCAGTTGTGACTCGGAAACACCTTTCCGACCATGAGTTGTTAGTGATTCCTAGCAGGACATAACGATTCCCGAACATATATAAATTATATCGAACGGATCTTATGCAATATGATATACGACTAGGTCCTTATCACTTACGACTAGCTCGTATCTCCATACGACCAGTTCATGTCTAGTTACAACCAGTTCGTAACTTCTTACGACCAGTCAGTGATCATGTCCGACTAATTTACGATTGGTCCGTATCCCCATACGACCAGTTTGTATCTGGTCGAACTGAACAACCTGCTTGCGTATTCTCCCTTTGCCTCACGATATCTGGTTGAACTCCAGGTGAGATATTTTTTTCATCCATAGACTGTTCAATACTTTCTCGATCAAGCGACGGATAACATCATGTGGTCGACTCTTCGATCACTAGTGGCACGGCCATGCACTTTTTTTATTCGACCACATCGAGGAGTTTAGAGATATCTCTCCTATTATGTTCGGAGGGGCAAATCCCATATTTGACCAGGCACATTCCTTCGTATGTTTCATAGCATACTTGAAAGCTATCTTTATAACTACCCAGTTACAGAGTAGTGTTTGATAGCCCTTAAGGCTTGTTTGGGAACTCAAATCTCGGCTGGGATCCCGACCAATTTCTGAAGATGGAAATCCGTAGGGCAAGTATCCTTGGATCAGCCAGAAGGCCTGTTTGGAAGCCCACAAAATAGGGATTTCAACCCCCGATCCACGCCGTTTCCACCGGAAAAAAAATGTCGACTCCCTACATCGGGAAAACTATCCCCGTCGCGTCGCCTCTCCTTGCGCACACCCCATCTCCGCCTTGCGACGACGTTCGTAGCTCGCTCGCTCGCGATTGCCTCCACCTCCACCTCCGCTGAGTTTGAGTGGGAGGAGGTCCGGGATCCACTCCACACCGACATCGACACGGCCAAGACCTACGGCGTTGGCCTAGGGATGGCTGTCAGGACTCTGAAACTTGAAACCGAATCCAAACAAATTTGAAAGTAATTGGCTATGAAATGGGTAATACCGAAAGTAATTGTAATAGAGCAAATTGGGGAAAGTGCATATTATAAAACATAGGATTCTAGGGTTTTGATAGATGCCTTTCCAGCTATCCCAAAGACTGCTTATAGAGCACACAGTCTGTACAACGAGGCAGGATTTCCCTTTACCAATAACAAGAAGAAAAGAGAGATTACGGTAACATTAATTACTAGAATAGATTCTAGCCACACGATGATGCTTGGAGGGGTAAGAACGAACGACAGCCACCGGATCGTCATTAAAGGACTTTCTTTGCTATCTGCCATTAGATGCTCTTTAGTGAAACGTTATCGCCAGATCTCAACCGTCCATGTATTTTCTTCTCACCCGAGAGTCTTGAGTCCACCCAGAATCTTCAAAACCTGACAATGCCTCCCCCTTGACATCCTTGTCCTCAAGGATGAAAATTTGGAAATACTTTTGAAATGAAGCTTGCGTCTTCCCAGGTGGTGGCTCCTGTAGGAAGATTCACCCACTGGACCTTCCATTGCACTACAGGTTCATTGTTTCTAGGGATCACTCGTCTCTCCACCACAGCCAAAGGTTCAGTCAAGATGTTGCCTTCAAGATCCACCAGTGGTAAATCTGAGCTGGGAATTACCTTAGGTCCTACATGCTTTTTCAACTGGCTTACATGAAATGTAGGATGTATCAAGCACCCTTCTGGTAATAGCAGTTTGTAGGCCACCTATCCCACCTTCTCCATGACCCTAAAAGGCCCATAGAACTTGGAATGTAATTTCAGCGAATTGTGCAATCCAAGTGCATTATGACGATAGGGCCGCATTATCAAGTAAGCCATATCTCCTACATTGAACCTTCTTTCAGTTCTTCCTTTGTCCACAAAAAATTTCATTCGGGACTGAGCTTTCAGCAGAGAATTCTTGATTGTTTCAAAGACTGCCATCCTTTGTTGCTATACATTTTGGTTACCGACTGCTGCTGCATCAGGAATCATAGCCTCTGTCACCTATGGGGGCTTAACTCCATACAAATCTTGGTAAGGTGTCATGCCCAATGAAGTATGGAAGGATGTATTATACCACCACTTAGCTTGTGAAAGCCAAAATCTCCACCTCTTAGGATTTGCAAACACCATGCATCTGAGATAATTCTCTAAGCACTGGTTGACTCTCTCCGTTTGACCATCGGTCTGTGGATGATAGGCACTACTGAATCGAAGTTTCACTCCTACAACCTTGAATAACTCTTGCCATAATGTACTAGTAAATATCCTATCCCTATCAGATATAATCACTGTGGGCAGTCTGTGTAACTTGTATATGTGGTCAATGTACAAATCCACAATATTCTGCAGTATATGGATATTTCAGGGATATGAAATGGGCATATTTTGTAAACCTGTCTACTACTACCAATATCACATCATGATCCCTTGATTTAGGCAGTCCCTTAATAAAATCTAGAGTAACATGAGCCTAGGCCATATCTGGAACTGGCAGAGGTTGTAGTAATCTAGGGTAATGAACATTCTCAGATTTGTTCTTCTGACATGTTGGACAATTCTTCACAAAATTGTTAACTTCGGTTTTCATTGCTGGCCATCAGAAAACCAATCTGAGTCTTTGATATGTAGCCCTTTCACCTGAGTGGCCTCCCAAGGCTGAAGCATGAAATGAATCTAAGAGTTGCTTTCTGAGGTTTCCTTCACTTCCTACATACACTCTTCCCTCATATCTAATTATACCATTCTGTAATGTATAAGGTGGCTGTGCTTGACTGTCCACACTGAGTTTAGTGATCAACTCTTGGCATTTCTCATCACCTTGATAACTGATTTGCACTTCTTCTATCCAGCTTGGGATAGCAGTAGTGAGGGCCATCACATGGTTGAGGGCAGGAATTCTTGATAATGCATCTGCTGCTCTGTTCTCTCTCCCTTTCTTGTACTCAATCTTGTAATTATAACCCATGAGCTTGGCCATTAGCTTATACTGAACTCCTTCCACCAACCTCTATTCATTAATGAACCTTAGACTTTGTTGATCAGTCCTAATAACCAATTCTGCCCCTACCAAGTAGTGTCTCCATTTCTTCAATGCCTCTAGAATTGCTAGGGCTTCCTTGTCATAGGTGGATAATGCAGCTGCCCTTGGGCCTAAGGCTTTGCTGAGGTATGATATTGGTATTCCCTCTTGCATTAATACTGCTCCAAAGCCAAATCCGCTTGCATCTGTCTTTAGGACAAATGGTTGCTTGAAATCTGAAAGTTTCAGGACAGGTGCTGTGGACAATAAGGTCTTGATCTTATCAAAAGCTTCTTGCTGCTCAATTCCCCATTGGAAGGCATTTTTCTTGAGCATGTTGAATAACGGTCTACAAGTGACTCCAAAGTCTTTAACAAACCTCCTATAATATCCTGCAAGCCCCAGAAAACCCCTCAACTCTATCACATTTCTTGGATTGGGCCATTCCTTAAGTTCCATCACTTTTTGGTGGTCAGTAGCCACTCCCTCTTTACTAATGATGTGCCCTAAGTATTCTACCTTCTGCTGCCCAAAAACACACTTGCTACCTTTAGCAAATAGCTGATTCTCTCTCAATATCTTCAGCACAATCTGCAGGTGCTCCTTGTGTTCTTCCAATGAGGTACTATAGATTAATATATCGTCAAAGAAGACAAGTACAAACTTCCTCAAATGTTTGGCTAAAATTTTGTTCATTAGGGCTTGAAATGTGGCTGGAGCATTTGTGAGGCCGAATGACATGACCATAAATTCAAAATGCCCTACATGAGTACTAAATGCGGTTTTGGGAATGTCCTCATTGTTCATCCTAATATGATGATACCTAGATCTTAAATTTATCTTTGAAAAAAATATTTGGGTCCATGCAATTCATCCAATAGATCTTCAATCACTGGAATAGGATATCTATTCTTTACAGTATTGGTATTCAATTGTCTATAATCTATACACATACGCCATGTTCCATCCTTCTTTTTCACAAGTATTGTAGGAGAAGAGTACTGACTTACACTGGGTCTTATGATTTGTGATCTGAGTAATTGATCAATCAATCCTTCCATCGCATCCTTTTTATGGTGAGGAAGCCTATATGGCCTGATGTTCACAGGATTTGCCCCTGGTATGAGTGGAATACTATGGTCTTGCTCCCTTCTTGGTGGTAACTCTTGTGGCTCCTCAAAGATGTCGGAGAATTGGTTCACAATTTGTTGTATTTCCTTAGGTACACCTTCTGGACTCTCCTGAAGAAATGATGCTAGTTTTGAATATACCATTGCCCCTGTCACTCCTTTATCCAACAACTTTTGTAGCTTATGTACATTCACAATGCAATTTTCTCTAGGCAATGTTTCATCCTCGAATGATACTATTCTTTCACCATTTTTGCATATAGAGAATTCCCTGGTTTTCAGATTCAGACTTACTGGGCTATGTGAGTATATGCAATCACTTCCCAAAATCATATCATATCCTTTCAAACTCAGCACTCTGAAATCAGAGTTGAAAGCTTCACCTTGTATAATGTAATTGCAATTCTGACTTAGTGCTTCACTCAAGATCACACCTCCAGTAGCTATTGACACTTTTACTAGTTTGCGACTTATCAACTTACAGTTTGCCTTCACTGCCAACATTGGTGTTATGAACGTAGTAGTACTCCCTGTATCTACTAACGCTACTGCTGAAATATTACCCATTTTCACATTTAAGGTGAAGGTTGATGCTGCTGTGCTGGTGCCAGATATGGCATGCATAGAAATTTGCAGATCTGTCTTCTCACCCTCCTTGTGTTCAGGACTGGATGGTGGAGTGCTAAATAGTGGTGATTCTTCTTCCTCCTCATTATCTTCAATGGTTATGAGATGAAAACTCTTTTTGAATTTACATACACTGCTATGTCCTGGAACCCAAGGTTCTTGACACTTGAAACACTTCCCACCATTCCACTTATCAGCTCCTGACACTGCTGATTTCACCCCTTTTACATAATTCTCTTTAGAGTTTACAACATTGTTTCCTTTAGTCAAGTTACTGCCTGAATAGCTCCCTTTTGAATTTCCACCTCCTAGCCAAACTACTGGTTTCTTGTATAATGGCATGTTCTCATAGTTCCTGGCATGTACATATGCATCTACAAAGTTCTTTGGATCCAATGATTCCAATGGAATTTTAATGTAGTCCTTCAGCCCTGATAAAAAGAAATCCAGAAAGTATCCTTCTCTTAATGTTGCATTGTTTCTTTTTTACTAATGCCATAACCTGCTCAAATTTGTCAATGTAGTTGTCCACTGTCCCAGTCTGCTGTAATCCTCTGAAAGTATCTGCAATATCAATTTTGTTGTCTGCAGCAAACCTCTTACAGATCAAATTATAGAATTGAGGTCAAGTCAAACTATTAGTGTCCACATTGTTACTAGTGATCCATTGGTCAGCTTTCCCTGTGAGGTGTACTTCAGCCATTGAAACCCTCTGTTCAGGTGGAATTCTGGATAGCTCAAAATATCTTTCAAATTTTCTAATCCATGCCTCTGGATTCACACTATCAAACTTTGGAAACTCCAACTTTGGTCCAATAAATGTCTAGCCATTCTGATTCCTATTCTGATTTGCTAGCCAAGGTGGTTGGAACCCATTTCCATATTTTGCAGGTCTAACCCAATATTGCTCTGGTCTGACCAAGGAATAACCAGGGTAAGGACAAGGTGCATATCCTTGAGAGGGAAACATATTGGATGTGGCATTTATATACTGCGGTGCAACATAACTCCCAGGAGGAAATTGAGTAACTCCTCCGACTAATGGAACCGGAGGTGGTGGTGGTGGTTAACTGACATTGCCGATTGTAGAAGGAATAGAAAATTGTGGAATTGCTATTGAGTGGGTGTTCGTGGATGTAAGTACTGGATATTCACTCATACCTAAACACATGGTTGGAAGCACTGAAGAATACCCACTCCCTGGTGTTCCTCTTATCTGATATGCAAAACACGACGAGCCTCCATAATTCATACCCACCTGACTTCCACTGTTCTCTGGTGTAATAGGTGTAGTACCTGCCGCTTGCTGTTCATTCGACCCAGCCTTGGCCAAAATCGCCTTCATAAGGGTCTCCATTTGATTCTGCATCTGAGCAACACTTTCTTGCATCTGGATATGCATTTGCTTGATATTTTCTCCCATCTGCAGATTCTGTTGACCCATTTCGTCCATCTTCACCTTGATCTCCTCCACTTTGTTGGCCAGATTAGAAACGGTCTCCTATTCAACCACACCCATTCTCTCACCTTTTGGCATTGCTTCGGAAGTAGATCTGGAATTTTACAGAGAGAGACCACAGATCCTCTCAAACCCTTCTTACTCATGACAAGCCCAACTTAGCCAAGGATCTAATGCTCTGATACCAATTTGTCAGGACTCCAAAACTTGAAACCGAATCAAACAAATTTGAAAGTAATTGGCTATGAAATGGGTAATACCGAAAGTAATTGTAATAGAGCAAATTGGGGAAAGTGCATATTACAGAACATAGGATTCTAGGGTTTTGATAGATGCCTTTCCAGCTATCCCAAAGACTACTTATAGAGCACACAGTCTGTACAACGAGGCAGGATTTCCCTTTACCAATAACAAGAAGAAAAGAGAGATTACGGTAACAATAATTACTAGAACAGACTCTAGCCACACGATGATGCTTGGAGGGGTAAGAACGAACGACAGCCACCAGATCTTCATTAAAGGACTTTCTTTGCTATCTGCCATTAGATGCTCTTTAGTGAAACGTTATTGTCAGATCTCAATTGTCCATGTATTTTCTTCTCACCTGAGAGTCCTGAGTCCACCCAAAAGCTTCAGAACCTGACAATGGCCTTCGCGCGCGCCGTGCTCCCGAGGCTGGAGGACCCCAGTGTCGGGGTCGAGGTTGGGCTCGTGTCGTGCGTCGGCGACGACACGACCATCCCAGAGTGGGCCCGTGGGGAGTGCCTCTACGACAAGATGGTGTAGTGGATGTGCGCCGCGGCTGAGTGCGTCGAGATCGAGGCTGTGCTATGGTACCAGGGGAGAGCGACACAGAGTCCGACGCTGAAACGGCGGCGTACCAGGGGAACGTGGAGAGGCTGATCGCCAATGTCAGGGTGGATCTTGGGATGCCGCAGTTGCCATTCATTCAGGTGATCCTCGCGTCCCTAACTAATGTAATTTGTCTGGATTCTTGGCATGGTTGTTTTGACTCTCAAATTTAGAGAAAATTTAACTGGACGCGTTGGTGTCCTTTTTGTTTACGAAATGCTTGAGGTGATTTGTTGTCCTGCCTTGTCTTCTTGGTGAGTTTTAAACCAATTTCGATTCACACTTTCACAGACATGAGAAGAAAAGGAAAAGTAAAACATCGTCAATTGCATTTTCATTAGGTGTGATTTGTATTGATGGTTGGTACTGTTTGGTAGACTAATAGAGAAGATAAGAAAGAAAACACAGTAGAGTTTTTTTTATTCTATATTAGTTATTTTCCATCATCTTTAATAAGTGCTCCCAGTGCTGAAGTTGTTGTAGTCTTGTACTATCTTTATCGTTAATGTTAAGAGTGTTAATTAGAATTGAGCAAATACTTGTTGTAGTTGAACATAACATAATGTGCTTCTTGCTCTGACCATTTTAGTGTTTGAACTCCATTTATAATACTCTTCATTACAATTACAAGTGAACCATTACCCCCAACCACAAAATAAAGTAATGGGGGAACCCCTGGGCACCAAAATCACATTCATAAAATTATATTCAAGTTAATTGGTTGTTGGATTCTATTATCAACTTAAAAAGGTGCCAGCTTCTAGAATGATGCAGTGTTGTTTTTTTAGAGCAACTCTGATTAGAATCAATTCCTATTTTAGGTCAGACAACCAAATAAAGTTGATTCCAACCTTTTCTTTTGGAACATGAGATTTTCTTTCAAATTGAACTTCACTTGTTCCCTTTCAGAGTGCATCGATGCACGTTTAAGTGGATTCCATGTGTTGTACCTAATTGTGCCATATGCAGCAGCTACTAGTGTGTGAATAATAGTATGGTAATAACTTTTACTACTTGAAGATGAAATGTCTTTGCTTTCCACCAATTGCAGTAGCTACTAAGTGCATTGTCAGAATACCCAGGAAAAGACATGGAAACAAATTCTAAGGGATTGGAATTGATTTTTTTTCTTCAAATAATGATATGCAAAAATTAGATAGAGCAAATCCAATAAATTCTACTTGCTACATTGTGGTATGCCACAAGACTGTTCAGTTGTGCTTGTGCATGTTGTTTGACATTCAAAGATCTAATCACATGTCTGATCTCATTTTGTTTTATCATGAGTTTTATTCATTCAATAAGCTTGGTGCAGGTAAACATGCACCCTTATCTATATTCTGTTTTTATGAATTCATGTGAGCTTTGAGGAGTTTGCATGATTGGATCACAAGGGTGAAAAATATATTTTAATGAAAGATTTGGCCAAAGGGATCAATATGGCACCCATATAAATAGGGTGTTTCTCTGATAGGTTATTAAGTTTTTTTTGGTAGAAACTCATGGTAATATTATCTGTAATATTCAATTGTTGTCCTAACTCCCAAGGGTTTCAAAAGCATGGCATCAACCTCCCACTTTCACCAAACATTTTGTCACTCTTAGGATGGGTGTAAGACTAGGAGGTTTTTGCTCATGATATTTGATGATGAACACATTGATAATAAGGAAGACTTAGTCCTAGTGTTTAAATGATGATTACATTGTCTCTGGAACTTGCTTGTGATCTTAGATGCTGACATGCTTTTGGGTTCTGTTGAATTCTGTCAAAAATCAGTTTGTGTCAGGTTTTGCGGTAGTACCGGCTTTATATCTGCGGTACTACTGGATTGCGGTAGGACCGCTTGTAAAGTGTGGAAGTACCGCAAGTCACTGATTCCAAACGGTGTTTTGCTCGAACCATTAGATCTTGATCTGGAGGTCTTCATCGAGAGGAACGTTTGGACCGTCCGTGCTTCTTTGAGGTTCGTGAAACGTTTTTACGGTAGCACCGTTGTGTTAACGGCGGTAGTACCGTGATTGTTTTTTTTCAGAGAGAGAGTGTTTCTGACAAGCATTGTTAAGTGAAAATCGGTAGTACCGCAGGTGTGAAACGGTACGACCGCAGGATGGTAATACTGCAGTTTGAATGGTGGTAGTACCACACAAAGGTATGACCGCAAGGTTGCGGTATGGAATTTCTAGAGAGCATGTTTTTGGAAGATCTTGAGATTTCCCAAGGTGTGGTAGTTCCGCAGTGCTTTGAGCGGTACGACCGCGTGGGCGGTAGTACCAGAGATATTGTGGCGGTAGTTTCGATTGTGCTCTGTCAATTTGTCGTTTTGGGATTTTGGCTTAGGTTAAGTTAAATTCATAAGTTTTGGTGTGTTGCATGATGCATGATAGTGTTTATACATGTGTGTGAGCTAATGGATGGTCAAGTTGGAGAACTTGTGCCATGGATTTGGTTTCTTTGGTCTTTGCATGTGCAGGTTGAGCGTGGAAGTAAAATCACAGTCTGTGACGAAGTTGACTCGGACTAGGATGGGGAGATCTGAGGTCTTGGAAGTCGTGGATGTCACGAGGTGGTTTGGATCGCGCTGGAGCATGTGGAGATCAAAGGTAGGTTCGTGTTTAAGCTACGGGAGGCGGTTTCCTGGAGGTTTACGGTGTGAAGAAATTCTGGATATTGTCGGTTTTGAAAAGTTTGAGTGATTTTGGTAAAACCTGTGTTGGTAAGGGTTTTGGGTCCCTTGATTTTTGGAAAGATAGATTTTGTGTTTGTTGTTGACACGGCTAGAACTCTGCTTATAAAAAGAGGCAGAGGGGTGCGCCTGGCGAACGAGCTTTTTGGGGGAGTTGCGTGAGTTATCAGATGAGCTGAGAACTCATAGCTTTGGTGTTACGTAGATTTAGCAAAATTTGACAGGTCTTTTGATTGGAGGCTTTGAGGGGTGCTTGATGAGCGCTTTGTAGACACAAATCAAGTTTGATTAATTAAGTCCAGATTCCTTCAACTTTGTTTCTTGATTTGTTGTTCTTGGTGTGCGTTTGTGAGGACCCGGAATATTTAACTAGTAACACTTAACCTCCAAATGGTTCTAGCATTACTAATTAAACATTCTAAGCCTCGATGGACATATGCTTCCCAGAATTGCAGCACATGCACATCATCACAAAATTACACATCATTTCTATACAACATACAATAACAGCCTAGTAAAGGACATACATAAAGTAAAGTTATTACAAAAGAGTTGACCGGACAAATGACACAATATACAAGAATGACAGCGGAAGCAAAAGCACCATAAGATGGCTAAGAACAAAAGTCGACCGGTTAGCCAACACAACCCACAAGGCAACCGACCGGGCCGCCAAGCTAGACGCCTCTAAGACTACCACAGCACAGCTCACAGAAGTGAGGCCCTTCGAGCTCACCTTCTTCCTCTGCAACAAATACATTTAAGCAAGATAACTGAGTACACAACGGTACTCGCAAGACTGACGTGTGGAATAGCAGATCTATTCATATGCTACATGTAGGCTTGTTTAAGTGAAGGTTATATGTCTCATTTTGCACAAAGCCAACTTTATTTGCAATAATGTAATACATTTAAAAGCAAGTTTGCAAATCTGTTTTGTTGTCAAAATAACAGCGAAATAAAGATACATACAAGTAACCACCTGGAAGTGACTATCCCAATAGTCACCACAACATAGCACAAATCCCCGATTCGTACCACCCATCAAGTTTTAATTAAAAGGTTGTAGTCTAACTCTCGAAAGCTTACCCAAGCGTGTGCATGACCTAGGACGAGGCTATTCGAATAGTTTTAACCCTGCAGGGGTGTACCAATGTACCCACACTCCAGACCGCCTTTAAGCCACAAAGCACACTTCCGAAGGTATGCCGGCACGGCTAAGTCCTACGAGACGTTTTCCAATATTGTGTATCAACCACGAGTCGCTCGTATGGATAGAAACTCATGCGCTTACATTGCAAGCTGAAAGACAACAAATCCCATCACGGGTGAAGTCTTTCGGACAATACAATGCTCCCAACACCATCCCTCCTGCGACCCGAAGCCAATACACGCCAAAGTATTAAGTTAAGAGAGGTCCCATACCCTCTAGCGTGGTTAGCACGCACAAATTGCTCGGATAACAGGTACTCACAAGATGTTCGGTCCTTAATTGACTCGGGCACCATTCCAATCACACCCAAAAATCACACCGTCTTACCATTGTGCCCAAGTCTAAATTATTTTATTTTCAGTTTTAGTTTTCATAAGTAGACATGGCACAAGGCTGAAATCATAGATCATAATAAGTTTTATGTGATCAAGGTTATCGACAAGTCGATAACCGCCCATTTCTACCGGAAGCTAAGCATGGCTAAGCAATTAATTTGCAAACTACTAAGTGACAAGAACTCATCCACGAGCTCTAAATCACAGCAATAACCTAGGCTCATGGTAGTAAAGGATAATCAATTGCTAAGGAAATGCATCTACTAGGTCAACTAACGATAATAGTTTAACACAAACTAGCAATGGATACATAGAGTTTGTAAACAACATAAATACTTAAAAATATAGGGATTAACATGATCAAACTGCTTGCCTTGCTGCAATTGTTCTTGCTGCAGAGGAGGATCCTCAGGATCAATATAATCTTCGGAACCTAACGCGAAAATGCGATACAACCAATAAGAACGAAGAACATCAACAAAACTCAACAGCAAAAGGCATCTAAATCCCAAGAAATTTACACAGTAGCTAGAGGATGATTTTATACAATTTTAGGAACAAGAATCATGCAATTTGGATCTAGGATGCAAAAGTTACAGCCAAAATACTCTTTCTCAGCCTATTAAATCAACTAAATTAATTATTGGTACTGTTCATGGTGAAAATTTCTATAATGACCTAGAACTCACAATTTTTATGGTAGGTAGTTTATGACATCCTAATCACAACAAAGTTGAGTTTACTAAATTCGGAGTTATAATGATTTACTTATGATTTATCTAAGTCGCAAAACTAGCACAATGCATTTTCCCGAAATATAAACATGTTCAAAACCTATCTCATATTAAAGTACACTAACAGAGGAATTTAACAAAATTGATCTTGCACAATTTGGAGTTATACAGGAAAAGATATGCATTTAACAAGTTTAAATCTATTTTTGGGGTAATCAAAATTGGCAGAAATCAAGATATATGAGTTGCACAATTTTCTGTGACAGGAACATGCCCAATTACATTTTTATATTAAACTACAGAGGCATAAAAATTTATTACAGCTGGAAACATCTAAAAAGGAGTTAAAATGATTTAGTTATGAATTTCTAAAGTTTTGATACAATTTTCAGTCGATAAATAAATACTTACAGAAATGAAATCCAACTTAAACGGAAATAAACGACGTGGGCGCTCGAGAGCCCTTGATTTAACATCCTACGGCCCACGCGCACCGAGAACAGCGCACGCGCACGATCTCTAAAAGGAGCCCACCGTTGGATCGAGATCTAACGGCTCACGAGGAAGGATGCAACCGGACGGTGCGGTTGCCTCGGCCAATCACGACCGCAGATCTAAAGATGAACGGCTAAGATCGCACCTCTAATCGGAGAGTCCGATTGCACACACGATCTCAGCCGCAGATCGTGAGATGGACGGTCCAGAATGAAGAGGGGAACCGGATGGTCCGAACGCATACCAGATCTGGGCCGCAGATCGCAAAATGGACGGCGGTCCAAGATCGGCGTAACTGAGCGCCGACACGTGGGGCGCATGTCGCTGGCGTGAGCCACACACGCAAGCTTTAACACACGTGCACAGTGCACGGGGTCCACATGGCAGCGAGACACTTGGGGGTTTTAGGACAGATAATTAATTACTAATGACCAATGATTAGTGATGATTAGTAATTAATGTGTCCTAAAGATTTTGTGCAGAGGTGATTTAAGGACTGAGGGCCCACCTGGCAGTGGCACAGGATGACGGCTTCGGACACATTTATTGCTAACAATGATTAGCAATAAATAAACCCAAAATCAGCCCTAACGACTTCTGGTCTTTGGTCTTAAGCTTACGGGCCCACATGTCAGTGAGACATTAGGCCGGGTTAGGACACAATTAATACTTCTAATGATTGGCAATGATTAAGCATTTACTGTGTCCTAATAATGACGAAACGGAGGTTACGCCGGCAAAATCCCGGCGAGCAATGGCTTGTCGCCGGCGACTCGGCATGGCATGGCGCGTAATTAAATACCAAAATGGACTCGCAATAGTGATGCGAACCTAATGGTGGTGACCTCGCCACGGTGGAGGTCTAGAACGCCATGAGCCGAAAACACAAAAGGAAGCCATTTCGGCAAAACATGAAAATAGCAAAAGCTCCATTGCGGTCCACGAAAGCGAAAAGTGCCAACACTTTAGGGACTAATAAGAAGCTACCTCACCAAGATGAGTGCAAAGATGGTCGGGAAGACTTGCACACGATGAAGTTCACCGGAGCCGAGGAAGATGAAGAAGAAAATGACAACCTGAGCAAAATGAACACCAATGGATGATCAAAATAGCTTCATTAAGGTTCCCATAAGCTCCACAAGTAAGTAATTGCAAAGAGAACCACTTACCGGAGTTGGAGAAGAAAGGGGGTGAAATCAGCCAAAAATCTCCAAACTTAAAATTGAGTGATTCCTGTGAATGCAACCCAAAATTAAGTTAGGGGAAATATAAAGGAAGTTGAGGAGCTATAAAGGGTACAAGAAAGATTGAAGGTGAACCACTAGACACCAAGATCGCCATTGGAGCTCTCGGGTCAACAATGGTGGTTTGAGGATTTGAAGTGGTTTTGAGCTCAAACACAGAGAAGAGCTAGGGGTGTTGTAAAGGAACACCAAGAGGACCTAGAGGGGTTTATATAGAGGAGGGATTAGGGTTTCGAGCAAGAACATGAGTCCATGGTGGGCTCGGTTCATGCTATGGCCATGGACCAAGAAATGATGGGAGCAAGTGAGCATGGTGACAATGGAGGAGAAAGCCTGATGCGCATTTAATGCCCCACAGAGAGACGTTGACGAGAGCAAGCTTGAAAAGACAGTGCGAAGCTGCCCTCTCTCTCTCTCTCTGCCATTGCCTGCATGCGCCGCACGGCTAACCCAAGGAAGAAGAAGAACAGAGAAGACAAGCCATGACCGTTGGATTTGAGATGGACGGTCACGATTTAAATGGGTCCGCCGGACAGTCCGATTGCCCTCAGAAATCCGGACGGTTGGATTGAGATCCAACGGTCCCAATTGAATAGTGCAACCGCACGGTCCGAATGCTCTCGCGAGCGTGGGCCGAGCGATTTAGATCCAACGGCTGAGATTGGACGCACACTTAAACGAGGCTCGGTGCAGTTAGGTGGTTCGACTGAGCCAAGTGGCTTGAGCTCGAGCCTGACTCGAACCCAAGGAACAGGAACCAGGTTTTAGATTTTAAATAGACACAGGCTTTTGAGGATTTATTAGAGGTAACAATTTAACTCCAAAAATTCTGAAATTTTTACAGGAGCTTGCTGACTTAGATATTGACCTTGCATAAAGTTTTCAGAGGTTTTTGTGCATTGCATTTTTCTCCAAAAATTCTACAAGGTACTGGTTCAAGGTTTGACTGAAAGTCAAACAAGTTTGACTGCCCTCTAAAAATATTCAAACAATTTCTAAAAATTGTGAAATTTTTTAGAGGGGCCACATACCATCTCAAGAACTTAGGAAAATATTTCAAGAGGATGATCAAAAGATTTGTCAAGGTTGTTTTTGAAGGATCAAGATTTGGATCAAAGACTTGTGACTTTGTATTTCCTTAGCTCTTGTACAATAATTGTTTAGTACACACAGGAAATACATGATGTAAGAAAAAGTTTTAATTTCTACTCATTTTCTTACATTTGAAACACAAGTCTGAAACTTGGGATGTTACAGCGTCTGAGGAAGCTTTTGCTGTAAAGTTCTTCAAAATAATCTCTCGAGAGGAATCCAGGAGATCTAGCACTCAAGCAGAAGTTTGAATTCGGGGGTCAATTCATTGCAATCATTCAACCCCCCTTTTGATTGCCATTACGATCCTACAAGTGGTATCAGAGCGAGGTTGCAATGGCATCAGATCGAGATCGGTTTTCAGGTAAGCCACCATATTTTGATGGATCAGACTATATCTACTAGAAGGCACGCATGGAAGTTTTTCTACAAGCACAAGGTAATGTTATTTGGCAAAAGGTTGAAAGTCCATACGATGTGTCTGCTGTTATAACTGCAAATAACACTGCTGATGTTGAAGCTAATGCTAAGGCTAGAAATATTTTGTTGCAAGGTTTGAGTAGAAACGAGTTCGTTTGGAATGCTAATATTAAATCTGCTAATAAAATTTGGACTACACTTGCTGATTATCATGAAGGATCTAAATCTGTTAAAGGTGATCATCAGAATCAATTTAAAAAGGAGTATTCTAAATTTGAGATGAAACCAGGAGAATCTGTAGATGCTGAACGAAACCAGGAGAATCTGTAGATGCTCTTTTTGATCGTTTCAACAAAATCATCGGTGATTTGCAATCTGTTGATTTGATATACTCTGATTCTGACAATGCACGTCAAATTTTGAATGCTTTGGATATGACTGTCTGGAAAGTATTAGTCACTACTATCAATCAATCTGTTAACATGGAAATACTCACCTTGGATGATCTTTATTCTAAGATGAAAACACATGAGATTGATATTTTGGCCAGGAAAAATAAGTCAAATTCTTTGGGTTTAGTGACTAACCAAACTGACAGCTCATCTAGTTCTTCTAGTTTTTCCTTGTCTGCTTTGGGAGCTATTTCAGATGAACAATTGAAGGAGATTCCAGAAGAACAACTTGTACTTTTCTCTAATTGGGTGACCAAAGCAATCAACAATATTAGATCAAGGAGGAGAGGAGGTCCAATTAGATGCTTTGAATGTGGTGAGCTAAACCACATAAAGGTGAATTGTTCCAAGCTGAGAAGTAAAGAGACCAAAGATGACAAAGCACCAGCTCGGTGTTCAAAATTCAAGTTTGATTCAAGCAAGAAGCAAAATTATCGCAAGGCGGTCAACAAGGTGCTCTCAGCACTTGAGGAGATAGGATTAAGTGATGTTGACTCTGAAAGCGACAATGAGGATGATAACAAGAAGGCAAAAGAGGTGGACTTCACAGGGATGTGTTTTATGGCAAGCAGTGAAGAGATTAATGATGATGATCTCTATAGTGATCCTGATGAGGTAAAACCCTCTTATGCTGATTTATCACGTGCTGTGCTTAAGTTGACAAATGAGCTTAAAAAATACAAAAAGAAAGTGAAGAAACATGATCTTGTTGTTGATAACTTGAATTCTGAAATTAATAGGCTTAAGGTTTCTATTCCTGATGATGAATCTTGTGAATCCTGTCAAGTTTTGCATTCTGAACTGAAAATAGCTAGGTCAATACATTCTGAATTTGAACAGCTAAAACTAGCGCACGATTCTTGTGATGATAAGCTGAAACTTGCACATGATGAAGTTGGAACACTCAAGTCTAGTTCAATTTTTTTAGAGTCAAGTACTGTGAATGCTCAAATTAAAACTTGCTCTAATTGTGAACTGCTAGAAGCTAGACTAATGTCATCTCAGGAATCTATACAACAAATGCTTTATCATGAGACACTTTCTTGCATTAATTGTCCCAAACTCACAACTGAGATAGAAGCCTTGACTAGACAATTAAATGAATTTGCTGAAAAAGAAAAATTGGCTCAGTCTAGTGCTTCTAAGAAAATCTTGAATGAATTTGTTAAGTGCACAATCTGTCCTGGACTAACTAAAGAAAATGAATATCTTAAAGACACTTTGGAGAGGTTCTCTTTTGGCAAGAAAAATCTGAACATGATTCTAGACAGATCAAAAGTGAGTACTAAAAGCCAAGGTCTAGGATTTAATGTTGTTGAACATTCCAAGAATCATCCTCCCAAAATTCTTAAGCTTCTTGAACCTGGAAAGTTTGAAATTGAATCTGAACCTGAACAAGTTTTGTTTAAATCTGCTGGTTTTGCAAAGGATCCAACTATCAAAGCAAGTACTGTAAAAAGAAAAACTGTAATTTCTTATCAAGACAAATATCAATGTACTTTACTGTGGAAAAGAAGGGCACCTAGTATAGTTCTATTTTCGAAAAGCAAAGAAAGAAAAGAGAGACAGACTAAGAAAATATTTTCAAGTCCCTTATCATAATTTTGTCTCTACTAAATAGACTGTTGCAGGTTCTACACAATCGGTCAGACAGACATATAGACAGTGGTCTGACCGCTAGTGTTTAGACAACAGAAATACTTTTGATGCTCCTACTCATCGTGTATCACAGTATTGGGTTCCTAAATCATGTCTTACTAACTCCAGTACTGTGAGACCGATACTTACTTAATGTAGGTACAACAGTTGAGGAAGGAGAACATATGGCTAGTAGACTCAGGTTGTTCTAAGCACATGACTGGTGATTCAAAATGGTTCTCCTCCCTCACTAAGGCATCCAGTGATGAATTGATTACCTTTGAGGATGCTTCAACTGGAATTATGATGGCAAAAGGTACTGTGCGTGTTAATGATAAATTCATTCTCAAAGATGTTGCTTTGGTAAGTAAATTAAAGTACAACTTGCTTTCGGTTTCACAATTGATAGAAGAAAATCTTGAGGTAAGCTTTAAAAAACATGCATGCAAAGTTTTATATGCTTATGGAGATCTTGTCTTTAATATCTCTCGGTTAGGGAAGGTTTTTAAAGCTGATTTCAATCATTCCTTTTCACCTAATGTTAGATGTTTGGTAGCTTCCGAATCCAGGGATCTATTCTTTTGGCATCGTAGGTTAGGACACATTGGTTTTGATCATCTTATTCGGATTAGAGGAATGGATCTCATTAGGGGGTTACCTAAACTTAATGGTGACAAATTTTTGGTTTGCTCTCCTTGTTGACACGGTAAGATGGTTGCTGCTCCTCATTTTCCTATTTCAGTAACCATTACAGATGGCCCTGAACAATTGTTGCACATGGACACTGTAGGTCCTTCTAGAGTTCAATCTGTTGGAGGCAAATGGTATATTCTTGTGATTGTTGATGATTTCTCTAGATATTTATGGGTTTATTTTATGGTATCTAAAGATGAGGCTTTTGGTCATTTCAAAGATTTATTTCTCAGACTTAATAATGAGTTGAATGGTGCTGTAAAAGTTATAAGAAGTGACAATGGTACTGAATTTAAAAATTCCTTGTTTGCATCTTTTTGCTCTGAAAAAGGTTTGGAACATCAATTTTCTTCTCCTCGTGTTCCACAACAAAATGGGGTTGTTGAGAGGAAAAATAGAACCTTGGTTGAGATGACCAGAACTATGCTTGATGAGCATGCCACTCCTAGGAAGTATTGGGCAAAGGCTATTTCAATTGCTTGTCATGTCTCCAATAGAGTGTTTTTGAGAGCCTCATTGCACAAGACTTCTTATGAGCTAAGATTTAGCAAAAAGTCTAGTGTTTCTCATTTCATAATTTTTGGATGTAAATGCTTTATTCTTAAACATGGTAATCTGGACAAATTTGAATCTAGATCAACTGATGGCTTTTTTCTTAGATATTCCCTTCACTCACGTGGCTATCATGTACTTAACCTTGAAACTAACAAAATTGTTGAGACTTGTGAGGTTACTTTTGATGAGGTCAGTTCTTGTTCTAGAACTGACATTTCAGAACACAAGCTCAGGGGGAGTCCGAAAGCATATTCATTAATGAGGAAGATGATCTTGATTTTGGTAATAATTCATCTCCCATGCCATCACCTGCTGATGATCATGCATCCTCTACTTCCACTACAACTGGAGACACTAGTGTTGCGCCCCCAGCAAGCAATGAACAAACTGTAGAAGATATTCAGAATGTCGAAGCTACTTTAGAACCTTCTGCACCATTAAGGATTCAGTGACATCATCCTCCAGAACTGGTGATTGGTAACATTCATGAAAGGGTAATACGTTCTAAGTTTACCTCTCTTGACTCACATGCTTATTCTGCTTTTGTTGCCTCTTTTGAGCCTAATGATGTAAGTCACGCTTTATCTGATGAGTCTTGGATCAATGCCATGCATGAAGAATTAGAAAACTTTGAGAGAAATAAAGTCTGGACCTTAGTTGAACCTCCTCATGGACATAATGTAATTGGAACTAAATGAGCTTTTAAAAATAAACAAAGTGAGGATGGTATTGTTGTTAGAAATAAGGCTAGACTTGTTGCTCAAGGATTTTCTCAGGTGGAGGGTCTTGATTTTAGTGAAACTTTTGCTCTGTAGCCAGACTAGAAACTATTCGAATTCTCTTAGCATTTGCTGCATCTAAAGGTTTTAAATTGTATCAAATGGATGTTAAAAGTGCTTTTCTTAATGGCTACATTGAGGATGAAGTGTATGTTAAGCAACCACTTGGTTTTGAAAATTCTAAGTTTCCTAATCATGTCTTCAAATTGTCAAAAGCTTTGTATGGATTGAAACAAGCTCCTAGAGTTTGGTATGAAAGGCTTAAGCTTTTTCTGTTAAAAAACGATTTTCAAATGGGTAAGGTAGACAAAACTCTCTTCACTTTTCGATATGGCAATGATCTATTACTTGTTCAGATTTATGTGGATGATATCATCTTTGGGGGCTTCTCTCGTTCCTTGGTTTCCAAGTTTTCAGATACTATGAGCAGGGAGTTCTTGATAAGTATGATGGGGGAGTTAACTTACTTCTTAGGCTTGCAAGTAAAATAGAACAAGCAAGGCAATTTCATTCATCAAATCAAATATACTAAAGACTTGCTTAGACGCTTTGACATGGCAACTTGCAAACCCATCTCTACACCAATGGGGTCTACAACTGTTCTTGACCCAAATGAAGAAGGTGAAGCAGTGGATTAAAAATAATATAGGAGTATGATAGGGTCTCTACTCTATTTGACTGCTTCAAGGCCTGACATACATTTTGTTGTGTGTTTATACGCTCGATTTCAAGCTTCACCTCGTGCATCCCATCGTCAAGCTGTGAAAAGAATTCTCAGATATCTCCAATCAACTTTAGAATTTGGTCTTTTCTATTCATCTTCATACTGTCTTACTTTGCGTGCATACTCAAATAGTGATTTTGCGGGGTGTAGAATTGATAGAAAAAGCACATCTGGCACTTGTCACTTTTTAGGCACATCATTAGTTTCTTGGTCCTCTAGAAAATAATCTAATGTTGCTCAATCAACTGCTGAAGCTGAGTATGTTGCTGCGGCTGCTAGTTGTTCTCAAGTTCTTTGGATCTCTTCTACTCTCAGAGATTTTTGTTTAAACTAGGGCAGTGTTTCTCTTTATTGTGATAACACTAGTGCTATTAACATTGCTAAAAATCCAGTGCAACATTCTAGAACCAAACATATTGTAACATCCCTAATTTGCGAGTTTTTGAATTTTCAAAAAGTTTTAAAAGTAACCTTCTGGTTTAAGTTGCAAAAAGCTTAAATTTGAAATTTAGAATAAAAAACCATTTAAAATGAATTAATCCAACTTCAATTAAATCAAAAAGTTAGTTTATTGAAGTTTCATGGATTTTATTTGGATTTTAAGCCTTTATTGTATTTTCTGGATTTTAATTTGGCTTTTCCTTTTTGTTTGAAGCCAAAATCTATTTTGTTTGCAAAATTAAAAACTAAAGTATAGCTAAAAGTATTTTTATTAAGTTCCATATAATTCAAGGATCTTCTGTGAATTTTCCTAGAATTTTTGGACTGCTTTAGCTAATTTCTAAAAGTGTTTTTGCTTTTTTGGGATTTCTTTAATCAGAAATCTATTTTAATTCCCCCCTCAGGCCTTTGGGCCGAATCTCTTCCTCGGCCCGCCTTGCGCCGGCCCACTCCGCGCGCGCACGCCACGCATCCCTCCCCTCCCCGCACCGTCCGATCCCAATCGTACGGCTCCGCCTCCGCCACGCCTCCCTCCCCTCCCCGCACCGTCCGATCGCAATCGGACGGCTCCGCCTCCGCCACGCCTCCCTCCGCACCCGACTGTCCGATCTGGATCGGACGGCCGAAGCCTTTCGTCCCCGCGCGTTCGTCCTCCTCCGGACCCCCCTCTCCGCGCGGCCGTGCGTAGCACGCCGTCGCGTTTCCCGCCGATCCCTGTCGCCCCGCGTCCTCTCGCTGCCTCCCCGCAACTCCGCTGCCTCCGCCGCGCCCGCTGCCACCCCTTACCCCGTCCCATCACCTTTTCCCCACGTCACCGCACGCCGCCGCCATGGCCGCCGACACCATCCTCCCCTTCCTCCTCCTCGGGGGCCCCTTGTCCCATATTTAAGCAAGCCCTGGGACCGCCTCCCCCTCCTCTCCCGTTTCCCCACCTCTCTCCTCCTCTCTCGCCCTCCTTCGCCCCCTTTTCGCGTTTCTTCGCCGTCGGCCGTGAAGCTCGCCGCCGCCGATTGCGCCGCCACCAGAGCTCCTCTGGCGCCGTCGACCCCGCCTCCGGCATCGCCAGCGCGTCGCCTCTCCCGTGCGCGCATCCACGACCCCGGAGCACCGTCGCCGCCGAAGCCCTCTCCCCGCTGCAGCTTTCTTCTCCGTCGCCGGTGTAACGTCCCAAAATTTGGCTTTTCAAAAATCTTTTGAGTAGTTTAGGTCCCTGGAAAATTTCACCAATTTTATTTGAATTAATAAAGCTTAATTGGAATTTTCCTAAATTAAAAATATTTAATTTGACTAATATAAACATTAATTAAATAAAAATTTGTGTTATTTGGCTTCCTTGTCCTTCAAGGAATTTTTGGGTATTTTCTGAGATTTTTCGGATTTGTTTGCTATTTATTTGACCTCCTTGATTTTTGGGATTTCTTTTAATTCCAAAAATCCAGATTTTCTCTCTCCTGCCGATGCTACAGTAATGCGCGAGGTACTGTTCATCTTCCAGAACAAGTCGAGAACGAGTCCCGTACGTGCACGAGACGAACTCAAAATTTCAAATTTCAATATCTTCCTCTACGGTGCATATAAATGCGAGCCGTTTGCGCTCACGCGTCCGTGTTGATCTCCTCTTCCAATCCCCTGAATTGGTTTCCTCCAAACCGATCTAATTTCGTCGCAATCTCCAAAAACGAGCTCCAACCAAAGGTTTTCTCCGGCGAACTACGGCTTCATCCGACGTCCCCCGGCCGAACCGTCTGCGGCGTTGGCTTCGCGTCGTCGCGTTCTACGTCATGGTTCCTTCCTCTTCGTCCGAAGATCACCGGAGCACCGTCGGCCATGTCAAGCCCTAAAGTCGAAACGTGTTCATCGCGTTCCTCGCTTCCTCGGTGAGTTTCTCAAAAATCCGGCCGCGTCATCTTGTGCCCCTTGTCGATACCTATTTTTCCCCTCTTGTAGATTCAAGTTTCATCCACCGTGCGTCGAGAATTTGACGTTCTCTCGCCTCTTGTTCGTCGTTCTTCTCCGGTCAATTACTCCGCAACCGTTGATCTCCTGCCTTCAACTCCACCACCGTTGAGTTCGCGTCGCCGCATTCTACGCCGTGCTCACCTCCCTTTTTGCAGAGCATCGTCGGAAGTGTTACGCGCCCGTGAGGCCACCGTCGTCAGCGTTCTTCGCGTCGCTGCCGTCGCATGGAGCAAAATCTTGATGTCCGGACCGCGTCATCATCTCCGGCTCGTCATTTCCTTTCCGTTTTGCCCCTTCGCCATCGTTGGTTCGCCTCCGTTCACCATCCACCCCTTGCACCATGAACTAGCCGCGCCCTTGTTTACTGTTCATGCATATGAAGCAGTACGTGTGTTCGGTTCTGTTACTTCCTATTGATTTTTACTTCCTGTTGATACTCACTTCCTCTCTTCCATATGGGCCCAAGTAAATATATATCTTCTCTGTTGTTTGATGTTCTATGTTGAAGCATGTTGACAGAAGCATGTTTCTCTTTGTCCATCTTCTCTATTTATTAAGTGGGTCCCATATGTCATACAAGATAATAATTAATTATCTCCTCTCACTTCCATGTTGACCCTTTGCCATCCATATATATATACATGTATATATATATATATCTTCCATGTAGACCCCACATGTCATCTTCCTAATTAAAACTCTAATATTTTCCTTCACTTACATGTGGGTCCCGTATGTAATTCAATCTTTATCAAACCCTATTCATGAGCTTGGTCCACCGTGGACTAGCATATCTCTGTGGACCTGGTCCATAGATCAGTGGCCCACATGTCAACCCCTAATTCTATTTTCGGGAATTTATTTAATTCTTGAAAATCCTTTTATCTTATTGGTCCCACATGTCACTCTCTCTACTTTATTTCTGGAATTATTTTAATTCTAGAAATCCATAAATACCAGTCGGTCCCACCTATCATACACTTATTCTTTTTCTAATATTTTCGGAATAGAATATTCTGGGAATATTCCGTAGAGCTTTTTCATCATTTCATGTGAATTCCAATCTTCCAAAAGCCATATCTTCTTCATCCGAATTCCGATTGAACTCATTCAAGTTTCTAAATTCATCTAAATTCAATATCTACCTTCCAGTACCATTCAATTTCAATTTGGAGTTTATTTGATTTGT
This sequence comes from Ampelocalamus luodianensis, assembly GCA_036346255.1. Lineage (NCBI taxonomy): Eukaryota > Viridiplantae > Streptophyta > Magnoliopsida > Poales > Poaceae > Ampelocalamus > Ampelocalamus luodianensis. The sequence continues at coordinate 33,470,394 of CM070633.1, read as the reverse complement.
CTTTTGAATTTAGTTTTGTTTTGCGCTTTCTTTCTCGTTAGACGCCGAAGTCCCGGAATCGTCCGAAGGAGCTAAAGATCAAGCAAGTAGAGGATTGAAGATAAAATGAGAACATCATTGCTATAGCAAGGCAAGTTATACCTTTGATCATATTGAATCCCAGTTTTTAAAATTACTTTGATTTAAATTATTGCATTTACTTTAAGTAATTATTTAACTGCTTTTGGGTTTAGCTATTAATCCAATTTGTTATATCCACTTTGTCTATTGTATATCATAATCTTTTGTCACCCTAGATTGGTTCATATTTAGTTGGTGCTATGGTATTACCAACGTGGGTTGGTTAGTACGAGTAGATTGCTTAGCCATGCAACGAGTCATCATCATGCACAATCGTCGGTCAACGAGTCATCATCATGAAATATCATTTCGATATCACGCTTGTTGTAAAACTTGCGCCCAAACCTACAGAAATGGAGGAATCGTCGGTCAACAAGGTCTACTTCAAGGATCGAGAAGAACTAGGTCGCGCACCCCAGCCGATTGCCTGTGGGCATATGGATGGGCTTCACTGAAGTTATTCCGTTTCGTTCTGCTGCAGCTTCATTGAGCTATTCGCCTTCTAAAGCATTAATTGTAAGCTTTGACCTTAAGGTCTTTACTCTGATATTTATTGTTATTTGCCTATTTATTAGTCATCTTTGTATATGGAAATGATATTTCATCGATGTTACCCTTTGTGTGCACTAGCGTGATCTCGGACTAGTGCAGATACACGAGGGTCGAGTGTATTTTGGGTCCCGACAGAGGTGGTATCAGAGCCAGGTTCGACTGTAGGTCGTGACCTTAGTTAGAATGGCCGTTGTAAGGAAAACTTCAAAACTTATTTTACAAATGGAAAATCTTAATGATGTGCTATTCTCATCTTGTCTAGCTTCTATACTCTTCCATTCTATTCCTTTCTCATCTATATTCGTCCTCACCATTTTGAGTACTAAATTGGACTCTCTCCTCTCATAACTTCTATAGTCATCGTTATCCATGTCAAATGTCTTGGTGGATGCCCAAGAGCAGTTTTGAGCAACTGTTTGAAGACCACGCAACAAACAACAACGTGTCAACATCTCCCAAGTGTTCAAGACAAGTGCGTCGCAAAAATTCAAGACTAAGAAGAAGTTGTACGTCGCCTCCATCTTTCTTCAAGCTTCGCCTCCAAGGATCGCATGGCGATCAACGTTTGATGAAGACCGTGACCAGTTCGAGTTTTCTTGGACCAACCATATAGGATAAATCGGTGTAGGCTCCTCCCGTGTTGAGCCAAGTCGCCTGTTAAGTTAGAGTTTAATCGACTAGACGATTAGATCTTTGTTTCCCTTCTTCGGTGTAGTTTGGCTTTGAGTTTTATGCTTCTTAATAGCTTTCAGGCTATTTGTGTGTTCCTTGGTGTTCTTTGGGTTAAACCTGCTCCCTTTAGTAGATTGTCTTCCATTACCTTGTGCTTTTCCTCTCATCTATGAGCCCTGGTCACCAACGGATGGAGAACCCGGTGAAGCCGCTTTGTCGATAATCTCGAGACGATGCAGGCGGCTCTGCACTGTCAATCCCGGTGGGACGCTTGTCGATACCAGGAGTAGCAGATCCAGTCATGGAACAATTCTTGGTAGCTCAGACTCAATCCATGAACGCGATGATGCAAAACATGAACAACATGGTGACCTGGTAGGATCAGACCACCGCTACCTTAGTCAATTTGATGAATCAGAATAATCAATCAAGTCATCGACCGCCGCCGTCGCATGCGAGAGCGCAGCGATGACCAACAACTATCTCGGTGCGAGTGACACATCGATCCGGGCCGTTCCTGCCGCCTAATCGATCATGCAAGTGACGATGCAACCATCAGACAGTATTACCGTTTGCAATGATGCACAACTCATTGCTATCCCAACGACACACCCTCAGTTCAAGCTTGCAAAGTTCTTAAGGACCAAGCCGCCTATCTTTGAAGGGTCAACCGCACTCAAGGATGCAGAATCTTGGATTCGTACCATAGAAGAAAAGCTAACTGTTGTGCAATGCAATGATAATGAGAAAGTTTTCTATGCTACTCATCATTTAGGAGGAGTTGCATTAGATTGGTGGGAAAAATTTCGTGCCGCCCATCAGAACGAGCACACCATCACTTGGGCAGAGTTCACCACTGCTTTGTGCCAACAACATGCGATATCAAGCATAAGTGATCAAGAAAAAAACCTGCTATTTCGATATCCTACACCAAATCTAGCCGTTGTCAGTTGAAGTGCTGCCAACCAGATAAGTCAAAAGATTGTCAGCAACGAGCTCACCGCGAGCTCCTCTTCGCAACCGTGCCCTCGCCGCCGGCCGCCGTCCAGCCGTTCACCGGCGAGCCATCGGGCCAAGCGCGCCGCCGCTCGGGTCCGACGTGGTAGCCCACGTGGCGCCCGCATCAGCGCCACCGAGGCGCCCCGTCACCCCCTCTGCCCGCGTGGCTGCCCAGTCAGCGCCACGTGGCTTTTTTCGATTTTTCCGTTGGAAATTAATTCGGCCGAAAAATTAAAACCCCTCGCTGACGTCAGCTGGCGCAATAATCCGAATTTCCTTTGAAGAAATAATTCAGAAATTGAGGAAAATCCAATTTTCTTCATTTTATGTGTTTTCCAAACTTCGAAAGGCCATAACTTCTTCGTTCGAACTCCGATTCGAGTGAATCAATTTTCTAAATTCATCTAAAATCCCCCTCTTGCTGTTAGTGATAATTTGGTATTTATTTGGATTTTATTTGGAGTTGTTTTATTTATTTTGCTCTTTTCGCACGTGTAGAAACCGGTTTTTCAGAAGATTTCTCGGATCCGACGACCGAAGCACCTCAACTCTTGAACGAAGGTAAGTCATAGACCTTTGATCATATTGAACCCACTTTATAAAACTATATTGTTTGTTATAAACATGCATTGCTATTTTTATATTAAAATGGTTTCGGGAGTAGATAATTGCCTACTTGATATATACCTCCTTGATAAATTGTAAATGACATGTATCCTTGAATGACATGAACCCTTGGACACCATAGGATGATTTATGGTAGTTGGACATTGATAAACTACCAACAGGGGTACGTTTTGCTTGCTTAGTCACGCTCTAAGTAGACGTGGGTCTCACAGCAACTTAAGTCACCAATGTTATTTTACCCCCAGCGCACTTGGTTGCGGCTTGTGTAGTAGCGGCCAGTGTAGCTGATTAAAACGAAGTGTGGCCCTGTGTGAGGCCACGACATTTGTTGTCACCTTAACTAAAATTTGGGTGCCAGGACTAGGGTGGTTCTTTGGCCGGGTTGAACCCAACAATGATAAACTTGCCTAACGAGCTATGAAACTGTGGCAACGCCACTACTGTTAAAAGATGTGTGACAGGACTAGGGTGGTCCTTTGGCCGGTTGAACGAAAAATGTTTTATGCTTGGGCGAGTGGGTGGTGGTGAGTGTGGGTGCCGTAACGCACATTGGGACGTGGATAGTCTCGCCTGAGCAGCCAACTAAGGACTTAACCTTGAATCTTTGATCTAGGTCATATCGTGCAACCACATGTCCAGGATGGGGTGGACCTGGCCTAATAATTAGCAATGAGCTGGCTAGGTTCTGTTGCGGTGGAGCGTGCTCGTTAGAAGCGAAACCTTAGTGGGCAGCTCTTAGCCAGTTCAAAGCTTTGTAACGGCCCTATGATAATCTCTTAGTCACATGCCTTCGTGTAACATCCCAAAATTTGGCTTTTCAAAAATATTTTGAGTAGTTTAGGTCCCTGGAAAATTTCACCAATTTTATTTGAATTAATAAAGCTTAATTGGGAATTTTCCTAAATTAAAAATATTTAATTTGACTAATATAAACATTAATTAAATAAAAACTTGTGTTATTTGGCTTCCTTGTCTTTCAAGGAATTTTTGGGTATTTTCTGAGATTTTTTCGGATTTATTTGCTATTTATTTGATCTCCTTGATTTTTGGCGTTTTATTTTAATTCCGGAAATCAGCTTTTCTCTCTCCTGCTCATGTGCTACAGTACCTCGCGAGGTACTGTTCATCGTGTTCCTCTGCCGAACCGAACGCATCTCCAGTACGTATCCGTTTCAAACTCTAAACTTCAAATTTCCATATCTTCTTCCACGGTACATATAAAAGCGAGCCGTTTGCGCTCACGCGTCCGTGTTGATCCCCTCTTCCAATCCCCTGAATTGGTTTCCTCCAAACCGATCTAATTTCGTCGCAATCTCCAGAAAACCGAGCTCCAGCCAAAAGTCTTCTCCGGCGAACTGCGCCTTCGTCCGACGTCCGTTGGCCGAACCGTCTGCGGCGTTGGCTTCGCGTCGTCGCCCTCTACGTCATGGTTCCATGCACTTCGCCCGAAGATCGCCGGAGCACCGTCGGCCATTAGAGCCCAACCGTGTTCTTCGCGTTCGTCGCTTCCTCGGTGAGTTTTTCCAAAATCCGACCGCGCCATCGCGTCCGGCTCGTCGTTTCCTTTCCGTTTTGCCCCTTCGCCGCTGCTACGTCGCCTCCGGCCGCCGGCCACTCCGCGCGCACTGTTCATGCATGTGTACAGTTCATGCATATGCACTGTAGCGTTTTCATGCATTCTGTTGCTTCGTTCATGCGTTGTCTCCAGCTTCGTTCATGCATTATCTCCAGGGTATGGAATCCTTTTTGTCTTCCTTTCTTCTTTGCTGTGAAGATCCAAGTATTTCTATCTCCATCCTTTATTCCTTGTTTGCCATCTCATGCTAAAACCCTGCCATGCGATGTTGTCTTCTTGCACCATAACTCAACATACAGTGATCTGTTCCCTGTTAGTTCATGTGCTCTCTATTCTCTAATCTTTGATTCTTTAATCCTCTCCTTCATTGCTTTGCCATGTTAGTTACGAAGTCATGCCGCCATGCACGCTATCCTATTGATGCTTCTCTGATCTCTTCCTCTCTCTGTTGAGTAGTCCACATATAATTCAACAATCAATCTATACATCCAATTAATCCAAGCCAAATATCTATCTCTCACTTACATGTAGGCCCTACATGTCATCCACCCAATTAAACACCCTAATTATTTATCTCTCTTACATGCGGGTCCCGCATGTCAGTCAAACCTTGGTCAAACCCTATTCATGAGCTTGGTCCACCGTGGGCTAGCATATCTCCGTGGACCTGGTCCATAGACCAGTGGCCCACATGTCAATCCATAATCCTATTTTCGGGAATTAATTTAATTCTTGAAAAGTCATTTATCTTATTGGTCCCACTTGTCACTCTCTCTACCTTATTTCTGGAATTATTTTAATTCTAGAAATTCATAAATATCAGTCGGTCCCACCTAACATACACTCATTCTTTTTCTAATATTTTCGAAATAGAATATTCTGAGAATATTCCGTAGACCTTTTCATCATTCCATGTGAATTCCAATCTTCCAAAAGCCATATCTTCTTCATCCGAATTCCGATTGAACCCATTCAAGTTTCTAAATTCATATAAATTCAATATCTACCTTCCAGTACCATACAATTTCAATTTGGAGTTTATTTGATTTGTCTTTTGAATTTAGTTTGTTTTGCGCTTTCTTTCTCGTTAGACGCCGAAGTCCCGGAATCGTCCGAAGGAGCGGAAGATCAAGCAAGTAGAAGATTGAAGATAAAATAAGATCATCATTGCTATAGCAAGGCAAGTTATACCTTTGATCATATTGAATCACAGTTTTCAAAATTATTTTGATTCAAATTATTGCATTTACTTTAAGTAATTATTTAAATGCTTTTGGGTTTAGCTATTAATCCAATTTGTTATATCCACTTTATCTATTGTATGTCATAATCTTTTGTCACCCTAGATTGGTTCATATTTAGTTGGTGCTATGGTATTACCAACGTGGGTTGGTTAGTACGAGTAGATTGCTTAGCCATGCTACGAGTCTCACATCTCATGTAAGTTGCAATTATTAAATGTGACTAAGTGACTATGGAACTTTGTGTAAAACTGTGTGCTATGTGTTATTACTTTGTGATGGCATGTGTTGCACTAAAACCAACTGGGTGGTAAAGGATTTGGACCGAGGCAAGTGGTGGATACTGTGTGATACGGTGGACTTTGTGATGGGTATGATAATCTTTGTGACTTAGTTAGAAAATGGAAGTCTTGCCTTTGTCAATTAAGGACTTAACTTTGTGCGCCATTGAACTGGGCCTTACAGTACGACCACATGCCTGGTATGGGACGGGCCTAACTTAGTAAGTTATGGAGTCTTGACATTGATGTTCAGGTGGATAGGTTAAGCTATGTGATATGGGTACTATGTGAATAAGAATGTCAATGTCGAGATGAAGTTTCTGAACCGTTTTGTTATGATCAGTGCGACCACACTGGTTATATCGTGTGGGTAAAGTGTACAACCTCTACAGAGTGTTAAACAATCTATTCGAATAGCTGCGTCGCGGTCATGGACAATGCTCGGGATTTCACACGAGGGTAGATTTTCATAAAACTATTGGGAAGGGACAGCTGTGTGATTTAAGTCATATGGCTGTGTGAAAGAATTTGATTAGGCTATGTGTCTTTGTGAAAACAAATGTTAAATTAATATTGTCTATTTGTTTTGAATTATGCTTTCAATCTATTATTCATATTCAATTGCAAATGTTGTATTTCTGCAAAATAACCACAGAAGCCATTTCCTTTGGAATAAGCCTGCATCTATACATTGCATTCTGTGGTATGACTTGCGAGTACGGTTGTGTACTCACGCTTGTTGTAAAACTTGCGCCCAAACCTACAGAAATGGAGGAATCGTCAGTCAACAAGGTCTACTTCAAGGATCGAGAAGAACTAAGTCGCGCACCCCAGCCGATTGCCTGTGGGCATATGAATGGGCTTCACTGAAGTTATTCCGTTTCGTTCCGCTGCAGCTTCATTGAGCTATTCGCCTTCTGAGACATTAATTGTAAGCTTTGACCTTAAGGTCTTTACTCTGATATTTATTGTTATTTGCCTATTTATTAGTCATCTTTGTATATGGAAATGATATTTCATCGATGTTACCACTGTGTGCACTAGCGTGATCCTGGACTAGTGCAGTATACACAGAGGGTCCAGAATTGTATTTTTGGGTCCCGACAGAGGTGGTATCAAAGCCATATCGACTGTAGGTCGTGACCTTAGTTAGAATGGCCGTTTGTAAGGAAAAGTTCAAAACTTATTTTACAAATGGAAAATCTTAATGATGTGCTATTCTCACCTTGTCTATTGTAATACTCCTCCATTCTATTCATTTCTCATCTATATTCTTTGTCACCGTTTTGAGTACTAAATTGGACTCTCTCCTCTCATAACTTCTATAGTCATCGTTATCCATGTCAAATGTCTTGGTGGATGTCCAAGAGCTGTTTTGAGGAACTGTTTGAAGACCATGCAACAAACAACAACGTATCAACATCTCCCCAAGTGTTCAAGACAAGTGCGTCGCAAAAATTCGAGACTAAGAAGAAGTTGTACGTCGCCTCCATCTTTCTTCAAGCTTCGCCTCCAAGGATCGCAAGCAATCAACGTTTGATGAAGACCGTGATCAGATCGAGTTTTATTCAGACCAACCATATAGGATAAATCAGCATAAGTTCCTCCCGTGTGTTGAGCCAAGTCGCCCTGTTAAGTTAGAGTTTAATCGACTAGACGATTAGATCTTTGTTTCCCTTCTTCGGTGTAGTTTGGCTGTGAGTTTTATGCTTCTTAATAGCTTTCCGGCTATTTGTGTGTTCCTTGGTGTTCTTTGGGTTAAACCCGCTCCCCTTAGTAGATTCTCTTCCCTTACCTTGTGCTTTTCCCTCGCATCTATTAGCCCTGGTCAGCCAGCAGATGGAGAACCCCAGTGAAGCCAGCCTTGTCAGTAATCTTGAGACGATGCAGTACGGCTCGGACCTGTCAATCGGTGGGCGGTTGTCGATACAGGAGTAGCAGATCCAGTCATGGAACAATTCTTGGTAGCTCAGACTCAACTCATGAATGCGATGATGCAGAACATGAACAACAGGATGACCCAGCGGAATCAGACCACCGCTACCTTAGTCAATTTGATGAATCAGAATAATCAAGCAAGTCATCGCACCATCGCCGCTGTCGATCAGAGCGACGATGACCAACAACAATCTCCGGTGCGGAGTGACACATCGGGACCGAGCCGTTTCCTGCCACCCAGAGTCAACTCATGCCAGCAACAATGCGATCGTCGGACATTAGTAATGTTTGCAATGGTGCACAACTCGTTGCCATCCCAAAGACACACCTTTAGTTCAAGTTTGCAAAGTTCTTAAGGACCAAGACGCCCGTCTTTGAAGGATCAACCGTACTCAAGGATGCAGAATCTTGGATTCGCACAATAGATGAAAAGCTAACTGTTGTGCAATGCAATGATAATGAAAAAGTTTTCTATGCTACTCATCATTTAGAAGGAGTTGCATTAGATTGGTGGGAAAAATTTTGCGCTGCCCATCAGGACGAGCACACCATCACTTGGGCATAGTTCACCATCGTTCTGTGCCAACAGCATGCGATATCAAGCATAAGTGATCAAGAAAAACCTGCTATTTCGATATCCTACACCAAATCTAGCCGTTATCAGTTGAAGTGCTGCCAACCAGATAACTTAGAAGATTGTGCATGTACCCACTGCGAAGAAATAGGCCATAGTACCGATGAGCACAATATCAATTGTTCCAGTTGCGAAGGAAATCATTTCGTTGGAAAATATCCTATGAGTAAGATCACATGTTTCTTGTGTGAAAGCGATGATCATTGTCCGAGCCAGTGCCCTATGTATTTCGTGTTGACTTTTGCAATGCAACGTCAGCGAGAAAACTTTCGAGCTACTGTCAGAACATTAGGAAGAGAAAGCAAACCATTGTCAGTACAAGATATGTCAGCTAAAGAATTACAAAAGCAGAATATTGACCTCAGCAGCCCACCTCAAAAGAGAAACAAGCCAGTCTCGTCACTAGTTTGTTTCAAGTGTGGTAAGCAAGGCCACTATGCCAAGAGATGTCCTACAAAGCGACTATCCTTCTTGAAGGTTGAAGAACACCAAAATAATCGTTCTGCCTTGACCTCTTCAGAAAAAGTCACAAGGTTCGACATGTCTATGCTACAACAATCATGGAAAAGGTCACTACATCAGCTAGTGTCCTCAGTGGAACGACCACTCACCCGGATGCAAGAATACCGAAGTCACTCGGTTAAGATTTTAACTCCTAGAGCAGTTGGTAACGCACCAGGATCCGTTTGCCCAATGAAGTAGTCAAAGAAGAGACGTTTGAATGATGATGTTACCAAGAAAGTCTAGATTGGTGATACCAGATCATGCAGTGTCATGCCTCCATTAGTAACAGTAAATTCAGGGAATCACTGTAACCTTTCCTTTGTTAGAAAGCAAAAATGTGGACATCTTTGCATGCAAGTTACGGAGAAAAAGAAATTATTGGATATTAAATCATTGGATACCTTTCCAAGAGTCTGCCTTTGCAAGTTGAGTAATCAAGCGTTAAGTCATGATGATTGAAGGCTGTAGAGCCGTAACTATGGAATGTGATGTTGAATTCCAACCCATCATTTTGCATAGCAGTGAGACAATGGTAAATGATTGAAGAATCTAATCAATGGATAATGTCTGTATCCGCAAGAGAATATGTCGTCTTCATTGCAAGTGGTCTATGCAGCATGCAACCATATTCAAAGTCAAGTTCGTCTCTGACTTGGTACCCAGGATCAGTCAATTCCAGAAGGAATTACATCACAGATGAATTATGACAAAAGTTACCAAAGGAGTTTGCAAAAGTGATAGAGCAGATCAAATGATTTTCTCAGATAAACGCAGTGTCGAATCAAACCCGTCAGCTTAGAAGTGTCAGTTGAATACCAGTGAAGCAGTCGTTTTGAGACAGTGTTAGTTGAAGATAAATGAGACAGTCGTTTCAAGTTAGCCAAGGCCCCTCACCGGTTGTAAGAAGAGAAGTTCGCCCAGGCCGCTAGAAGTGAACCGTGTTTGTAAGAATTTCAGAAGAGATTAATCACAACTCCAATGTTCGTATTGTCAGATACCAGAAAGAACCTTGATAGCTTTTATCACGGAACATCCAAGAATTGGTGTGTTAAGAAGTTTCAGGTGGTGAATTATCTTAGTCATAATTCGAAGTTGCTACCGTGGAGCAACAAAGATGGTTATTGGATTGAGAACCATGAGGTTGGAATCCGTTCCTCGGACCGGACCGATCTGACGATGATACTTTGAAACAGAAGAGCTACCACAAGGATCTGTTGATCAGTCAGCTAAAGTTACCTGTGAAATTCAGAGTTTGGATCTTGAGTCAGTTGCAAGGATATCTGTTGAACCCCAGAGTTCGGACCGATGCTAGAAATCGGTGAGGTGTGATGCGTTAAGTGATCCGTCCTCACGTAAAGCCAAGGAAAGAGTGAGAACCCGAAGGCAAGCAGAATGATCCATGGATCAATGAGTATATTTGCATATCTAATGAGAAGGAACTCCAGTAGTTGATGCTCAAACCAACATTTGAGTGTAAGCATTCTACTTTTCTTCGAAAGTACCAAGGTGTACAAAGATGTCAAAGTGGCATTGTGATGATCCAAAATAAAGTGAAATATCGCAGAATGGGTTACCATGTGTTTGGCATGTCAGAAAATCAGCCAAAATGTTGGGGGCTAGTCAGAGTACTTCTATCCCTGAGAATTCAGATATGAGATCTCCCAGGACCCAATCGGGATATAACTTCTTGAAGGGTGATTGTTGATCATTTGACAGAAATTTGTTGCTTCATTCCTGTCAATATCACCTAGTTTGGAGACTGCCTAGCAGAGTGGTATACGAAAGAGGTTGTATACGACAGATATGATATTTGTCGACATGGGTGCGATGTCGATCTACGAGAGATGGTCAATTTGCACGACGTGTCAGAGAAGTTAGTGTTAGACCAAGGATCCCAGCTTATCTTGTGTTAGCGACAGAGTCTACATGATGCTTGGGTGATCATTTTAGTTCAGTATTGTGAATCGCCCTGAATCAATAGACAGATTGAAAAGATTAATGAGTTGTGTCTTAACTCAGAGTACCAAGTCGAGCAAGTAAGTGTTATGCGTAGAGTTTCTCTACAACCCAGATGTCAGTCAGTCGTAGTTGTCACCCTCTCAAGTTCAGAGTGGTTGATCGTGTAAGTCATCGCTCAGCTAGGAGCAGATCAAATTACAAAGTATGTGGATGTTGCATTAATCATGAAGCAGAAGACCAATGGTCCTTAATCTTAAATGGAACTGAAGTAGCAGTGTTCAAGAAGAAAAGCTACGCAGATTATACAGATTATCACCTTCACAGCCATGTCTATCTTCAGAATACCTGTTGGAGTTCTGTGCTAAAGAATTGTATGACAGAGTTGACAAAAATGTGTTAGTTAGTTCAGATTCCGAAGCGCGGAAGAAGAGATAGTTTGCCAACCTGAGTTGTCAGTCAGCAGCAATATTTCCTCCACTTCAGAAGTGCCTTCAAGCACCGATCAAGCAGCCCCGGTAGAAGCAATCAAGTTTCAAGATGCCTTCCAGCCAAAATCCAGTTCGTCAAGTTTTCAGTGAAGCGAGAAGTTTAGCAAGAATCAAGGCGTTGTTCTGTAAGTGGTCAGAAGAGCGACTCTGTCAAAATCAAAGCAATTTGAAAGCAAGAAGTGAACCCGAAGGCTGAGTTCTGATCCTATTCTATAGCCAGCCTGAATCTCAGGGACGAGATTCCTTTAAGGGGGGAGGTTTGTAACGTCCCAAAATTTGGCTTTTCAAAAATCTTTTGAGTAGTTTAGGTCCCTGGAAAATTTCACCAATTTTATTTGAATTAATAAAGCTTAATTGAGAATTTTCCTAAATTAAAAATATTTAATTTGACTAATATAAACATTAATTAAATAAAAACTTGTGTTATTTGGCTTCCTTGTCTTTCAAGGAATTTTTGGGTATTTTCTGAGATTTTTTTGGATTTATTTGCTATTTATTTGATCTCCTTGATTTTTGGCGTTTTATTTTAATTCCGGAAATCAGCTTTTCTCTCTCCTGCCCATGTGCTACAGTACCTCGCGAGGTACTGTTCATCGTGTTCCTCTGCCGAACCGAACGCATCTCCGAAGACGTATCCGTGCGAACGAACGCATCTATCGTATCGTTTCAAACTCTAAACTTCAAATTTCCATATCTTCTTACACGGTGCATATAAAAGCGAGCCGTTTGCGCTCACGCGTCCGTGTTGATCCCCTCTTCCAATCCCCTGAATTGGTTTCCTCCAAATCGATCTAATTTCGTCGCAATCTCCGAAAACCGAGCTCCAACCAAAAGTCTTCTCCGTGACTGCGCTTCGTCCGACGTCCGTTGGCCGAACCGTCTGCGGCGTTGGCTTCGCGTCGTCGCCCTACGTCATGGTTCCATCCACTTCGCCCAAAGATCACCGAGCACCGTCGGCCATTAGAGCCCAACCGTGTTCTTCGCGTTCGTCGCTTCCTCTGTGAGTTTTTCCAAAATCCGACCGCGCCATCGCGTCCGGCTCGTCGTTCCTTTCCGTTTGCCCTTCGCATTTGCTACGTCGCCTCCGCCGCCGGCCACTCCGCGCTGCTGTTCATGCATGTGTACTGTTCATGCATATGCACTGTAGCGTTTTCATGCATTCTGTTGCTTCGTTCATGCGTTGTCTCGGCCGTTCATGCATTATCTCGAGGTATGGAATCCTTTTTGTCTTCCTTTCTTCTTTCTTTGTGAAGATCCAAGTATTTCTATCTCCATCCTTTATTCCTTGTTTGCCATCTCATGCTAAAACCCTGCCATGCGATCTTTGTCTTCTTGCACCATAACTCAACATACAGTGATCTGTTCCTGTTAGTTCATGTGCTCTCTATTCTCTAATCTTTGATTCTTTAATCCTCTCCTTCATTGCTTTGCCATGTTAGTTACTGAGTCATGCCGCCATGCACGCTATCCTATTGATGCTTCTCTGGTCTCTTCCTCTCTCTGTTGAGTAGTCCACATATAATTCAACAATCAATCTATACATCCAATTAATCCAAGCCAAATATCTATCTCTCACTTACATGTAGGCCCTACATGTCATCCACCCAATTAAACACCCTAATTATTTATCTCTCTTACATGCGGGTCCCGCATGTCAGTCAAACCTTGGTCAAACCCTATTCATGAGCTTGGTCCACCGTGGGCTAGCATATCTCCGTGGACCTGGTCCATAGACCAGTGGCCCACATGTCAATCCATAATCCTATTTTCGGGAATTAATTTAATTCTTGAAAAGTCATTTATCTTATTGGTCCCACTTGTCACTCTCTCTACCTTATTTCTGGAATTATTTTAATTCTAGAAATTCATAAATATCAGTCGGTCTCACCTAACATACACTCATTCTTTTTCTAATATTTTCGGAATAGAATATTCTGAGAATATTCCGTAGACCTTTTCATCATTTCATGGGAATTCCAATCTTCCAAAAGCCATATCTTCTTCATCCGAATTCCGATCGAACCCATTCAAGTTTCTAAATTCATATAAATTCAATATCTACCTTCCAGTACCATCCAATTTCAATTTGGAGTTTATTTGATTTGTCTTTTGAATTTAGTTTGTTTTGCGCTTTCTTTCTCGTTAGACGCCGAAGTCCCGGAATCGTCCGAAGGAGCGGAAGATCAAGCAAGTAGAAGATTGAAGATAAAATAAGATCATCATTGCTATAGCAAGGCAAGTTATACCTTTGATCATATTGAATCCCAGTTTTCAAAATTACTTTGATTCAAATTATTGCATTTACTTTAAGTAATTATTTAAATGCTTTTGGGTTTAGCTATTATTCCAATTTTTTATATCCACTTTATCTATTGTATGTCATAATCTTTTGTCACCCTAGATTGGTTCATATTTAGTTGGTGCTATGGTATTACCAACGTGGGTTGGTTAGTACGAGTAGATTGCTTAGCCATGCTACGAGTCTCACATCTCATGTAAGTTGCAATTATTAAATGTGACTAAGTGACTATGGAATTTTGTGTAAAACTGTGTGCTATGTGTTATTACTTTGTGATGGCATGTGTTGCACTAAAACCAAGCCCCAGGTGGTAAAGGATTTGGGTGAGGCAAGTGGTGGATACTGTGTGATACGATGGACTTTGTGATGGGTATGATAATCTTTGTGACTTAGTTAGAAAATGGAAGTCTTGCCTTTGTCAATTAAGGACTTAACTTTGTGCGCCATTGAACTGGGCCTTACAGTACGACCACATGCCTGGTATGGGACGGGCCTAACTTAGTAAGTTATGGAGTCTTGACATTGATGTTCAGGTGGATAGGTTAAGCTATGTGATATGGGTACTATGTGAATAAGAATGTCAATGTCGAGATGAAGTTTCTGAACCGTTTTGTTATGATCAGTGCGGCCACACTGGTTATATCGTGTGGGTAAAGTGTACAACCTCTGCAGAGTGTTAAACAATCTATTCGAATAGCGCGTCATGGTCATGGACAATGCTCGGGGATTTCACACGAGGGGTAGATTTTCATAAAACTATTGGGAAGGGACAGCTGTGTGATTTAAGTCATATGGCTGTGTGAAAGAATTTGATTAGGCTATGTGTCTTTGTGAAAACAAATGTTAAATTAATATTGTCTATTTGTTTTGAATTATGCTTTCAATCTATTATTCATATTCAATTGCAAATGTTGTATTTTCGCAAAATAACCACGAAGCCATTTCCTTTGGAATAAGCTTTGCATCTATACATTGCATTACGTGGTATGACTTGCGAGTGCGGTTGTGTACTCACGCTTGTTGTAAAACTTGCGCCCAAACCTCGAGAAATGGAGGAATCGTCGGTCAACAAGGTCTACTTCAAGGATCGAGAAGAACTAAGTCGCGCACTTCACCGATTGCTGTGGGCATATGAATGGGCTTCACCGAAGTTATTCCGTTTCGTTCATTGCAGACTTCATTGAGCTATTCGCCTTATGAGGCATTAATTGTAAGCTTTGACCTTAAGGTCTTTACTCTGATATTTATTGTTATTTGCCTATTTATTAGTCATCTTTGTATATGAAAATGATATTTCATCGATGTTACCACTGTGTGCACTAGCGTGATCCTGGACTAGTGCAGTATACACAGAGGGTCCAGAATTGTATTTTTGGGTCCCGACACTTCGGAAGCGTGAAACGCCTGACAGTATAAGATGATTATCTCTTGTGGGTAAAGCTGTACAACCTCTGCAGAGTGTATAAAAACTATTCGAATAGCCGTGTCCCCGATTATGGACATGCCCGGAGATTTCACGCAAGGGGTAGATGTTTTCTTTAAAATGGTGGAAATGATGGTTTGGATGGAATGGTTGGGATGTTCTCTAGTTATTTCAAAGAACTGAATTACCTATGTATTAATTTTTGAAATTGTGCTTTTAATCTACTTACTGTATTTATTGTTAAATGTTGCTTTCTGCAAAAGAAAACATAAAGCCATCCTTGTCTAGCCTCGCATGAATAATAATTGCATACATTTCCCTATGACTTGCTGAGTACATTCAAAGTACTCACGACTTGCGCCCTGTGTGTTAAATCCCCACAGAAGAACCAGGGAATTCAGAATATTACGAAGAGGAGTATCCTGAAGACTTTGCGAACTAGGTCCCGTCCTCCACTTGATTGCCTGTGGGCATGTCGCGTGGCCACCACGAGATGTTATGTTTCCGCTGCAAGTTGTCTTTTGTTGCTAAGCCCTGTGTGGCGCACGTTGTAAGACTTGACCATAAGGTCACTTTTGCTACCTTTTAATATTAATTTGTCCGCTTCATCGTCTTTTAGTTGTATGGTTGTGATTACACCGATGTTGTATATGTGCGAGCTAGCTACTGATCTAGGACTAGTTCAGAATGCACAAAGGGTCCTGGGGTTGCATACCCGGGGTCCCGACACATATTGATATTAGATTTCACTTTCTCAGAGATCATGTGGAAAAGGGTGATATTGTTCTTCACTTTGTTGAAACTGATTTTCAGTTTGCTGATATTTTCACTAAGCCACTTGATACTTCTCGTTTTGTTCGTTTGCGGAGTGAATTGGGTGTTGTTCATCCTATGAGCTTATTTTGAGGGGGAGTTGTTTTGATCAAAATTTCAGAAGCTTTAATTTTTCACTAAGTACAAGCCATTACAATAAAAAGAGTAGTAGAGCTTTCTCTATCATATTTATTCATGTGCTATGTAGCTTTGATCTTGATTGGTTTTAATAATCTTGCTACATAAAGAACTAAAGCATGACTTGGCTGAAATCTTTGACTATATTAATTATTAGTAACACTTAGTGATGCCTACTGAAAAGGATAAGCCTCTTTGTGAGTCCTATTTTAAGTCTTGGTTTTGAAGCAACAATGTCTCTAATTTCAATCCTGTGTTGCTCACTCAATTTGGCATGTCATAAAAAATAAAGGGTTTAGAAAAGGAATATAAAAAGATATGTGCTTCAAACATGTCATACATTGCTGTGTATATTCACAAAGAAAAATATGCACACAAGTGCTTATATGAAAAGAAGTGTGCTTCAAGCATGCCATACACAGCTATGTATTTTCTGTTAATATAAAAAAAGATGCACAAAAAGGTGCTTCAATCAAAAGAAGTATGCTTAAAGCATGTCACCCTTGAAAAGAAGTATGCTACAAGCATACCACATGCAAATAAAAATTGAAAGTGAAGCAAGAGGATGATACATGAGACTAATTAGCTCATCCAGATTTAAAGTTTGTCTCACTGTTTGGCTTTCACTTTTTAGTGACTTCTATTTGTGGTTTTATAATATTTTTAGTCATTGTGTGAAATACCTGTCATGAATCTAAATTGTTTTATTACTTGAAAGTACTTGTTTAGACATTGCTCTGTGGTATATGCATTTATATGATTCTGTTAGCTCTACTCAACCAATTGGCTTGGTTATTTCGATAAATTGATTTGCAACATCACAAATGCTTCTGGCCTTTTACTCTTCATGCTCCTTCATTTCTTCTTTGAAGCTCTTGATGATCACATTGACAAAGGGGGAGAAAAATTTGCATAAATTTGCTTTTCTTGTGTTAAAGGAAGTTTTTCAACTGCAGTTCTTGAAACCTTCATTTTGCTTGGCAGATTTCAAATCTTTCATCTCTTGTTTCTAGAAGTATTGTCAATGTATTCATCAAGGGGGAGATTGTAAGACCAAGAGGTTTTTGCTCATGATATTTGATGATGAACACATTGACAATAAGGAAGACTTAGTCCTGGTGTTTAAATGATGATTACATTGTCTCTGGAACTTGCTTGTGATCTTAGATGCTGACATGCTTTTGAGTTCTGTTGAATTCTGTCAAAAATTATTTTGTGTCAGGTTTTGCGGTAGTACCGACTTTATATCTGCGGAACTACCGGATTGCGGTAGGACCGCTTGTAAAGTGTGGAAGTACCGCAAGTCACTGATTCCAAACGGTGTTTTGCTCGAACCATTAGATCTTGATCTAGCGGTCTTCATCGAGAGGAACGTTTGGACCGTGCGTGCTTCTTTGAGGTTCGTGAAACGTTTTTACGGTAGCACCGTTGTGTTAACGGCGGTAGTACCGTGATTGGTTTTTTTCAGAGAGAAAGTGTTTCTGACAAGCACTGTTAAGTGAAAATCGGTAGTACCGCAGCTATGAAACGGTACGACCGTAGGATGGTAATACCGCAGTTTGAACGGCGGTAGTACCACACAAAGGTATGACCGCAAGGTTGCGGTATGGAATTTCCAGAGAGCATGTTTTTGGAAGATCTTGAGATTTCCCGAGGAGCGGTAGTTCCGCAGTGCTTTGAGCGGTACGACCACGTGGGCGGTAGTACTGGAGATATTGTGGCGGTAGTTCCGATTGTGCTCTGTCAATTTGTCGTTTTGGGATTTTGGCTTCGGTTAAGTTAAATTCATAAGTTTTGGTGTGTTGCATGATGCATGATAGTGTTTATACGTGTGTGTGTGAGAGCTAATGGATGGTGAAGTTGGAGAACTTGTGCCATCGATTTGGTTTCTTTGGTCTTTGCATGTGCAGTGTAACATCCTCATTTTCAACTTGTGTTCCAAATGTAAGAAAATGAGTAGAAATTAAAACTTTTTCTTACATCTTGTAATTCCAGTATGTTGGGAAATTCTTGTAATAAGAATTATGGAAATACAAGCCTTTCCAAAAATCCTCTTGTCAAAACTTGTGATCATGCTCTGGAACTATTTTTCCTAAGTGCTAGGGTTGATATGTGACCCCTCTGAAAAATTGCACAATTTTTAGAAATATACAGCACAAAAACCTATGGAAATTTTATACAAGGTCCATCTCAAGGTTAGCAAGCTACTGTCAAAATTTCATAAAATTTGGTGTTAGTTTGCTACCTCAAATAAATCCCCAAGTCTCAGCTTTTTTTATTTCAAACTCAAACTGGGATTCACTGTTCTCGGAGTGCACTGTGAGTGCGGCTCGTGCCAACTGGCTCGGTCAAACCAATTAAAAGCACCAGCCCACGCCCGTGCAACCTCGCCAGCCCCGCAGCCCTTGGATCTCAATCCAACCCACTCGACCTCCTCATGTTCTATTTGCAAAGACAACCCTCGAGGACCTCCCCTAGGACCTTCTTTGCATCTTTTGCAAAGACCACCCTGGGGCGTCCTCCTCAGACCTCCCCGACCACCCCTAGCACTTGGGTGATCGTGGGCCGTTCATCTTTGGATCTGGGGCTAAGACCTCCCCTAAGTGGTAGGACCTCTAATCCTTATTTAAAATCTGAGCCCTTAGATGCTCATCCAACCGTTCAGACCTCCCTAGTTGGAGCTCTGTACTGATTTTAGCCGTTGAGTTCTTTGACAGGTCCTCCCTGGTTCTCTCGCTGACTGGTGGGGCTGGTCCTTATCAAATTTTGTGCGCATGGTAGTAGGGAGCAGTGCCTTGTCAACTCTTGGGCTGACAAACGGCTATGTGCTGCCAACATTAATTGTGTGGCAACCCCTTTTGCTCAAAAGTCTCTCTGACACCTACTCCCATCATTTCGAGTGTCCTAGCTTGTTGAAACCGTGGACACTGCCCTTGTTCTTCCTCTCCGGCTATATATTGAGCCCGAACTTCTCCCTTAAGCTTCTTTGGATCCATTGCACCTCTAGTTTCTTTCTCTACTCTTGTGCTCAAAACACCCGAAAGCCTCTGCCACCATTGCTGGACCTTGGAGCTCCCAGGGGACCTCCGAGCTCCAATGGTTCAATATTGCCATATTGGCTGTCCTTTTGTTCTCTTGGTCACCTCAAGCCTCCCTAACTTGTTTTGTTTAACCTTCACAGAGGTTGACAGTTTGGGGGATTGCTTTTTGTGGCCGGGAGTGTCGTCTTCCTCATCTCCGGCGAGCACCACTGTCACCGGAGTTCTTGTGACCATCCCTGGACCTCCTTCATTCCCAGGTTAGTACTTTAGTGTTGGAAACCCGGTCGTTTTGAACCTCGGTAGCTTTCGTTTTGCCGTATTTTTGTCCCTTTCGGTCATCTCCGGCTAGCCGCCGGTAGGATGCGCTCTAGCCCTAGCTTTCGGTACCTTTAGGTTCTTCTCAATATTTGGAACCCAGCCGAGCCTTTGGTTCTCGCCGGTGAGGCCCCCATCGCCGGCGGTGAGCTAAAAACCGAACTCATGTTTTTGTCGTGCCGTACTCGGGCAAGTGCTGTAGCCTTATGATTAGCATTTAAGTTGTCCTAGGGCCCAATCATTAGAGTTTAATGTTGTTCTTGTCGGCAAGCCGTGGGTGTTATTAAGTCCTAGGACCTCCTCGGGTTCATCGTGACCGTCCAAGACCACCCTCGTGTTAGATCCTGACCATAGGATCTTGTCTGCGAAAACTTAAGTCCTTGGACCTCCCCGTGCTGATCTTAGCCGTTCATGAGCTCTTCAAGTTAATCTTAGCCGTTAGACCTCCCCCGCAGCAGTCTTAATGCCAGGACCTCCCGCTATCTGAAATCCTAGCCGTTGAAGACCTCCGTAGGCTAGATCCCAACCGATAGGATCACCCTCCTCCTTGGGGTCCTCTTTGCAAAAAGACCTCCTTGGGGTCCTCTTTGCAAAAGACCTCTGGTCCTTTGTGAAAAAGACTGCAAGACCTCCCTCCACACAGATCTGGACCGTTAGGACCTCCTCGGTGAGATCCTAACCGCCCAGACCTCTCTCTGTTAAAGCATTGCTTGGAGGACCTCCTCGTTGAGATCTGGACCGTTTATGACCTCCCCAGGGAGATCTGAACCGCCCAGACCTCTCTCTGTTAAACACCTGCCTTGCAAGACCTCTCTGTGGAAATCTTGACCGTTAGGACCTCCTCGGTGAGATCCTAGCCGTCCAGACCTCCTTCCGCGTAGATCTTGACCGTTAGGACCTCCTCGGTGAGATCCTAGCCGTCAAGACCTCTCACTGTGAAGCTTATCGCTTAGGACCTCCTCGTGGAGCTCGGGACCGCCAGATCCTGATATGACGGCCACGACCTCCCTAGTGCGCGAGGAGCTCCTTCGCGCGTGATGTGCCTCCAGTGGTCGGGGCCGTTGGATTCGATATCAACGGTTAGGACCTCCCTTGTGCGCGCCGCGTCGGTGCACTATGCGCCGGTGCTCTGGAGCCGTTGGATCTCGCATCCACGGTTCCGACCTCCTCCTTTTTCGTCAGTTCAGTCAGATCACCCGAGAGCTCCTCCTTTTCGAAGTATTTAAATGTTCTAGTTTTCAAGTGTGCATAACTATTTCATTTCAACTCCTTTTTGAGAAATTCAAGTTGTGTTAGATTTGTAGTAGAATGAACTTTAAATTGAGTATGTTGTTGAACTATTTTCTGTAGCAGGAAATAGTATAAACTATGTTAACTTGTTTCAACCTAAAATGTAGTCTAGAATTCATTGAAATTTGTAGAATGCATAACTAATTCTCTGTAAATCCTTTTTGAGTAAATCCAATTCTGTTGGCTTCCTCTAATATTAAACTTGCTGTTAAAATTGACTTTAGGCATATTACTGTTTTCAGCAAGAGTTCTTATGCAATTTAGTTTTGTTCATTTTTATAACTTGAAAAATCATAACTAAATGATTTTAACTCTAAATGAGATGAATCCAATTGGGTTGTTCATTTTATGAGGTGCTTGTTCTACCATAAAAACTTCAGCTGCACCACCTTTCTAGAAATTTTTGCCAAATAATTTAATTATGATGAACAGTAACAGATTGCAATTTTTTCAGCTGAGCAAACTTGTTTTGATCATAACTTTTGCATTCAGAGTCCAAATCAGTTGGTTCTTGTTTCTAAATTTGTTATAAATCATGCCCTGGCTGCTGTAAAATTTTCAGAGCATTTGGATCAAGTTGGTTTTAGAGTCTTTTTCGTTTTCTTTGTTCTTATCGGTTCTTTTTCGCTCTTTCGGTAGGTTCCGACGATTGTGCCATCCTTGAGAGTGATCCTCTGCAGCATAGTGAGCAACAACAGCCAGGTAAGTAGTTTGATCACTTCCCATTTCATCCCATTACTTTTAAAGTCTAATACTTTGTTTAACTTGTATGTATGCATTGCTATTTTGTTGTTAAATTGATTAGTTAATCCTCTAGTTGCATAATCTGTAGGTAAATAATTCTCCTCTACTACCTGAGTCTAGGTTATTTACTGTAATTAGAGTTCGTTGGATGAACTCTTATCACTTAGTAGACTACGAATAAATATTGCTTAGCCATGCCTAGTTATCGGTAGTATTGGGCGATCATCGACTTAGTCGATGATCTTGATCACACTAATGTTACTACTATTCCATTACGTCCAACCTTGTGTTTTACTAATTTGCAAATCAAAACCTGAAAACAAAAATTATATCTTGACTTGGGCACAATGGTATGTTGGTGTGATCTGTTGGGTGTGATTGGAATGGTGCCTAAGTCCCCAAGGACCGAGTTACTTGTGTCACTAAGCCAAGCGCTTAATGCGTGCTAACCACACGAGGGGGATATGGGACCTCTCTTGGCTAAGTACTTTGGAAGGTGTTAATTAGGAGCTGGTTGGTGGGTGTTTTGTGTGTGGTGTTTGGAGGGGAGCATTAGCAGGCCTGTTAGGCCGTCTAATGTGTCCTTCTCCCGTGGGTTGCGGCTCTTAATTAGCATCATCTATTGGAAAATGTCTTGTTAGACTTAGCCATGCCTGAATACCAAAGGAAGTATGCTAACCGTGGCTGGTGGAAAGGCGGTCTATCGTGTGGGTACATTGGTACACCCCTGCAGGGTTAAAACTATTCGAATAGCCTCGTCCTAGGTTATGGACATTGCTTGGTAAGGTCGTGCAAGAACTAGACTACAACCTTTTAAAAACTTAAAACTTGACATGGGTGGTATGAAGGGGTACTTCATGCTATTGTTGTGGTGACTATTGGGTTAGTCACTTCCAGGATGTTGTTGTCATCTATCTATTGTTATAATTGTCATTTTGTTATGTGAACAATAAAAAAAAATTGTAAACTTGCTTTTAATGTATTATCTTATTGCAAATAAAACTTGCTTTATGCTGAAAATAAGTCGAGCCTCCTCCACTTAAATAAAGCTTGCATGTAGTTAATTATAGTTACGTTATCTTACACGTCGGTCTTGCAGTACAAAAATAATTTTTGTACTCGGATGCTATCTTAATTGTTTTGTTGCAGAGGAAGAAGGTGAGCAGAAGGGCCTCACTTTTGTGAGATATGTTGTGGCGGTGTGCCGAGCGATTAGCTTGGCGGTCGGTTGGTTGCCTTGTGGGTAAAGGCACACCGATTGGCTTTTGTTTATCGTCATCTTATGGCCCTTTTGCTTCCGCTGTTTACCTATTAGTTGTATGTCATTTGGTCGGTCGGCCTCTTGTTTGTAATAACTCTTTATATTATGTATGTCTTTTGAACTTGTGTTGTGCTTCGGTTCTATGTGACTGAATGGGATTGATGCACCATTTTGTAGCGAGGTGTGTATACTGCATTTCTGGGAAGTATACATATCTCGAGACTTCGTTTATTTGATTTGTAATGTTATGACCAAATGGATGGTTAGGCATTACAAGCCAAATAAATTGGGGTCCTCACATGCAGGTTGAGCGTGAAAGTAAAATCACAGTCCGTGACGAAGTTGACTCGGACTAGGATGGGGAGATCTGAGGTGTTGGAAGTCGTGGATGTCACGAGGTGGTTTGGATCGACCTGGAGTACATGGAGATCAAAGGTGGTTTGCGTTGAAGCTACAGGAGGCGGTTTCCTGGAGGTTTACGGCGTGAATAAATTCTGGGTATTGTCGGTTTTGGAAAGTTTGAGTGATTTTGGTAAAACCCGTGTTGGTAAGGGTTTCGGGTCCCTTGATTTTCGGAAAGATAGATTTCGTGTTTGTTGTTGACACGGTTAGAACTCTGCTTGTAAAAAGAGGCAAAGGGGTGCGCCTGGCGAACGAGCTTTTTGGGGGACTTGCGTGAGTTATCAGATGATCTGAGAACTCGTAGCTTTGGTGTTACGTAGATTTAGCGAAATTTGAGAGGTCTTTTGATTTGAGGCTTTGAGGGGTGCTTGATGAGCGCTTTGTAGACACAAATCAAGTTTGATTAATTAAGTTCAGATTCGCTCAACTTTGTTTCTTGATTTGTTATTCTTGGTGTGCGCCTGAGGAAGCTTTTGTTGTAAAGTTCTTCAAAAGAATCTCTCGAGAGGAATCCAGGAGATCTAGCACTCAAGCAGAAGTTTGAATTCGGGGGTCAATTCACTGCAATCATTCAACCCCCCCCCTTCTGATTGCCATTACGATCCTACAATGGGCATCCTATCGGTAGGCACAGTATCATCTCCTCATGTCTTAACCATTTGACAGTTGATTTCAACATTTACCTTTTGGGACTAAAGAGTTTGCTTTGTCAATTGAAGACATGAGAATATGCTTCATATTTTGTAGCATGTTTTTCTCTCTTTTGATGAGAACAGTAAGGGAGAGCCCTAATGAAAATTATATTATTATTGATAATAAATTACTAAATATAGTACAAGAAAAGTATCCACGGGTATAAATATAAGCCACATGCCCTAACTAACATAATTTGACACGACAAAGTAAAATAGCTAAAGGAAAACTGACAGATGCAAAACTTCCTACAAGGATTTAACTTGAAGATCATCAACTACTAATACTCTCCTTTGCCTTCTTGGATGAGCTTTATGGCGCATAAAAACTGTCACATAAGTCTTGTTAGTAGATATTTAACCAATCCAACTAGACAAAAGCTTCAACCATTCTAAATCAGCAAGAAGCAACCTTTTTCATCTATATTTACTTGTAGCATGTTACTAATAATTTTTACATCCTCAAGTACAATAAAATTGCTTTATTTTAAACTACTAATGTAATATTGTACCTACCACCACATAATTTTCGAAGAAATGACCTTGAATTTGCTTGTATTCTTTAAGCATAATGCGCCAATTGATTTTAGTTTTTCTACAAACAAGATATCATTTATTGTATTAATCGATCATCCTTTATTTCCCCTTTATATCATTTGCAATATGGAGTACTATTTCTCTCAAGATTATGTATGCACTAAATAGGTTGCTCTCACATCTGGGAATAAAAGGACCATTGAAAAGGTGAGGAAGGCTCAGCTTAACGTTAACTTGCCCAATGTTGTTACTGTGGATGCAATTGGACTGGCATTGAACGAAGATAATTTGCATCTCAAGAATGTGAACGTTTAATTGTGCTATTGTTTCTGAATTTACAATTTTTTTGAATTTTTTTCATGGTCGGGATTTTTATCCTTGTTGTTCCTAAACGGCAACAGGGATTGATCCTAGGCAGAAAGATTTCCTCTTGGGGTTGAGCGGGATTCTATGTGTCCTCAAAATCCCCCATAGGGATTTTTGTAATACCCTGAAATTAACCCTTAAGGGCCTATGTGTAATTAGACGAAAGAGGATACTTACAAACAGGGTATTTTGGAGCTTTAGAGAAAAATTGGTGCATTCCGGGATAAAAGAATAGTAGGAAAAGTGGATGCAAAAAAACCCTAGCCGTCTTGTGTTTCCTTTATCCTTTCCCCGGGCGCCGCCACCCTCTTCGTTTCTTATCTTTTGCCTGCGCGAGGAAGCCAGCGCCCAGCTCGCCGCTGTCGTTTGCCGCTTGACACCCGTGGCTGTGCACACCGCTAGCGCGTGGTGCACTACCGCTGCAGGCTTGTGCCGCCAGCCACGTGAGGTCTAGTACAGCCGCGTGGGAACCTTTACCAATTGGGCTGCTGCTGCTGTTCGTGCGTTCAGGTAAGGCTGCATTAGTTGGTTCTTGTCCTCCTTGCATAGTGGTGAATGCATGCGTGTCATTGGATCTAGTAGTGATGCATTAGTTAATTGGTGCACTGGTTAGGGGTGCATTGCTATGATTATTTAATTGAGGAATTAAGGGAGAGAGAGAAACTAGATAGTGTTGATCTATTAGTTAATTAGAATTGCATACACAGCAACCGTGAGGCCTTTTCCAGATTGGGCTGCTTGTGCTAGTCATCAATTAGTAGTACTAATGCAATGTCCTTTGTTTGCATGCCATACGGTTTGATTAATTAATTTCATGCCTTAGGCTTAGGCTGTTTTAGCGTTGTGACTAGTTAGATGCAGCTTTTACATTGGCTGCTAGTGCTAGAAAACAATTAGTAGTGCAGATTGCTTTGTTTGCAAGCGGTTCAATAATTTGGATTAGCAGGGGAGAGAAAGATTAATTAAATAATGCTAATTAGTAGATAACTAGTTTGGCTGTGAGTTATGTTAGTCCCCGTGTTGCTGTCCAGGATTTTCTTATTGGACAGACTCCGCTGTTTTTCAGTCTATGCAATATAGGATTTAATTGAGTCCTAATAGAAGTAAAATAGAACACCGACTAGTTGAGCTGGGTATCATGTATACTTATTAAGTTATTTCGTTGGTTTAGGCGTGAAACTTGGGTATAAGAGCGCCGCCGTTGCGGATAACGCCGCAACTTGTGAAGGCAAGTACCATGTTTATTTGGATGTTTGTGTATTGTGGTTATTAGCATGAGTTGTTTTGGTAGCTTGTGAGACATGTGAAAAGGATTATTCATGCCTTGTTCAATACATTGAGTTCATGAATAGAAATGATGTTATGGTATATTTCATTTAATTGTTGCATGCATTCATTGACATTTGACGTCCACGGGAGTGGATGAGAACCACCATCAATTCCAAGATGGTTGGATAAGACCCATTAAATTCCAATATGGGCAATGTTGGACACCGTATGAAACGTTCTTCATACGGAAGTGGATCCCGCATTTTTGTTAAGATGCGGGCTTGAGTGATCACCGACGGGTGTTCACTGGCTATACCGGTATACGCGTGTGTGCAGTCCATTCCTTGAATTGAGCATTCATATCATGTATTCATAAGTAATCCAATGTGTTATGATCGAACCCAATGATGTTATGTTTGATCTTCAATGAATGAATGTTTTTCTTAATCATTGTACTTGCTGAGTCATGGACTCACTCTTGTTTTGTTTGTTTATTTCTAGGTGATCGTTGATGAAGTTCACTTGGGAGGGAGTAGATGAGCACTACTCGAATAATGCACTTCACATTAGACTCATTGCTATAAGAAATAATGATTCTCTTTTGTTAACTTTTGGTTTGTAATAAATAAATTTAGTCTCGGATGGTACCTTTATGATCATTGAGGTTGGATAGAACATAAATGAGGACTTTATGTCATATGGTTATTTGTTATCTTAGATCATTAACGTTGATTCCTGTTTAGATCTTAGAATTGGATTTCATGACTAGTTAATGATTGCTTGTATGTTTTGTTGTGCGGAACCTCCAGTATCCTCGTATACAAAGGAGGTTCTGCCGAAAATTAGTTTTTCAGCTTAGGATAGTTGCATCCCAGGCTCGTGCTGAGTTGGGGTGTTACAGTTGGTATCAGAGCGGGCTCTAGGTCCGTGGTTAAAATAAAATTATTAAATTGACACACTGTGCACAGTAGGTTGGGTTGGGAAATTCGTTGTTTCCGCAATTTTCTTGTTGTTATGATTTATTTGTTGTGCAACTGTTGTTCAGTTTGGTGCTGTTCCGTTGTGTTGTCCTTAGATGGCGAGGTAGAGGCCGTGGCGCCCGCCATCCGTGGTCGCGATCGTGGGCGTCGTCCGTTGTTTACGCAACGTCCGAGAAGAGGCTTGGCGGGGTTAATGAGGAGGTTGCCTGTTGCTCAACCACCGTGGAAGCTCAAGCTGCGCCGGCCGATGCTCGAGCGGTGTCGGCGATTATTCGAATCTTCAAAGGGAGAACGAGCAGCTCCGTCGGCAGTGCGAGCGGCTTATCTGCTGCTCCTGTTTCTCCTGCGCTATCGTGAATCTTCTTGCTTGTCACCATGGCAGTCGGTTGTTGCCGCAGATTCCACCGAGACTAGGATGAGTCTTCGTGAGTGGATGACGCCGGTGAACACGCTTGATGGGGGGTACCCGGTTCGAGCGGCGATTGGCTCCGTACATGGAGCGTCGATTCGAGCATTGGAGATGAACTCGGCGCAAAGGGTTCGTTTGTGGCCTTTCAACCGAAGGGTCAAGCCGATATCCGTGGGAAGGGGTTACGTCGCTAGGACCCGGTGCGAGGACCGATTACTTGGGAAGTTTGTGTACGATTGAGCCAAGTACTATCCGGATTCTTTTATTGAGAAGATGGAGCGGTCATTGCTAGTGTTGACTCGGGGCAATAGGTCGATGTCGAGTGCGAGATGGAGTTCAACAATGCAGTGCGCTTTGTACCGGTGTGGCGATGATGACTTGGAGAAGGCCAAGAGGTTTCGCCGGGTCTCCTTGGGAGTATCGTCAGATCTTGGGAGCCTCGGTTTTGCGTGATTTCAGCACTGTGGTTGAGCAGGCTAGAGGGATAGAGCAGGAGAGGAATTCTCCTTCGCAGAGGCAAGCAGCTGGTGGCACTACTTCTGTTGGTGGTTCTGGTGGTGGCCAGAAGAGGAGTTTTGGTGGTGGAGGTGGGTCCTCTCAGCGGCCTACTTCCAAGAGGTTTCAGGGGAGCCGCCCACCTCGTCCGGCTCAGCAGGGGCAGTCTTTTCCTTCGGCGCCACGTTTTTCTTCTTCCACACCTCAGATGCGCCCAGTTCCAGGTCAAGGTATGAAATGTTTTAAGTGTGGAGAGGGGCATCGTGCGTCAGAATGTTCTTTCAGAGGGACTTGTCGTCAGTGTGGTCGAGAGGGCCACAAGCTTTCTGTTTGTGCGAATCCGCAAGTATCATCAAGTGGAAGCGATTCAGCAGCGTCGTCTTCCAGTACTCCTCGGAGCTCGTTCGGACTCGGTTGCACCTTTTGTGCCTCGTTCTCACCGGATGGGTTCCACCGGCGATTTAGCTCCTGCGCCTCGGCCGGTTCTTACGGAACCCGCTCCATCTGCTCGCCTCGTTCTCACTGCTGTAGTTCCCGCCCCTCCTCTCGAGTGTTGGTGCGTCCTCTGCTCCGGCACCTTTGGGAGTCTACGCCATGCCCACCCACGACACCGTGGGCCATACGATGTGGTGGCAGTACTTTATTAGTTGATTCACTTGAGGCTTTCGTTGCTGTTTGATTCGGGGCTACTTATTCTTTTGTGTCCTTAGATTTTGTTAAGCAGGCGGGTTTGAGTGTGCAATCTATTTCGAATCGTGGTGGTCGGTTCTCAGGAGGACTTATTTCTAGCTCTGATTTGTCTGTTTGTACTATCACTATAGAAGACGAAAATTTCGTTGCCAATCTCATGGTGATTCGATTATCACCTTTTGATGTTATCTTGGGTATGGATTGGCTATTCTTTTACCGTGCCAAGATTTGTTGTTTTGGAAGACGGTGACTTTGCAGGCTCGTCGGAGGGGAACTAGTGTTTGAGCGGTCGCCGTTTGATTCCTGTGTGTGTTGGCTAGTCTGTTTCCTAGTCGTCGAGCCTCGAACATTGGGTTGCTTTGGTCTCTTAGCGAGAAGTCGAATCTCCACCGTATTGAAGATATTCGGTGGTGAATGAATTTCTGACGTGTTTCTGTGGAGCTTCTGGTATGCCTCGAGCGTGAAGTGGAATTCGGATAGATCTTGTTCGGGAACCCGACCTATTTCGATGTCTCCATACCGCTTGGTACGACCATTCCGGGAGGAGTTGAAAAAGCAACTGGATGATTTGCTATCCAAAGGTATGATTCGGCGTAGTGTATCGCCGTGGGAGCTCTGCTCGTTCACTAAGAAGAAGGGCGGTAGTTGGCGTATGTGTGTGACTCACTAGGGCTCTTAATCAAGCAAGCGTAAAGAATAAATATCCGTTGCCGTATTGAAGATCTCTTTGATCAGTTGAAGGAGCTAAAATATTTTCCAAGATTGACCTTGATCGAGTTATAATCGATTCGAGTTCGCGAGCAAGATATTGAGAAGACGACTTTCTCTACAAGGTATGGTCATTATGAGTATAAGGTTATGTCATTTGGACTAACTAATGCCCTGCAGTTTTCATGGAAGCCATGAATAGTATGTTGCACCCTTATCTTGATGATTTCGTCGTAGTATTTATTGTGACATCTTGATTTATTCCAAAGCGGAAGAGGACCATGCTCAACATTTGAGGTTGGTGCTGGAGACCTTGAGTGAACCAATTCTATGCCAAATTGAAGAAATGTGAATTGGATTTCGAAGTTGGGTTTCGGCCATGTAATCAATCAAGAGGGCATTTCGCCGATCCAAGTAAGATTTCAACGATGGTGGAATGGAAGAGACCAACCAATGTAAAAGAAGTGAGGAGTTTTAGGTTTGGTTGGTTACTACGGCGTTTCGTGGAGGGTTTCTCTACCATTGCTAGACCAATGTCTCGATTGACACGAGAAAGGTGTCAAGTTTGAGTGGACGGATGCGTGTGAGCGAAGCTTCGTACTTTGAAGGATAGATTGGTGACCGCCCCAATTCTCACCCTTCGAACCGTGGAAGCGGTTCACTATTTATTCAGATCGTCTAGAATTGGGTGGGTTGTGTACTTATGCGGGATGGTAAGGTGATTGCCTATGCGTCTCGGCGGTGAAGAAACATGAGCAGAACTATCCTACTCATGACCTAGAGCTTGCAGTGAGAATCACGGCTTTAAAGATCTGGCGCCATTATTTGTATGGCGAATCTTGTGACATTTTCACTGATCACAAGAGTCTCAAATACATCTTTACCCAGAAAGATTTAAACCTGAGGCAGAGGAGATGGTTGGAGTTGATAAAGGACTATGATCTCACCATTCAGTATCATCCGGGCAAGGCAAACATTGTAGCCGATGCCCTGAGTCGCAAGGCGACACCTCCTACCCTCAGTTGTCTCATCGCTGATTTTGAGCGTATGGATATATCTTTTTGCTTTATGGTACCGCCGAGACCGAGACCCGTTTGCTTCTTGAGTCGGCCATTCCGAGCAGTGCAGGAAGCACAACGGCATGATCAAATGCTCCAAGTGTGAGAAGCGCCTAGATGAAGGCAAGCAAGGCCATTTTGGTATAGATGATTCGGCACTGCGATTTAAAGGTCGCCTTTGTGTGCCACAGAGAGCCTGAGTTAAAGATGAGATTCTAAAGGAAGCCCACCGTACCCAGTATCTGTACATCCAGTGAGACCAAAATGTACAAAGATTTGAAGAAGAATTTACGGTGGAAGAGAATGAAAGTCGATATTGCGCGATATGTGGCCTCGTGTGGGATCCGCCCGGTGGGTTAAGGCTGAACATAAGCGGCCGGCGGGATTGTTGCAACCTTTAGAGGTTCGGTGTGGCCATGGGATGACATCTCCATGGATTTTGTGGTTGGTTTACCTCGCACTTTCGGCGAGGAAGGATGCTATATGGGTGATAGTGGATCGGTTCGATGAAGTCGCACATTTCATTCCTATTCGAACCACCAGTGCGAGCGATTTGGCTCCACTTTATGTGCGAGAGATAGTGCGGTTGCACGGGTGCCAAAGACTATTGTTTCACCGAGATGCCAAATTTGTTTCCAAGTTTTGGGAGAGTTTGCGAGTGCTTTGGGCACGCAACTCCGTCTTAATCTGCATTCCACCCTCGCATGGATGGTGATCTGGCGTACAATTCAAACCTTAGAAGATATGCTCGGTGTTGTGTTTTATCTGGAAGGGTGGTTGGGAAGATCACACGGCTTTGGCGAGTTCGCCTATAATAATAGTTATCACTCCAGTATTCGAGCTGCACCATTTGAAGTCCTTTATGGCGGAAATGCAGATCTCCGTTGTGTTGGGATGCGGTGGGAGAGAGGACAGTTTGGGTCGAGAATGGGTTCACAAGCCGTGGCTAGAGTGGCGAGTTAGAAGGAACTTGTTAGTCGCTCGAGCCGGCGAAAAGCTACGAGATGTCGAGGCGAGAATTGGAGTTCAATGTGGTGACGAGGTCCTTCGAGTATCGCCTACCAAAGGCGTGATGCGTTTAGTACTAAAGGAAAGCTTAGCCCAAGGTACATCGGACCGTTTCCGGTTATGGCAAGAGTTGGAAATTTGGCTTACCGCTTGGATCTTCGAGTCTATGAGAGGATTCATAATGTGTTTCATGTGTCCATGTTGAGGAAGTTCTTATTTGACCCCGAGCATGCAATTCCAATGGAGCCGTTGAGCATTGAGCGGGACCTTACTTTTGAGTCCCGACCGGTAAAATTCGGACAAATCGGAGCGGGTTTGAGGAATAAAACCTGAAGTATGTCAAGATTCTTTGGTCTCATCAATCGGAGAAAAAGCCACTTGGGAGCTGGAATCTGCATGCGGAGCGTATCGAACCTATTTGTTCTTGATGCGTATTAAATCTTGTTTTCAATTCCTTAGTCTTCTGCTCTTGTGTCCGTTGCGTGAGTAGAATTCGGGGTCGAATTCTGTTTAAGTGGGGTAGAATGTAATACCCTGAAATTAACCCTTAAGGGCCTATGTGTAATTAGACGAAAGAGGATACTTAAAAACAGGGTATTTTGGAGCTTTAGAGAAAAATTGGTGCATTCCGGGATAAAAGAATAGTAGGAAAAGTGGATGCAAAAAAAAAAAAACCCTAGCCGTCTTGTGTTTCCTTTATCCTTTCCCCGGGCGCCGCCACCCTCTTCGTTTCTTATCTTTTGCTGCGCGAGAAGCAGCGCCAGCTACTGCATTGTCGTTTGCCGCTTGACACCGTGGTGTGCACACCGCTAGCGCGTGGTGCACTACAGCTGCGAGCTTGTGCCGCCACCACGTGAGGTCTAGTACACCGCGTGGGAACCTTTACCAATTGAAATTGCTGCTGCTGTTCGTGCGTTCGGGTAAGGTCGCATTAGTTGGTTCTTGTCCTCCTTGCATAGTGGTGAATGCATGCGTGTCATTGGATCTAGTAGTGATGCATTAGTTAATTGGTGCACTGGTTAGGGGTGCATTGCTATGATTATTTAATTGAGGAATTAAGGGAGAGAGAGAAACTAGATAGTGTTGATCTATTAGTTAATTAGAATTGCATACACAAACAACCGTGAGGCCTTTTCCAGATTGGGTGCTTGTGCTAGTCATCAATTAGTAGTACTAATGCAATGTCCTTTGTTTGCATGCCATACGGTTTGATTAATTAATTTCATGCCTTAGGCTTAGGCTGTTTTAGCGTTGTGACTAGTTAGATGCAGCTTTTACATTGGCTGCTAGTGCTAGAAAACAATTAGTAGTGCAGATTGCTTTGTTTGCAAGCGGTTCAATAATTTGGATTAGCAGGGGAGAGAAAGATTAATTAAATAATGCTAATTAGTAGATAACTAGTTTGGCTGTGAGTTATGTTAGTCCCGTGTTCTTGTCGTGATTTTCTTATTGGGCAGGACTCATTGTTTTTGATCTATGCAATATAGGATTTAATTGAGTCCTAATAGAAGTAAAATAGAACACCGACTAGTTGAGCTGGGTATCATGTATACTTATTAAGTTATTTCGTTGGTTTAGGCGTGAAACTTGGATATAAGAGCGCCTTCGTTGCGGATAACGCCGCCTTGAAGGCAAGTACCATGTTTATTTGGATGTTTGTGTATTGTGGTTATTAGCATGAGTTGTTTTGGTAGCTTGTGAGACATGTGAAAAGGATTATTCATGCCTTGTTCAATACATTGAGTTCATGAATAGAAATGATGTTATGGTATATTTCATTTAATTGTTGCATGCATTCATTGACATTTGACGTCCACGGGAGTGGATGAGAACCACCATCAATTCCAAGATGGTTGGATAAGACCCATTAAATTCCAATATGGGCAATGTTGGACACCCGTATGAAACGTTCTTCATACGGGAAGTGGATCCCCGCATTTTTGTTAAGATGCGGGCTTGAGTGATCACCGGCGGTGTTCACCGCTATCTGATATATCTGGCGTGTGTGCGATCCATTCCTTGAATTGAGCATTCATATCATGTATTCATAAGTAATCCAATGTGTTATGATCGAACCCAATGATGTTATGTTTGATCTTCAATGAATGAATGTTTTTCTTAATCATTGTACTTGCTGAGTCATGGACTCACTCTTGTTTTGTTTGTTTATTTCTAGGTGATCGTTGATGAAGTTCACTTGGGAGGGAGTAGATGAGCACTACTCGAATAATGCACTTCACATTAGACTCATTGCTATAAGAAATAATGATTCTCTTTTGTTAACTTTTGGTTTGTAATAAATAAATTTAGTCTCGGATGGTACCTTTATGATCATTGAGGTTGGATAGAACATAAATGAGGACTTTATGTCATATGGTTATTTGTTATCTTAGATCATTAACGTTGATTCCTGTTTAGATCTTAGAATTGGATTTCATGACTAGTTAATGATTGCTTGTATGTTTTGTTGTGCGGAACCTCCAGTATCCTCGTATACAAAGGAGGTTCTGCCGAAAATTAGTTTTTCAGCTTAGGATAGTTGCATCCCAGGCTCGTGCTGAGTTGGGGTGTTACAATTTTGCCCCTGGTTTTCCTACCTCTTGCTTCCAAATAAGCCCTAAGTGTACTATTACACATGTAGGAAACCATGCTGATCTCAGGTCTAAGGATTATACATCATCATTGTTTGAGATCAACTGATGACACATAAAATCATAACAATCTCAATAGTGTATCATGGTGGGTCAATCCAACACGATGTTCTCTAACATGTGTTCACATTATCGATTCGATATCCCCATATTCATGACTAGTGAAACATGGTTATCAATTAATACATGTTTTGGTCGATATGTCACTAGTATTCTGATCAGTGATATTCGACCAGGGATACATTTAGAATGATTTCATATAAAATAAAGAGCTTCACCAACAAGTCACATACTTATTAATCTTTATAAATGATAAATCATCCAAGGAACTTAACAACATTTATTCTATAACTCATAAACATAGACGTGATACAATCATCTCTATGATTGCCTCTAGGGCTTATCCCCAACAATCTCCCACTTGCACTAGAGTTAATCATACAAGTATCTAATACCCATAGCTCTTATGTGCACCTCATGCTTAGATTGCGGGAGAGGCTTTATCAACGGGTTAGCAATATTCAAATCCATGTGCACTTTGCATATATTCACATTACCTCTTTTAACGATCTCACGAATAATGTGATATCGTCGAAGTATGTGTTTGGATTTTTGATGTGATCTAGGCTCTTTAGCTTGTGCAATGGCTCCACTATTATCACAATAGAGATCCATTAGACTGGAAGCACTAGAAACCACACCTAGTTCATTCATGAACTTCTTAATCCATATGACTTCTTTTGCTGCATCAGAAGTTGCAATGTACTCAGCATCTGTTGTAGAATCAATAACTATTCCTTGCCTTGAACTTTTACAGCTCATTGCTCATCCATTAAGACAAAACACAAACCTAGACTGCGATCTGAAATCATCCTTGTCATATTGGAAGCTAGCATCCATGTAACAATTTACGACCATCTCTTCCTCACCATCATAGACAAGGAATGCATCCTTAGTCCTTCTTAAGTACTTTAGGATATTCTTGACTGCTATCCAGTGACCTTCACCTGGATCGGACTGATATCTGCTCGTAACACTTAGAGCATACGACACATCTGGTCGTGTATAAAGCATGGCATACATGATAGATCCAATAGCCAAAGCACAAGGAATCTTACTCATTTTGTCTTGCTCATCAGGTGTCGAAGGACACTGACTCTTGCTAAGACTAATTCCATGTGACATGGGCAAGAAACCTCTTTTGGAATCTTGCATGTTGAACCGCTTCAACACCTTGTCAATGTACATATCTTGGTTTAATCTAATTAGCCTTTTAGATCTATTTCTATAGATCTTTATGCCTAAAATATATGCTGCATCTCCTAAATCTTTTATAGAGAAACTATTTATTAATGAAGTTTTAACAGATTCAAGCACAGGAATATCATTTCCGACTAATAATATGTTATCCACATATAAGACTAGAAAACAAGTTTGTTCCTACTAACCTTCTTGCAAACACAAGGTTCTTCTTCACTCTTGACGAATTCAAACTGTCGGGACCCCAGATCACTGAATCTGTGCCCTTTGTGTATTCTAAACTAGTCCCAGATCAGTAGCTAGCTCAAACAGTTACGACATCGATGTAATCATATCCATACAATGAAATATCTAAGAAGCAGACAAATTAATATTACTTAGTAGCAAAATGACCTTTTGGTCAAGTCTTACAAAGTTTGCCACGCATGGCTTAACAATAACAGAGTAAACTTGCAGCGGCAATCATAACTCGTGGTAACCATCCGACATGCCCACAGGCAATCAAGTGGAGAACACGACCTAGTTCACATAGTATTCGAAGTACTCCTCAAAGAGCTCTGCATTCCCTGGTTCTTCTTCGGTGACTAATCAACAAATGGCACAAAGCCGTAGAGAAATGTATGTAAATATTATTTATGCAAGGCTTGACAAAGATATATTTATGTTATTTTGCAGAAAGTTGTATTAACAGTAAATACATTAAATAGATTCAAGGGCACAATTTAAAAGATTAATACATAAGTAAACAGTTCTTTGAAACAACTAGCGAACAACCCTGTTCACTTCCGAACCATCAACCAACATCTTAATCACTTTCCAACCAAATCATTCTAACATTTTTAGGAAAATCTACTTGTAACAACCCAATTTTCGTGGCTTTTTGAAATTTTTTCAAAATTAAAATTTACCACTTGATTTTATTGATTTGTTAAAGCTTAAACCTAAAATTTCAAAAAATAAAAACAATTTAAAATGAGATAATCAAATTTTAATTAACTCAAATTTGATTTATTTGATTTTTCTTGGGTTTTATTGGATTTAAAGTCAAAAAATGTATTTTAAGTAATTTCTTGATTTTTTTGGAATTTAAAAAGGGTTTTCCTATTTTCCTGAAAGCCAAAAATAATTTGTTTGCAAAATTAGAAGTCAAAGTTAAGTTATAAATATTTTTATTAAGTTCCAAAGGATTCAAGGAATTTTTTTATATTTTTCTTACTTTTTTGGACTATTTTTATTATTTTCTAAAAAGCCTTTTTAGTTTTTGTATTTTCTGTAAATCAGAAACCTTTTGAAAATCCAAAATCTCTTTCGGGCCAGATTCTCCCTCTCGCCCCACCTCTTTCCTCCCCCGCGGCCTAAATCGTTTTCCCACGTGCACAGCCCAATTCTCTTTCAGACGGTCCGAACCGCCCGCGTCACCGCCAGGTGGGCCCCACCATGCCTGTTTGGACGATCTGAACGTTCCCTCTCACTGCGTCACTACCGTGTGGGGCCACTGTCAGCATCTCCCTATGCTTGTTCCTCACCTCCCTCTCCCACCTGTTGCCGCCCCATACCGCGCCCACGTCAGCGCGCATCACCGCCCATCACCTTCGCATAGCCTCGCCGCTCCCGTCAACGGGCATTAAATGCCGTTCCGCCCATCCCCTTTGACTGCTGCGCCCACACCATGGCCCCCATGCCCATCCCGCGCTCCATGCCGCCACCCATGCCGCATTGGCGTGAACCCTGCTCCGCCCATCTCCTTCTCCGCTCCTCCCCAGCTCCTATAAAGACGAGCCTTAGAGAGCCCTTGAGCTCTTCTCTCTTTCCCCCCGATCCCTATCTCTCTCTCGTCCTCCTCACGTCGCATTTCTCCCTTGAAGTGCTTCGACCGGAGCTTCTTCCACTAGTGATTCCACGGTTATTGGAGGTCCTCCACCGCCGTCGTCTCCTCCACTAGCATCGCCTCATCGTGGCCCATCCCGTGCTCGCACCCACTTCCCCCGAGGGCCACCAGATCGTAGAGCCCTATCTTCACCGCCGCCTTCTTCGTCACTGTCGACGAACCTCTCTCACCTCATCCTTGAAACCTTGTGCACCAAGTCCCCCTCGTCGCACTGGTTCTTTGGGTACCTCCCACGTCCCTCGCCGTGGCATAGAACACCGGCGTTCCTCGCACTGATGTGGCCGCCACCTGGCACCACATCACGGCCACCTCGACCTTTTGGCCCGCGTGGCAAGCCACGTGGCCGCCTGTGTGGTTTTTCTAGTTTTCCTTTGGAAAACTAAATCGGCTGAAAATCCTATAATGAAGGTTCAAAAGAACTAACCCAACAACTAAACATTGATTAGCCTTTAATGAAGGTGATTAGACACACTAATGATGAGCTACAGTGCTCGTCACTGTTGTGCCGCGCGGCAGTGCGAGTGCCCGTGTGTCTCATCGACGGCGTGACACTCGTAGGGGTCAGAGAGTGCCCAAAACGGAATCTCCACACCCTTGTGCACCCATTGGCACCGACGTCGAGGCCAGAGGTGGCCTGACGCAGCGGCACACTGGTGTTGTGCGGAGGAGTGAGTACGATAAAGAGCAGGAGCTCGATTGAGCTACGCTCTTGACAAACTAATGCATGCATGAGCTTCTAGGGGCTGCTAGGAGCATACAAAAAGCGAGAAGGAGGTTGGAGGTGGTCGAAGTCGACGGTGAGCCAAGGCTGCGAGGCTGGTCGTTTGTGGAGAAGAGGCTCGGGTGAAGGATATCGTACTCCAATGGTCGAAGAAGCTTGGCGATGGTCCTGCGATGCTCCAGGCGCGAGGAATCGCCTCGAGGTGCAGTAGAGCTCTAGCTACGACTAGTGCAATGGTTCTGGTCGGAGACGAGGACGAAGGGTCAATTCGGCTGATCGTGTGAATCGAGTACCAAATTGAGTGAGGGGATAGCATTAGTGGCCACTGAAACTAGATATGATGCGATAAGGGTGATACAAAACCCTTCACAGTGTCGAGGATGAAGTTGGCGGTGCACGACCGAATTAGGGCTCGCGCTCCTTGAGCTCTAGAGCTAGATTCAGTGAAGGAGAAGAGGAGTGAGTGAGTGCATTAGCTTGGAGAGGAAGAGGCACAACTCGGGGTGTCCTATTTATAGGCGGAGAGGCGGAGATTGACGAGGAATGCTCGGGCAGGGCAGTGGAGCTCTTGGAGGTTTTCGACGATGTACGGGCAGCGGCAGGTGCGGCTGGGCAGGGGTATGGCGAGGTGACGCGGTCGGTGTGGCCGGTGGCTAAACCAAGTTGGTGAGGGAAAGCTATGGGCGGGGCAGAGAGCTGAGGTGGAAGAAGAACCTTGCGATGGGGGCCCACCAGTCAAAGAGAGGGAAGGGTAGATTAGGTTTAGGATTTTTTTTCTAAATAAGATTTCATATAAATTCTTTTCTGAATTATTCAACATTGATTGTATTCTGTGGGTAAAGTGTACAACTTCTACAGAGTGTTAATCAATCTATTCGAATAGCCACGTCCGCTGTCATGGACATGCTCGGGGATTTCACACGAGGGGTAAATTTTCATAAAACCTTTGGGAAGGGACAGCTGTGTGATCTAAGTCATATGACTGTGTGAATTAAACTGATTAGCTTTGTGTTCTTTGTGAAAACAACTGTTAAATTATTATTGTTTATTTGTTTTAAGTTACATTTCAATCTATTACTGTATTCAATTGCCAATGTTGCATTTCTGCAAAAGAACCACAGAAGCCATTTCCTTTGGAATAAGCCTGCATCTATACATTGCATTCTGTGGTATGTCTTCCGAGTACGGTTGTGTGCTCATACTTGCTAAAATTAAATCAACAGAAGTGGAGGAGTCATCACCTGCTTTCGAAGAGGAGTACTACGAAGGTACTGATCGTTAGATCTTTGATCCCAGTCGGTTGCCTGTGGCGAATTGATGGGATTCCATTGGAGTTTATTTTGTTCCGCTGCTTATTTAATTATTGCCAGACCTGCAAGGCTTAATAATTGTAAACTCGACCATAAGGTCAAAACCATTATTTGATATTCAAATTACTTGTTTATGCTATTAATCAACTTGTGTGGATCGATATTCATCTATGTTGCTACTGTGTGCACTAGCGTGATCCTGGACCAGTGCACTATACACAGAGGGTCCGGAATTGCATTTTTGGGTCCCGACAAGGCCCGAGAGAATTAATGAAGTCATTTAAAACCTTGATTTCCACTGTCAGTCACAAACACGCGGGCCCAAGCTCATTAAGTGCACAGAGCACCGAGCCATGGACCGGTTGACTGAGCACATAGACTTCGGTCCATGCACTGTTCGCATGAACCTAGTCTATGACACGTGGGACCCACTTGTTAGTAAGTGTTTCCTTTAGAAAAATAAATGAAAAGAAAAAAATCCATAGGGCCCACCTATCATACACTGAACATTTTCGGTTAGAAAAATAAATCAAAAAAAGAAAAGGTTGCGGGTCCCACCATTCAGTGACGAGCATGGCTAGCTCAAACGACGTACGAAGCGACGTACGAAAAAGTATTTAATTTCGTTTAAAATTCTGAAACGAAATAACCTTGCACTGTAAATTCAAGTAACTTTGAAAATTCATGACAAATTCAAGTCAACTCCAAATTGAGTGAAACCAATTTTCTTGGTTTTCATTTTTAATATACTTTCACATGGCATAGGTTTGAAACATGTTACTATCATAGAAAATTTTGAATTTTGAATTAATTTTGGTTCCAAAAACAGTGAACCCTAGTTTTCCATTTTCCCACTCGACAGAAATTGGTTAGGGCACAACTCTCACATGTGAACTCCATTTTAGTTTATTCTTCTTGATAAATTCATATAAAAGCATAGTCTACCTGCTGTGAAATTTTCATGCATTTTGGATGAATTTGAATTTTTGGTTAAATTCGGCGTTATTCGTTCTTGTCATTCAGAGATTCGAGTGTGTACGAAAGTGATCCTCAGCAGAACCTGGACTATCCCCATCAAGGCAAGCAACCCCCTTCATTTGATCATGTTGATCCTACTAGTTCACATTGTTATCTTGTTTTGCAATCGTATGTATGCATGCTCTACTTGATGATTAATTTCTCGTTAGAGGTAGTTAATCCTAGTAGTTGCATGAGCTATAGGTAAGTGTTCATCCCTTGCCACTGATCCTAGGTTGATTTTCCCACTAATGGATTAGTGCTTGGTGGATGAGTTATGGTCATTTATACCGTATATGAGTCGGTCTCACTTAGCAATGCTTAGTTCGGTAGAATGGGGATCATCGTTCGACGATGGTCATTAGATCATCACTTTAATTACTTGGGTCGGGTACTCATGCAAGCATTGTATTTGGAAAATTAAAATCGAAAATAAAAGGATTTGGACTTGGGCAGATGGTTGAATGGTGCGTGTTATCGGGTGTGTGGTTCATGCCCAAGTCAACAAGGACCGAACATCGTGTGTCACTGATCCAAGCATTATTGCGTTCATCCACATGAGGGTATTGGGAACCCCTCTTGACTTATTACTTTGTTGTGTATTAACTCCAAGCCGCAGGTGGTAGTTGTGAGGGAGAAAAATATTCTGTTGTTTATAGAAATGTGCGGGCTGGGTTTCGGGTAGGTTCCCTCACCTGAAGAGCATCGATAGTTGACTGAGGCTTTACCAGTGATTCTGTCACAACGTATGGGTCCTCCATGGGAGCCCCGTCTGCACACACAAGGGTGGTTCACAGAGGTCTTCGCACCCATAGGGCAGCTCTAGCTAATGCATTTCATTGGAAACGTCTTGTACGATCTAGCTCCGCTGGCATACCTTAGGAAGTGTGCTTAATTTCAAATGGCAAAGGAGTGGTCGGGCATGTGGGTAAAGTTGTACACCCCTGTAGGGTATAATCTATTCGAATAGCAAAGTCCTTGGTTATAGATACGCTTGGTTAGGTCATGCAAGAGTTAGACTTTACTTTTCGATAAAACTTGGAATCGGGTGGTACAAATGGGAAATTTGTGCTAATGTTGTGGTGGCTATGGGAAGCCATTTCTAGGTTGTTAATTATGTCTTCAAATATTGTCTCCCTATTATTTAAGAAAATAAAAATAGATTTGGTAAATTGCCTTGCAACATATTACTCTATTGCAAAGAAAATGCCATTATGCTTAAAATTGCCTAGTATAGTAGCCTTCCTTTGATACTTGAATGCATCTACTTTATTTTGTTATTGTAAGTCTTGCAAGTACAATTTGTACTCAACAGGATTCTCCATGCTGTAGAGGAGGTTGACCCCCCCCCAGGGGTTAGTTAATGTGAGACCGACTACGAACACGACGACTAACTCGGTGGTTTACCAGTCGGTTGCCTTATGGGTAAGGGTAGCCGGTTGGCCTTTGTCACTGCCATCTTATAGCTTATGTTTCTGCTGTGAACTTGGTATTTTATCATGCTATTGGGCCAGTCATCCCTACGGATGAACTCTGAACCTTGTATGTTTATTGTGTTGTAAATTATGAAGATTTCAGTATTGTAATAACTCGGGTATGGCTTGATGTTTGTGAAGGTCTATGTGTACCGCTGACCTGGGAGGTACATAATACACTGAGGGCTAGAAATTTTTCTTATGATGCTAGGACGGTCATCCCCGTGTATGTCCAGCTATTCCCTTCGTGTTTACATACGAACTCGGGACAAGTCAATCGGGCACGTGGGAAGGTTAAGCATTACAAGTTAAATTTTTACGGGCTCTCACACCCGTGTGCCCCTCTCATCCCTCATTCCATTCCCCAAGATACCTCCACCTCTCCCCTATTCTCCTCACCATAATCCGAGGTTTTCCCTCGCCAGCTGAACGCGACTCCGCCGATTCTAGCGCCGCCGTAAAAGGCTCTTCGGCGACACCATCTCCACCTCCGGCTTCACCTTCACGCATTCTACCCGGTGCTTGCGCTATCTTCACCAGAGCTTCATCGGAACGTTGCCGCCATCGTTGAGCCGATCGTGCCACCGTCACCGTCCTCACCGCCGACGATCCGTCTACGTCCCATCGCCTCTAAGGTGAGCATCACCTTCCCCAAGTTCCCAACTCTCATTTGGTGCCCTCGCCGCTGGTCGCTGCACTGAAAAATAGCGACGACCACCGGTTTCCACGCGCCACCGCCCACGTCATCACCATGTCACGCCATGTCACCGCTTTTGTCCATGTGTCCGCCCCGTGGCTGCCCCGTCAGCGCCCACGTGGCAATTTCCTTTTTCTTTGGAAAATTAATTCGGCCGAATCCATTTATCCTTGATGAGGCAGAATTCTTTTTCTTTAGAAAAATAATTCCATAAATTCTAGAAAATCCATTTTCGTCATTTCATGTGATTTTCAATCTTCTGAGAGCCCATTCTCCTTCGTTCGAGCTCCGATTCAAGTGATTCAAATTTCTAAATTCATCTAAAATCATGATCGAGCTACATAAACCAAAATTATTTAATTTTAAGTTTATTTTAGTTTTACTTTAATTTTGTTTGAATTTGGCTTATTTTCGCTTATAGATTTCGACGATTTCCGAGAGCAAGATCTCGACGTCGTTTGAGAACAACAACTAATTGAGCAAGGAAAGTTACATCTTTGATCATGTTTGATCCTAATATTTTAAATTATTTAAATTATGTTTTAAATTATTATTGTATGCTTATTTATATTCAAGTTAATTTAAATTCCTATTTTAAATTTATAGTTATTCCCAATTCCATTTGTATGGCCAAATCTTGACATGAAAATATCCATACCTTTTCACCTTAGATAAAATATAGTTGATGCAATAGTATGGACTAGAACATTTTAGGTGAAATTAAGCTTAGCCATGCTTAGACCTAAAATATTTGATTTGGAATTTTTCAGCCAAAAATCTAATGTGGTTTAAATTGTATCCACAGCATTGGTGCACCATGAAAGTTTATAAATGACTTTGAAAAAAAGTAAAATGGAAATTTGGTTTGGACTTGGGCGAACCGGATGGTTGGTGGGCCCAAGTTTATGCACGGGCTCAATTCAGTAAATGATTGAGGCCTAGGCATTGTTTTGGAAGTGGCCAGTCAATTAAGGACCGGTCTGCGAGCTGCGGATTGTTAAGTCATTCCGTACTACGACAAGTCTGGTATGGGACAGACTGGGCTAATTAATTTGCAATGTTCCATTGTTGGTTGTGCCATATTGATGTGTGGGTATCAGGATGACCGACTTTTTATGTATTCCTATGTGGCATAAGAGGGGGTTGTTGTTTGGTGTGAAGCCGTCGCACACCAATGGAAGTGTGTAAAATGGATATTCTAAGTTGATTATCTCTTGTGGTAAAGTTGTACAACCTCTGCAGAGTGTCAAACTATTTGAATAGCCATATCCACGATCATGGATATGCTGAGCAAAGCCATTCGCGGATTACACTTTGATTTTATTTTTTAAATGTTTTATAAAATAGTTTATGACATGGATGGGTGTCCATGAGAAAAGTTATGGGTTGAAGCCTGGGGTTGGTGCCCATGTTTAAGTTAGTGTTAGGTTGGTGCCTACACTAGCTTTGCTAATTCAGTTAAAACTCAATTTTAGATATTGTAAAATTTGTGCTTTTGAACTTAGTATTGTATTTAAAATATCAAATGTCGCTTTTGCACCAATAACCCTGTACGCCTTCCTTTGATAATATCCATGCATGCGTTAACTCTGTTATGGGTGTAACTTGAGGAGTACATTTTTGTGCTCACCCTTGCTTAAAAAATATTGTTCAGAGGAGGACGACTTTGCTACCGATGTAGACCTCGATGACTAGGCCACTACCCCAGTTGATTACCTGTGGTAGATTAGCTGGGCTCTACTACTTCTTTTTCGTCTTCTGTTGTGTTCTTTATTGTTGGATCATAAGCCTTTCTTGTAAGAAAATCTGATATTTATTAATAAA
Organism: Ampelocalamus luodianensis; assembly: GCA_036346255.1. Classification (NCBI taxonomy): domain Eukaryota; kingdom Viridiplantae; phylum Streptophyta; class Magnoliopsida; order Poales; family Poaceae; genus Ampelocalamus; species Ampelocalamus luodianensis. The sequence continues at coordinate 33,426,022 of CM070633.1, read as the reverse complement.
ATTGTGCGATTTATGGATATTACCATATTTGTTTACTGTGTACACTAGCTACTATTCCAGGGACTAATGTTTAATACACAGAGGATTTTGGGGTGTTACTCTCAGGTCCGACAGAAGTGGTATCAAAGCCATATCGATTGTAGGTCGTGGCCTAGTTAGAATGGTCGTTAGATGGAAAATTTCAAAACTTATTTTACATAACAAGAAAAATAAATTGTTCCCTCCTCGTCTTTGGTCATCTATGTATCCTTACCTTCTTCATGGTATTCGTTCTTACCTAATTTTCCCTCATCATTTTACAACGATAAATGGATCCTCTTTTCCTTGTAAATTTCTATAGATGGTCAACACGTTTCCTACCATTACGTTCGAGACCACAAGACATAGAGGCATGAAGAGAGCATCATCATGCAAGATTCATTGAAGACCGTGAGTAGAAGATGCGATGTCAGCCAAGCCATATAGTCTAAGTTTGCTAAGACTCATTCTATGTATTGAGTCGCTTCACCAGATTAAGGATCTCAATCGAGTAGAACGTTATATAAAGTTATTTTGAAAAGCATTTTAGTTGGTTGTTTTGTTTGGGTTGTTGTTTTGCTCTACCCCTTAGTTATTCTTCTTTGTCTCTTCCCTATTATTTGTCTCTTCCCTATTCTTTGTCTCTTTCCCTAACCCTCTGGAGTAACCAGCAGATGGTGAACACTCGTCGCTCTGAAAGTAGAACCAACGCCAACAATGATGTCCCTAGGAATGGCAATGCCCCAATTCCACCACCACTAGCAAAAAATGGATCGAAATGGCAACAGATGATGGCCAATCAAAACAATCTGATCGAACTACTTGCTCAGTCTATCAACAACAACCAAGCCCGACAAGCTACAGCTTTCCAAGCTCCAACTCCTCCTCAACAATCCAGATTTTCAGAGTTCATGAAGACACGCCCTCCTACTGATGAGTACATCACTAACCTTGCCACCCACAACCTGCCACGTAGTACACTGTCATCGGCTACACCACCATCTAAATCCGCAAAAGCATATCAAGGACCAATTACAAGGAGACGCGCTAAACAAATACTTGATCAGGTGAACGCAAAGTTGAGACTTATTATAGATCTCAATAACTTAGTAGTGCTTCCAATGTCCTCTTCTTTGATTGAACTCAGGTGCATTGGAGAGGAACAACGTGGTCCAGAGAACCAACAAGTTTTGCGTGAAGTTTCTTAACAAATATGCACGAATGAAAATTATTCCAGCCAACATACACTAGACCAATGGATAGCTTGTCAAGTCTATTTTACTAAGCTTCAAACCGTGCATCATTTGGAGTGGTGTAACGAAAGTTATGGTCATTTTCGTGACAGCCGCACAAGCTGATAAATGCTTCGCAAGGACTGAAGAGTCAGGCTTGAATTCCACCCAAGAAAACCTTTTAGTTGCTCAAGAAAACTGATTAACTTCTATTTTCTTTCACACCTAAACTAATAGGGCTATTCCTAGTATAAATATTCCTGTACTCCAACTATTTTGGGACTTTTGGGCCAATCTATGAAAGATGGTACTTTGCAGCAAGACTGCTAGTGTTCTTACTCCTATGTTCTTGTGAGTTCTCTTGGATTCGCGAGAAGGATCCCCCTGGGGTCCCCCCTAATTTGTGCTCTATGGATTCAGTCGTTTTGTGTGGATTAGTCCTGGTTTGTGGTTCTGCAATTGTTCGGACAGCGGGTCGGAATTCTTGTAGCTTCAGATCGTCTTCCCCATCGCACGGGTCATAACCAACCTTTGCAAGTTAAAGCTAGTTATCCCCATTGTTCTTCTGCAATTTATCCTCCATATCTCACCTACGCCGTGAAGATTGGGCCACCCATATAACCCTGCACCCAACATACATCATATGGTATTAGAGTTTTTGTTGACACGGTAGGTTTCGCTATCCGCATATTAGCCCCTTCATTCCATCGTGTGTTCTCGTTGTTTTGTTCCCTTCCTAGAGTCCACAAATCACCCACAAAAATACCTAGATCCCTTGTTTGGTAATGCTAATCTTGTGTTTCTCGTGATCATCTAGTTGTAGGTTACAAATGTTATCTTGCACCGTAATTTTTTCCTTCATGCCCCCCCCCCTAGAATCAAGTGGCTACCCTGTAAAAAGAGGAAAAAAAGAGAAAGAGAAAAAGGTAGTAAAAAAGAGAAAAAAAAAGTAGTAGAAAAGGGTTGTGTTGCAAGTTTCAGATTCATTAATTTGAGTTGTGGTGCTTTGGACCTCCAACATCCACTGTTCTTTGATTGGTTTACGTCACTTGATTTCAGTACCATAACCCTCATTGAGTAGCCCACCAAGCTCCACTCAAAACCGAGGCTAGTTCTTGCGACTCTTGTTGTTCAATCGCTGAATCACTTTCGGATAAACTGCCACATTGCATAATCGCGGTTCAACGAGAAAGCATAAGAGCATTTTGTGAGTAGGAGGTGAGATTGTGTGATTCCATAAATTTTACCTATATCAATATATATTGGTTCTAACTAACATGGCAGGATCTCAGTCAAGTGTGTGTGGAGAAAATCATGGAGAAGTTGATGCCCCTGTAACACGTGCTAAACTGCAGCAAATGCATAATAATCTTCTCAGGCTATGGAGAGGATGCTCAATGAACGTCATATAGCAGCTGGTGGTATGGTTCAACAACCACCAAATCTTGTTGACCCACTGGCTGAGGTCAGTGATGAAAATTCGGTGGGTGCTCAAGATGATCGAGAACTCAACAACCTCCACCCTGGGGCTGGCCATGGCATAGGCGCCCGGGCTGCAGCTAGTATGCTTGGCCGAGGAGTGGCTACACAAGCTTTACAGCAAGGAGGAGGAGCACGTGGATGAGGCCAAGGCCCCCGTGTGTGCTACAACGATGATCAAGTGTTGTTTGCTCATGATCAATATGACGAGTTTGCTGATTGGTGACAATGAGTTTTATGGAGTGCTGCTGCCACCGCGTCGTGGTGCTACCCATGGTGATAATAACCATCACCCTGGCCATCGTGGTCATGAAGACCCTGATAATGCTACTCGAATCAAGTTGAGTGTTCCAAAATTTACAGGGAAAGAGGACCCCGATGCTTATTATGATTGGGAAAAACAATGTGATCAGATTTTTCGAGTCCATAGTTTTTCAGATGCAAAGAGAGTAAATCTAGCTTGTGTTGAATTCTCTGGCTATGCCATGACTTGGTGGAACTAGCTACAAGAAAACCAACTTTAGTTGGGACGAGATCATATAAACACATGGGAAGAAATGAAGCAAGTGATGAGATGACGTTGTGTTCCATCTCAGTATCAGCGAGAACTCAGGAATAGGTTGCAGTGCTTTACTCAAGGATCACGCACAGTGGATGAGTACTATAAGAAGATGGAAACCCTTTTGATTTGTGCCCGGATCAAAGAAGATGAAGTATCTAATATGGCTAGATTTTTTATGGTCTTAATGAAGAAATTTTGGATTTTGTTGAGATGTTCCCCTATAATACTCTGCAGAAACTAGTGGACCAAGCCAAGCGAACTGAAAGGAAAGTTCAGCACCATGGACATACTCATCCTTCTTTGAGCCGCCCTACTGTGGCACCCTGGCGATGTCCACAAAAGGGCCAATCTCATGCTAGTTCCCAATCTCAAAGCACGGTGCAGCAGCCAGCATTGCCTACTGCTAGTGGAAGGCAAGTGGCTTCATCAACATCTTCTCCTACTACTCGTAATGGTGATAGACGTCCTCCTGCATCCATGGGTGCATCATCCGCAACACCAACTCCTAAACATAGCCATGACATCGAGTGCTTCAAGTGCAAAGGAAGAGGGCACATTTATTTTGAGTGTCCTAGTAGAAGGACCATGCTCACTAATGAGAAAGGTGAATGGGAATCTGAAAGTGACCCTGAGGAAACTGGGGTACATGACGAAGGATCGGTTGATGGTGAAGAGAAATATGATTGTGACATTCAAGCTGGGACAGCGGCATAACATCTTCCATACTCGTGGCACTATCAAAGGGAAGGTATGTCAGATCATTGTTGACAATGGAAGTTGTAAAAATATTGCTAGTTCAGATTTGGTGGAAGATTGTGTTTGAAACAGCGGCATCATCCTAGTCCATATAAGATGCAGTGGCTCAATGATTGTGGTTCATTGCGGGTTAACAATATTGTGACAATTCAATTCTCTGTTGGAAAATTCAGTGATCAAGTGGAATGTGATGTGATTCCAATGCAAGCATGCCAATTTCTATTGGGATGTCCTTGGTTATATGATCGTGATGTTCAGATTAGTGGACAAGCTAACGAGCTTACTTTCCAGTACCAAGGGAAGCGTATCTCCTTGCTTCCTTTAACACCGGAGGAGATAATGACGGACGATCTAAAAGGAAAGGAGAGGGAGAGTGAGAAACACTTGAGTGAGAACCAGCAATATAGTGAGCGAGTGAATCCAAAGACAAACAAAAATCCATAGCCAAAATTAACCAAGCCAAAGGGAAAAGAGGGTTTAGTGATGATGGCTAGGAAGGGGGACATGAGGGAATTGAGAGAACCCAATTCTACATTTTTTGTACTCATGTACAAGGAAAACTTTTTATCTGCTAACAACTTACCCTCTACCTTGCCTAGTTCTGTTCTTTACATTTTGCAGAACTATGAGGACGTGTTTCCCGACGAAGTACCACCTGGACTACCACCCAAGAGAGGCATTGAACATCAAATAGACTTGATACCTGGTGCCCCATTGCCGAACCGGCCACCATATTGCACCAACCCAACGGAAACTAAGGAGATCCAACGCCAAGTTCAGGACCTTCTCAACAAAGGTTATGTAAAGGAAAGTCTTTCTTCTTGTGTTGTACCAGTTCTTTTAATTCCAAAGAAAGATGGATCTTGGAGAATGTGTATAGATTGTAGAGCTATTAATAATATAACTGTGAGATTTAGACATCCCATACCTAGACTTGATGTATGCTTGATGAACTCAGTGGTTCTACCATCTTTTCAAAAATTGATTTATGAAGTGGCTATCATCAAATAAGAATGAAAGAAGGTGATGAGTGGAAAACAGCTTTCAAAACCAAATTTGGCTTGGATGAGTGGCTAGTTATGCCCTTTGGTTTAACAAATGCACCTAGTACTTTTATGAGACTAATGAATCATGTGCTTAGAGCTTTCATTGGCAAGTTTGTTGTAGTTTACTTTGATGATATTCTAATTTACAGCAAATCTCTTGAAAAACACCTCGAACATATAAATTGTGTGCTATTGTCTTGAGGAAAGAAAAATTGTATGCTAATCTTGCCAAGTGCACTTTTTGCACCGACAAAGTTGTTTTTCTTGGCTTTGTTGTTTCAGGTCAAGGTGTGGAGGTGGATGAGGAGAAAGTCAAGGCAGTTCGTGAATGGTTGCCTCCACAAAATGTAAGCCAGGTGAGGAGTTTTCTTGGGCTTGCCGGATTCTATCAACGATTTGTGAAGGACTTCAGCACCATTGTTGCCTTGATCAATGAATTGACAAAGAAAGATGTTCCATTTCAATGGGGTGAAGCACAAGAGAAGGCATTCGAAGAGCTAAAAGCTAAGTTGACATCAACACCATTCCTTTCACTACCGAATTTCAGTAAGACATTTGAGATTGAATGTGATGCAAGTGGTATAGGAATTGGTGGAGTGCTCATGCAAGAAGGTAGGCCTATTGCATACTTTAGTAAAAAATTAAGTGGTCCAGCTCTCAATTATTCTATTTATGATACAGAATTGTATGCTTTAGTGAGGGCTTTACAAACATGGCAACATTATTTATGGCCCAAAGAATTTGTGATACACTCAGACCATGAATCTTTGAAACATCTTAAGGGCCAACTAAAACTGAATCGAAGACATGCAAAATGGAGTGGGTTCATAGAATCTTTTCCTTATATTGTAAAGTATAAGAAAGGGAAGGATAATGTTATAGCTGATGCTTTGTCTAGGCGCCATGCTTTGCTTTCTTAGCTTAATGCTAAAATTCTTGGTCTAGAAAGTATCAAGGAATTATATGTCAGTGACTCATATTTTGTTGAACCATATTCTAAGTGCAGTAACGGAAAGGGTTGGGAAAGGTTTCATTTGCATGATGGATTCTTATTTAGAGCTAACAAGCTATGCATTCCAAATTGTTATGTTCGATTATTGTTATTGCAGGAGGCTCACGTTGGAGGACTTATGGGACATTTTGGTGCAAATAAAACTGAGAGTGTTTTGGCCAATCATTTCTTTTGGCCAAGGATGAGGTGTGATGTTGAGCGTTATGTGTTGCGATGTGAGACATGCCACAGAGCTAAGTCCCATTTGAACCCTCATGGATTGTATACATCTTTACCTATTCCTAATGCTCCATGGGAGGATGTCTCAATGGATTTTGCTCTAGGTTTACCCCGACCTAAGCGGAGGAGAGATTCAATTTTTGTTGTAGTTGATAGGTTTAGCAAAATGGCTCATTTTATTCCCTGTCACAAGAGCGACGATGCTTCACACATTGCTGAATTGTTTTTCAGGGAAGTGGTGTGACTTCATGGTGTACCACGCATGATAGTTTTAGATCATGACACCAAGTTTTTAAGCTATTTTTGGAAGACCTTGTGGGGAAAACTTGGGACCAAACTATTGTTCTCTACAACATGCCACCCCCCCCCAAACAGATGGGCAAACTGAAGTTGTGAACCGAACATTGTCTATGTTGTTGCGAGCTATTCTAAAGCAAAATTTGAAGATGTGGGAAGAGTGTCTCCTACATGTGGAATTTGCATATAACAGGGCAGTTCATTCAACCACTAAATTTTGTCCATTTGAGATTGTATATGGTTTCAAATCCAATGCTCTGATAGATCTTTTGCTTTTGCCTTTGCAGAAACGAACCAATTTTGATGCAAGCAAGCGTGCTGAATTTGTAAAAAAGTTGCATGAGAAAGCCAAGGAAAACATAGAGAAGATGACCAAGCAGTATGAGAAATAGGCAAACAAAGGTAGGAAGAAGATGTTGTTCGAACCAGGTGACTTAGTATGGGTACATCTTCGTAAAGAGTGCTTTCCAGAGCAACGCAAGAGCAAACTTCATCCACGAGCAAATGGTCCATTCAAAGTGCTTAAGAAGATCAATGATAATGCCTATAAGATAGATTTTCCTCAAGTGTACGACATTAGTACAACATTCAACGTTTTAGATCTATCTCCCTATTTTGGACCATCAGAGTCGAGGATGACTCCTTTTCAAGAGGGGAAGGATGATGAGGACATCACTAACCTTGCCACCCATGATTTGCCACATAGTACACTGTCATTGGCTACACCACCATCTGAAGCCACAAAAGCATATCAAGGACCAATTACAAGGAGACGCGCTAAACAAATACTTGATCAGGTGAACGCTAACTTAAGACTTATTCCAGATCTCAATAACTTAGTAGTGCTTCCAATGTCCTCTTCTTTTATTGAACTCAGGTGCATTGGAGAGGAACAAGGAGGTCCAGAGAACCAACAAGTTTTGCGAGAAGTTTCTTAACAAATATGCACGAATGAAAATTATTCCAGCCAACATACACTAGACCAATGGATAGCTTGTCAAGTCTATTTTACTAAGCTTCAAACCGTGCATCATTTGGAGTGGTGTAACGAAAGTTATGGTCATTTTCGTGACAGCCGCACAAGCTGATAAATGCTGCGCGAGGACTGAAGAGTCAGGCTTGAATTCCACCCAAGAAAACCTTTCAGCTGCTCAAGAAAACTAATGAACTTCTATTTGCTTTCACACCTAAACTAAGAGGGCTATTCTTAGTATAAATGTTCTTGTACTCCAACTATTTTGGGACTTTTGGATCAATCTATGAAAGATGGTATTTTGCAGCAAGACTGCTAGTGTTCTTACTCCTATGTTCTTGTGAGTTCTCTTGAATTCGTGAGAAGGATCCCCTAGGGTCCCCCTAGTTCGTGCTCTATGGTTCCGGCCATTTTGTGTGGATTAGTCCCGGTTTATGGTTCTACGATTGTTCGGACAGCAGGTTAGAGTTCTTGTAGCTTCGGATCATCTTCCCCATCGCACAGGTCATAACCAACCTTGGCATGTATAAAGCTAGTTATCCCCGCTATTCTTCTGCAATTTATCCTCCATATCTTACCTACACCATGAAGATCGAGCCACCCATATAACCATGCATCCAACATACATCACCTACCTTCTCCAGCAGCATAGAACCCATGGATGCAGACGATTGGCTCCGCGCTATCGAAAAGAAGCTGGACATCTCACAGTGCAGTGATCGTGAGAGAGTTTTGTTTGGTTCTCATCAGCTTATGGGACTAGCTTCCGAGTGGTGGGATAATTACAACATATCTCACGCTGATGACAAGACCATTACCTAGACTAAATTTGTGAAAGCCTTTTGACGTGCACATAGCTGATATCATCATGATGCAGTAAATTATTTTCCTTTAGAAAAATAATTCTAAAAAATCTATTTTCATCATTTCATGTGATCTTTAATCTTTCGAGAGCTCGTTCTCCTTCGTTTGAGCTTCGATTCAAGTGATTCAATTTTCTAAATTTATCTAAAATCATGATCTAGCTACATAAACCAAAATTATTTAATTTTATTTGAATTTTGTTTGAATTTGGCTTATTTTTGTGTATATATTTCGACGACTTCCGAGAGCCAGATCTCGACGTCGTTTGAGAACAACTAATTGAGAAAGGTAAGTTACATCTTTGATCATGTTTGATTCTAATATTTAAATTCTTTTTTAAATTATTATTACGTGCTTATTTATATTCAAGTTTATTTAAATTCATGTTTTCCATTTGTATGGCCAAATCTTGATATTGAAATATCCATGCCTTTTCACCTTAGATAAAATCTAGTTGATGCAATAGTATGAACTAGAACATTTTGGGAGAAATTAAGCTTTGCCATGCTTAGACCTGAAATACTTGATTTGGGAATGTTCAACCAAAAATCAAATGTGGTTTAATCTATTGTTGTATTGTAATAGTTGCATGTTGAATTGTGATCTAGAGTATATCTATTCCTAATTGGAATCAATAGGGTTATTGAGGAGTGTCGATCATTGATGAGCTAGATTAAATCATTAGTATTTTTTAATTTGCTAAACTTGTGAGATAAACTTGATTAATTGGTCTCTTTTGTTTAACCTCGCCGTTTGGGGTGGTTAAATTAAAGAGGTATTAGGTTATTGCCATGGTAGATATCAAAATGGAATTTATCTTGCATAAGGATATTTGATGATCATATATAAATGCTAGATTTACCTAATTCTTGTCATGCTAAAAATTATTGAAACATGTATAAAGGACTACATGAACATAGATGTATCACTTTGTCAAACTATGTTTTTATAAAAGATTACATTATTAAATCTTTAATAATATTTAGCTCTAGTTTTCTAAGCATAAGGTGGAATGGATCTGGGTTTATATATGCTCGTGTGAATGCAAATGGAAATAGGACCATAAATTCTTCCATGATTAAGTAATCATCAATTATTAATGGTAATTTCTAGAGTGCAATTAGTGTGCACTAAGTTTGGTGTTGAGTCTCACTAATAGTTGAATGGATGAATTTAATAAGTGATCTATATTAGTGTGCCTTGTGAAATTGTCATATGATAGTACGCCCTTGTTAAAAGAGTTTTGCTTCAATAATGTGGTTTGCACACTAGATTTTCTCTAAAACAAATTGATTGTTGCAATCTTATTATGAAGCCACTTATTGTGTCTCTTTTTGAAAGTTTTGTTTTTATGGGATAGAAGGTACGTTGATTCTTTTAGAAAGAAAATAATTTGATCGCCTTTCGTGATATCGTTTACATAAAAAATAATGTTTCAAGTTTTTGCATTCATGATCTTTTGGACTCCATGCTTTATGTGGTAAGTAAAATTAGTTTGAGCAAGTGATGTGTTGGAAAGTTTTATTGGTTCTTAAGCTATTCATGTTATTTGGTCTTAAAAGTTTTTGTTTGAGTTGGCAAAGTCATATCGTAGTCAAAGAAAATTGTCTCTTGTTAAAAAAAATGTAATAAAAGTATTTGAAGTTGGAGTTATGTTTTGTAACTTGCAATTTATTGTTGCAACTTATTGAAATGTGCTTAACTTTTCTGTTGTTGCCGCATAAGAGCTTCTCAAGTTTCAATAGCAATGCTTTATTCTTATTCGTTGAGGTTTGATATTCTCTTCTTGTGGGATATGTGCTTTCAACTGTGGTCTCATCTTTGCTTTTCCAGAATCATTGATATTTGATTATTTTATCTTAGTTTTGTGCTTACTGTGAGTGGTAAACGTTTTTATGTGTATTGAAAATTCTTTTAATTGCCTCTTCCATTGAGAGAGAAATAACTGATTTATTTTTCGAAGTCTTTTAGAGTGTATATTGGCAATAGGATAGTAGTGGTCAAGTAGGTGATTTTGTGAGGCTTTGAGGGCCAATTTACTAAGGTGCATCAGAGGATGAATTGATTTCATGATATAATTTTGGATAGGAGTTGATTTGAATGGAGTGATTGTCTTTGGAGCTAAACTAATTAAGTTCTTGCACCTAGTAGAACCTATAGTGAATTTTGATCTAAGATCTTTTGTTCATGTTAGAGGAATAATAGAATTATCAAAAGTTTGGAGATCTTGATCAATTAATTAGATTATTGCGATTGTGTAAATTGCATGGTTGTGTAGGTGAAAGTGAATGGTGTGGTTTAATGAGTCTACGATTAGCAAAATGATTTAATCATTATGACAATTAATAGGATAGTGAGGATTGTTAAGTTATTGTCATGTATGACTTGATTTAAGTGAGTAGCCTCTTGGAATTTTAATCTTTCTAAAGATAAGCCGGTGGGGAATATATTTACTTGTTGATGTTAATGATTGAGTATGTTTGGATTGTGAGAATTTTTATTTATCGAATTTGAGGATTTTCCCTATCAATTACATCGGGATATTGTTATAGGAGTCTTGGAGGTTGAATTTGGGCTTTGTATTGTTATGATAGAACTTTGGTGGGCCATGATTATGTGGGAAAATATTGGGACAAATTGGGTTCCGAGAGTTGTGGTGATCTCTGATAGGATACTTTTGGTTGTGGCAAACATGTGTGCTAGGGATTTGCTAGGGATTCTAAGGTGTTTGTCCTTAAATAATTGATGTGATGGACATTCTAGGTAAAATCTATATTGGGGTATTGGGAACTATTTGTCGAAATATTTTCTTTTGTGGAGGAGTTGGCTACAGTATGTTTGGATTAGTGGAGTCTTTCTACATGGGTGTGGATGTTGCTTTCGGGTTGAGCGTATCTTTAAGATTGCCAATTTAAGATGAATGAATTAGAGTGATATGTGATGATTTGGAATCCCATTATTTAAGAGGAAGTTAATTCTTAAAAGAAAGGTTGAGAAAAGGGGTATTCTCGGGTAGTGAAAATATTCTCTTGGTTCTTATGTGAGCTATGTGTTTTTGACGGGTGTCAATTGAGAATTGGGTTGGTTCTTGTTGGTATGTGTGGTTCATTCCGGATAAGAAAAAGAAAGAAAGTTGTTAATTTGGGCAGTCAAGTGATTACGCCTACGGCTTTATGTGGTGTTTATTTGCAAATTGTCTACTTTGGAAGAGGAAGTATTTCATGATGAATCTTTTGATTTTGGATGGGAGTCTTTTGGAGGGAGGTTGGTTATGCGTGGTTACATTGGGAATCCTACATTTTTCAGTGGCTTCTTTTTGTAAGCCGGTTTGTTTAAGACGAGTTCTTTGTGCGTCCCTTGTTAAAGGAGATGCTCCTTGCAAAGGTGAAGTGATTGATTGAGAAAGGGAACAAGAGTTCCGTGTGTTGTGTGCAGGTTGTGTGGGTTGGTATCAAAGGGAAGGTTGGTCCAAGGTACATTAGTTTGTTTCCAATATTAGTTTCTTTCCAATAGTTGCGGGGGTTTGGAAGTTGACATGTCGCTAGGACTGTCTCAAGTCCACACGCGGGGTATGCAATGTCTTGTATGACCCGATGTTGAGGGAGTACCTGAGAGGTCCGGAGCATGAGATTTCCTTAGAGCCATTGGCCATCGAGTAAGACCTCATCAGCGAGTCCTATCCGGTGCGTAAGTTGGAGGGATCGGAGAAAGTGTTGTGGTCGCATCTGTAACATCCCAATTTTGAGCTTGTGTTTCAAATGTAAGCAAATGAGTAGAAATTAAAACTTTTTCTTACATCCTGTATTTCCTTTTGTACCAAGCAAGTATTGTACAAGAAGTTATGGAAATACGAAGTCACAAGTCTTTTGATGTAAATCTTGAGCTTTCAAAAACAATCTTGTCAAACCTCTTGATCATCTCCTGGAAATATTTTTCCTAAGTTCTTGGGATGGTATGTGACCCCTCTGAAAAGTTTCACAATTTTTAGAAATTGTTTGAATATTTTTGGAGGTCAGTCAAGCCAATTCAAAATCTGGTCAAACCTTGGACTAGTGCCTTGTAAGTTTTTGGAGGAAAATCCACAGCACCAAAGCCTCTGAAAAATTTATGCTAGGTCCTCGTTTGAGCTAGCAAGCTCCTGTAAAAATTTCATAATTTTTGGAGTTCGTTTGCTACCTCAAACAATTCTCCAAATGTCAGCCTTTCTCTAATACCAGAAAATTCAAATCTAGTTTGAGTCAAACTCGGGCTCGGACCCGAGCCCAACTCAACCGACTTGGTTGGACCACGTCGCCAGCGCCGCACTCGGGCTCAAGCTTTTGCGCGCGCAAGCTGAGCCATTGGATCTCAATCCAATGCTCACGACCTCCCCCTGATCCGAGGAGTTCTTGAGCGCCCTCAGCACCTTGGGGTGGTCCAAGCCGTGGGATATCCATCATGTGGCTCATGACCTCCCAGGACCTCCTCGCCCGCGCTCGGACCTCCCCACCTCGGCGATTCTCGGACGTCCAGGACCACCCCAAGCAAATCTGGGACGTCCAGACCTCCTTAGCGCCAGTTTCTTCCTCACGACCTCCCGAGGTCCGCGCGCCATGAAATTTCGCACCTGCGTGCGTGTGTCGAACCAGGCGGTTGGGAGCAGTGGCTGTCACTTTGGTCCTTCCCAACGTCTCTTTCTCATACATTAAATGTGTCAGAGCCCAGCCCTAGAAGTCTTTCCCTACCTACCGCTCTTGTCAAATCTAGCAAGTCATGGCGGGGCATGGACCTTGCTCACGAGGTTTGCCCTAGCCTTGTCCAGCGCCCGGCTATGTATAGCCGTGGTTCCTTCCTCCTTTTCTTTCCCCGTCACTTGGTGCTGTTTAGACTCTCTCGGTTGTGAGTGTGAGCCCCAAACCTGAGCACCCGAGAGCCCTTCCTTACCTCCATTGTCACCTTTGGAGCTCCCTGCCGAAGCTCGAGCTCCAGTGGTTCCATCAACGTTCTTGCCTGTTTTCCTTGTCATCTCGAGCACCTCGAGCATTCTCTAACTTGCTGTGGTTGTCCATCGCAGAGGTGGTCAAGTTGGGGAGCTGCTTGACGGGGTCGAGGTCGTCTTCTTCTCCTTCGCCGGCAAACACATCACCGCGGGACTTCGTCGACCTTCTCCAAGTCCCTCCGTCTTCCTCTGGACCTTCCCTACACTCGGGTGAGTTCATTTTAGTCCCTTAGAGCTTAGGGTCTAGCTAGCTTAGCTCGTGGCGCTCAGTTTTGTCGTTTTCGGTTTTTGCCGAAAGGCTTGTCCTCCGCCATTCTCCGGCTCGCCGGCGTTTAAGGCCGTCGCCGCCGTCGAGAGTGCCTCCGCTAGGTCCGCGACACTATTGCGAGTACATCGGTGCCCTTGGTCGGCGCCGGCGAGGTCCCCATCGCCGGCGGCAAACCGTTGAGCCGCTCGGGATTTTGCCGGTTCAAAACTCCCGTTTTCGTCATCGTGTTAGGACATCTTAAATGCCCATTTATTACCAATCATCGATGCGATGAGTTGTCTTAGCCGCCACCCTTTGTCATTGTCCGGAGGTCCCGCGCTTTAACAAACACCTTGGACCTCCTCGGGTTCTTCGTGACCGTCTAGACCTCCCCAAGTTTAGATCTGGACCTTTGGATCTTTTCCGCGAAAACCTTTTTAGTATAAGACCTCCCTCGGTCCTTTTGCAAAGACCACCTCTGAGCCACTCCCGAGGTCCTCTTTGTAAAAAGACCTCCCCTTGGTCATTTCTGCAAAGACCACCCTCGGGGTCCTCTTTGTAAAAAGCCACCCCTGGCCTTTTACAAGGAAAACCCCCGCTCAGACCTCCTAGGCTCAATCCTAGCCGTATGCGACCTCCCCGGCTTTAGATCTGAGCGTTAGATTTTATTTGTAAAATCTTTAGTCTCAGGACCTCCCTCCGCGTCGATCTAGACCGTTCAAGACCTCCCGAGGTCTAATCTGAACCGTCCAGATCCCCTTCCGTTAAAGACTTAGGACCTCCCTCGTTCATCTTGATCGCCCAGGACCTCCCTCTCGGGATCGTGTCCGTTAAAGACCTCCCTCTGGAGATCTAGACCGTTGAAGACCTCCTCCGTGAGCTCTTAGCCGTCTAGACCTCTCTCCGAAGGTTTACCCGTAGGACCTCCTCTAGTGCTCGGGACCGCCAGATCTCGATCTGACGGTCACGACCTCGGTTAGGCGCGTAGACCTCCTTGCGTCGCGCGTGCACGCACCGGTCGTGATCGTTGGATCGATCTCAACGGTCCGCACCTCCCGGCGGGAGGAGGTCTTCCGTCTGCCTGATTCGAGGTCGTGGCCTGCGATGCAAGATCGACGCCCACGACCTCTCCTTTGTCTTCCGTTCGGTTGGACCTCCGCGAGCTCAAAGTTTCCTAAGTCTTTTGCTGTTTCAAATTTCAAAAGTGCTTAACTTTGTCATTTTAACTCCTTTTTGAATGATTCCAGTTGTTGTAGCTTTGTTTTAGTATGAACTTTAATCTGAGAATGAAATTAGGCCCTGTTTTGTAGCAGAAAATGATTTAAACATCATGATCTTGTTTAATGAAAGATGATGTCTAGAAATTCATGGAAAAATTTGTAAAATACATAACTTCTTCTCTGTAGTTGCAAACTGAGCAAACTCAACCTAGTAAATTTGGCCTGTAAACATGCTTTAATTTGAACTAGGCTTTGTCTTTATTCATGTTCCTGAGAAATGATATATGCTAGTTTTAGAACTTAGAAAAATCATAACTAAATCATTTTAACTCCAATTAAGATGAAACCACTTGTATTAGCCTTGAAATATCAGTAGCAACCTATCATAAAATTTTCAAGTCCAGAAAACCTCTAGAAAATATTTTTGCTCTGATACCTTATTATGGTAGAAAATGGGTTTTTAGGTAATATCTTTGCACCACAAATCCAAATTAGGTTTTTCCAGTTTCTATGTCTAGGTATATTCGTATTCTACCTTATGTATAAATTTCATCGCAATTGGATAATTTTTGCTTGCTCGTTTGTTTAAGTGTGGCTCGTCTTATTGGTTGTTCTTGGTTCTTTTTGCCTTTTCGCTTAGGATTCGACATTTGCGGTAACCCCGAGAACGACCCTCCACAACAGTTTGAGCAACAACAAGAAGGCAAGCAGTTTGATCATGTTAATCCCAGTATTTTAAGTATTTATGTTGTTTACAACTTCTATGTATGCATTGCTATCTTGTTTTAACTATTGTCGTTAGTTGGCCTAGTAGATGCATTTCCTTAGCAAATGATTATCCTCTACTACCATGAGCCTAGGCATTGCTGTGATTTAGAGTTCGTGGATGAGCTCTTGTCACTTAGTAGTTTACGAATTAATTGCTTAGCCATGCTTAGCTTCGGAAGAAATGGGCGGTTATCGACTTGTCGATGACCTTGATCACACAAAACTTATTATGATTTATGATTTCCACCTTGTGCCATGTCTACTTATGAAAACTAAAACTGAAAACAAAATGATTTAGACTTGGGCACAATGGTAAGATGGTGTGATTTTGGGTGTGACTGGAATGGTGCCCGGGTCAACAAGGACCGAACATCTTGTTACACTAAACCAAGCATTTTAGCGTGCTAACCACATTAGAGGGTATGGGACCTCTCTTGACTTAGTACTTTGGCGTGTATTGGCTCGCAGGAGTCGCAGGAGGGATGGTGTTGGGAGCATTGTAGTGTCCGAAAGACTTCACCCGTGACGGGATTTGTTGTCTTTCGCTTGCAATGTAAGCATATGGGTTTCTATCCATATGAGCGGCTCGTAGTTAATACACAAGATTGGAAATGTCTCAGTAGGACTTAGCTGTGCGGCATACCTTCGGTAGTGTGCTTTGTGGCTTGAAGGCGGTGCAAGTGTGGGTACATTGGTACACCCTGCAGGTTAAAACTATTCGAATAGCCTCGCCCTAGGTTATGGACACGCTTGGCAAGGTCTTTCAAGAGTTAGACTACAACCTTTAAAATTAAAACTTGATGGGTGGTACGAATCGGGGATTCGTGCTATGTTGTGGTGACTATTGGGATAGTCGCTTCCAGGTGGTTACTTGTATGTACCTTTACTTACTGTTACTTTGATAACAAAACAGATTTGCAAACTTGCCTTCAAAATGTATTACATTATTGCAAATAAAGTTGGCTTCATGCAAAATGAGACATACAACCTCCACCTAAATAAGCTTGCATGTAGTTTATGAATAGGTCTGCTATTCCACACGTCAGTCTTGCGGGTACAAAGACAATCTTTGTACTCAGTTGCTTCGCTTAACTGTTTTGTTGCAGAGGAAGAAGGTGAGCTTGAGGGGCCTCACTTTTGTGAGCTGTGTTGTGGTAGCTTGCGGGGCGACTAGCTTGGCGGCCCGGTCGGTTGCCTTGTGGGTGTATGGCTAACCGGTCGACTTTTGTTCTAGCCATCTTATGGCACCTTTTGCTTCCGCTATCTTTCTTGTATATTGCTCTATTTGGCTGGTCGGCTCTTTTGTAATAACTTTACTTTATGTATGTCATTGTTGAACTTAGTAATATATGTTGTATGGAAATGATGTGTAATTTTGTGATGATGTGCATATCTGCACTGCAGGAAGCATATGACCATCGAGGCTTAGAATGTTTAATTAGTAACGCTAGAACCATTTGGAGGTTAAGTGTTACTAGTTAAATATTCCGGGTCCTCACAGCATCAAACCGAGCAGGAAGCGATATGGGAGTTGGAGTCTCGCATGCACGAGAAGTACCTGGAATTGTTCACGACGGGTATGTGTTGTTTGTGGTTGGTTTCAGTGTTGGAGTTTTTTTAGTAGAATGGCGAGTAGAATTCGGGGTCAAATTCTGTTTAAGGGGGTAGAATGTAATATCCATTCTGACTTTAGAGATTTAAATGAATGAGCAAGAAAATAAAATAGAATTAAAAGGAGAAAATTCAGATTTTAGAGGGGGATTAAAACTCGGGCATTCGGCCCACGGCCTCTTGGCCCAAGGGGAGCCGGCCAGCCCCTTAAGAGGATCCAAGGGGGAGACAGCAGCCTCCCAAACCCTAATCCACCCCAACTCTGTCGCCCCTGTGTCGAACCCGGGAACAAAGGATCTCGAATCCTCTGTGTTCATACACCAGTCCAGGATTTCTAGTGTACACAGTCTCACAAAATTGGCATCACAATCATATCACGAGCATTGAATAATATTAAATAATCAAAGTTTAATACAAATGAGTCTGATAAACAGATAACAGATAACATAGCGGAAGCAAAGCAGTAAATGTAGGCCACACGATTCGCCACAGGTAATCATCTGGGGGCGTTGGCCTAAACGTCCTGGTCCTCACCATCCGGATAGAAGTCTTCTCCTGAATAAAAATTATTCAGCAAAAGTGAGCACTGCTACCGTGCTCGCAAGTTACACCCAATGGAATGAAGATGCGCATAAGGTAGACAAATGAATATGGTAAGGGTTATTTTGCGTAAAGCAGCATTTTCAGTTTAAATACTCATATTAATTTCCAAGGCCCTTTTTATAACATATCTAAAGTTAGAATTCTAAAATGGCAATGTTATGGTATGGATAACCTCCAAATGAACAGGTGAAGGATACCCTTCTATCACACGGCTGACCGCCCAATTTTCCACAAGGATTAACCATCTTCAAACCATTTGATAAAACATTTTAAAAACCAAAAACAAAGTCTAACTTCAAGTGGCCTTGCTAGCATGTCCATGACCGCGGACACGGCTATTCGAATAGTTTCTACTCTGCAGAGTATGTACAGCTTTACCCACACGAGATGACATGCTCATTATGTCGACCAATACACGCTTCCGTAGGCGTGCGACTGAGCAGTTATCATGAGGCCTTTACAATGTTCTACCTTAATGTACTTATGCCCGCTAAGGTTTCACTTCCATTGGACTAACCGTCCTCCGGGAGCCCCCTCTTGCGCCAGGTGGGAATAAATGTCTACCCGACACTCACACAGTCAACATGGCACAAATAACACTAAAACATTACAAATTACTTAGCCAAATCCTGCCCATACAGGACATGTGGTGGTACAGTAAGGCATAGCAAAAGCGGCTCAAAGACCGGTCCTCAATTGACTTGGACGTCTTTCAAACAAACCCTGGGCCTTAATCTTAACCAGATTAAACCCGTGCATAAACCTACACCCACCAATCATCCATTTCGCCCAATTTCAAACCCATTTTTGATTTTATTTAGAGTAAAACCCTCTTTATAAACCTTCTGTGGTAAGACAATACCACAGTGTCATATTTAAATCAAGTTTGTAAAAGATTTGGCTAAACCTTCCCAAATTCATAAGTGTGGTCTAAGCATTGGCTAAGCATATGATTAATTTTTAGTATCATTTTGTCTAATGGTGACAAGGTATTCATGTTCAACATTCAAATTGGCCATACAAGAAAAATTGATATAACTAGGTAATTAAAAACAGGGAATTGAAATAATTGTATAAACATATGCATGCATTAAATAATTTAAAAACTGAAAATAACTTTAAAGTAATGGGATCAATATGATCAATGGTATAACTTGCCTTCGTTGAAGTCCTGAAATTCTAAGTCCTTAAATTTCGGGCTACTACAGTAACCAAAATCGATTTTTACTGTAGCAATGGCGAAAACCAAAATTTTGGACTTCGGCAACCCTAATTTTCGGTGGCAAAAACTGATTTTCTTCGGGCGAACTGAATTGAACTTCGGGATGAAAGCCAAAAAGGAAATTCAAGACCTTTTCTCCTCTCTTCTCTGGAAACCGAACAAAATTCTTGTGCTTTCCCCTTTCCTTTTTCTACCGAAATCAAACTTTCCTTGTCCTTCTCTGGTGAACCGAAACAAGTAAGGCTTCCCGTTTCTTCCTACCAAGGAGCGGCGACAAGAGCCAAGGTGCATGCGGTGGAGGGTTTGCTTGCTGTGGTAGTGAGAAATCAATGGCGGTAGGGCGCTCGGTTGTAGCGGCGACAAGAAGTTGTGGTGGCCGTGCGATCGGTTGCCATGGCAAGGCTAGAGGTAGCGGTGGCAGCGCGATCAGGTGTCGTGGCAAGGTTCTGCGGCAGCGTGTGGTTGGCGGCAATCGGCCTCTATTGGTGCCGAGGCAGGGAGAAATAGCAGTGGTAGGGTAGAGCATTTGCCGTGGGCTGCGGCAGGATGGTGGTTGTTGTGGCAGAGATTGGTGGCAGCGGCGTGGAGCGTTTGGATTGCCGTGGCAGCGAAGATGCGGCGACAACAGGGTGGTCTGTTGGAACATAGCAGCGGCGGCAGGCTACTTGGTGACCGCGGCAACGAAGATGGCTGCTGTGGCAGCACCAAGGGGCGACGGCAGGGTGCCGAGGCGGCCACAGCAGGGGCGCTGGTGGCCGCTGCAGGGAGTGGTGGTGACGACTTGCAAGTGACTCTAAACTAAACCAATCTAGACAGAAACCAGCACAACGACTCGACGATGCAATCTACAACTCAAGGATGCAAAAAACTGAAAAGAATAATGCGAGGCACAAATTGGTTTGGACGATGAACTAAACCTATTTTTTGTGATTTTTGTGGCTTTGTGGACTGTAGAAAAAATACAAAAAATTCTCACTAGAGAACTGTAGCTCTGATACCACTTGATGAACCCGAAGGTCCTTATTTTGGCCCGATCTTTCGATGAGAAGATACGTTCAGTAGTAGTCGCTCAACTCTCACGATCCTGGCTACGAACTCTCAAGGCTCGAAACCACGCAATCGTTGAACTGCTCGACAAGTCGTTATCAACCGTGCACGAATACCCGGATGACCTGACCACGAAGGTCGATTCCTGCATACACCGAAGAAGCACACAAGAACAAGATAAAAAGCAATCTGAAATTGCAAATAAGATTGAAATACTTGATAAATTGAGATTCCGAAGCGATATTATGGTTGGTCTAGTCGACACAAGCCAATACATGAAGTTGCATGGAAGCTAACTTTTAACTAAATAAATCCAAGGAACTAAAGGGGATGGCGGCAACTATCTATAGGAGAAGGGAGAGGCGGCATGGGTACTGTTCATGTGCGAACAGTACCACGTGAACAGTAACCCTAGGTTGCCATATGGGTCAGGGAGATGGCCGGCCCAAATACCCTAAAGTGGTGGCTGTCCTTTATACCCAATAATTGATACAAGGCCCTCGGCCCAATGTGAGCTGGCGCAGCACCAGATATAAGTGAAGTATATTCGTCGTCATGTTGGAGTAGCGTTTGACGCAGCCGAATCGATGGCAGTAGAGTAGCCCAGTTGGAGGTGGAGTAGCGGTCATATCCGACGGGTTGATGTCCTCATCATTACACTTGGGAGGGTTTAGGGCACATGGAGCATGGACATTCACTTCACTCATTTAAATCACTCGGTCATGATGAACATTTATTTAGTGTGATGGTCTATTATTTATTAGTTAATTGTTCGTTCAATAGATTTTATTCGATTGGTTTTACGTTGGTCTTGGACTACTATCTTGCTGTGCGTCGTAGAGTTTAATTATCTTTGATTACTATATCATTATGCTTGTTTTATGGTGACCCGTTGATGGGTTTTATCGTTGAGATGTTTGCTATAATTTATTGTTAATTAATGCTAAAATTGATAGTTAGTGTAGTTTAGTGATGTTTCGGGCTCCGTGTTGGGTGGGGTGTTACAAAACTGCTCAGCCTTTCATTTGGCTATGGAAATCGAGGTTTGTCGTGAAACACAAGTTCTTCTTTTGGCTTGTCTTATGTCATCGTCGTAACACTAGGGATCTCCGGAGAAGGAAGAATTTTTTTTGTTGAAAGCCATGCCTGTATTCTCTGTCCTCGTGGATCATCAGAAGCGCTTCTGCATCTTTTCTTCTCTTGCACTTTTAGTAGTAGATGTTGGAGATTTCTAAACATTGACCTGGAGTACACGCTTGAGTTGCTCGATGTGTTGGATGATGCAAGGCAAATATTTCGACCGAAATGCTTCATGGAAGTAATTATCTGCCTGCTGGACAACTTGGACCCATCGCAACAAGATCATCTTTGATAATGGAGTTCTATCATTTGCTAATTGGAAAAGAGAGTTTAAAGAATACTTTACTCTGGTTATCCATAGAGTAAAGCCAGCTCATGAAGAGTTCTTTAAAGAATGGCTGAGTAGTCTTTTGGTTTTGGACTTCGCTCCTGGTTGAGCGCTTTTGTATATTCTCTCCCTATCTTTTTTGTACCTTTTTCTTTATTATTATTAATATATCTGATATACAGTAGGGGCCTGCCCTCCTGTTTTTGTTCAAAAAAAATACTATGAACTTATGATATGTTTATCTTGTACATATAGAGGTTAATGCATTCCAGGTAACAACCTTTACTAATTACTAGTAAGCAACATTTAGATATTAGCCTGCTTCAAGAAAGGTAACAGTATCACAAATTTGGATCATGCCCAATCAGAATCTTGATGACAGCTGTAAAAATTCATGATAGCTGAAGAACGTAAACAACGTAAAGAGATAGCTGAAGAAAATTTTCAGGATAACTAGGACAAACGAACTAGATAAGATGAATGGTGAAGACAAATAACTCATGCCGTGAATACTAAGATCAGAGGAAGGATGGCCACCTAGATGAAATTCTTGGTTGCTAAAAGGTAAATTGACAAACACATTCAGAGTTTCAGACCTTCAAATTTTCCAATGCTTGATTGTGGGTTTTGCCAATGATACATTGGGCTCGGATCCTCTGCCTTAATTCGAAAAAAAAATGTCACCTTACGCCTTTTGGAGCATAGGACATCTAAAAAACAAAAAACCTCTATAAAATTGAGATCGTATCGTGTTAGAAACATGCATAATATGTCGCCATAAAGAAAGGAAAAAGGAAAAAGAAGGATGCACAGTGAAGTTCCCTAGATCATCTCCATTCCAAGCATCGATTTTGAGCAATCATAGTTTCCATTTCTGTGCAAAGTGCAAATAAGAGCGTTCTGCAGAGGCATTTCATTTCTGTGCAAACTGCAAAGAAACGCGCCACCTATTTGTCTGCCCCTTAAAAATTCACACAAGTTGGTAAGAAAATGTCTCCAGCTAAGACCTGCCTGCTAGGCTGCTACTGTAAAAATATGGCTATCCTTGTACAGAAAAGGAAATGCCGATGAATTGAATCACACACAGATTTAGATTTTAGACTGACAAATTCACATTTGGAGTGCCTCCCTACGCGCTAGCGGAAAGAAAAAAAAATTAATAAAAAAGAACAATCATCATGAGGCTTGCTGTGTACTGAAGTGACCCAAAGCTAGCTTACTTTGGAGAAAAATATGTAGAGGCGGTCTATCAGCATCCAGTTAAAACCTCAGTGCAAACATCCACATGGGAAATCTGGTACCTACATCTCCTTTTCACCTATATCCTTCTTCACATGTCAATCTACAGGACAGATAAATTCAGATTGCATAACAATGTTCAGCCAAATCAGCCATCCCCAACCAAGTTCCATCACCAGGACCACGTCTGAGATTTCAACTAGACCAGGATTATGTGTGCCTTCTAGTTATTTCACGTTCGGCTTCGGTGAGTAGCGGAATGGGGAAGCACGGGGGCCGTCGGATAGGCTCCTCATTGGCTGCTGCCCGTTCCGCGCAAAGGAGCCCTGCACCTTGAGGCCATGGCTGTTCCTACCGTTCATGCTGCTCGAGTGCGCCATTCTCTCAGCTTGCGTTGTCTGGTAGAAGTATGAGGAGCTAGCCATGTCCTTGAGGTTGAGCAGCGGCTTGAGAGCTTCGACCACTTGGCTCATCAGTGGCCGAGCTTTGGGGTCCCGACTGAGACAGGCACGTGCTAATTGTGCTGCCTTCTGGGCACCTTTGACTGAGAAGTTACCCTCCAGACGAGGGTCAATTAACTTGTAGAAGCGCTGCCTCTCTCCTAGGAGAGGGCGTGCCCACTCAACAAGGTTGTGCTCGCCGTTTGGGCGGTTCTTGTCCATTGACCTGCGTCCTGACATCATCTCAAGAAGCACCACACCAAAGCTATAGACATCGCTCTTTGATGTCAAATGACCTGAAAAAAGGAAAAATATGGAAGAAACATATGATATCAAGTAAAAATGACAACAAAGATCAAATAACTAACTACTAGAGGAGGAAAAAGGTATTTAAACTTCAATTGCACAAGGTAATTAATCAAATAGCATTCCAATATCCAGTACCAACATTGTCTTTCAATTGAGAAGATAATGAGGATCTGCATTAGCAAACATAGTAAAATTTTGTTAGGATTAGTAGTGCAATAGTAACTCCGCCTGTGTAGTTTTTTTTTACGCAGTCTGTCCTAAGCCAGGAAAAAGGAGGAGGGTTGTGTTAGGCCCGGCGAGCCAACATAAAAATCAAGTCATCTTTTCATGGAATGGAATTAGTAGCGCAATAGTAGTTTTGCCAGGAAATCAATTCGCTGTATCTACCATACAAACTGCCATATCCGTTTCCAGACAGACAGAATACTTGGAGAACTAATCATAGACACACATGTACTACTACTTTAAATTGTTGTGACATGTATTATGGTATAGTCTATATATATATATATATATATACACATGGGGTACACCCTAATAACATGAGCGTAAGATACCCTGTCCCTTCTACTTAGTAATCCCCAGATAAACTGTGAGGACATATTACATGAATGAATAGATACACTCAACTTAGTTACACCCGACATAGCCAAAGCAACTAGTTGAAACTTTGTATATTACCAAAAAATTGTTAAAATCATAAGCACAGCACTTATCACTATAGCATCACAATGTCTTCCAAATTCCAACAAGCATCATTTCCATATCTTTAGGCATGTCAATAAGAAAGATTAAATGATGCATAGTAACTTATGCAAGTATTGCAAATCACCTTAGCTCACGTTTTTTCGTTATAAATAGCAGGAGATATGACTTCTTAGGAGAGGTATCTTCAGAACTGGTAAGTTATGTATGATGAAGCACTTACCTGTCATGACATATTCTGGAGCTGCATACCCATAGGTTCCCATTACTCGAGTAGACACATGAGTTTTGTCACCTACAGGACCATCTTTGGCAAGCCCAAAATCTGAGAGCTTTGCATTGTAATCCTGCAAGAGCATATGTAAACATATGAAATGACAGGATGCGAGTCATGTGCTGCACAATACATAATCGAATTCATGGATTTAATCCTCACCGCATCTAGCAGTATATTAGATGTTTTAAAATCACGATAAATGACTGGTCTTTCTGCTTCTTCATGAAGGAAAGCAAGACCCTTTGCTGCCCCAAGAGCAACCTTCATTCTGATGGACCATGGGAGAGGAAGGGATCCTACAGATGAATCATAATTCATGTAAGCTTCAATATTTCCATGTAATTAATTAAATTTTCCAATTGCAAGATGCAATGGGCAAACACTTTGGAATGGGTACTCTAATATGATAGAGTTATTTCCTTAAGAAAAGGACAGAAATTCTATGAAAATTTAAAGCTTCAATGGCTTGAGAACTGGTCAGTAACATACTTCTGAATAGATGGTTATCCAAACTTCCACGAGGCATAAATTCATATACCAGCAATCTTTGGTCATCTTCAACACAATATCCAATTAGCCTGACCAAATTGGGATGGTGAAGGTTACCAAGAAAATCAACTTCTGCCTGCAAAGAATGAAATAAAGTAGAATACGGGACACAATCATTGTGAATCCTAATGAAAAATGGATAGCGAAATTATCAAAATAAACATAATTTGAATGATAAACAAAGCACATACCACCCATTCTTTGTGCCCTTGAAGCCCATCATGATTGAGTGTTTTGACAGCAACTGTAAGGCCTGTACCAGGTTTCACAGGCGCAGTTCCATTCTCTTCAATCCACCCTTTAAACACACACCCAAACCCCCCTTCTCCAAGAAGACTCTCGGGCCTGAAGTTCCGTGTGGCACATTTTAGATCATTGAATGCAAACTTGCGCAACTGAGAGGCAACCTTTATTTCCTCTCCAACTTTAGATGCCGATGAACTGCTCTCAGCATTACTAGTAGATGTTGAGCCTGAGACTACCGATGCAACCGGTTGGTTCCTGCTACCATTTTCTGTTGACTTTTCTGCTGTTCCATGAAATGGATAACAGTTTTAATACGCCATACCAATGACAGAATGTCTTCTGAACAATAGAATAAGTCCCCACACTAACAATGTGAAGAAACACAATTTCAATCTACACAGCAAAGTGTGAGGTATGACTGAAGGACACAGTGAAGTACAAGTTTAGTTATGGGGAGAGTATTGTATAAGCTGTGTGATTAGTTACTTGTATAGGGGGTTGCCCACTCATGTAGCTGTACATATTGGCCTTTGGCCCAAGGAATGAAGGATGGGTTCATTCTCTAACATGGTATCAAGAGCCTAGTTTTTTTTCCCAAGCTCACCACTTCCAACGCCTCTGCCGCCTGGCCGGTCATTGCTTCCTCTTCCCGGTCCTCCTGGCGCTGCTGCTTCTTTGCGCTGCAGCTGCCGCTGATCTGGACGCTGCTGCCGTTAATCCCTCCGTTGTCGCCCCGGATCCAGCCTCTGCTGCCTCGGATTCGGCCGCGGCCCCTTCCTCATCTCCAGAGCCTGCCGCCGCCGCAAGTTCGACTCCTCAGACTCCTCTGTCCACCGCGCCTCAGCTCCTCCCCTCAATGCTGCTCTTGTCAGCTCCTCTATCCGCCGCCGTCACCTCGGGAGACTGCTCTGAGGTCGTCGCTGCCACGAAAGACGCCATTGCTACCTCATGGTCATCTCCCACATAGAGCAACCGCCGGTGCTCTCCTACGCCACCGTTGTTACCAGGCCATCCCAGTCCCAGGCAGCCACCACGTCGGGTCTCCACTGATCCGTGTTTTGCTGCTCATGCCGGATCAGATGGCTACCACCGGTGGCTCGTTCGCCATCAAGCTCCTCCAGGTTCGGTTCGACGGGACGAACTTCTGAGAGTAGGCTGTTCACCTGAGGATTCACCTCACCAGCGAGCAACCCTACCCGCCTCGCCCTACGCCGCCAGTTCTGCCTGCTGGGTCCAGATCAGGCTGCTCAGGAGGCCGCAGCTGTTGCTCTGGAGAAGGCCCTGGAGCTCTACCAGTTTGAGTTGCACGTCTATGAGAGATGGTAGGATGTCGAGGCTCGTGCTACCGCCATCTTGGTGGGCAGTATGCCCGTGGCCATCTCCATGGATGTGGCGAAGCTGCTGACGACTTAGCTGATGTGGGAGTGCCTCAAAGCTCACTACCAGTCGACGAGTGATGTTATGTACCTCTTCGTCATGCACCAGGCACACTCCTTCAGCAGCTCGACGCCACTGTGGACTTCTACCGGCAGATGTCTGTGGTATGGCGTCAACTCGACACTCTAGGGTCGGATGTCTGCCGAACTTGTCCCTACTGTGTGCGGCTCCGCGCTCACCAGGAGACTCATTGTCTCTACAACCTCCTGACTTGTCTCCAGCTTAAGAGTTCGAGATCGTGCGTGCTCAGCTCCTGACTCGCTACCCGTGCCCAACCTTGGTAGAGTCCCTCACGGGTGTTCGTGCTGAGGAGACTCATCTTCGTGGAGTGGCTGAGATGCAGGTTATCTTGGTTGGTTGCTTCAGTGCCTGTTCCTTCAGCACGGACCATGATCTTTGCAGCTCCTACGACATCGGTGATTGTTGTTTCTACTGCACCTACTGCCAACATAACAGCCACAGGCTCTGATGCATGGGCACAACTGAAAGGAGGCGAGTCCGTGTTGGACACTGTGTCGAACAAAGACACGGCTCGGACACGTATTTTAGGCGTGTCCGAAATTAGGATCGCGCAAAAATAAACGGACACGTATTGGACATGTATTGGTCATTTAGACCCAGTCCATTTGGCCCAAAATTGGAAGCCCAGCCCATTTGCGTTTCCCTTGTGTTAACCCTAGCTTTCTCCAGAGCCAATCTCGTCAATCCCTCATCCACTCGATGCCACCCCTGCTACACCACCCGCTCCGGCGACGACCCCCTCCCTCCAGACGCCGCCCCTTATCGAAGTCCCTAACGCCCCTGCTACACCACTTGCTTGCCCCTGCTACTTCCTTCTCCCCGACGCCCTGCTACGCCGCCCGCCCACCCCTACTACTTCCTTCTCCCACGCCCCTTCGCTTTCCTTCTCCCTGACACCGCCGCTGCTACGCCCGCCCCTGTTGCTTCCTTCTTTTTCGGTGAGTGAATCGCCTCATGCTCCTTCCTCTCCACTCTTCATGCTCCTTCCTAGATCTTCCCTGGTTCATGCGCTATAAGAAAATTTTGTAGTTTGTAGTTCTTCCCTGGTTCATGCACTAGTTTGTAGTTCTTTTTTTTACTATTCAGTCAGTGCACATTCACTACTTTGTAATTTTTTTTCTATTTATGTTAAATCATGATAAATTTTACGGGTAATTTCTACAATGTGACTTTGAAATTAGGAGATGGAACTGGGTGGTTCAAGTGATGAGCAGCAAAATGTCAAGGCTCTGTTGTGGAATCATGTTGAGTCCCTAGAGAGGATTGGTGGAGGAAACGTGAGATTCAAATGCAAGTTAAAGGAATTCTGAATTTCAGGTATTAATATGAAGTTATGATTTATGAAGAACTGAACGAAGAATGAAGAACTGAAGAGGCGAGGAGCCGAGGATCATCTTTGAGGTACATATTCCTATTTTACACTATTTCAGTTTGACAAACACGTAGAAAAATATTAAATAATACATATGCATATTTTATATATATATATATATATATATATATATATATATATATATATATATCAACTGTGTCCCCATGTCGCCATTTTTTAGAAAATGGAGAATCCCATGTCCGACACATGTCTGTGTCCATGCATCATAGGCCATAGGTACCAGGACTGCTACAAACCGCAAGGGCGGTCATCCTCCGAAAGGGCTCTAGAGGTTCTTCCCACTTAGGAGCTGGTGACTCTCGCCAAGGCTCCTCCAGGCTCCTCCAATGCTAAGTAACTAAACATTACCACTATGTAAATTTATTGTGTTAAACAAAGTAAGCGAATGCAATTTCCAGGGTACAAGAAACTGGTAGACACAAATTAACCACCTTGCAAGTTGATGTGGTTATTCATACTCGCGCGGATCAGGAAGAGTTACGATTTGTGCCTACTTGATGGATCAAAGGGGCTAAGGGAAGTAGTAATGCGAGGATGGAGGATGGGAATGGGAGGAGTATGGATGGGTTATGGGAGGATCACCAGAAGGAGACGCTCCCGGCGGCTGGTCGACAAAGGATGGCAACGGACAAGATGTGTATTGGGATGAGTTAGGGCTATTAATTACCAAATTAATCTAGTTTACTCAAATCTCATACCCAAAATGCTCTTTACAAAACAATGGTTGGTATTTAATGAGTGGAGATACCTGGTAGTACCTTCCAAGCGCCGTAAAACATCTCTTCCTAAATAAATACCTAGCTGAAGAGTCAATCATTTTTTTTTGGAAATTTCCAGAAAATGAATAGAAATTGGTTTCTCTGAAGGGGGAGAAGGAAAAGGGAGTTTTATCCTGCTTCATTGCAAACACTTGACAAAGGTCACTGTAAGTCTATAACCATGACACGAATTACAGATCCACATCATGTCTAGCTGAAAAGGCAAGCAAACGAATAATATAGTAACCCACTGAAGAGAAAAAATAATACCACGAGGCATATCGCACAACTAGACGGCCTAGCTGATAACTTTAGTAGCATGCAGTTAAACATGTGAATCATCATGCTTAAAATAACATCTGTTAATGTCCTGACTAACAATGGTGCGATGTTTTATTTAGTTCCTTAGTGCAATGACTAAGACAAACCCTTTCTCCTCATACTAAAAGAAATATTAACTGCAATGTGGAATTATTTCTCCTTGTATCTTTCCATGCTAATTTAGTTTATTATTTTATTTAGCACCAAGGCATAATCCTCAAATTACAAGAAAAATTAATTAATAACTAGACTCATTTCTCCTCATCTTTCTGTACTGTTTTAGTTTCTTCATGCCTAAAATTCTCAAATAATCTAGTTAGCAAATGGAGAAGAACCTTCTAAGGGTGAGTTTGGCATTACAGTGGGATTCTAAAAGCACTTTTTTTTGCCTACTTTTGGATATATTAACTACCTGATGACCTCCTTTCTAGGTCCGTAACAGAAACATTTTACTAGAATTACTAATGGTCTCTACGTAACTAACTAGATTTCACAGCATAGCATATCCAATGCCAAACTAGCCCTGAATTATCCATCTGTGATCAAACCTCGTATTTATTGTAAGAAACAGTCAACACCAACCAAACCAAAAAGGCTTAATGAAGAAGCTAATCTTGACCCCTCACATCACAACAACAACAACAACAAAGCCTTTGATCCCAAACAAGTTAGGGTAGGCAAGGAATGAAACATTCTCAAAGTCAAAGAGACGAGAGCCTTGCTAAAAATAAAATAAAAATATAATATAATAATAATAATAAATAAAACCTACGAGGCTAAAACCCTAAGCTGTACATCCTGCCAACCGAGCCAAGAGCCTAAAACACAGCCCCTAAACTTTCTTATGGTTCCGGTACGTGGATCGTTAACTTCCATGTGCTCCTATCCAAAGCTAATTCTTTAGCTATATTCCAATCTCTCAAATCTCTTTTAACTGCTTCCTCCCACGTTAATCTTAGTCGACCTCTGTCTCTTCTTACGTTTTTAGTACGTCTTAAAATTCCACTACGTACGGGTGCCTCAGAAGGCCTCCGTTGGAGATGTCCAAACCATCTCAAGCGATGTTGAACAAGCTTCTCTTCAATTGGTGCTACCCCCACCTGTGTAGTTTTCTACGCAGCCTGTGTAGTTTTCTACGCAGCCTGTCCCAAACCAAGAAAAAGGAGGAGGGTTGTGTTAGGCCCGGCGAGCCAACGTAAAAATCAAACCATCTTTTCATGGAATCTTGACCCCTCACATATTTCCACATTATTCATTTCCATCTATGGATTCAGCAAAACAGTCTTGATGAACATGATTTGACAAAACAGCTATTATTTCAAACATCACACATGTTGAGACATAACATCATCAAAATCAGAGTCAGGTGGCTGAGCCTAACATACCAACAACCATTCCCCATTGGAGAAGCCAATGGTATTCGTTGCATGTAACGTTCTCATTAATTTGCTACAAGGTTTAGTGCAAACTGTATGGAGCAAAAATGCCACACTATTCTAAAAATAGATACTTAGCAAACCACTCATTCCACTGGTCCCACACACACACACTTGCTCCTCCAGAGTTCCATCTTCCAATTTCACATTAATAGGTGATAATGAGAACTGCAGCTCAGCTTGATATACAGTACTCAACGCTCGGTAGGATTTGCCACCTGTTTGATGATCTTTATGTGTTCCATCTGCTTGTTGCACAAATTACTAGTCCATTTATACATTGAATGCTCAACACATGGATATCCCTCAACTCTCCAGCAAACTAACTACCAAACTACACATGTCCTCGACATTTACATTCTAACCAACCATAACCCCAACACCAACTACGACATGCGTTACATCATATCTAAATATTCAGAACAATATTATGGGCAATGTTATATAGGCTACAGCTTACAACTTCCAATTATGGATATTACCACAACCATATCTAACCTATCTTCCACACTAATGACAGCAAGAGGGCACATGTTAATTACACATCCCAGTCCAGGTAAAGAGAAAGGGACATTACCGCCGTGCGTGCTGGTGCTGCTGGTGGAGGTGTCGACCTTGGACTGAGGTGGCGGCGGGCAGCTCCCCATCGGCCACAGGCGGATGCAGCAGCCGGTGGCGACCGTGGCGTCCTCCCCGCCCTTCCGGGGCAGTCGCCGCCCGCGGCCACGCCTGCTGCTGCGGCTGCGGCGGCACCAGCCCCACCTCTCCCGCTCCTCCTCGCCGGAGCTCTCCCACCCGTCGAACTGCCCCAGCTCCGGCGGCGCGAGCCCCATGGCCAAATTAGCTCCCTCACAGAAACTTCACAAAGATCCCACTGCCGCTCCTCCAAATCGCATCAAATCACCACACTCTCGAACCACGGAAGCATCAGATCGGCCTCAAAAACCTCACCTTCCACCAGAAAACCATCAAACCTCAAGACCTCCCCCTCCAAGAAACCGTCAAATCGCCGTCAAAATCCCACCTTCTCCGCCAGGAAAGCACCAAATCGCCCCCCAAAAACCGATCCTCTCCAGCAAATCAAGTCGAACCACACCCACCCCCGGACGCCGGCCGAGCAATCCCGCCGAGTCAGACGTCTCTTGCAGGAACACACACCCCACAGACCTCAGCGCAAGAAGACCACACCTAGCTACAAGCATGAGACGGGACGGCCTCACCGGAGCCGAGCCTCGCACCTCTCCCGGACGCGGAGGTGGGGGTGGACTCTTCTCCGGCGGCGGCGTGAGGAGGATTGATGACAGTGAGGTGAGGTGAGGTGAGAGGAGGGGTGGGATGGGGAATAAGCGAGAGAATAATGGATAGATGGAAGGCAGAGGAGAGAGAGACAGACAGGGGAGCGGAGGAAAAGCAGAAATGGTCCTCGCTCTTTTCTCCTTTTGGGAGCACGTGGTCGACGTGGACTCCTTTTCAAGCGTGCCGCGGCACTGTCTGCGGGGCCCACAAGGGGACGTGGCAGGGACGTGGCGCTGACGTGGCTGGCGCCTGGAATTAGTCACCCAGTCACGCTTCTTTCTTGCATGATTGATGATCCTTGGAAATGAGATGGATGGTTGCGCTGGCCTACGCAGCACCCACGACCCACGTCATCTGTTTTGCAAAAAAAAAACCTGTGATTTTTGGAATCACATCAAGGTCTTCGGTTCACCGACCGACAGTCGTCGGATCGCCATCATACGACCGGAATCGAGTGGGTACACAGCCGTGGGATCGAAGCTTTGGAACGAACAACCTGGATCCGTCCGCCCCGTCCCCGTATTCGCCGCCTAGGGTTACCCCCCGATCCCCCAGCGGTCGCAGCCTCCTCCTCTTCCTTTCTCTCTTCGCATCCTCCCATTCCTCCTTGCCCGTCCGGCTCCTCCCCCGATCTCCACTCCCCCCGTTCGCTGCGCGCCAAATCACTCGCCACCTCCACCACTCTCTCCTTTCCCTTCTCATCATGTGCTGCCAGCACACCATGCCACCAGCCTCATCCCCTCTTCGGTCCCAAGCTAGGGTTCCATCCACCACAGCGGCACCCGTCTGCCCTTCCCTCTAAATGATGGCGGTGTCACTTGCCGCCGCGCTATCCTCGCTAGCGCTGGCGGGATCGTGGTCACTGTGTCCCAGGACGGTGGGGATACGCCCTCCTCGCCATCTCTGCGTGGCGCCTGTGCCTGGCGTGCGCGCTTGTTGGCTGGCGCGAGGTCGTTCGACGGTTTTGGGGACGGGAGGCAAGGAGAGGAGAAGGTTCGTGGGGTGGTTCCAGGAGGCCCGGACCTACATCCAGGGCTATCGCGGAAGCACCTTTGTCATCATCTTCAGGGAGGTCGTCGCTGCTCCCCACCTCCACGGCAAGTATCGATCGCTCTCGAGGATGTTGTGGTTTGCTGTTACGAAAATGAATTGGAAATGGATGATTATACTAGTTTGTGTGGATTTGGATCAGTTCTGCTATGTTTGTTCATTGATTTTATTATTTTGTTTGCACGAAGAAAGGAGGCCTTTTGCCAATTTATTTCGAATTTAGGGGAGGTCAGCTGTCTGGGAGAACAACCACTTTATGATATGGATCAATTTTTTGTTGTTAAAAAAAATGGAACGACCAATTTTGTTGCTTATCAAAGTGTATATGGTTTCGTCCAGAAATAAAATGCAAATTCACTATTTTGTTTGTGCATTATGTTTTACATTATCTTACTAGAGGTTAAAAAATGGAACGGACAATTTTGGTGCTTATCAAAGTGTATATGGTTTCGTCCAGAAATAAAATGCAGATTAGCTATTTTGTCTATGCATTATGCTTTACATTGTCTTCTTACTAGATTAGCATGGCATTTTCAGGGAGCAGGTGATATATATAGCTGGAAGGGCCTTTTTTTAATGTTACATTGCCCAACCCGCACTATCATCCATATCTTCAATGGACATTGGGGAAGGCTCATACAGTCAATAGGCAACAACAGAGGTTCAAGAGAAGATAAAGGTATGTTCCTTCTAAATCTACGTGTTGCTTTGCTTAATCAGTTCCATGGATGTTGTTAGTCCATTTAGGTTCCAACATGGTAATGCATAGATTAAAAGCTAGATAGATTGCTTGTTATGTCTTAAGATATTATCGTCAGATTGTCTGCTATGTCTTAAGATGTTATCGTTCTTCAATAAATGGGAGTTGATTGTGGTATGTTTGGTGTGCAAATTAGGCAGTGTTCTCCGCATAAGAAAAATACTAAATATTTGAAGAAGGAAATCTATACGTAGAAGCCTTGATTTTAGTAGATCATGAGACAACATATCGATGCATGCACTTCCATGTTGCACCTTGGTTTTGGACAATGTAGTTAGATAGGGATGTTCTCTTCTTTATTTCCTTTGAGTGCTTTTTATCACCTCTCTGGTTTGCCTTGCACATCGAAAAGTAAAATTATGCTTCTATACATGTGCAAGGAAATTTAGCATATTGTGCTTTATTATAATTGGACTGCGACTACATGAATTCAGTATTCAGATGCAAATTCTGGGGTTCATAAGCAAACTCAATTGAACCTTCTCATGTTGCGTGACAAAAGGCAAATCAGAACTCAGCATGAATCTCTATTGTAGTTTAGTGCTTCAAATTTCTCAGCGAATTGTTGTTCGGTTTTAAGCATTGTAGTCGGTTTAGCCTGCTTTTTTATGCCTCCTCTTATTCAAGTTGTGTCTGCAACAATCCTATCAAAGCAAGAATCCGATCTCTACTGTATTAGGGGTTGTTTGGGTGTGTGGCCTTTTTTTACTATGTACATGGTTTTTGTTTTCTTTGGATGTTGCTTTCAGGCACAAAGTTGTTCCTATGTTATATGGCATTTTTGTTTATATGCTACACAGGTTGACGAAATGGTGCTTGTTGTGCCAATCTTATTTTTAATGCTTATTGTGCTGAGGTAGATTGGCAAAAGGGATTTTATGGTTACGTAGCGAGCCAGGTACAAATGGCTCCTGATATTTATTTTCTTTTGGATTCATCTCAGACAAAATCTAAAAACGATGTATGCTTGGGAGGACAACGCATGCTATCTTACAATTGAATTGTGTGAGCAGATAAAAGAAATGTCTCACAGGTAGGATTAATTTTTGGCTCCTTCCTTGAGATATATAGCTTTGGAAGCATATATTGGTCTGCTTACTGTCTTCTTCCTAAGTTATGAAAAATTAGTTTGTATGTCTCTTTTGTATCGCCTAATACATGGACATGTATGCACTGTGTATTCAAGTTGACATATATATGTTGTCCTATGTCTATACACATATACTAGCAGATAATACACTATGCATATAGAATTGGATTTCTGGTTATGTTAGTGCTTTTTCCCCTGTTCGACTACTACCAGCTAGATAGTTGTTGTTGACGACGCCATCTCAATTCATATAATTTGTCTTTTTGTTCACACAGTCGTTCAGGAATTTTATAGGGAGATCTAGAGTAAAGTATCAAGCAAGATACACATGTCTTTGCCTTGGAATAATATATGCAAGTTTTAGTCCTTTTTCTTCTAGATATCCTTTTTTAAATGACATCTACATATCTGAAATACTGATGTGTCCTGCCTAATGCTCTACCAAAGCTTTTTATTCAACATTGACTTATTTAGGTGAAAATATCTAAATTTGTCGATTCCCCTTTTAGTTTTCTAACACGAAAATGTCCTATAATTTTGCAGTAGTAGATGTGTGAGGAGCATGGGTTGTACTATCACTAAACAAACAAAGCAAAAACAAATGTTCTTTCTCCTCGCTTAATCGTCACTATCAATTCTTAGCTACCCTACTGATCTATGGCTTATAGTTCTGCACACAAATTTCATGCCCTACCGATCCCATTGCTTGTGGGTTACAACTTTTTTTTACACCAGTTTCTCTTATTGGGAGAAATATTTTCTTTGAATTTCCTATTAACTATGCTATTACAGATTGTTAAGAAAGAAATAAAGAGGGGTGTAGTAGAGGTGAAAAGGCCCACATATAGAGATGCAATTCTTTGTTTCCTTCCTTGAAACGCATGAATTACTTGAGTTCATTGCAAAGTTACAAGAGATATTTGTTCTTTACTGATTAGAGATCCTAGGTCCTAGCCAATGATTGTTATGCATTTTTCTATTGATCGCTTTGTCCAGACCATTTTCTTTCTAATGTCTCCCATCCACATATTTTTAACATCAGGTCAGAATTACAAATGCTAGCTATCACCAGTGATCGTTAAGGAGCATTATCATGTTTAACTAGGGTGATTTATGTCGGTTCTAATCTAAACTCCTATCTTTGTACTGCATATGTACATCAGCATCTTGCTTTTATTTTCTAGGTTTACTTATCGCTTAGCTATTTGTTAGGCTCCTTGTTTGCCCCAGCTATTTGCTACCTCATTCTAAGAGGTACATTTGCTCTGTCTTTTTGCTTACCATGCTGTTGATTACTTCTCTTTCTCAATCATGTACCTACTATGCTTTTTTATTCTATTCTAGGTTTCAATCCCAAATTATGTCTTAGAGAATATTGAGCTTATAGGTTTAGGTAGTACCAGATGAGAGCTTAAGATATTAAGATGTCAAGGTTGAAGCTTGAAAAATAAAGAAATCCATTCCCGGTGTTAGCACTAAAAAAGAGGTTTTCAAGTTTCTTTAATCAGAATTTGAAGAATAGAGATCTCTAGATTTGAACCTAAATTCAGATATCTTTACAGCTACTCATACCTTTTGATCATATTCACATCCACAAAATTTACTCCATATTCCTTTCGAGTTACTCGTACTTTTCATAAAGTGGTATCTCATAGGTTATGGTTGTGCTTATGCATACATGCCCACATCCCAGTGTACTAGTGTTAGTATTACACACCAATTATTCAAATGGAATGATTCTCAGAAGCAAAGTTATTGCTTTGTAGCGTTACAATGTATATATTGTCTCCATTCTCTATCCATACTATGTTTTCCACCATTATTGAGGTTGTGGCAAATAAGTCTACTAATGGACTTTTTGCACCGTTTTTAGCTGGTGTTATTGAGTTGTATGTACCAACCAGTTCACCCAAAAGCTTAAGCTGATGAGGAAAAACAGACAATTCACTTATACTTTAACACTTCCCCTAACGTGTAGGCTCCCTTAAGCCTAAGATATGGAATAAAAGTGAGCTACAATTATTATTTTTAATTACACTAACCGGGTTTTGAACTCAAGACCTCTTAGCTATGGTACCATATCGAGTTACATGCAACTCAATACTTCAACAGGTGTGTATATAACCTCAATAATATGTGAAGTTTGCTATTATGGCTTGGAGCCTTGGACATTCCTTGTTTGTTTCATTGCCATTTCTATCTATTCGTATATGTCAAGATGCCTTCACATTGTTAAATATATTTTGTCATCGGAGCACTCTACCAAAATTCACCGAGTGTAGCGTAGCGCGCAACCCTATCTAGTTTTATATAAGAATTCATGTGACACTGGAGTGGATCAAGTGGATGCAAGAAGGTTTTTCGTGGGCAGTGGAATAGATGGCGACTAATTCATCCATGAATTTATAGTACTTTGCATGTGTAGAATGAATATGAAACTGTGTTGTACGTGATAAAGCCATTGCAGGAGCTATGGTGAAGTGAAGCAGATTTCTGTGCTGATGAGTGAGAAAATAATGCGATCTCACTCGAGTGTTATACTTTGCCTTCCGTAGTGTAACCTACTGAGCACTTGCAAACATATGACAATGCAACTACAGGTAGGTCATTTACTAGAATTTTTTTTATTTAACCTATTTTTATTTAATTTTATTACTAATCTCTCACTAAATTTATTTATAAATCTGACCTTTTTGATCACGCCATCACCTATGTTGTGACAAGATAACACTGTCACGCGCAAAATAAGTCTAGCTAAATAACACTTTTGGCTATACCACCACCCGTAGCGTGACCAAACAACACTGTCACGCCGCTGGTGGTGAAGTGACGGGATTTGGTCACGCCTGATGACTTGCGTGACAGTGTTGTTTGGTTACGCCACAGGTTAATCTAGAAATAAAGTTGGCGAAGGGTTAATAATAAAATTAAAATTTAAAAAATTGGTTAAATAATAATAAAAAAGTTCAATTTACGAGGCTATTTAGTAGCCTCTAACCTTTAAACAAATGTAAATTTTTACTAGAAATGTATTTGAAAGGTTGAAATATACTTGTTGACTGAGGTAGCATCTAACATGGACTCTCACATGCACCGGCAAAAACTGTACATTTGACTCTGGCTTGCGTTCCTCGCTAAATCAAGTTAAGACCATGAAAAATTTTCGGCGAGGGAAAAACTCCGACACTCACATGTCATGCACGTGATCACCAATCACCATCAGAAGATCTAAATAGTTCGAATATAGTACATTATTCAGATCGAGCACGTGTTCATTTGTGTAAATTGTACTGGATCGCACATGTGTCCGTCTTGCATGCCACTTCAGCTCAAGCCTTAAATCACGATCTTTGAGGAACTTAATAATGCCGATAGCCGCCGACTAATCTCCATTATCAGTTTGCATTGTTTTTCCTGAGTGTGTACCAGTACATAGTAATAGCTCAAAAGCAACAATAAACAAATACGAAATGTTTAGGAAGTGTTCGGGAGAAAAATGACAAACACAACTAGCCAATAATTCTATACCACGATTTGCCGTGGAATAACTCACTTTTCATAATATACCATCGGTTTCAAGATTTCTTTACAACATGCCGTCGTCGTTAACACACTGTCCAAACCCCTCCGTTAAGCCACGAGAAAAGTCCATTTTGCCCTTGAATTTCAAGTTTTACTCCATGCCACTACGATAAGCAATCCATCTGGTCACCGGTCAATCCTTTGTTAGGGGATTTCATACAAATTCATAACATGTAGCCGGCTTTGGATGTGCCACACTAGCAACCCATGCTTGCCGACCACTCTTTGCTAAAACGTGCCTACCTATCAATGTGATTTATCCATCTTCCTTCCATGATCAGTATATCATCAACTGGCTGTTGCAAGCAAAACACAGAAACGCAATGCGAATTCTCAATCTGTACAGTATCTATCATCGACTAACTGTTGCAAGCAGAACACGAAAACACAATGCGCTACTATCATAATTAGTCAATTACCACTTAAAACATTGGACCATACTGCTACTATCACAAGTTCATAGAGACATTAGAAGAAGTCCACATTGACAACAAAATACACAACAACAGTAGGCACATCCATGTGACCATACTGGACACTATAATTTCATATTACAATGAAGTCCACATTGACAACAAAATACACAGCAACAGGCACTAAGCTAGGAAATTCATAACACATTACAAGTCTCAGGTTATGGAATCATGCAGTTGTTTTCTTCTTGCTTCTAGTCCCCATTGATGGGCTGTTTGGTGTAGCCATAGCGGTGGGTTTCCTCTTGCACCTTTTCCCCTTCCCTTTGGCAGGTGGTGTGGTAGCTTCCACAAATGGGACAAGGGCCATTGAGGCAGCTTCGAGCTGATTTGAGCCACTATTAGATGCAGCCTCAATTAATAAGGCACCTTCACATGTGATGATGATATGCCCCATTTGCATCATTTTTCAACAGCAGCATTTTCATTGTCAGAGTCAGAGCCATCATTACCAACTGAGTATTGGCCCTCCTCATCTACACCTACATGCTCATAATGTGGATGTGGATTTGCTATTGCTCGGCTGACTTGGGCATGCCTGGGAGGGGATTGGAAGCGATAGAGTACATGGCATTTCAGCATTGGACACATCATTTGGGCCACAAATTGTGACTATCACTTCACCGGTTTCAGTGTGTTGAAAGCAAGCAAACATTGATGTCAATTGTTGATCTGTAGTAACCGAAATCAAATAATTGCTACCACTATCGAAGCGAAGTAGTTCACAGTTACAACCGGCCAGTTGAATGATCCCAACCCCCCCCCCCCCGCGCGAATTCCTGTCTAGCGTGCGTGCTTGCAAATGAATCTGACCTCAAGCAAATATGTCGAAGATGGGTCTATCCTATGGATACAAAAATCGTCAAGATATACGACCGCATCGAAGTCATTTTCTATGCAAACTAAACAACCTCAAAGGTACAAGCAAGCAAGCAACGAACATACCCATCCGGCACCCAAGATGTGTCCCTGGAAGCAATGTCAGTTGGGGGAGCTATGTTGTAGGAGGGAGCCGTACTATCTGGGGAGCTACGCCGACGCGGGGGACCGCACAGCCGGGAGGAGCCACACCGCCTGGGGTGACCGCGCCGTCGCGGGGTCGCCTGGGGAGCCGCGCTGCCGGGGAGCGCAGGCAGGGGACCACGCCGCCCGGGGGGGCGAGGGGAGTGCGCCGGAGCTCTCTCATGTGAAGGGATGTGGGGATTTAGGGTTCTGCGTGAGTGCGAACGATTTGGGAAAGGGATAAGGCTGGTTCAGTCTGGTCCTGACATGTGGGGCCGTTTTTAGTCTGTCACTGAGTATACGGACAGTTTGGGCATTTTTGAAAAAACTGACATGCTCAACGAGAGGTTTGGACGGTGTGATACCGACGTGGCATATTGTAAAGAAATTTTGAAACCCGATAAAATATTATGAAGAGTGCGTTATTCGATAGCAAATCATAAAGAACGGAGTTATTCGATAGTATAGAATCAATTTCCTCGTAATTCTTTCTATTCTGCAATGGCACTATCAAGAATTTTTTTTTTCTGTACAACCACATAAAACAGTCATACAGACCAAACGCAGAACATAAGAAAAGAATAATAACCTATGCTATGAATTCACAAGATTATCTACGCAGTCACATGGAATGCTCGGGGTCCCTTGCTTACCTTGACGGAGACGCTCTTCAGGGTTCTATCTATGCAACTTCATTGAAGGCTTGCGCTCCCTTGGCAACCTTGATGAAGACATCTTCCAAGGTGGTGTCAACCAGGCCCCAGGCATGTATGGTGAACTGGCTTTTCGCATTCTCAACTGAACTGAAAACATCGGCTATTTTCACCTCCTGCTTGGGCAGCTCAAACTTTTGAGTTCCAGAAAGACTGTAGATCTTGTTTGCGCTTGGTGACAAGCGATGGACTAGCTGTTCAACCTCCCGTTCTTGGTCTGGGGATGTTGTCATTGTGAATAGGTAAGCGCCCCCATATCTAGCCTTCAGCTGCATTGCATTGTAGGGGCAAACAATTTTAGAAGTGGTTCTAGAGTAACTTTTGTGAATTAGGACGTCAGTGTACCTCTTTAGGGTTTCCAAGGCATTGGAAATCGCCATCAACAAATATGCCAAGCCGATCACAAAGTACTTCTGCCTCCTCCATCGAGTGTGCTGTCAGAATTACATTTGATCAAACATTATTCGCTACTCAGTCTTGTTATTTTCAGAAGCGACAAAATGGTGGACCAGAAGTCTAGGATTTAGATGCATGAGTGGATAGGGAAAATATCAGTACTAGTAAGAACAATCGCACGGTTTCTCTTGGCCTCCTTCACAACGTTCCACAGGTTATTTCTTGACGCCGGATCTAGTCCTGTGCTCGGCTCATCCATGAAAACAACCTAAAAAATGCTTTGCTAAGTTTCACAACCCATTTGTGATTGCACATTCTAAGAAAGGGTTGAAAAATATAAACAACAATAATACTTTGGGGTCCCCAATCAATGATATTGCCACACTGAGCCTTCTTTTCATGCCTCCACTGTACTTTCCCACTTGCTTATCACCAACACCACCATGAAATAGATTTACACTCTTCAGAGAATCGTCAACAGCCTGATAGTGGAACAGAAGTCGATATGTTCAAATACGACTGTACATACACTGAGATACTGAATAGTATAATTGATGAATAAATGACATAGCAATTTGAATTGGCCAACAATGAAATGCGCATACTAAATTCAAAAAGAGGTATGCATATTGGAGGTACCTTCACTAATGCAGCACCTTTAAGATTTTTCAACCTGCCATAAAAAAACAGATGCTCTTTTCCCGTCAATGTTTCCCAAAGCAAGCTGCATTTTAGACAACACCAGTTACCATGAGAACATAATCTGATCTGGGAAAGAAGACCAGTTAAGTACTAGTTGGAGTAGATACTCATGCTGTGGGCAGACGCCCATATCTGTATATATGTCATCCATGTCCATTTTTATATCCCTTCCATGGGCATAAGCAGTACCAGATGTAGGTTTAATAAGCCCAATCATCTGAGGAAAGATCAAAAGAAGGTTAGTTAAGGTGTGCTACAAGACTTTATGCAACTTCCATAAAAAATGCTACCGTGTGCCATTACAGTACTATACCATGCTAATGAAGGATGTTTTCCCAGCTCCATTTGGGCCAAGCATTCCGAAGCACTGGCCTTTTGGTAGGGCAAGAGATAATCCTCGAACAGCCAGCTTGTCTGGGTTTCCGTCCCTTCCAGGATAAACCTTTTTGAGGTTATCACAGATAATAGCTTGGTTTGCATTGTGATCCATCAAAAGTTGCTCAACTATTTCTCTCTGAACAGATATCAATGCATGGATTTTAAAACATATGTACTGTAGAAAAATATGGAAATGCCAAAGTATGGCAGGTAACCTACTTCTTGAGCAACATCTGGTTTCACCATATCAACAATTACTTTAGAATCCTGGTGCTCAAAGCTATGTTTCTGCAATGATGGTGCTTGCTTCTTCTGTAGACATCTAAAGAAGAATAAGGGGTTTTTTCTGAGAACACCACCTACTGAAGAGACTCGATCCAAATAGAATGCTAACACGAGCAGTAATGCCCATTCTATAGTCATTATGATCAAGATATCACGCATTCCATTGATTGGGTCTTTCAAATTTCCCCACGCCATGCCAGCGGCTCCCATAGCACTTCCAGAGAATGCATATTGACCAAGCTCATATAGTCCCCGATAGAGGGAAAAGCCTGGGACAATCTCCATGACTAATATCCAACCAGCTGAGTACAGAATACAAAGCTTGTTACCCATATTATGTAAATTGAGTTGCAAATTACCACTAAGCTAGCAACTTACTGGGAAAAGTTTTGTCCTCAACAAAAAAGCGGAAAAGAAATGCCCCTAGTAAGCCAGAGCCAAATACATAGATGTAACCAATCACTGCAGCAGGAGAATGAATGAAATTTGTCACTTTTAAGAAGCAATTTTTTGGCTTAGAAGTTTACAGGTTTGAGCCACTGACCTGTGGCTATCTTGACAGATGAAAAGAAAGATGCCACAAAAAATGCAATTGCAATCTGTAAATTTATATAGATGAAGAAAAAAACAAACTGTATGCTGTAGTCATTGACTCTGAAGAAAGTGAGACCTGCGCAAAAGAAGGTCAATTTGACACATATAAATTTGTTCGCCACAAAAGCAACTTCATGAGTACATTGTGAAAGATAATTACCTATCAAGGAGCCAAAAATCACAAAAAATGTCATATAGACAACCGACAGAGCAAAGAAATAAGCATAACATATCAGCCAGTAAGGCCCATCCTTCAGACCATGCATCTTCATCATAATTTTTAGCTTCTGCTGCTTCTCATACACCAGATATGTCAACATAACCTGGAAAAAGAAAGTCAATTTGCAAGTTCTACTGATACTGACTATAACCCATTCAACATTTTTTTGAAGCTGTACTTAAGGAATGTTACATCTCATCATACTCACTGGGAAAAGTAGTTCAACAATCCATGTGAAGAATAGCGCACTGAGAAGAGATGAGAGATCAAACCTAAATCTTGTTCCAACTTTGGGCATCTCTTTTACATATTCAAGTAGCATTTCCACCCCAGTTCCTCTGATAAATTTGAGATATGCGTTGGATACCTATAAGAAACAAAGCATAAGTTGAAGGAACAGTTGCAGAGTTCCGCAATACACTGAAATTACTCAGCGATGAATTTATGTAAAACAAAGCACATACTGCATTCACCAAGCGCGGAACTCTTAATGCTGCGATAAATGAATATGCAGTGTTATCGTTATAAGTAGAGTTGTACCAAACATTTACATCAAGGCCATATTCCGTCGTGTTCAAGAAGTCATAACCTGCAGAGAAGAATGCAACTAACAGTATATACCAATGCAAATAGATGTTGCTATATGCAAAAATGAACTTTTGTTGTTACATTTTGTAACACTCATTGATAGATGGGCCCATGGAGTTATTCATAACATGGGTGGCATTCAAGAACCAGTTTGTCAGCAGATGTTGCAAAATTTTGTAATAAAATCTCACTGATATGCAAAGCCATTACAAACACAAAGAGGCCAAAAAGTGGTAGTATGAAG
Source organism: Ampelocalamus luodianensis (assembly GCA_036346255.1). Classification (NCBI taxonomy): domain Eukaryota; kingdom Viridiplantae; phylum Streptophyta; class Magnoliopsida; order Poales; family Poaceae; genus Ampelocalamus; species Ampelocalamus luodianensis. Next base: position 33,381,956 of record CM070633.1, on the reverse strand, counting down.
ATAAAAAAGATAACCTGCAATAAACTCGTTTGTTTTCCCTCCTCTTTGTGTATAACCCTTTAATAATTCATCGTTGATAACTGATGCACTTTCACGCCATAACAGCAAACCTTGAATGCACTGTATATCTGGTTCATTTCATAAGGACATCAGAGCTGCAATCTTAGCAGGCCTAAAAAAGAGTCCAAATGAAAGATGAATGTGTCCTAATTGTTTTTGTCAAACAGACTACAGAAATAGTCAGTACTCAGTACACCATGAATTATAACCATATCAACATATATACAAGTTCCACTTCTTTGACTGATGACTAGTTAATTTGTTTCCGTTTGATTGTATTAGAAGTAGAAAGCAAAAAAAACCCATGAAAGTGAACTATAAATATTTATGCTGATGAGTGTTTTTCTACAGTTATCTAGTGTCTAGCTATTAATGCGCTTCCATTCTTTTCCGTATAAAAAAAATAAATTTTAAACTAATTATGATAATGTCAAAACAAGATCCACCAAAGACTGAAGTAATGACAGCTCCACATCTAAACAGAGCTCCTCCGAATGTACATAAAATTTGATGGGAACAGTACTGGATCACATCCCTAGACTTAGGGCCAGTTTGTGATTGCTGTGCTGTGATGTGGAATCTAATTAGTTATGGCTCAAAAAAGATGCTTTCAACTAAGTTTTATATCCAAAAGTAGAAAAAATGTAAGTTCTTTTGAAATGTCACCGCAATGCTAAACGAAGCCTTATGCTGCTTGCCGGCAAAGTAGTTTGAGTTTTCCAACACAATACTCTAGTATCAACATTCGAGGAAGGGAATTTAACTTACTGAGCTGAAGGGGTATGTCCCCGGAGTTATATGAAATGGTCTGCGACAAGTAGGGCATGCACAGAGGCTGGACCAGATACAAAGTATCATGAAAGGAAAATGCAGGCTCTACCAATTGAGTATACCATGGCTGTGTGTCTGAACCCTAAGACAAATCAACACAAGCAATAATTCCATAAACCAAAAAAAAAATACAAGAGAGAAACTCAGTTGGGCATCAAAGGAACTCACAACAACTATCTTGGAGAGAGCATCAAGGTAATCTGTCACATTAAGAGTGGGAGAAAAGGCAGGAAACAACCTTCCAGAAACACCTGTCAATTGGAAAGTACTCAAGAATTACCAATATCACCTAAACTATGAACATTTGGTACGCAGTTTAGTTGTATTGTAGCATAGGACATACTTCCAGCAAATGCTCGGTCCTTTCCAGTGATGAGGACAGTGGCGGGGCAAGACCCGTAGTCACGGCATGACGGATCAGGCAAATCATCAAACGGTTCGGAGGCTTTCTTGACAGCCCGGAACTCAGGCCGGGGGACTTGAATCAGGGCCGGCCACCGTGGCGGCCTGGGGATCGAGCAGCTCCAAACTTGCTCCAGTGTCGAGTGCTGGATGCCGCACTCCGTGTTCTTGCATGTTCCATCTCTGTCGGCCTCGACGCAGGCACAGCCACATTGGTACTTGGGCTTGTCAAGCTCGCTGTTGATGACTTTCTGGAGCACGACGAGCAGCACGCAGATGAGGATCGGGAAGAAGGTGATGCCGATGTTTGTCTTTAGGTTTCGTTTCTGCATGGCAGTTAAGAACAGAATCAGATGCTGCGTTTCGGCATCAGAGTTAAGAACAGAATCAGATTCTTTCAAATTTGCATCTATTAGGGGCAAACAATGTGTGAAATCCTATAGTGATCAAGAATTTCACGAGGAAAGTCGTATCATTCTCCGGCTCAGTGCCCACAATGCTGCTGCCCTCTTATCTCCAAGAACAGTTTTAGGCACCATACAGCAGATTCATACCAGTCTAGAAGACTAGAACTGAATTTCGCAAACAAATGCATAACCGCCTCAAAAATGCACCACATTCACGGCAATTTCCCGATCGATCCACCCCGCTGCATCCCCAAGAACCGTGTAGTGTAGGCATATTCACAAGCACGTCGCGGGCACAAACGGATCAAGAAACGAACAGGCAAACATAAACAGGGGGGAGGGAAAGAAATGAGGTGCCTGCCTGGAAGCAGAGGTTCTTGCGGAGGAGGGCGTTGGCCTGCGTGAAGAAGCTCGCGGGGTCCCTCGAAGAATCCATGGAAAGATGGCTAGGTTTGGAGAAGAGAGACGGACAAGAGGAGGCGCTTCAGAGTTATGAATCGAGACGAAACCGACGGACATGGAGGGATTGAACTTTACCGGCTTATATCGCCGTCGATTCTTGGTCTCCCTTCTATGTGCGTGATATGATTATTGACTGGCGATTTTTTTTAATAAAATATTATTCCAATAGATAATTTAAAAATAAATAGTAAAAAAAATTACAAAAATAAGCACATGTCGTCAGTGAAACAATTCTATTGCTCTTTGAATTGGCGACAGAATCCCTGTTGCCAATTCAAATGGTAATCGGAGGCATTTTCTGAAATTAAATTAATTAGCGGGAAATAATCGGTCATAGTTAATTAGGCCTTAATTAATTAGTCATAGTAAAATAGTCATAATTAACTTAGTCGTAGTTTATTTAGTGGCCTCATTAACTTGTAATTTATTCAGTGGCCATGTTAAGTCGTAAATATGTATTTGTAATTAATCTGTGCTAATTAATTAGTGATATTTAATTAGGTATTAATGGCCATGTTTATTTAGTCGTAATTTTTTTAGTCACAATTAATTAGGTATTAATAAATTGGTTGTACTTAATTAGTCATATTTAATTTGGTTGTAGTTAATTAGTGCATATTATTTTGTTGTCTGTATTTAGCCGTAATTTTCAATTTCTAGTAATTCATCGTCTTTATTTATTTATTCACTAATAATCTGTGTCTTTGATCTCATGGAAGTCATACCTTTACCGGAGCTACTAGAACCCTTCTACGATGAGCATCACCGGTGCAAGCTGTGGATCGTCGGGGATGCGATTGACCCTCCACCCCCTCGTTCTTCGATCTGAGACGCATTGCTGGGAGCTCAATGCTCGCTACGCCCCAATCCTCCGGGACATGGGCTTGTTGCCATTTGCGAGGTTGCTCACGGTCGGACGCTACTTCACCCTGGACGGCAGTGTGATGCCGGCACTTGTCGACAGGTGGAGACCTGAGACTCACACCTTCCACTTTTGGTGGGGAGAGATGACGATCACTCTCCAAAATGTCTTATTCTTGACCGGTCTCCCGATCAGAGGTGAGCCACTTGTTCCTAGCCCTCCCCTGGCGGACTGGAAGGCCCAGTTGTGGCATCGGTTTGGCATACTTGTGTCAGACAGCGCCCGTGGTCTCCCTCATATCAGGTTGAGGAATTTCAGTGAATGCTCGCCGGATGTACCTGATGAGGTTGTTTGGATGCACCTCATCGCCTATCTTCTCCATCTCTTCGGTTGGGCTCTGTTTCCCACCACATAGGGTGATTGAGTGTACCCCAGCTTCATCCACATCGCCTAGTCTTTTGGCTGACGCGGAGGATGGGGCAATGCCTTACTACAGTTGGGGATTAGCCATCCTTTGCACCACATACAGAGTGTTGTGTGACGCTTCGCGGCATAACACTGGTGTGAAACCGGTGCTTGCTGTCTGCTACGTGCTCCTACAGTTGCGGAGTTGGGAGCACTTCCCTGTTGGGTGGTCTTCCTTCGGGAGAGCAGTGGACCTGTACCTCGAGTTGCACGATCCGATCGACGAGCCCACTATAGGCTACTGGTGGGCTGCCACCCAGTTACAGTGGACCAAGGACAGACCGGCGAAGTTCTACTCATTGTTCTACAACGAGTTCAAGTCGTTACACGACAACGACATTATATGGGCTCCATGGAGCCCAGATTTCGTGAACACGGTAGCGCCGCACGGACTATTCGTGCAATGCACGCATGATGTTGGATTATGAGCGATGACCTGCCACTTGGTGTTTTCCCATATGGTGGAGCCTTATGCTCCACAGAGCATAATGCGATAGTTTGATTTGTACCAGTTTGTGCCCCCTCCCGACGTCAAGAACCTGCAGTAAGCCATCCACTTGTGAGTCCAACTCCATCTGAGTAATGTTTGCATTTCATGCCCACATTCCCTGTTATAACACAAATCTTTCTCGAATGCAGGCAATCGAGGGTAGGCTGACATGTTGAGGACTAACAAGCATCCAGAATAAGTGAGTTACGTCTTGGACGGAGATGGTGCACATCGAGGTCGTATAGGAGCAGAGACTGTACGACGTACGTACATACCGTCAGTACATGGAGTGGTACATCCCACGGTCGCGCACCAGACTGACTCGTCCTGCACCAGAGCGTCCAGAGCAGGTGACACACCAGGAGAGGCTCCGTCACTCCTTCAATCGTCACAACGCCTTGCGACGTGATGATACGTGTTAGGACCCGAAAGTGCATCTCAGGGACCCTTTGTGTATTCTGAACTAGTCCCAGATCAGTAGCTAGCTCACATAGAAAACAGTGATAAAATACCATCCATTTATTCGATTTAACCAAAAAGATCTCAAAGTAACAGATAATAATAATAACTGGACCTATGATCAACGTTTACTTAACTTGCCATGCAGGGCTAAAGAAACAAATAAACTCTTGCAGCCGAACGAAACTCTTGAAATGGCCAATCAACATGCCCACAGGCAATCGAGTAGAGAACACATCCTAATCCGCAAAACTTTTATAGTACTCTTGGGCGAAGAACTCTAAGCAGCTTGATACTCTTCAACTGAATCGCAGAAATTAAAGCTGTGAGCACATAAATCACTCAGCAAGTTATGGGGAAATGTATGTAAATAGTATTCATGCATGCCTTGAACAAAGGTGTAATACTTTAGAATAGAATTCGGAAGAAAACAAATATTCAAAGAGAAGGATTAATTAGAATTTGATTTGGGAGAAGAAACTTATGGAAATTAGTAAATTAAGCAGTCAACGAAGGGGGGAAACCAGCGTTTTACCTCAACTTGGGCCTGGGCCTTGGCCCATGAGGCCTCTTGTTGGTCGGCCAAGGGGGGAGGCGCCCCTTTTCTCCCACCCAAACCCCAGCTGCCCCTCCCATTCCCTCCCACTCCTGGCCGCCGCCCCCATCAGCTCCTCCCTGCGCCTCCACCCCTCCCCTTCCCCTCTCCAAGCCGCCCCATCTCCCTTTGGTACTTCCCCTGCCATTGGTGCCTCCCCTCCTCACCATCGGTGCTCCCTACTGTCGACCAAGCGAAGAAGGGAGAGGAAGACCGCAGGACTGCATCCATTCGAGAGGGAGGAAGGGAAAGAGGGAGAGGATCTTCTTCGTAGGGGTGGTTCATCGTCTCCCTACGATTCTTCAAGGGTAACCTCAGTTCCCCTTTGATTTGATGCGTATTTGGATAGTTAATCAATATCGGTAATTAGGTTTGTTCAGGACAGATTGTGTTGTACCGATGTTTTGATGTGCTTAAAGGTGGAATCCGTCTTGGACATCTCTTAGAGTAGTGTAGAGGACGTCGTCATGTTTTGATGAAGTTCTAGATCGTGTTATTTGGACCTCTGTAGTAGAAGTTATGAATTTATTAGTGTGACTGTTCTGCAAATCTATCGGTATTCTGACAGGTTTTAGTAATCTGATTTAAGCGATCAGTTAAAGGAAAAATTAGAGGATCTCAATATAATTAAAGTTATAGATAATTGTTGTAGCTTTTAGGGAAGCTCAAGAACGTGAAATTTGGACAACGTACTAAAAGTTATGGCAGTTTTAGTATACTATCCAGAGAACCTCATGTGAAATCGATGTTCTGTTAATTAGCTTGGTAGGGATATTAGATGGCCGAATCAGGAAGGCTCATCAACTTGGTTTAGTTGGATAAATTGATAACCTTTCAAGGAAATCCAAGAACACCTTATTTGGACTCCTGTACTAAAAGATATGAATTTTAGAATGTGATTGTGCACAGAGGGGACAGATCAACATTTAGGAATTGGAGTTGGGATTGCGTTAAAAACTATTGCGACTTTGTGTTTGCTTATATAGTTTGTTTGGTCCATTATTGTTGTCTTAGTATGCTTTTAAATGAATTTAGATAGGGGATTGGTCCCGGAGGCAGCACCCTCTTCACATCTTCCGTTCTCACGCAGTTAAGACAAGTACTCTGATTGATACAATAATTATGAATGTTTGATAGAGAGTGCTAGTATTTTGATATGTATTAGCTATGCATGGTTAATAGTGTGATATGTATGATTAAGGATGGTGAATGCTTGAGATATGATTAATTGTTATTCATGTATGGTGCTGTTGCTATTCATGTTATTGAAAGATAGGGTAATTGTTCATGTGCACATTGAGAGCATACTTGAGACTTGCTCACGTGGTGACCAAGTATGTATATTTGAGGTCTCCGTCATGTGAATGACGGGCTTGTGGTCCCCACATTCGTGGAATGTGGGCATTGAGTAGAGGTCTCCATAATGAAGATGATGGGCTGAGGTCCCTATACTAGTGGGGTATAGGCTCTTAGTCCCTGTGCTAGAGGGCACAGGCAAGGGTATACATCGACGGTTGTATACCTCACATTACCGGTAAAATGCGAAAAGAGTAAAAGAGAAAAAGATGCATTGTACATTTGCATTACATAAACATGTGATATGTTTTAGAGTAAAGCTTTGGAATTGGATGTTGATGCTAAAATTGTGAGTTTAATGTTTCATTATTGGTACTTGCTGAGTCTTTGGGCTCACTCTTGCTTTTGTTGTGCTTTTAGGTACTATTTGCAAGAACGGCATGCCTGGGAGGGAATAGACTTGAGTTGGAATCACACATTGCCACACATCTTTAAAGTTGATTAAACTTTAGAACGTCCATTAATAAATAAGCAAACTGCTTAAGGATTGATTATGGTTATGCTTCATGCATCGGATTATTTGTAATAATGATGAGTAGCATATTTGGATATCTTTGAATATGCTTTAGTTGATTAGCAAGTTTCTGAATGCTTATTGATGATATTGGATGTTGGAATATTTAGTTATAATATTCTTTTTAACTGTTGGAACCTCCGTATAGTTAACTATACAAAGGAGGTTCTGCCGAAATTTAGTAAATTGTCTTAGTTTAGATTTGTTTGAGGTTACTTTAGTAGCATTCCAGGCTCATGTTGGGCTAGGGTGTTACAGTTGGTATTAGAGCGGGCTGTAGGTCCGTGGTATTGAAAATATTAATTTTGACACACTATGCATTGTAGGTGGGTTGGGTTTATTTGCATTGCATTGCATACACGCTTCTATTGATTGTATAGTTAATCTTGTGCTACAGATGCTAGTTGATCTTTGTGTTTAATGATTGATTATTCTTGTTGTGATATTTAGAGATGACAAGGGGTGGAGGTTGCGGTCGTGGTCGTGGCTGGCAGGGTGCCGGACGAGGCCAGACAATGCCCCCGCCTGAAGTTCAGAACTCCGTAGCTGGGGAGGCTGGTTCTGCGGAATCGGAATAAGAGGTTGCTTCAGCGGTTCAGGGGACTCAGGCTCCACCAGCTGTACCCGCTGTCGCTCCTTTGGTGGCTCCCGCAGTGGTACCGGCGGCGGTTGCTATGGGACTGCATCAGTGGAATGCCCTGCGCCTTGATACCTTTGATGGGTTGGGCACGCCAGTTGATGCTGCTAACTGGCTGCAACACATGGAGAGACACTTCAGAGCGCTGGGGATGACTTCGGAGATGATGGCTCGATCAGGACCTTCGCTAAAGGCGGCGGATATCCGTGGGAGGAGTCTCGACAGTTAGGACCGCGCCCATGGCCCGCGATTACACAGGAGCCGCTTTGTTGAGCGATTCAGAGGAGGTTTTATCTAGCTTCATTTGTGGAGAGAATGGAAGTCTCGTTGCATAGTTACAAGCAGGGCAAGATGTCAGTGTCAGAGTATGAAGCGGGTTTTAACAAGTCTCGTTGGAGGACATGTTGCGGTCCTGTGTTCTATCCTGGAAGGGTAGTTGGGAGGATCAGTTGCCCTTGGTGGAGTTTGCTTATAATAACAGCTACCATTCAAGTATTAAAGCCGCACCGTTCGAGGTTTTATATGGGCGCAAATGTAGGTCAGCCCTTTGCTGGGAAGCAGTGGGTGAGAAAGCAGTCTTGGGCCCGAATTGGGTCCAAAAGATGGTTGAACGAGTGGCTTTGGTGAGACAGAATCTGTTAGCAGCCCAGAGCAAGTAGAAAAGTTATGCAGATGGGAGAAGGGATTTGGAATTCGAAGTGGGGGATCAGGTGCTCTTGAGAGTATCTCCCACTAAGGGTGTGGTGAGGTTCGATACCAAAGGGAAGCTTAGCCCGAGGTACGTTGGGCCTTTCACGATCTTGGCTCGGATTGGGAAGTTAGCATACCGTTTGGACCTTCCAGAGTCTATGCGAGGAGTGTATAACGTATTTCACGTATCTATGTTAAGAAAGTACCTGTGAGATCCAGAGCATCTTGTTTCACTAGAGCCATTAACCATAGAGCAAGATTTATCCTTTGAGTCAAAGCCGATACAAATTCTGGAGAGATCGGAAAGAGCTTTGAGGAATAAAACATTAAAGTACATTAAGGTGCTTTGGTCATAGTGGGCCGAGAGAGAGGCCACTTGGGAATTGGAGTCTCGTATGTGCGAGCAATATCCAAAGTTGTTCACAGCAGGTACGTGATCATGTTAGTAAGTTTAGCTGTGATTATATTTTGGCGTAAGTGTGGTTAGAATTCGGGATTGAATTCAGTTTAAGGGTGATAGAATGTAATACTGCAAAATAGAATTATGGTTATGCTTCATGCATGAAGCATAACCATAATCAAGGGTATACATCGATGGTTGTATACCTCGCATTACTAGTAAAATGCGAAAAGAGTAAAAGAGAAAAAGATGTATTACACATTTGCATTACATAAACATGTGATATGTTTTAGAGTAAAGCTTTGGAATTGGATGTTGATGCTAAAATTGTGAGTTTAATGTTTCATTATTGATACTTGCTGAGTCTTTGGGCTCACTCTTGCTTTTGTTGTGCTTTTAGGTACCCTTTGCAAGAACGACATGCATGGGAGGGAATAGACTTGAGTTGGAATCACACATTGCCACGCATCTTTAAAGTTGATTAAACTTTAGAACGTCCATTAATAAATGAGCAAACTGCTTAAGGATTGATTATGGTTATGCTTCATGCATCAGATTATTTGTAATAATGATGAGTAGCATATTTTGGATATCTTTGAATATGCTTTAGTTGATTAGCAAGTTTCTGAATGCTTATTGATGATATTGGATGTTGGAATATTTAGTTATAATATTCTTTTTAACTGTTGGAACATTCGTATAGTTAACTATACAAAGGAGGTTCTGCCAAAATTTAGTAAATTATCTTAGTTTAGATTTGTTTAAAGTTACTTTAGTAGCATTCCAGGCTAATGTATGGTTCTTTTGCATAAAGCAATATTTACAACAAATACAATAGATAGATTGAAAGACGTAATTGAAAAGAATATTAAATACATAAAGTAAACAATTTCTTTAAAACAACTAGTGAAGTACCTATCCACTTCCCAAGACAAACCACCAAGTGAATTATCTGTTCACCAAACAAACAATATATTTATCAAGTGAACTTCCTATTCACACTCCGACTCATTTTATAAGAAACTCTATCTCCCGTGTGAAATCCCCAGGCATATCCATAACCACGGACACGGCTATTCGAATAGTTTTACACTCTGCAGAGATTTGTACAGCTTGACCCAAAAGAGATAGCTCAACTTATAATATCCGTCTGACACACTTCCGTAGGTGTGCGACTAAGTGATTATCACAAAATCTTTCAAAAGTTTTTATCTCAACCATTGACTCTCTCGTTGTACCGACAACCACCCAAAACCTCATCGTGGTTGACGTACAACGTTGGATAGGGAAGCGGCGAACCGTCCCACGATGTGATCTTAGAAAAGGATACACACATCCACCCACAAACTACTTGAGATGTCAATGCCAAAACTCCACAACTTACTAAGTTAGGCCCGTCCCATACCAGACATGCGGTTGTACGGTTAAGTCTCAGTTCATTGGCGCACAAGATTAAGTTATTGACAAGTTACTCAGTCAAGACTACCACAAACCCATAATGTACTCATCGTACCCTCCAAATCCACCAACCACTCGCCCGAGCGAAAACAATTTTGTTTAACCAAGACCAATGACATACCTTGTCATGGTACATAAATTTTAACAAAGGTGGCTAACCAGCGCGATTTTATATATCATTAGGTCAAGATTAATCATTATGACATATGTGATAATGAACCCATCGTAACTAAGCTTGCCTAAGCATCAATACGATACCCATATTGGTAATACAAATATGTCCAACTAAAATTACCCATATTAAGGTGACAAAGGATTCATGGTATTCAAATAATCAATAGAGGAATAACTACAATAGGTAATAGCTAAACCCAAAATAATTTGTATAAAGATAGCATGCAATTATATAAAACAATATTGCAATTATATAAAACAATATACATTTGAAATCATATGTTCAATATGATCAAAGGACCACAACTTGCCTTAGAATAAATCATGGGATTAATCTTGATCTTGGTGAACTCCTCCTTGTTCAAAACTTACCGAAGTATCAACATCTACTCGCAAACAAAGCAAATAAACTAAATAAATAAATAACAGAGACAAAACAAACTCCAAAAACTAAATAAAAATCTCAGATAAAGAGATCTCGAATTTAGATGAATTTAGAAATTTGAATGGACTCAATCGGAGTTTGGATGCAAAAGATATGGGCTCCGAAAAATTGGAATCACATAAAATCATGAAAATCATAATTTATGGATTTACTGAATTATTCTTTTGAATGAAAAACAATTTATGACGTCAGCAAGGAATTTCGACTGAAAAAGAAATAAAGGAAATTGAAATTGATGTGTGGGTCCCACTGGTAAGTGAGATGGTCCACAATGGACTGAGTTTATAGATCTTTGGCTCGGGTGGAGATTGGACCAACGGCGAAGAAATCCAAGGTTGAAAGCTTGCGGCGACGGCGACTTCTTGACGAAATTCCAACAAAACGGAAAAGCAACCCGGGTCGGGATTTTAGGGTTTTGAGGGAGGAGACTCGGGCGAAGCTTTTGACGCGCGAGGGCTCTTTAAATAGGGTTTAGAAGAGGGGGATCCAAGTCGGGACCGGCGGCGCTCGCGTGTGCAGAACGGGCTCAAGAGTTCAGCTCGGGGACGGGAGGAGGAAGACGCACACGTGCATTGGAACACTGTCCCACCGGTAGTGACAGGAAAAAAACGAAAGGGCTTCGGCTGGGCTTCTCGCGCAGTGGAAACGGAAGCGGGCCGAGGAGGCTGGGCTGCGAAAGAAATGGAGGCGCAAGAAAAAGCCGAAGCTCGGCTGGGCCTTCACGGGGAAAGAAAAGGGCAGGCCGGCTCACGGTGCTCGCGAGGAAGCAAAACCGGGTAGGAGGAAGTTGCGGGCCGGCCAGGAAAAACATGGAAGATAAGAAAGAAAAAGAAAAGATGGCAAGATCGGGTTGGGCCAAAAGAAAAGGGGAGACCGGCCGACGGAAGGAAAAGAAATGGGCCAAAGAAACGGATTTGGGCCCGAAACTAATTATGAGATTTTAGTTTAGTTTTTCTTTTCTAGAAAATAGCAGAAAATCCAAATAACAACTAGAAAATAACAATTAAACTTAGAAAAATCCTAGAAAATATATCCAAGCACAAACAAACCAAATAAAACAGTTTTGACAATAGTTGATGTTGATATTATTCATATTAAATTGTTTTTGAACTCTGAAAATTTCCATTAAGCTTTAACTTTTACCATAAAATCCAAATGGTTATTTTTCTTTTTAAAACTTTGAAAATGGACCAAATTTTGGGATGTTACAAACGGTAAAACACTGATAAACTTTTCTCATTACATTGATGATACTTGTACTGTTTGCTACTGAACATGTGTTGTTTGTCATTTCAGTTCGAACGTCTGCAGCGGTTCGCAAGCGCATTCGAGGCCACCATCTGCAGCCCAAAGCACAACGTACATGGGCTCCTTAGCACTTTAATGCAGCCCAAAGCACAATGTACATGGGCTCCTTAGTACTTTAAAGTACATCTTAGTGGAGTCGAAGAATGTAATAAAAAACATGAGTTGCGGCCGTTCGAGAGTGACATTTCCATGATAGCACTTTGCTAAATCTTTGTTGAGTTTGTCCACTTTCACTTTTAGCTCAATGTTCTCCTTCACAATATTAGTCGCACACATAGCAATACCACCAGAAGAATTAGAATCTACTTTAGAAGAACATGGCATAGCAAGTAAATCAACACAAGAAGTAGATGTATCAACTTTGATAGGAGTATTGCTTGCTTGAGTAGCAATGTATTGTGGTTCAAGATCATAAGTAATACCTCTATCAACCTAAGTCACGATAAATTGCTTGTTAAGGAGAGAATCATGTTCAATTTCAAGCTCTTAGTGTTTAGCACTACGTTCGCCAAACTCGGTGCTAAGTGTGGTGTGTATCTTTTTGAGAGCAATTTGAACTTTTGCTTTTCCTTACTAAGAGCCGAATTGAGCCCCTCTATTATCTCAACTAGATCATATAGGAAGGAGTGAGATATTTTACCTTTTCATCATATTTTGCTATAAAGACAAAAATGTGATATTGGAGGTGATGGAGTGGACTCGGTGAGGGCAAGTCTGGCTAGACCTCTTGGTGGTGTAAGTCCATCATCTTCATTGTCACTTGAGCCATCCTTAGATCCCTCCTCTTCCGTGATCCATTGTCCAATGTAGGATTCCTACTTTCCATCTCTAATGAGTTTCTTGAACTTGAGCTTCTTGCCATTTATATCAAACTTCTTTTTTTGCTCTTGTATGGGCTCCACCTGACATTCACTTAAACTTGGCCAACGTGTCATCTTACGTGACAAAACCACCTACTCATCACGCCATATGGGCAATACCACCCTGTGAAACCGGGTCATGTTGTTATTTGAACTAGATTGCAAAGTTCGGAAGATCAAATGTTTGATTTCATAGTTTAGGTGTTGGATAGACTTTCGAACAAAGTTAGGGTGTTATACTAACTTCTTCCGACCTAAAAAAATGTGGCCGGCACGGATTCTAGCTAGATCGACCTGTGTTTGCATCCGGAGGAAGGGATCACGCTGCTGGGCGCTAGCAGTAGCAGCTCCTCATCTACCGATCTACACGCATGCATTAATCGTACCTCACATGCATGGCTCATGGCGGCAGCTAGCTCAGCTCTGTACAGTACACTGGGCCCTAGCGATCGAGCTATTCAGCTTTGAATTGATGGCGATTTCGTGCAGAGCCCTGCTGCTGCTGTTGCTGTATTATGCAGAACATTGCTAGCTAGTCGATGCAAGATACAAGGTAACATTTCTGTAGCTCAAGTTCAGATTAACCAGACACAAGAGTATAGATGTAGCTAGTAGTACCTTAGCATATTGATGCAGCCTGGAGGAGTGATCTTGACAGGGGCAGTACGCAGTACCATGTGCGCTGTGCACTGTAATGGAAGGGGAATAGGGGATCCTACGCATTATTGAAGTAGTCAATAGAGATGATCTACAATGCATAGGTATTAGAAGTGATCTCTATCGTTTGATCGAAAATCAAAGTTTAGATCAATCACAACAGTGTTTTCAATACATAAAATTGGTGCAGTATAGACTGCTCTGTTTCTACAGTTCCCCGGCCAAGCAGTGTTCACTCTTAATAAAATACTGCTCACATAGTGTACCTCTGTAGTACTACAGAGGATTCGGATCCGTGCTACAATGGGGGAACACATTTGAGTATTCCTCTTCTCCTCAGGTAAAGGTCCGATGAGACCGTGATGGATATCACCTTAGACGGTTTAAGACTAGGTTCTCACTGAGTTTTATTTGCCACTAGGCCATCTGCTTTATCTATTCGCGTCATAGTTAGTATGTTAAGAAAATCGTTTGGATTGGGTGAAGATGGGTTTCGGTATGATTAATAGCTACGTTGGACCACCGGGAATTCAAGTTGAACGCGACTATATGTGACCCTAAAATATAGGTCGGTACGAGCTGGAATCCATTGCTTCTGGCAAAGCCAAAATCCTCTTGGAGCATATCCAATGTCGCCTTTTAATTTACTGGGGTGACGACAAGAAAAGGCGCCCAACAGGCGTGATTTTCACAGGAAATTAAATTTCACAAAACTACGTATTTACTGTATAAACTATTAGAAAACTATAGGTTTTAGCAAGGGAGAAACTAAAGCTCGGACGTAAGTGCAACATATAGGAAAGAGTAGTGCAATATTTTTTTTCGTTCATTGCAACATATTAAATATTCATATGCAACATTGTCTCAAAATCTCAGGATTAAACAAACAAACATCCTCATAATCAAAATAACACAAACATTATCAGAATCAAACACGCACAAACATCCAACATATCAAAAAAAAAGACGCAACATCTCAGAAAATCGTATGCAACATTTTTTTTCCTGTGTGCAATATTTTTTTCCCCTCGTGTGCAACATTTTTTTTTTCACGGTTGCAATATTTTTTTACAAGGGGCGCAACATCAAACAAAACACAACAAAAATCAATAACACAGAGCTGGCCATCGCCTGGTTGCTCACCCTTGCGCGCAGAGGCGTTGCGGATCCACGCGACGATCGAAAGGGATGATGCTGGCAGCAGGGGGAGGCAAAGGGGAGCAGCAGGGGGAGAAGGGGAATGCTCCACTGTGGGTCGGTGTCGGGACCCAAAATTACGATTCTGGAACCCTCTGTGTATACTGCACTAGTCCAGGATCACGCTAGCGCACACAGTGTCAACATAGGTGAATACCCATCCATACAAGCGATAAATAACGTAAACGATTAGTTTGATTAATTAATAAGGGTTTTGACCTTATGGTCAAGTTTACACTTATTAAGCCACGCAGGGCTAACAGAGAATAAAATAGTAGCGGAACAGAAATAACTTCAGCGTAGATCCCATCAATTCACCACAGGCAACCGACTGGGATCCAGACCTTAACGATTAGCAACCTTCGGCGAACCCCTCCACGAAAGCAGGCGTAGACTCCTCCTCTTCTGTAGGTTTGGGCGTAAATTTTACAACAAGCGTGAGTACACAACCGTACTCGCAAATCGTACCACAGAATGCAATTTATAGATGCAGGCTTATTCCAAAAGAAAAGGCTTATGTGGTTCTTTTGCATAAAAGCAACATTTGCAATTGAATACAATAATAGATTGAAATGCAGTTCAAAACAAATAGACAATATTAATTTAACAGTTATTTTCACAAAAACACAAAGCTAAGCAGATTATTTCACATAGCCACATGACTTAGATCACATAGCTCCCATCCCAAACATTTTATGAAAACTACCCCTCGTGTGAAATCTCCGAGCATGTCCATGACCGCGGACGCGGCTATTCGAATAGATTGATTTAACACTCTGCAGAGGTTGTACATTTTACCCATACGATACAACTAGTGTTGAAAGCACTAATCATAACAAAACGGTTCAGAAACTTCATCTTAACATTGACACTCCCGATGTGCTTACAAACCGCTATACCAACCCAAACGGAGCGCTTTGGCATAACACACACCGCTGGACAGGGAAACGGCGAACCGCCCCGTGATGCGACTACCTTGTAGTACACACCTCCACCCATAGCCTAACCTACCACCTGAGTAATCAATGCCAAGAATGCATAACCTACTAAGTTAGGCCCGTCCCATACCAGGCATGTGGTCGTACAGTAAGGCTCAGTTCAATGGTGCACAAAGTTAAGTCTTTAATTGACCAAGGCAAGACTTCCATTCTCTGACTATGCCACAAAAATTATCATTCTTATTCACAAAGTCCACCATATCACGAAGTATCCACCACTTGCCTCAGTCCAAATCCTTTCCCACCCTGTTGGTTTTAGTGCAACACATGCTATCATAAAGTAATAACACATAGCACACACAGTTTTACACAAAGTTCCATAGTCACTTAGTCAAATTTAATATTTACAACTCCAATGAGATGTGAGACTCGTAGCATGGCTAAGCAATTGTACTCGCATCTAACCAACCCATGTTGGTGCTACAATATTACCAACTAATAACCAATCTAGGGTGATAAGGAATTATGACATACAAAGTCAAGGTGATAATAACAATTTGGATGATAACTATGCCCAAAAGCATTTAAATACATAATTAAAATAGAATGCAGTACTTTGTAACAAAGTAATTTGAAAACTGGGTTCAAGATGATCAAAGGTATGACTTGCCTTGCAAAAGGTCTAAGTACTGGTCTTGATCTTGAGGTGCTCCTTCTTCTCCAAAATTCCCTGACGAATCGACGTCTACTCGCAAACGAGACAAATAAACAAAACAAATAAATAACAGAGGCAAAACAAACTCCAAAAATTAAATAAAAATCTCAGATAAATAGAGCTCAAATTTAGATAAATTTTGGAATTTGAATGGGCTCAATCGGAGTTCGGATGAAAAGTTATGGGCTTTGGAAGATTGAAAATCTAAAGAAACCCTAATTTGGATTTTCCAGATTATCCCGAATTATTTTCCTATTGGAAATTCCGGAATATGACATCGGCTGACATCAGCGGAGAACGTTCAGACGGAACGAAAACGAACTAACAGGCGGGACCCACGAGTCAGCGGGATGGCTCACCGTGAACCACGTCCACCGAAGATCGGATCTGGGGTTAGGGGTGTTGTGCCACGCGGGCGCTGACAGGGACGCCACGCGATTGACACAGAGGCACAAGGATGATGTGGCGGATGATTTGGCGATGAGATGGCTGCCACGGTGGCTGGTGATGACAACGTTGCCGGCGAGGGCTTCTGGACCGGCCGACAACGGCGAGCGGTGGCACGACACTGGCAACAGAGGCACACAATGGGTAGGGGACGCTATTGCGCACTACCTGGTACCGGTCTTGGTCCTGATAGTCGCCGGAGATGGCTGGAAGTGGCATCGGAGCGGAGGACGGAAGCGGCTGTTGTCGAGGATGTCAACCAGGGGCGCTCCGGGGTCGGGAAGAGGTTCCTGAGGTATTGGCGGTGATAGAGAAGGTGATGGTACAATCCACAGCGGCAGAGCCCCGACGGCGACGGCGAAGCTTTAGAGGTGGAGAGGGTTGGGGTTCTGAGTCGCGGAGGACCGGGCGATCCTCGGGGACCCTTTTATAGGCTGAGGGCGAGCTCGGATGAGAAATCCCCAAATCGGGATGAACTCGGACTCCACGGATTTTGGAGATAGAGATAGAATCGGGACCGATTGGTTGCCGAAACGGTATGGGAGGAGCAAGGATAAGATTCTGTGCGTTTTTCAGTTGGGCTCAAATTGAGGATTCCGCGTTGTCGTACGAAGCTCCGAGCTTCAAAACATGGCAGACAAGGCGGGCGCGCGTGAAGGCGAAGCTGTGAGGAGGACGACGGAGCGTGCGGGCCCACCTGGCAGAGGGACAAGGGAGCAGGCGCGCACGGGCTGGTGCGATAAGGCAAAGGCCGCGTTGGCTGGGCCGGAGGGAGAAGAGAATGGGCCAAGGCCTTAAGGATTGAGCCCAAAGCTATTATATGAGATTTTAATAGTTTTCTTTTTAGAAATTACCAGAAACTCAAATAAGCAATAGAAAATAGCAAATGAACTCAGAAAAATTCTAGAAAAATCTAGAAAATATATCTGAGCACATAGAACCCAAATAAAATAGTTTTGGCTATTGTTCATGTTGGGATTATTCACATTAAATATTTTTGATTGTAGAGTCCAATATTAAGCTTTTGAATTAAATTCAAATAAAACCAAATGGTGACTTTTCTTCCTACTAACTATTTAAAAGATTTTCAAACTCAGAAAATTGGGATGTTACATTCGGCACGGTCTAGGAAAGCGAATCCGTGCTGGGGGCGGCAGGAGGCGGAAGGGGAGCAACCGACGTCGGCAACCAGGCGGGAGGGAGGTGACAGGGCGGCGGGCGGAGGAGAGGTGCGAAGCAGGCGATGCCTATGGGGTAGAGGTGGGAGAAGGCGACCGGGTAGGAGGGAGGCGACAGGGCGGAGGGGGAGGCGGGCAGAGCTGGCGGCGGGGGAGGCAGAGAGGAGCAGCCAGGAGAAGGGGAACAGGGGAGAGCAATGAATGAGGGGATGCGGAGGGGAGCACCTCACAAGGCCAAGAACAAGTGTATCAGGAAGAGGAAAGCAAGTGGGGAAGAAGGGGAACGGGGGAGAGAAGGATAAGAAATGAGTGGCAGTGGGAAGAGCAGTCGGTGGTGAGTGGATTGGAGTGAGTGGTGGAGGTTGGAACACGTAGCGTCCGATATTTTGCTGGCTCCGAACATATGAACAATATCGTTTCCCTTTTAGCAACTATTTCATAGAACTCCGTATTTAAGGAACATTTGCTTCACAAAACTATAGGTTTTAGTATGGACCGTAAGTCTGATTGGTTGGGCCCACATGGCGGTCGCGCTGCTCAGACGGGAATTGAACTGTTTGTCCATGTCAACCACGTTAGCAGTGCCACCCGTGCCCTGGCTAGCCACATCAGCATCGTTACGCGGCTTTGGACTGGGCCGCTTCCTTCCTGAAGAAGCTTCCCCCTACCACGTTTGCATACACATATTAGGCTGCTCCCAATGGGCAGTATCTTAGTGCAGTTTCTTAGTGCATGAGGAGTGTTAGATACTATCTTCTCAATGCATGATTTCTTATGGTGTAGTATCTTAAGCTGTTTCATTTAATTACATGCATGAGGCTGTTTTGCATTGGATTTTGAGCCGAACCGGTATCTAAATTAGATACTAGAGTACCCTCTCTCTTCATTAACTATGGTCCCACATCATTTTTTTTGCTTACATGGCAAGTTAAGATACTAGCCAAAGTGGAGCATTGGGAGTAGCCTTAGAGGGCCACCACGCCCAAATGACATCCGACTTGGCCAGGACTGGTTAGACAAGTTACAAGTTAGGGTACATGCTAAAACCTGTAGTTTTGTGAAATAAATGTTCCTTAAATCTCTGGAGTTTTATGAAATAGTTGCTAAAAGCTCTAGTTTTATGATAGTTGTATAACAAATACGTAGTTTTGCAAAATTTACTCCAGGAAACAATGTGAAACAAATATAATTTTTGCAGGAATCCTATATATGAAATTCCCGTATTCCAAGCATTAGCGTTTGGTTTGGCACTACAAAAATATTGAAATGTCCCACCTATCAATCATTTGAACCATGTGCCTGTTGTTTGCTTAAATGGTACTGCTCAATTCAACAATTGTAGTAAGAGAGGTGATAATTAGCGGGCGTGTGGTGGACTGCTGGGGGAACCTTCTCAACGTGCACCTTCCCCGTTCCCCTCTTAGCTCAAAGCTTTTTAATCCCATTTTAAACTTTCAAAATATGATTTGAAACGTAATTTAGTTTTGGATTCAGAAAATCGAGCATTCAATCAGAAGATTTCAACTCTGAACTAAAAAATTTCTACCACTGGCAAAGGCGATGGTGCTCGCTAGTGGTGGAGCGTGGCGGCAAGTGCGGCGCATATGGGCGGTAGCGATGGTGAGTGGGGCGCAGCTAAGGTTCCAGGGTTGCACATGTGAAGGGGGAAATTGTAAACAACAACAATGGAGGCAGGGGGAAGTTGGCGCTGGTTGTGGAAGCACTAGGAGTGGATGGCGGCGGTGGGGAGCGGGTGTCAACGAGTTTTGTTTTTGCTCATTTAGCATGTTTTTTTAAACGAAATAGTAAAAAATAACACCTCCAAAACAAAATGGTAAAAATGGCACCCTTGCCGTACGAAAATGTTACAACAATGCAAAATTATATCGCGTAAACAAGGAAGTCATGCAAGTAAGAAATCATAAATTATTATCACTAGGCACGCAATGCAGCAGAAGAAGAGTTGGAGCAGCTTGGTCCAACGTGGAGCGTATTGATATAGCGGTCATAGTCAATCGTCCAGCATCCTTAGCCTCCGATCGTCTCCTCCAATAGCTTCTCGTGTTCTTTACATTGGTCACGGATTGTCCTCGATCAGTGCACCACCAATCACATCAGTGTCTCTACGGTATCCACACGTCTAGGGGTGGAACGTCGTATGCAGGTGTGCTAGCACCAACGTGAACGGTAAGGCCTTCGGGAAGGTGGTGGCTAGGATTTTGGTGGATGGTGTAACTCGTACTCACAAAAGCCCCACGCCTCCCATTATAAAGAGTCCATAACGAATTCAATCCTAATTAATTTGTTCCAACCCATTAAGTGTGTGACCCTATAGGTTCATATGTAATCGGTCGTGACCCAAAAACTCCTTTCCGATCACAAGTCGATTGCGGTTCCTAGTAGGACATAGCGACTCCCGAATACACATAAAGATTATATCAGACGAACCTTATGCAATATGATCTGTGACCAGATCCTTATCACTCATGATCAGTTCGCATCTGATCGCGACCAGTTTGTAACACCTTACGACCAATTTGTGATTATGTACGGCCATCTTATGACCAGTCCGTATGCACGTCCGACCAGTTCATATCTAGTCGAACTAAATGACATGTTTGTGTATTCTTCTTTGGCCCCACGATATTTGGTCAAACTCCAGGTGAGATACTTGCCATTCATCAACTGTTCAATATTTTCTCGATTTAGTGATGGATAACTTCGTGTAGTCGACTCTTCGACCACTTGAGACACAACCATGCACATCCTTTATCCGACCACATCGAGGGGCCCAAAGATATCTCTCATGTTATGATGGACTTGGTAAATGAGCCAAAAACTCGGGTGGGGCATGTGCACCGCTCATCCTCCCTCTTGTGTCACCAACGCGCAATCTTTCTATATAAAAGGAGGCTAAAATGCTCGCTTCTCAGGGTGGCCACGTTGTTCCCTTTTTTGCGATGTCCGATGCTGCTTCTCTCGTTCGCACCCGTCCGATTAGGTTCGGCGTTGCGCTCGGACGCGCTGGCTCCTCCTCGTCGTGCGCTACGTCTGCCTCGCCACATGTGGCTACACGTAGAGAGAGAGAGAGGCTCCCCGAACACATCTCCCCGATGTCTTCCTCTTGCTTCCTTCGGTCTTCTCCCTCTGCCGCTACTAAAATCGGTGGTCGTCGCCACTGCTTCTCCTACCTCCCCAGCGGCCTGGCTCTCCTCCTCCTTCGGTCTTCTCGCTCTGCCACCACTAAAATCGGTCACCATCGCCACTGTTTCTCCTACCTCCCTGGCGGCCCAGCTCACCTCCTCCTTCTGTCTTCTCCCTTCGCTGCCACTAAAATCGGTGGCTGTCACCGCTGCTTCTCCTACCTCCTTGGCGGCCTGGCTCCCCTCCTACTTCTTCACCCCTCTCCTTCTTCTTCTCCACGAGCGTCCCCTCTTTCTTCCTTCCTCGACGGGCTCTGCACGCCCCTCACCTTTCCCCGGAAACACTGGGAACGAGAGAGGTCCAAAGATCATAATGTATTAAATCAAAAGCTTTATTAGTGTGAGTGGATAAAGGAGAAATGGGGAGACGCACATGTCGGCCTAATTGGCATGCATGGCACAAGGTGTTTGGAAATTTTAGTATATGAAATATAGGAAGCACTAGCAAGATGTGATAAAGTTTAGTTGCTGAGATGTCCAAGATGACGATGCCACACTGTAGAGGATGGAGTTGTAATGGAGAAGGCGCGAGGAGCAGGAGGCGGCCAGTGAAGGGGGTAGAGGTCGCCACGACTATTGCACCTTATGATCATGTTCTTGGCGTGAAGATCCTTTACAGAAAGGCCATAAGGGTCAAATTCAACAGAATATTGGTTATCTAAAGTGAACTGATGAACAAAAATAAGATTTTTAATAAGAGACGGTGTCACAATAACATTGTTCAACCGGAAAGAATGATGAGAAAAATTGAGAGAGGCCGTGCCGGTATG
The DNA here is from genome assembly GCA_036346255.1 of Ampelocalamus luodianensis. Taxonomy (NCBI): domain Eukaryota; kingdom Viridiplantae; phylum Streptophyta; class Magnoliopsida; order Poales; family Poaceae; genus Ampelocalamus; species Ampelocalamus luodianensis. The sequence goes on along the minus strand of CM070633.1, from coordinate 33,359,976 downwards.
GGTGATTGGGAGATGAGACCCATTGCCGACAATAGCGTATGGAGATGCAGCGGAAGGGACACGGAAGAAAGAAGAGAGATTACCATGTTCTGAGGTTATGTGTGTGGATGTCCCGGAGTCCATGTACCACTCGAAAGATGGTGGTGCCAACGTCATGGTGTTGAATGTGTGCATCAACTGGTTCTGGTCCCAAGACACGGGCGGAGCGAAGGAGGGCGGTGCAACCGCATACGCCGGAGCGCCGGTTTGCGTAGGTGGTGGGATGGTGGCGGTGAAGGCGCCAGGCAGACGTGGGCCAAGGAGGCCCTGGTTGGTTGGCCGGGGTGCTTGTCCAGGCCACATCTGGATGGACCCGGCCCACGGGTTCTGGAGCGACAACCAGGGGACTACTCCTTCAACAGCGACGACGGCAGTGTCAGGTGTACCCGTCATGACGGGAGGAGAAGAGAAGGTGGGAGGAGATCAAGATCGTAACCTATCTGATACCATGAAGGCTCATAGAAATGATACACTTAACTGATTCATTGGTGTACAGGGATATATATACAATGGTGACGCTAATGTGAATACATGTAGTAACTGCTAATGTGAATACATGTACCAACTCGAATTAATCTCCTGGTTGAACCGAGGTGTCATATGCGAATTAATCTCCTGGTTGAACCGAGACATCACATGCGAACGCATGATATAGGCTAACAGTTAGGATGTTAAAGTTGCACATTGGGTGTTAGCAACAATATCTTAATTACTTAATACTTATTGTTTTGTCCTGAAGGTTACATCGTATGGCGCAGCACACGTCTTTCATATGACGCAAGAACCACAGAGCTAATGATGCACCATGTACTGAAAGGAGGAGAAAAAACCAGATGGCTGGAGCTTCCCCCAGTCTCCAGAAATTGCTTTCTCCTCAACATCTCTCTTCGCGCCAAGGTGTGCGCAGTTTTGTAGCAGAGATGAAGACTCGCTTGAACACCCAAAAAGTAGCTGACACACGCAGAGGCTGATTGAACGGCCCATCTTCGCTCGGATACGGTTGTCCAAGGCTGAGAGAAATGAACTGTGCCAGAGCTTGCATGGTGTGAAAGTTCCGGCCTGTTACTCCGTCAGCATTAAGAAACTTATTTCTATGGAAGATTTGAAATTAATTGGTATAAAGTCTCATGATTGTCATGTGCTGATGACACAAATGTTTCCTGTTGCAATTAGGAGTATCTTACCGAACAAGGTCCGAGTGGCAATCTTGAGGCTGTGTTATTTCTTTAACTCAATTGCTCAGAAGGTCATCGATCCTGAAGGACTAGATGCTCTGCAGGCCAAGGTGGTGATGACTCTATGTCATCTTGAGATGTATTTCCCTCCGTTATTTTTCGATATCATGGTCCATGTTATTGTTCACCTTGTGAAAGAGATAAAGATATGCGGTCCTGTATTCCTACGTCATATATACCTGTTCAAGAGGTACATGGTATTGGTGATATGCCCTAGAGGCAATCATAGAGATGATTGTATCACGTCTATGTTTATGAGTTATTGAATAAATATTATTCTGTTCCTTGAATGAATCATCAATTATATAAATCAACGAGTACGTGACTTGTTGGTGAAACTCTTTAACTTATATGATGTCGTTCTAAAAGTATCCCTAGTCTAATATCACTGGTCGGAACACCAGTGACTCTATGACCAGCACATGTATTGATTGATAACCATGTTTCACCGATCATGGATATGTGGATATTGAATCAGTAATGTGAACGCATGTTAGAGAACATGGGGTTGGACAGACCCACCTTGAGACATTATTAAGATTGTTATGATTCTATGTGTCATTAGTTGGTCTCAAGCAATGATGATGTATAATCCTTAGACCTGAGATCAGCATGGTTCCCTACATGTGTAATAGCACTCTTAGGGGTTGCCAAACGTTACTCGTAACTGGGTAGTTATAAAGGTAGCTTTCGGGTATGCTATGAAACATGCGGAGGGATGTAACTGGTCGGATATGGGATTTGCCCCTCCTAACATAACGGGAGAGATATCTCTGGGCCCCTCGAACTGGTCGAATAAATAAAGTACATGGCCATGCCACTCGTGGTCGAAGAGTTCGACCACATAAGGTTATCCGATACTCGATCGAGAAAGTATTGAACAGTCCATGGATGATATATATCTCACCTGGAGTTCAAACCAGATATCGTGAGGCAAAGGGAGAATACACAACTAGGTCACTTAGTTCGATCAATTACAGACTGGTTGTAGACTAGTCGAACGTAATCACAGAGTGGTCAAAACCTGATCGTAAGGAGTTACGAACTGATCGTACTTAAATACGGACTGGTCGTGACGAGATATGAGCTGGTCGTAAGTGATGAGGATCTAGTCGTAGATCATATTGCATTAAGGTTCATCTGATATAATTTGTGTGTATTCAGGAATTGTTATATCCTGCTGGGGACCGCTACGACTCGTGGTCAGAAAAGCGTTTTCGAGTCACAACCGACTGCGCATAAACCTAACGGGTCACACACTTAACGGGTTGGAACAAAGCGTGTTCGGATAGGATCTGTCATGGGCATTATATAAGGAGATGCTTGAGGCTGTTGGCAAAAAAGAGGGACATGCATGAGACGTGAGTTGCTCCACCGAAACCCTAGCCGCCATCTTCCTGAGAGAGCCCCACCGTGCGACTTGGTGCTAGCATACCGGCGTTCGGTTGTTCTCGCCCTGGACGTGTGGATACCGTAGAGACGCTACTGCGGTTGCTGTTGCGCTTGAGGACGATCTGCGATCTTCACAAGGAACGTTAGAGGTTGCTGGAGGAGACGATTGACTAGCGAGGACGCTAGACGATCGACTACGACTCTTCACCGACGTGCTCTTCGTTGGACCAAGCTGCTCCAACTCATCTTCCGCTACACTCCAACTCATCTTCCGCTACACTGCAAGTCTGGTGGTAATGATCTGTGATCATCTTCTTGCTTGGCATCCTGGTTTACGTGGTAGAAATTTTTGAATTATTGCTATCGTAGCCTACCTGTATCCCTTCAGTGGTATTATAGCCATCCTGCATAGTTTTTGATCTAGATCAGTCGCATATACTGGATATGTGCCAGTAGTAGATTGGATATATCACTTGTTTGGTCTGATAACCTAGATCGATTCGTATGGATGGAGCAATCTAGGCACTGGTCGATAGGATCGATCAGTATTCGGCGATAGTAGATGGGTTTTTCGAGGAGGTACAAGTTAAGAGCACCAGATGATTTACTCGACTTGTTTTTGACTGCCTTGCATAGAGTGTGCAGCAGTGCATGGTCGTATCAAGGCAGTGCGTGCGGGACCGTCGTAGTCGTGGCAGCGTTGTATAGTAGTATGTGTTCATGTCGCCCGATAGAATTGGATTATTTGTATAACTCGTTTTTGCCGGGTTTGATGTGAATAGTATGGCCCATTATGTATATGATGCATGAATGATTTTTCATGGCTTGTGCGTCATGCTATGAGATAGCCATCGAGCTACATATTATTATATAACGATCTGCGTACCGACATGAGATGCTTGATAATATCCTATGTATTTCATTACTGGCCTTTAGGAGTAAATGCTTAGTAGATGAATGCAGTTGGAGACGTCAAGCATGGTGGTCGGAGAACAGAAAGCATGCTGATGGAGATCGACATGTTAAGGGCCATACTGTTTCACAGTTCAATATGATTATCTGTGAATCTTTGTGTTTATTCCTCTTATGCTATTTGATCATGTTTTTTTTTTGCATTAGATGTTTTGACATGATAAAGTAGTATCCCTCAGAAAAAATTAAGTAAAATTGATGTCTTTCCAATTGCTACGACTATCACGATTTTGATCGTTAATTGGCAGGTCTACCAAAGTAGAGTGCCGTTAACTATCTTAATAAGATGGGGTGGGTGTCGGACACCCACATGTATAGTATTAGTTTTACTTAACAAGGCTATCAAAATAGTTTTGGGCCTTGGGCATAGTATTGGTCGGGGGTGCATAGAGATGTCACTGATCAAACAAGAGTTATATGTTATATGATTAGCAAATGACTGCTTACCTAAAATCGCTAAGTTTCTAGCAGTGATGCCAAAGCTCACTAGGACTTAATGGTTTATGGATGTTGAATTCACTATATGTTGTTTGAGGGAAACATGGTTTATAGTGGGAATATATTTTATTATCTGTTGTTGATTAAGTTCGACCAGGTACAAAATAGTCGTATAGTGATACGACAAGGTTTATACTAAGTCGTATGGAGATACAACCAGATCCAGACTAGTCGTATGGTGATACGAGTTGGTCGTAGACTGGTCGAACATAACCACCAACATGAGTGTCTAATAGAAGATCTTACATAAACATAGTGCTGAATCTTTGCATATATTTTTCTGTTGTAGATCATGGCACCTACTAATTCTTCTACACCTACCTTTAATTTGCGATCTATTCTTGAAAAGGAAAAGTTGAAAGGTTCAATTTTCATTGACTGGTTTCGTAATATGAGAATTGTTCTCAAACAAGAAAAGAAGGAATATATTCTAGAGGGTCCCTATCCCGAGGATTCGAGTGCCCATGCATCTCGTGCTGAAAAAAATGCTTATGAGAAGCATCGCAATGACACAATCGATGTGCACTACCTAATGCTTGCTATCATGAACTCTGAGTTTCAGAAGCAATATGAGACCACGAATGCTTACAATATGATTGTGAGTCTGAAGGGTATGTTTTTGGACCAAGCAAGGGCAGAGAGGTTTAATACCTCTAAGGCATTGTTTTCTTGTAGGCTGCTGTCGACGATCAAGACGTCGATCTTACGAAAGAAAAGGAGAGAGTGACGTGGGAAATCTAGAGTAATAATGGGACTGCTCCTTTATTAGTATGAACTGGGGTTTACAGGGCATGCCTGCTGACTGGATGATGAACTACTCCTGTTTACACTGAGAATACTACTTGTTATCTTACAAGGCCAGACTTAAAGCACGAATCTAAGGTCTATGCTTTAGTCTGATGGCTATATCTCTCCTTGCTCTGTCCATGCTCCATCTTTAAATAGCCCTTGAAGAGGTGGCAGTTACTTCTGGAGAAGACGTCTGATGTGAAGCGTTGCGACTGATCGGAGTTAAGTGACGGTTGATAGAGAGTCAACCGTTCGGCGGTTGTATGTCTATGAGACATATAACCGCATGGTGGTTATTCATCAGTGCTTCTGGATAAGAAACGTCGTATGGCATGGAATATGCACGTGTTCCATTCATCACACGGTAGAGAATATACCTGGAATCAGTTCCAAATATCAGTTCATACCTTTTACGAGCAGTTCTCCTGGTCGGGAGCTTGGCATAGGCCTTCATCCGACCAGGGTACCCATTATGTAACCTCTGGAATCTCTACAACCAGTGAGGTCGTGCACCTCAGGGGTTACGACTATGAAGACGTATGGTCTGTTATGTATTAAAAATAATACATAGAGGTTTTAATCCTCGTCAGCTAGCCCCTGAACTTTAAATGAATAGGTCGTGTAAACACCTTTCTTCCGATGAAGTCGTATCGGGCTGACGCTTATTAAATGCAATGACATTTGAAGCGGTTTATATTCACTTTAAAGTTGAGAACTTGCTTTGGGAATCGAAAAGTTTTTGCGTCCGTTGGACTTCTACTCTTATCTTCTTCTTTAATTCCATCACAATCTGAAAGCTATAAATAACCCTCAGAAGTTAGATCTTTGAAGAGGAAATTTAGAAAAAATCCTCAACTTTCTTAGTTTCGCTTCGTGTTAGAAAGTTTCCTTCTCAAACCTTCTCAAGGATGGGATTCAGAATCCCAGAGTTCATAACACCTTTATGTCTTTTGATAAGACAAAAATCATGGGACAAATTGACTTTTAGACCACCATTTCAGGACCAAGATCCATGGAGAGTGATCTTAAGGTGGTCTAGAAGTCAAATTGGTCTATGAGTTTCGTTTTCAAGGTGAATATGGCCTTTGAAGATCGAGTGAACAATTCATCATCTTTGATGTATAATCTCCGATCAAGATCGAAGTTTATGTCAAGAGGAAAGTGCGAAACCAACGCTTACTTGGTTGTACTTCTGCAGTCTCCTTCTTCCAGAAATCAACTTCGATCAATCTGAAGATATTCTTCGAAGAGCCAGTCGAAGGATTTTTTTCTTAGAAGGTTATAGAAGAAATGTAACCAGGGGATTTTGTTTTGTAATATTCAGATCTTAATGAAATAAAGCTTCATTCTGTTCATATCTTTGTAAGAAGGAACGAGGTTAAGTGGAATGTTGGATATTTTTTCTAGTGGGCATGCATCCAGATATAGAAAAAGAATCCAAATAAACGACACTCTCATTATCCGATCTGAATGAGTAGCTTAAAGATTATGAAAAGAATGGTAAAAGGGGAAAAGCATCCTCTTAACTGTAGAAAGTTAATCTTGAACAGATCTTCTGGTGTTCCAGTCGTGTCCGACCAGAACACTCCTCAGGAAAAGGTTCCTGGAGAAGAGGTGGTCGTGGAGGTTCCTGATCAGGACACTCCTCAGGCTAAGACTGCAGAGGATGAAGTGGTTAAAGAAGCCCCCGGGCAGGTTTCAGTTCCGACATCTGCTCAAGATCCTCTAGGAATCCTTACTCCTTCTCCGGAGGTAGTCATCTCCAAAGATCCTCAACAGATTCCACCTCCTCCTGAAAATACGTCTCAGGTTAACAAGTCCCCCCCCCGATTTATCGAGGATAAGGAACTTGACGAAGCCTGGGGACAGATATCGGACCGTCAAGCTGAGATAGGTCCAGATATGATTTTTGCCGAATATAATGACATGGCAATTCGGGTAAGTGTTCTACGACCATCTTTATAACTCTTTCCTTTGAAATCTCTTTGAAAAATTACCAAAGAAAGGGATTTTATTTTTGTAGCATATGGTCGAGAAATATGTTGTGGTCGGAGGACTGACCCAGCGAATAAAAACTCTGGAGCAAAAGCATTCCGAATTGAGAAGTAAGAACTTTTCTCTTTTAACTTGTCTTCCTAAATTTTATCATCTTGTTTCTCTTTTATAATTCAATCTTCTCTGTCTATCATATTTGATAGATTTAGAGAAAATTAAAGAAGATGTTGTGGCTAAGGAAGCCATAATAATAAAACTTAGGGAAGAAAATCAAATTAAAGACCGGTCGATCGAGCATGCGATGACTAGGCAAAAGGAGGTTTTCGACTCTTGCGAGAAGAAAATCAAAGGTAACTGGTCGTAGACTTAACCAGTATCCCATGACTCCAATTTTTAAAGTGTGTGTTAACTTTATCCACTCGTGCGAGAAAAAGCAAGCACTTGAGCAGCGGAAAAAACCCTTGAGTTTGAGCGTGGCCAAGGGGCTGAACTCGATCGGAGTCTTGAAGACAAAGTCAAGGCTCTAAACAAGATGCTCTTCGACCTGGGGTCGGGAACGCAACTGCCCATTCTAAGAGACCCTGCGGAAAGAATCAATTTTCTCGGCCATCAACTCGAAGATCTCAAGGAAGTGATAACACTCTTTCGAGAGAACCTTGCTAAGACGATGAAGGAAGCTATTGCGAATGGAGTTAGTGTTGCCTTAGCAAAACTGAAGGCTTCTGACCCCTCTGTTAGTCTTAGAGCTATTGAAGAGGATTTCGACTGCTCCGAAGATGAAGCAACAAAACTTCTTGAGGAAGTAAGACCACTTGGAGAGAAAGTTGCTGAGGAAATGGAAGTCGGATCTCCATCACGCAGCGACCAGTCTGGCGGTTCTAACAAGTAGATGGATGTAAAATTCAAAACTTTATAAATGAAACTTACCTTTTATCATCAATGAAGTCCTTGCTTTGTCTTATTAGTGTTATTGAGTACTCATATATCTCCTAGCCCCCGACTGCTTATATTAGTAGATGAACTTTACTAAAAAGCTAGACCAAGAAACTGAGTAATAACAATGACCATGATAGAAGTGCTGATAATGTTTGTGACAGTGATCTAGTGAACACTAGGAAATTATGTGGTCGAAACCAGCTTATGAATTCGACTAGTGTAGATCTTGTCCATTATCGAATCACTACGAGAAACCACATATAGTCTGAAGATATAACAAAGACTGGCTTTGATGATAAGAAGATATGCATTAAGAATGTATGCAAAAAAGGAAAAGGTAAGTACCTTTGTTTATAAACTATTCGAATCTGGTCGTAACGAATCCCAAGAATCAAAGATTTGTAAAATATTTCGCAAAACGTGCCCATGCTCAAGTCCGACTGGCAGCGAGGATCGTAGGAAAAAGGACCGTCACTAGGAAGCTCCTTTCAGTGTGCAGGACCACGTGCAGAGAGGAGAGACTTCGACTAGGAGGTTTTCTGTGTCCCGACCAGTAGCCAAACTCAAGTAGAACAGAATGTTGAAATAAAGTATTAATCTTTGAATTCTGGAAATAAGGGAACCGTACAAATTGCCTGAGTTGTACTCCATATACTCGTATGCTTCTTTAAGAAAAGAGTATGTGGTCGTGCATGTGTATCATTGGAGCAATGATCACGAATGAGACCGGTGTTGTATCTAACCTCTAAGTCAGCACCCATGATTAATGGAGATCCCTTCGAAAGGAATATCGGAGAGAATGAGTGTCTTCTCCGACCAATCAGCAACAATAAAGGTATATGACCAGGTGCGACGAATAATAATTATAAACAACCATACTTATCGTTGAAAAAGGAAATGCATCTTTATTGAAATATGAAATGAAATAAATACAGGAAATTAAACAAAGAACTTACGCAATTGATCAATATTCCAAGAATTAGACAAAATTTTCCCATCCGACATAGCTAATCGTACCGATCCTGGTCGGGTGACTTCGACCACAGTGTATGGACCTTCCCATTTGGGTGAAAGTTTGTTGCAACCGGCAGTTACGAATTTTCTAAGAACGGATCACCTCTGACTAAGTTGCGAGGTTGCACCTTACGATCGTGGTACCGACGCATGGCTTGCTGGTAGATTGTTGATCGTAGCAAAGCTTGATTTCGTCGTTCTTCAAGGAAATTGATATCATCAAGTCGTCGTTCACACTGATCACTTTCGAAAAAGCAATCAGTTCGAGCAGAACCAATTTTGAGTTCTAGAGGAAGCATGGCTTCAGCCCCGTAAACCAAAAAGAACGGTGTTTCACCGGTCGCACGACTAGTTGTGGTACGAACGACCCATAATACAGAAGGAAGTTTTTTGAACCCAAGCCCCTGACCGCGTAATTAACTGGTCGAAAACTCGTCGTTTCATGCCTTGCATTATGATACCATTGGCTCGCTCAACTGCTCCATTGCTTTGTGGATGAGCAACAGAAGCGAAATCTATCTTGATACCTAGGTCCTCACAGAATGCCTGAAAAGTACAACTTAAGAATTGGGTACCGTTATCAGTGATTATACGACTGGGTACACCAAATCGTGTGATCGCTAAATCGGCTTTGATCCATTTAGTGAATGTGTCAATCATGAAGAAAAGGAACTCAAAGCCCCCGGGTGCTCTTGGGAAAGGTCTCAGATTGTCTAGTCCCCAGGTTGCAAAAGGCCAAGAAAGAGGAATTGTTTGCAGAGCTTGGGACGGCTGATGTACTTGTCGGCTATGAAACTGACATTGTACGCACTTCGTCACGAGCTCTTTTGCATCATGAAGGGCAGTTGGTGTAACATCCCAATTTTATGAGTTTAAAAATCTTTTGAATAGTTGGTAGGGAGAAAAAGTCACCATTTGTCTTATTTGAATTTAATTCAAAAGCTTAATATTAGACTTTACAATAAAAAACATTTAATGTGAATAATCCCAACATGAACAATAGCCAAAACTATTTTATTTGGATTCTATGTGCTGAGATATATTTTCTAGATTTTTCTAGAATTTTCTGAGTTCATTTGTTGTTTTCTATTGCCTATTTGAATTTCTGGTATTTTATAAAATAGAAAAACTAATTAAAATCTCAGAAAAGCTCTTGGGCCGAAACCCAGCCCAAATCCTCGTCTGGCCTAGCTCTGTTCGGCCCACACATGTGAGTGCGCGAGCCTGCCTATCTCTGACAGGTGGTCCCCGCGTGTCAGCCTCCCTTCCTCTCTCCTCGCGGGAGCGCGTTAAACCTCAACCGTCCGATTCACTTTGAACGGTCCGATGGCGTTGTGCCTTTCGGGCGGCCCGAACGTCACCAGCGTTTTTGAGCCGTTCGATCAAGATTGAACGGTCAGATGCGGCGTGATCGTCTGGGGACCCGAACGTCCCATTGATTGTGAGCCGTTCGATCAGATCTGGACGGTTAACTCCCTTGGCCCGATCGTGCACGTGCGTGGGCTTTCGCTGCCAGGTGGGCCCACCGCCTTCGTCTCCGACTCGACTTCGTCCCCGCAACGCGCCCGCCTCCGTCCGCCATTGTCGCCTTCTAGAAGCTCAACCGACAACGGACTCTCCCAACTAAAACCTTCCCGATTTCTTCATCAAACTCTATCTCCTTCCTTCTCGCACCTGTATCTACCCTCAATCGGGATCAAAACCAACTATATCTCTGTTTTCGTTTGAAACCGAGAAATCCTTAAATTAGGGATTCCTTATCCCGTGCCGCCCTGGCCCTATAAATAGGCCCCCGAGGTTCGCATTGGCGTCCGCACCCCAAACCCTCAAGCCACAGCACCCCGAGAGCCCTAGCGCCGCCAAAATCGAGCTTTTAGGGTTTCTCACCGCCGATCGTTTTCCTCGGTTTGCGCCACCGCCGGTAACGCCCCTCCCCCGTGGAGTACACCGCCGTCATTGCCGTCGCCCGTGCTACCTCCAGAGACCACCCACGCCTCCGAAACTTCATCGGAGGTCCTGTCCGATAAAAGACGAGAAGCTTCGCCGCATAAGTCTCGCCGCCGGACACCTCCATCGTCCCCGACACTCTGCAAGTACACCCCTAGGTTCGCAATAGTGCCAGCTACCCAGTGGCACCACTCATCGCCGGTGGATCGCCGTCGTTCGCCGTTGCCATTTGGTCCCGAGCACCACCAGTCTTCGTCGAGCCACGTGGACGTCCACGTCGTGTCTAGTTCAGCCCTCGCGCCTACGTGTCACCTTGCGTGGCATCCTCGTCATTTCACGCGTATGCGCCCGTCGTCGTCGTCGTCGGCGGTGGCGTGTCGTGGCGGGATTAGTCGGTCGATCCGTGGCAGTTCACCAATCTCTAGATCCCGAGGCTCGGTATACTTAGTCTACCGTGAGCCATCTCACTAACATGTGGGTCCCACATATCAGTAATTTCTTTTTATTTCTTTTATTTCTGAAATCCCTGTGCAGACGTCGTGCTTGCGTAATAATCCAATTTTTCTGTTGAGAAATAATTCGGAAATTCCAGTAAATCCAAAATCAGGGTTTTCTTTTAGATTGAAAATTCCAGAGCCCATAACTTTTGCATCCGAACTCCGATTGAGCCTATTCAAATTCCAAAATTTATCTAAATTCGAGATCTATTTATCTGAGATTTTTATTTAATTTTTTGGAGCTTGTTTTGCCTCTGTTATTTATTTGTTTGTTTTGCGAGTAGACGTCGATACGTCGGGGAATTTTGGAGAAGAAGGAACACCTAATGATCAAGACCAGTACTTAGACCTTTTCCAAGGCAAGTCATACCTTTGATCATCTTGAACCCAGTTTTCAAATTACTTTGTTTCAAAGTATTGCATTCTACTTTAATTATGTATTTAAATGCTTTTGGGCATAGTTATCATCCAATTTGTTAATACACCTTGGCCTTGTATGTTATAATACCTTGTCACCCTATATTGGTTTATTAGTTGGTAATATTGTAGCACCAACATGGGTTGGCTAGATGCGAGTACAATTACTTAGCCATGCTACGAGTCTCACATCTCATTGGAGTTGCAAATATTAAATCTGACTAAGTGACTATGGAACTATGCGATAAAACTGTGTGCTATGTGTTATTACTTTGTGATAGCATGTGTTGCACTTAACCTATAGGATGGGAAAGGATTTAGACTGAGGCAAGTGGTGGATACTGTGTGATTTGGTGGACTTTGTGAATGGGAATGATAATCTTTGTTGCATAGTTAGAGAATGGAAGTCTTGCCTTGGTCAATTAAGGACTTAACTTTGTGCGCCATTGAACTGAGCCTTACTGTACGACCACATGCCTGATGGGACGGGCCTAACTTAGTAGGTTATGGATTCTTGGCATTGATTACTCAGGCTGTAGGTTAGGCTATGGGTGGAGGTGTGTACTACAAGGTAGTCGCATCACGGGGCGGTTTGCCGTGTCCCTATCCAACGATGTGTGTTATGCCAAAGCGCTTCGTTTGGGTTGGCATAGCGATTTGTAAGCACGTCGGGAGTGTCAATGTTAAGATGAAGTTTCTGAACCGTTTTGTTATGATTAGTGCTTGCAACACTAGTTGTATCGTGTGGGTAAAGTGTACAACCTCTGCAGAGTGTTAAATCAATCTATTCGAATAGCCGCGTCCGCAGTTATGGACATGCTCGGGGATTTCACACGAGGGGTAGTTTTCATAAAATGTTTGGGATGAGAGCTATGTGATCTAAGTCATGTGGCTATGTGAAATAATCTGCTTAGCTTTGTGTTTTTGTGAAACAACTGTTAAATTAATATTGTCTATTTGTTTTGAATTACATTTCAACCGATTACCGTATTCAATTGCAAATGTTGCCTTTATGCAAAAGAACCACAGAAGCCTTTTCTTTTGGAATAAGCCTGCATTTATAAATTGCATCCTGTGGTATGATTTGCGAGTACGGTTGTGTACTCACGCTTGTTGTAAAACTTGCGCCCAAACCTACAGAAGAGGAGGAGTCTACGCCTGCTTTCGAGGAGGAGTTTGTCGAAGGTTGCTGATCGTTAAAGTCTGGATCCCAGTCGGTTACCTGTGGTGAATTGATGGGATCTACGCTGAAGATTATTTACATTCATTGCTATTTTATTCTCTGTTAGCCCTGCGTGGCTCAATAAGTGTAAACTCGACCATAAGGTCAAAACCCTTATTTGTTATTCAAACTAATCATTTAATTTATTTGTCGCTTGTGTGGATTGATATTCACCTAGGTTGACACTGTGTGCACTAGCGTGATCCTGGACTAGTGCATTATACACAGAGGGTTCCAGATTCGTAATTTTGGGTCCCGACAGTTGGCCAGTAGTATCCTTGCCTAAAGGCTTTACCAACCAGCGTTCTGTTGGAATGATGAGCTCCACAGACTCCTCCATGAATTTCGGTTAGCAATTTAATGCCATCCGAGTGAGATATGCATCTCATCAACACTCCGTGAGATCCTCGTTTGTACAAGGTACGTTCAATTAGAGTGTATGATTTGGCTTTTCGTGCTATACGATCGGCCTCTACATCATCTTCTGGAATTAGGTTATGCTGAAGATAATTGTAGATCGATGTCATCCAATCTCTACCGTGATCGTGATGGCGCCAACCATCATCGATCTGTGGAGCATCCATGTTTGCAGAATCAAGGTGTGCAACCTCCTTGCGAACATCTGTGTCCTCGGAAGGCTCGGCTACCGAGGGTGAATCGAGTTTCTCAAGAAAAACTCTGGGCGGGACGGATGTCCTTGTGAAAGCCGTCCGGGCCAACTGGTCTGCCAAAAAGTTTTCCTTTCTAGGAATGTGTTGGATCTGAAAACCGAAGAAATGCTTTTCGAGTTTTCGTACTTTCGCCAGATATGATGACATCTTGGTACTAGAGCACTGATACTCTTTCCCCACTTGATTCACTACTAGTTGAGAATCGTCTTTCACTAGCAATCTGCGAATCCCGAGAGAACGAGCTGCTAGAAGTCCTGCCAGCAAACCTTCGTATTCTGCCACATTGTTAGTAGCAGAAAAGTTTAACTGAATGGCGTACTTTATTTGTTCGCTAGTAGGGGAAATCAAGACGACCCCAGCCCCCGAGCCGTGTAGCATCAAGGAACCGTCAAAGTACATTGTCCACTCATCGTGGTGTTCGTACTCGAGCCCTTGGGTCGGTTCAGGGTTTGTCCATTTAGCAATGAATTCCGCTATTGCCTAGGACTTGATTGCTGTTCGTGGGATAAAATGGCGGTCAAACGCCCCAAGCTCAACCACCCATTTTGCTATTCGTCATGACGACTCCCTGTTTCCTAGGACTTGACCAAGAGGATATCCAGTTGGTACGACCACTTTGTGGGCCTGAAAATAATACCTTAGTTTCCTTGAAGCCATAGGGAGACTATAGAGCAGCTTTTGTACCTGCGGATATCTTTCCTTTGGTCCATGTAAGACTTCGCTTACGTAATATATCGGTCGTTGGCCATGGTCTCGTTCTACGACCAGTACACCACTAACCGTCTGTAGCGTTGCAGCCACGTAAATTAGCAATGTCTCTCCCAACCTTGGAGAAACTAAGATTGGGGGATTCGTAAGGTACCGTTTCAGTTCTTCGAAGGCGTTGCTTGCCTCTTTAGTCCATTCAAAACTTCCATGTTTTGGGAGAAGCTTAAAGAAAGGTAATCCTTTTTCGCCTAACCGTGCTATGAAATGACTTAGTGCTGCCATACAGCCGGTGAGTTTTTGAACTTCCTTCTTTGTGGTCGGAGCGCGATGTCGATCGATAGCGGCGATTTTATTGGGTTTGCTTCGATGCCCTAGCGAAACTAGGAATCAGAAGCTTTCCGACGAAACTCGAACACGCATTTCTCTGGATTTAACTTAAGGTTATGACGTCTTAAGTTATTGAAAGTCTCCTGTAAATCTAGAATGTGATCGCTGGCGTTGATACTCTTTACAACCAGATCATCGACGTAGGCTTCAAGATTCCGACCTATCTGTGGACTAAATGTTTTTTTTGCATCAACCTTTGGAACGTTGCACCAGCATTTTTAAGACCAAATGACATCTTTACATAACAGTAAGTAACATATGGAGTGATGAAGGAAGTTTTCTCTTCATCTTCTTTACTCATATTAATCTGGTGGTACCCTGAGTATGCATCTAAAAAACTTAACAACTCACACCCGGAAGTAAAGTCTACAAGTTGATCAATGTGAGGAAGGGGAAAGTCATCCTTCGGACAAGCTTTATTAAGATCTGTAAAGTCGATACACATTCGCCATTTTCCATTGTACTTTCTAACCATTACAGGATTGGCGAGCCACTCTGGGTAGTCGACCTCACGGATAAACCCAGCTTTGAGAAGCTTATCAATCTCCGACTGGATTGCTTCTTTCCGATCAGATGTGAAACGCCTTAGCTTCTTCTTGACTGGTTTTTTGTTAGGCTGCAGAGCTAGCCTATGCTCGATCACCTCCCTGGGGACTCCGGGCATATCGGACGTCTGCCAAGCGAATACGTCCTGGTTCGCTCGGAGGAAGAAGACGAGCAACTCTTCCTATTTAGAGTTGAGTCCTGCCCCGACCAGTATCTTGGCAACCTCTGGAGAAGCGCTTTCGTCGAGTTGTACCTCTTTTATCTGGTCGAAAGGTTTTGGTGTCATCTTTGGTGTCGAGTGTTTGACCTGCATGTTAATCGTGTTAGTGCCCCTGGTCGGAAGTTCATCGACTAGTTCTAAGCATTTCCGATTGCATGCGTTGGCTATTTTCTGATCACCTCGAACTGTGATGACACCCTTTGGTCCTGGCATTTTCAAACTCTGATAACTGTAATACGTGGCTATCAGGAATTTCGCTAAAGCTGGACGACCAAGGATTGCATTGTATGCAGTTTCAAAATTTACCACATCAA
This sequence comes from Ampelocalamus luodianensis, assembly GCA_036346255.1. Taxonomy (NCBI): domain Eukaryota; kingdom Viridiplantae; phylum Streptophyta; class Magnoliopsida; order Poales; family Poaceae; genus Ampelocalamus; species Ampelocalamus luodianensis. Next base: position 33,344,177 of record CM070633.1, on the reverse strand, counting down.
ATGAAAAAATTTCTGTCCGGAAGTTGTCGGGCTTTCGAACATAACCAGTAGGGACAAGTGCCCTATTGGCTTGGCGGTAGATCCAGGAACTATGCCATGGAATGCATATTTCACAGGTTTTACCTTGGATTTGGGAATCTGCATGTCTTCCAAAGCGCTTGCAAATAAAATATTTAAAGAACTACCCCCATCTATCAAGACCCGATTAACCTTGCAATTATTAATAGTAGGCCCAACGACAATTGAAAACCTACCTGGTCGAGTCGAAGGAATAGGGCAATCTTCTTTGCTGAAGGAGATTATTATCTCCGACCACCTTGAAGGTTTAACGGCGATCGAAGGTTCGGTAAGGTTGACTTCTCGCTCCATAGCTTTCAGGTGATGTCTGGATTTGTATGAAGAGGATCCATCGAAGATCACATCGACAGTGTGCTGAGATTCTTGGTACTCCATTTCTTCGTCACCATCTTTGTCCTTCTTGGAGCTTGTTTCCCCGAGTTCTTGTATCGACGGGAGTGGACCTTTACCTGTATAATAATCTTCCAGTTTCTTTTGCCAAGCACGACAATTGCGCAAGTTGTGTCCTGCCTGCTGGTGGAGAGGACACCACTTCTTACTTTTCTTGTATTCATTGGTCGGGGCCTTGGTCTTGCCATGACCAGAATAATCTTTTCTTCCCTTGGTAAATTTTTCAGGAACAGCAAGAACCTCCTTATTGTTGGTTCTGCCGTGTTTCTATTTCTTGAGAGCCTTTTTTTTGCTTCTTTTCTGTCATATCTAAGCCAGGTTGGGGGATTTTATCTTTTTGATCAATGGCCTCGTTCCACTCAATCGCTTCGCTGGCCGTCGCATACTTGTCAGCCATGTCGAAGAGCTCGATGGTTGTTCGTGGGGGATGTATAGCTAAATCCTCCGTAAACCTTCGATTTCTCAGTCCCGCTTTGAAGGCTTGTATAACGAAGATTACGCAACCTCTGGTATTGAGTTACGAACCTGGCTAAACCTTTTGATGTACTGCCGGAGATTCTCGTTAGATTTTTGTCGTATTCTGTGGAGATCGTCCTCCTTTCCAGGGCGATCATACGTACCCTGAAAATTTGCAATCAAAAGGTTGCAAAGTTGCTCCCAAGTATACACGGACCCGACCGGTAGGTTAAGCAACCATGATCGGGTTGATCCTTCTAATACCTTAGGAAGATAGTTAGCCATTACATTTTCATCACCACCAGCGGCTCTAATAGCGGTGGTATATATCTGGAGAAATTCCAAAGGATTTTGGGTCCCATTGAATTTATCCAAATTAGCCGGTCGGAACCTATTTAGCCAACGCACAGCCTGGAGCCCTGCGGAGAAGGCTCGACAGCCTGTGATAGTTTCGTGGCGCCTTCTTTGAAAATGTGCCGGATTATAATCGGTTGGAGACCGATTTCTAGGACCAGATTGTCGGTGCTCCAGTGTCCCGATTCGATCGTGGACGTTACTAGAACGCCTCCAACCGCTTGCCTGGTTTAGGTGATGTCGAAGATCACCAGGACCAAGCGATTGCTCCTATCGACGAAGTGAGGGTGAGGATTCCTGGAACAGTCTTCTCCCCTCATGACTTATTGGTCGGAATCGCCAAGGTGGTCATGGTATCAGCTGGTCCTCAACACGACCATGCTGGCCCCTGCTTCGGGAAGAATGCTGAGAGGAAGTCGTGGTCTGACTTTGCGGGTGCCTTCGTTCCCGATATGCTTCTGTGCACTGCATTGTCTGTTGGATAATCTCTGATACTTGACCAATAAGTTGGGCAAAACCTGGAGTCTCTGCCAAAGCAGGGTCAGAAGTATTTAACATATCTCTAACTCGCTGCAGGTTTTGTATTGTTACCGAAGGTCTCGAAGGATTTCTATTAGAAGAAGGTGTCTAATGGCTTGAATCCCCAGATCTCCTGGTCGGTGTTGCCTGGTCCCTTACATTGGTTGGGGCAGGATCAGGCGAATTAACTAATGGACGTCCACCAGTTCTGTTACCTCCGGCAATTGGTGCTTGACAGTCTGTACCATCTCCATTATTATGTGGTGACGAGGCAACGTATGGAGGACCGTACACGGCATTTTGATCTGTATTTCCGATCGCATTGACCTCATGCTTTCAGCAGCGATCCTCTGATGAGCTTCCGTCGTAATCGATGGAGAGCCTTTTAGAGCTTCTGCGAGAAGCTTCCACGATGGAGAGTTGTCGGTGATCAGCACCTCCTGAGGTTTTCGTAAAGGTCTCAACCTGATCCGGGAATTGCCGATCGAATGCTGGGCCTTATCATCCCCACTTGGTTTATGCCCAATGGAGGTTTCATTGACACCATCACCAGGTGTCGGTTGGCTCCTGGAATTGCTAGAAGTCGTCGGTGAGTACCTATCAACCATGATCGCATCAAAGGTATATTGAACCTCGAGTTGCGGTGTTGAATTTTCGTCACCTTTTTTGCCAGTCGAAAAGTCCGGGCTTGCTGAGGCTTTTGGGTGTTCCGAACTGGTCGGAAACACTTCCTCTGAAACCGCCACTGATCGTAGCGGTGTATCCTCATCCATCCGGTCGACCTCGCCGATCTCTGCGATGGGCGAACAGGCGGATGATGATGATGAAGAGACTCTGTTTTCCTCAATGGCACGCATGCATGCGTCCATGTCGAGGTTGGAGTAGTCCGCCAAGTCGAACCAGTTTTCTGCATCCCAACTTTCCACCATAACCGCATTAGCGATCACAAACGGGGAATGGACAAAGATTTGATGAGCAAAGTAATTCTTCCAAGATTCCACGCCGCGCTCTCCACGAACGGCGCCAGCTGTCGACGATCAAGACGTCGATCTTACGAAAAGAAAAGGAGAGAGTGACGTGGGAAATCTAGAGTAATAATGGGACTGCTCCTTTATTAGTATGAACTGGGGTTTACAAGGGATGCCTCCTGACTGGATGATGAACTACTCATGTTTACACTAAGAATACTACTTGTTATTTTACAAGGTCAGACTTGAAACACGAATCTAAGGTTTATGCTTTAGTCTGATGGCTATATCTCTCCTTGCTCCGTCCATGCTCCATCTTTAAATATCCCTTGAAGAGGTGGCAGGTACTTTTGGAGAAGACGTCTGATGTGAAGCATTGCGACTGGTCGGAGTTAAGTGACGGTTGATAGAGAGTCAACCGTTCGGCGGTTGTATGTCTATGAGATATATAACCGCATGGTGGTTATTCATCAGTACTTCTAGATAAGAAACGTCGTATGGTATGGAATATGCATGTGTTGCATTCATCACTCGGTAGAGAATATACCTGGAATCAGTTTCAAATATCAGTTCATACCTTTTACGAGCAGTTCTCCTGGTCGGGAGCTTAGCATAGGCCTTCGTCCAACCAGGGTACCCATTATGTAACATCTGGAATCTCTACGACCAGTGAGGTTGTGCACCTCAGGGGTTACGACCATGAAGACGTATGGTCTGTTATGTAGGGAAACGGGTAGGCTACACTAGCGCAAATTAAAAAATTCTACCCGTAAACCAAGATCACTGCAGTTATAGATCACGGTCTTACCACTAGACGCGCAGGTGCGAAAGTTGATGCGCGTCGAGGCGGTGTAGTCGTACCAAGTTGATGCGATGCGTCGGGCGAGTAGTCGTACTACTTCCCTCGTCCTCGTCGTGGCGCCCCACGTCTGACTCCTTTCTTGCGGTTCGTCCCAACGCCACAGATGCGGCGCCTTCAAAGGTATCCACACGTGCGGGAGGAGCGGCGACGCCGGACTACTAGATCGCGCGGCGACTAGGGCGTGGGAGGGTGGCGGCCGGGGTTTGGGGATGTCACGAAAAACTCAACCCTCAACCAGCGTGCCTGCCCTCCTTTTATAGGCGTCCTTATAATGGGCTTCTACGAATAGAGGCCCATTATGACTCAATGCCAGATCTAATTCGGATCCAATCCGAATTAGGCTTCACTTATAAGTGTGTGACCTATGGTTCACATATGTTTAGACATGACGCGAGTACACATACTTGGTCAATAGTTGGTAGCGGCCTCTAGCAAGGCGTGCCAACTCCTAAACATACGTAAAGATCATATCGGACGAACCATCACAACGTTATGTACATGCCAATCCCTTTGCCTCACGATATTCGGTCGAGCTCCAAGCTGACCACTCTTTCTCGATCCGTGATCCGGAATCCCTTACTAGGTTAACTCTTAACCTTAAGTAGCATGGCCATGCATTTACGGATCCGATCACTCGAGGGCCCAGAGATATCTCTCTCGGTAGAGAGGCAAATCCCATCTCGACCGACCATGCCTCGCATGACATGCTTCATGACAAACCCAAAGCTACCTTTATAACTACCGATTCACGGAGTAGCGTTTGATAGCCCCTAAGTAGGTCGATTCACATCTCAAGTACATGCGACAATCTCGTGTCTAAGGACAAGGCGTACACATTGTGTAGAGAGAACCATAAGAATAATTACTATGTCTCATGTTGGGTCGGTCCAACCCCATGTTCTAAACATGTGTCCACATTATTGGTTTGACATCTCCATGTCTATGACACGTGAAACATGGTCATCAACCGATACATGTGCTAATCCATCATTCACGTGTGTCCTCACATGAAATCCGACTAGGAAAACTTTAGAATAACCATACAAGTAAAGAGTTTCACAAACAAGTCACATACTTGTTAATCAACACAAAGGCAATATTCAAGGAACATTTATTAAATCATGGATACAATGAAATATCATCATCAATATGATTGCCTCTAGGGCATATCTCCAACGATCTCCCACTTGCACTAGAGTCAATCTAGAAGATATCTAATACCCATAGCTCTTGTGTGCGCGTCATGCTTAGGTGTGGGAGAGGCTTCGTCAAAGGATGCGAAACATTCAAATCCGTGTGTATTTTGCATATCTTTAAATCTCCTCGATTAAGGATCTCTCGAATGAGATGAAACCGCCGCGTGATATGTGTTTGTTCTTTTGGTGATTCCTCGGCTCCTTGGCTTGCGCAATGGCCCCACTTGTTATCACTGATAAAGATCCAGAGGATCGCACGCACTAGGAACCACACCTAGTTCGATTATGAACTTCCTTATCCAAACACCTTCTTTTCTTTGCTTGAAGCGCAATGTACTCGGCCTCCGTTGTAGAGTCGACAACGATCTCTGCTTGGAACTCTTCCAACTTACCGCACCACCGTTCAAAAGGAACACAAAACCCGATTGCGATTTGTAATCATCTTTGTCGGTTTGGAAGCTTGCATCGGTGTAACCATTTACAACGAGCTCTTCCTCACCTCAGTAGACTAGGAACACATCCTTAGTTCTTCTCAAATACTTGAGGATGTTTTTAACCGCTGTCGATGACTCTCACTGGATCACTGGTATCTGCTCGTAACACTTAGAGCATAGGAAACATCAGGCGAGTACATATCATAGCATACATGATAGATCCAATGGCGAAGCATATGGAATCTTACTCATGCGATCTCGCTCATCGGTTGTCGAAGGACAGAGTCTTGCCAAGATTTATGCCATGAGACATGGGCAAGAATCCTTTCTTTGCCTCCTCCATGTTGAACCGTTTCAACACTTTGTCAATGTAAGTACTACGGCTTAATCCTATTAGCCTTTTGATCTATCTCTATAGATCTTAATACCCAAAATATATGCCGCTTCCCTAAGTCCTTCATTGAGAAACTATTTTTGGTGAGGTCTTAACGGACTCGAGCATAGGAATATCATTTCCAATCGGTAATATGTCATCTACATATAAGATTAGAAATACGAGTGAGCTCCCACTTGTCTTCTTGTAAACACAAGATTCTTCTTCGTTTTGATGAAGTCAAACCCTTTGACCACTTCATCAAAAGCAGAATGTTCCAACTCGAGATGCTTGCTTCAATCCATAAATGGATTTTGAAGTTTGCATACTTTTCTAGCATTGTTTGGATCGACAAAACCCTCGGCCGTATCATATACACGTCCTCGGTTAAATTTCCATTAAGGAAAGCCGTTTTGACATCCATCGCCATATCTCATAGTCGAAATATGCAGCAATAGCTAGAATGATCCGTATTGATTTAAGCATCGATACAGGTGAGAAAGTCTCATCGTAGTCAACTCCTTGAACTTGTCGAAAACCTTTTGCGACAAGTCGAGCTTTATGGATATGAACATTTCCATCCATATCGATCTTCCTTTATAGATCCATTTGCACTCTATGGTTTTAACACCATCAAAGTGGGTCAACCAAATTCCAAACTTGATTGTCTCCATGGATGCTATCTCGGATCTCATGGCACTATGCCATTTCTCAGAGTCTGGGTCCATCATTGCTTCCGCATAGGTCGTAGGCTCATCATTGTCTAACAATAATATATCTCGCGCATTGCGAGCCTTCCGACCTTCGTGGTGGTGGTGCTTCCTTTGCCATGGGTTCCTCAACTTGTTACGCCACATGGGCATCATTCGTCGAGTCTTCCCGATTGGTTCATCTTGAACCTCTTCAAGCCGCACCGTTCTTCCACTTGTCTCCTATTGAGAAACTATTTCTCTAGGAAAACACCACTTGAGCGACAAACACTTTGCCCTCTAGTCGGTTGTAGAAGTAATATCAAAGGTTTCCTTCGGATATCCCACGAAAATGCATTTATCCGACTTGGGTGTGAGCTTGTCCGATCAGTAGTCGCTGACAAACGCCTCACATCCCCAAATCTTTAGAAAAGACAAGCGTGACTCTTCCGGTCCATATCTCATATGGTGTATTAACTACTGATTTAGACGGTACCTATTAAGTGTGAAAGCTGCCGTTTCTAGGCGTAACCCCAAAGGATAATGGTAAATGATGGCTCATCATCGATCGAACCATGTCCAACAAGGTCCGATTACGCTCGGATACCCGTTTCTTTGAGGCGTTAGGGCGGTGTTAGGCTGTGGAACAATTCCGCAACTCTTGGATGATTGCTAAATTCATGACTCAAATACTCGCCACCACGATCGGATCGCGAGCCTTAATTTTCTTGGCACGTTGATTTTCAACCTCATTCGGAACTCTTTGAACTTTTCAAAAGTTTGGACTTATGCTTCATTAAGTAGACATAGCCATATCTACTAAAATCATCGATGAAAGTTATGAAGTAATGAAATCCACCTCTAGCGATCGTGCTCATTGGTCCACATACATCGGTATGTATGATTTCCAACAATTCGACGCCCTCTCAAAAGAACCTTTGAAAGGTGATTTGGTCATCTTACCAAGCAAACAAGCTTCACATGTCTCGTATGATTCAAAATCAAGCGAAGTTAGAAGACCATCGACATGGAGCTTCTTCATGCGCTTTTCATATGTGACCCAAACGACAATGCCAAACATAGGTGGGATTCAAATCATTAGGTCGAAGTCTTTTAGCATTTATGTTAAAGATAGGCGCATCATCAAGATTTAAAATAAATAACCCATTCACAATGGGCGCGAAAAAGCCATAAACATTCCATTTTTAGAGATCAAACAACCATTGTCTTTACTTGCAAATGAATAACCATCTCTCATCAAACATGAGGGGGATAAAATGTTTCGACTCATACTAGGAACATAATAACAATTATTCAATTCCATAATAAATCTTGAAGGAAGCTGAAGTTGCATGGTGCCGACGGTCAACGCAGCAACCCTTGCTTTATTCCCGACGCGAAAATCAACTTCACCTCTTGCGACTCCTCTACTTCTTATTAGCCCCTGCATCGAGTTGCAAATGTGAGCAACTGATCCGGTATCAAATACCCAAGAGTTAATAGGAGAATCTGCGAGAAAAATGTCTAAAACATTTATGACAAGTGTACCATGGGTGGAAGTCTTACTTCAGGCCTTCTTCTTGCATTCATCGGAATCCATGTACTTCTTGCGTTTCTCTTCCAGTGGCGGTTTCTTTACAATAGAAGCATCTTGTCTCGGCTCGAGTCAAAGATTAGGCTTAGGCGTTGGCTTGAGATCATATCTTTAACCTTGCCCTTATTCTTTGGCCATGGCTTCTTACCCTTTTCTTGAAGCTAGACTTGTTCTCGCACGACCATCACATGGCTAGGCCCCGCACACTTCTTAATGTCACTCTGCTGTTTTGAGCATCCCACAAAGCTCATTAAGGCCCTTATCCGCCCCATGCATATGGTAGTTCGAAATGAAATGCCCATAGCTAGGTGGAAGAGACGCTAAATGAAATCGATTGCCAACTCTTGGCCAATTGGAAAACCAAGTTTATCCAAAGTCCGATTGTAACCAACCATTTTGATCACATGTGGGCCTACGGGTGCACCTTACATTAACTTGCATTCCGAAAAGCCTTAGAGACATTGAACCGTTCGGTCCGGCACGTGTGCGAACATGTCCTAAGCGCTATGATCATATCATACGCTTCACGATCCTCAAAGCGCTTTTGAAGGTCGGGTTCCATGCATGCAAGCATAAGACGACTAATCTCAAGAGAGTCATCACATGCTTTCTTGTAGGCATTTTTAACAAAGAAGCAGACGCATTGTTAGCGAGTTCTTACGGGATTGGGGTGTCGAACGTTTTCCTTTTATACATACGAGAACAATTCTCGAGTTACGGACCGATCCGAATAGTTTGTTCCATTTAATTTCTCTTTCTCAAGAATCGATCGCAAAGCAAAAGGGTGTGCGTGGTTGCTAGATGCCATTGATCTACAATAGGAAATGCAAAATACTAAGACAAATAAAACCATGATAGAGTAAAGCTGTATTAAACAAATTTAATAGAATGTACTCCCACTAAAATCAACATCCCTCTGTTGATTCTTAGCGATTCAAGATCCGCAATTAACGAGTCTACTAGTGAGCTTTTGCATCACCGCTAGGAGACAAGGTAATTCGATAAGCAACACCTGCTAATCATATCTCTATATGACTCTTGTTGTTGGGTGACATCTCTATGCCCCGCGCCCAACCTTTATGCCCCAAGGCCCATAACCTTTATGATAACCTTGTTAAGTTCACCAATCCTTATGCATGTAAGTATCAGATACAAAACCCATCTAGTCAAGGAAAGTTGATGGTGCCCTAATTTTATAGACCCACCATCAATTTACAAGACATGGGATGGTGCAAAGTTTAATTGGGAGGGCATATGTTTAACTTAACATTTTGTGAGGATCGCTATACTTCTACCATTCAAACATGCATAGGAGTAAAACAATAGGAATAGCATTCACACAGTTGTGACTCGGTATGGCCCATTTTCTCATGGTGATCTCCATCGCCATAGAATCATCCACCATGATGATCTCCATCTCCATGGTTCATGTGTGCCATCCCTCCAAGTGATGTGTCCTTCGAGTACTACTATAAGCTATTACTCATGTGACTAGTAATAAAATACATGGATACTAGGAATCATCACAAGTCGGCACGCAGCCGTTAATACAATACTTTGACAACACAATGGCTCCGGCCGTGTTGCCGCGTACCACGACACGCAGTCATGCAAATATTACAAACATGCATCACATACACATTAGGCCATCTGGTCACATACATCCCGCAAAAACAAGTTTATGCATAGAATCGCAATCTCTGGGATAGGGGTCGAGGGGTTTCCCATCGGGTTCGAAGGGCGGCGCCCCGCAGGTATCTCGGCGTCAGGACCTTCGTAAAAAGCAGATCCAATCTATGCAATTTTTACATAGGATTTTGATCGGCAAATCATATTTACCACAAATCGACTCATCGTCCGATTCGACCAATTATATTGATCTTCGCATGCCGCAACCGGTTTATGTGTCATCGTCTACCCCGATGGCGAATCCGACCGGTAGGGGTATGTTGTTTCACGACCTTAGCGGCATGATCACGGTACATCGATTATTAATCTAGGTTCCGATTCGATCAATCATATTGATCTTCGCATGCCGCAACCGGTTTTACGTGTCACTTTGTCTACCCGATGGCGAATCCGTGGTAGGGTATGTTGTTTCACGACCTTAGCGGCATGATCACGAAACCGGACCAATCCATTACGAACTATACAATCGATCACATCGATCATACCGATTTACATATCGCCATATGCAAATCACCGAACCTATAACATGACAAAGAACCGCTCTCGATACCATTGTAGGGAAGCGGGTAGGCTACACTAGCGCAAATTAAAAATTCTACCCGTAAACCAAGATCACTGCGATTATAGATCACGGTCTTACCACTAGACGCGCAGTGCGGAAGTTGATGCGGCGTCGGGGCGATGTAGTCGTACCAAGTTGATGCGATGCGTCGGGGCGAGTAGTCGTACTACTTCCTCGTCCTCGTCGTGGCGCCCCACGCATGACTCCTTTCTTGCGGTTCGTCCCAACGCCACGTATGCGGCGCCTTCAAAGGTATCCACACGTGCGGGAGGAAGCGGCGACGCCGGACTACTAGATCGCGCGGCGACTAGGGCGTGGGAGGGGTGGCGGCCAGGGTTTGGGGATGTCACGAAAAACTCAACCCTCAACCAGCGCGCCCCTGCCCTCCTTTTATAGACGTCCTTATAATGGGCTTCTACGAATAGAGGCCCATTATGACTCAATGCCCAGTCTAATTCGGATCCAATCCGAATTAGGCTTCAGCCCCTTAAGTGTGTGACCCTATGGTTCACATATGTTTAGACATGACGCGAGTACACATACTTGGTCAATAGTTGGTAGCGACCTCTAGCAAGGCGTGCCAACTCCTAAACATACGTAAAGATCATATCGGACGAACCATCACAACGTTATGTACATGCCAATCCCTTTGCCTCACGATATTCGGTCGAGCTCCAAGTGACCACTCTTTCTCGATCCGTGATCCGGAATCCCTTACTAGGTTAACTCTTAACCTTAAGTAGCATGGCCATGCATTTCGGATCCGATCACTCGAGGCCCAGAGATATCTCTCGGTAGAGAGGGCAAATCCCATCTCGATCGACCATGCCTCGCAAAGACATGCTTCATGACAAACCCAAAGCTACCTTTATAACTACCCGCCATTTGAGTAGCGTTTGATAGCCCCTAAGTAGGTCGATTCACATCTCAAGTACATGCGACAATCTCAGGTCTAAGGACAAGGCGTACACATTGTGTAGAGAACCATAAGAATAATTACTATGTCTCATGTTGGGTCGGTCCAACCCCATGTTCTAAACATGTGTCCACATTATTGGTTTGACATCTCCATGTCTATGACCTGTGAAACATGGTCATCAACCGATACATGTGCTAATCCATCATTCACGTGTGTCCTCACATGAAATCCGACTAGGGAAAACTTTAGAATAACCATACAAGTAAAGAGTTTCACAAACAAGTCACATACTTGTTAATCAACACAAAGGCAATATTCAAGGAACATTTATTAAATCATGGATACAATGAAATATCATCATCAATATGATTGCCTCTAGGGCATATCTCCAACATGTTATGTATTAAAAATAATATATAGAGGTTTTAATCCTCGTCAGCTGCCAGAAGGCAACCCGGTCAGTTCTTATGTGATCAAAATGATTGGTCTCAATAAGAGCTTAGGAAAGCTTGGTTTTCCCATTAGCCAAGAGTTGGCTACTGATGTGATTCTCCAATCGATCCCTGCGAGCTTTGAGCCTGTCATATTGAATTTTCATATGAATGGAATGGAGAAGTCAATGACCGAGTTGCATGGCATGCTTAAGGGTGCTGAAGAGAGCATCAAGAAAAGTTCTAATCATGTGATGATGGTTCAAAAGACTATTAGCTTCAAGAAGAAGGGTAAGTCAAAGGGAAAGGATAAAGGCAAAGGAAAGACTCAAGATGAGATTGAGAGTCTCAAGGCTAAGCTTAAGAAGCTCAAGCTGGGTCCTAAGCCTGACACAAAATGTTACCATTGTTATGAGACTGGGCATTGGAAGAGAAATTGCAAGAAGTACTTGGCAGAAATAAAAAAGAGCCAAGGAAGTAAGACTTCCAGTTCAGGTATAAATGTTATACAAATTAATCTTGTCACTTCTCCGACCAGTTCTTGGGTTTTTGATACTGGATCGGTTGCTCATATTTGCAATTCGATGCTGGAACTGATAAGGAGTAGAAGCTTGGCAAGAGGAGATGTTGATATTCGGGTGGGCAATGCAGCAAGAGTTGCTGCATTAGCTATTGGCACTTTACCATTAGCTTTACCTTCATGATTAATTATGGAATTAAATTATTATTATTATGTTCTAGCCTTAAGCAAAAATATTATTTATGTTTCATGTTTAGGAGCAGAAGGTTATGAGTTCAGAATAAAGAACAATTGTTGTTCAATTTATTTTGAAGATATGCTTTATGGCCATACTCCACTGGTGAATGGATTGTATGTTTTAAATCTTGAGGATGAGCCCATCTATAACATTAATGCTAAGAGACTTCGACCTGATAATATGAATCCTACTTATATTTGGCATTGTCGACTAGGTCATATAATCAGAAGCGTATGATGAAGCTCCATAAAGATGGTCTTCTAAACTCATTTGATTTTGAATCATTTGAAACATGTGAATCTTGTTTACTTGGCAAGATGACAAAAACAACTTTCACGACCAGAGGTGAGAGAGCGAGTGACTTGTTGGCCCTTGTACATACGGATGTATGTGGACCAATGAGCACTTCAACCCGATGTGGTTTTCAGTACTTCATAACTTTTACTAATGACTTGAGTAGATATGGCTATATCTACTTAATGAGACATAAGTCCGAATCCTTTGAAAAGTTCAAAGAATTTCAAAATGAGGTACATAATCAACTTAGCAAGACAATTAAATGTCTACGATTTGATCGTGGAGGAGAGTATTTGAGCCATGAGTTTGGTGATCATCTAAAGAAATGTGGAATTATTCCACAACTTACTCCGCTAGGAATACCTCAATGGAATAGGATATCGGAACGATGGAACCGAACATTGTTGGACATGGTTCGGTTAATGATGAGCCAATCTGATCTTCCATTGTAATTCTGGGGATACGCTCTAGAAACAACTGCTTTCACTTTGAATAAGGTTCCATCAAAAACTGTGGAAACGACACCATCTGAGATATAGACCAGGAAGAGTCCTAGATTGTCTTTTGTTAGGATATGGGGTTGTGAGACGTATGTTAAACGTTTGATGTCTGACAAACTCACACCAAGTCTGATAAGTGTTTCTTTGTGGGGTATCCTACGAAAACTAAAGGATAATACTTTTATAATTGGGATGATAACAAAGTGTTTGTTACCCGTAATGGTGTCTTCTTGGAGAAAGAGTTTCTTTCCAAAGGAGTCAGTTGGAGCAAGGTGCAACTCGAAGAAATTCGGGAAACATCTAAAAATGTTTCAACTCCTGTTGAACCTCTACAGGATAAACAAAATATTATTGAACATGTAAACGAAGCATCAGCCCCATGTAGATCTAAAAGGCCACGTCAAATGCCTATAAGGTATGGGCATGACATATTATTGTCGAACAATGATGAGCCTAAAATTTATTCGGAAGCGATGGTGGACCCAGACTCTGAGTCATGGCTTGAGACCATGAGATCCGAGATAAAGTCCATGTATGATAATCAAGTTTGGAACTTGGTTGATCTACCTGATGGTGTCAAAACCATTGAGTGCAAATGGATTTTTAAGAAAAAGATAGACATGAATAGAAATGTTCACATTCATAAGGCACGATTGGTCGCGAAGGGTTTCAGAAAAATTCAATGTGTTGATTATGATGAAACCTTCTCGTCCGTCGCTATGCTTAATTCTATCCGAATCATTTTAGCTATTACTTCATATTTTGACTATGAGATATGGGAAATGGATGTCAAAACAGCTTTCCTAAATGAAAACCTAAGTGAGAATGTGTACATGACACAGCCTATGGGTTTTGTCGATCCAAAGGAAGCTAGAAAAGTATGTAAGCTTAATAAGTCCATCTATGGATTAAAGCAAGCATCTCGGAGTTAAAACATTCGTTTTGATGAAGTAGTCGAAGGGTTTGACTTCATCAAGAACGAAGAAGAACCTTGTGTTTACAAGAATGTTAGTGGGAGCAAACTTGTGTTTATGATATTGTATGTAGATGACATACTATTGGTAGAAAATGACATTCCTATGCTTGAATCTGTTAAAACTTCATTGAGAAATAGTTTCTCTATGAAAGATTTAGGAGATGCAGCATATATTCTTGGTATAAGGATCTATAGAAATAGATCTAAGAGGCTAATTGGATTAAGCCAAGATGTGTATATCGACAAGGTGTTGAAACGGTTCAACTTGCAAGATTCTAATAAATGTTTCTTACCCATATCACGTGGTATTAGTCTTAGAAAGACTCAATGTCCTATGACCACTGATGAGCGAGACAAAATGAGTAGGATCCCATATGCTTCGCGTATAGGATCTATCATGTATGCCATGTTGTGCACACGACCAGATGTGTCGTATGCTCTAAGTGTTACGAGCAGATATCAGTAAGATCCAGGTGAAGGTCACTGGATAACAGTCAAGAATATCCTTAAGTACTTAAGAACAACTAAGGATGCATTCCTTGTATTTGGAGGTGAGGACGAGCTGGTCGTAAATGGTTACACCGATGCTAGTTTCCAAATCGACAAGGATGATTTCAGGTCACAGTCTGGGTTTGTGTTTTGTTTGAATGGAGGAGCAGTAAGCTGAAAAAGTTCCAAGCAAGGAACAGTTGCTGATTCTACAACAGAAGCTGAGTACATTACCACTTCGGAAGCTGCAAAAGAGGTCGTATGATTAGAAAGTTCATTAATGATCTGGGTGTGGTTTCGAGTGCCTCCAGTCCAGTGGATCTCTATTGTGATAATAGTGGAGCCATTGCACAAGCTAAGGAGCCTAGATCGCATCAAAAGTCCAAACACATACTTCAACGATATCACATCATTCGTGAGATCGTAGAAAGAGGTGATGTGAAGATATGAAAAGTGCACACGGATTTGAATATTGCTGATCTGTTGACAAAGCCTCCCCGCAGCCTAAGCATAAGGCGCACACAAGTGCTATAGGTATTCGATACCTGTACGATTGACTCTAGTGCAAGTGGGAGATTATTGGTGATATACCCTAGAGGCAATCATAGAGATGATTGTATCACGTCTATATTTATGAGTTATTGAATAAATATTATTCTATTCCTTGAATGAATCATCAGTTATATAGATCAATGAGTATGAGACTTGTTGGTGAAACTCTCTAACTTATATGATGTCATTCTAAAAGAATCCCTGGTCAAATGTTATTGGTCGGAACACCAGTGACTCTACGACCAACACATGTATTAATTGATGATCATGTTTCACCGGTCATGGATATGAGGATATTGAATTAATAATGTGAATGCATGCTAGAAAACATGGGGTTGAATAGACCTACCTTGAGATACTATTGAGATTGTTATGATTCTATGTGTCATTAGTTGGTTTCAAGCAATGATGATGTATAATCCTTTGATCTGAGATCAGCATGGTTCCCTACATGTGTAATAACACTCTTAGGGGTTGCCAAACGCTACTCGTAACTTGGTAATTATAAAGGTAGCTTTCGGGTATGCTATGAAACATGCGGAAGGATGTGACTGGTAGGATATGGGATTTGTCCCTCCTAACATAACGGGAGAGATATCTCTGAGCCCCTCGAAGTGGTCGGATAAACAAAATGCATGGCCATGCCACTCATGGTCGAATTGTTCGAACACATAAGGTTATCCGATACTCGATCGAGAAAGTATTGAACAGTCCATAGATGACATATATCTCACCTGGAGTTCAAACCAGATATCGTGAGGCAAAGGGAGAATACACGAGTAGGTCGCTTAGTTCGATCAGTTACAGACTTGTCGTATGGAGAAACGAGCTGGTCGTAAACTGGTCAAACGTAACCACAGAGTGGTCGAAACCAGGTTGTAAGGAGTTACGAATTGGTCGAGACTAAGTATGAACTGGTCGTACATAGTTTCAGACTGGTCGTACTTAAGTACTAGCTGGTCGCAAGGAGTTACAAACTGGTCGTACTTAAATATGGACTGGTCGTGACGAGATACGAGCTGGTCGTAAGTGATGAGGACCCGGTCATAGATCATATTGCATTAAGGTTCGACCGATATAATTTGTGTGTATTCAGGAATCGTTATGTCCTGTTGGGGACCACTACGACTCGTGGTCGGAAAAGCATTTCTGAGTCACAACCGACTATGCATAAACCTAACGAGTCACACACTTAACAGGTTAGAACAAAACGTGTTCGGATTGGATCCGTCATGGGCACTATATAAGGAGATGCTTGAGGCTGTTGGGAAAAAAGGGGGACATGCAAGAGATGTGAGTTGCTCCACCGAAACCCTAGCCGCCATCTTCCTGAGAGAGCCCGACCGTGCGACTTGGTGCTAGTACACCGGCGTTCGGTTGTTCCTGCCCTGGACGTGTGGATACCATAGAGGCGCTACTGCGGTTGCCGTTGCGCTTGAGGACGATCTGCGATCTTCATAAGGAACATTAGAGGTTGCTGGAGGAGACGATCGACTAGCGAGGACGCTGGACGATCGACTATGACTCTTCACCAACGTGCTCTTCGTTGGACCAAGCTGCTCTAACTCATCTTTCGCTACACAACAAGTCTGGTGGTAATGATTTGTGATCATCTTCTTGCTTGGCATTCTGGTTTACGTGATAGAAATTTTTGAATTGTTGCTATCGTAGCCTACCCGTATCCCTTCACATGGGAATTCTGAAGTCCTACGTACAAAATCAATCTCGACCGGAGGGCAGCATCATCGAAGGTTATGCAACCGAAGAGGTCATTGAGTTCTGCGTCGACTACATGGCTCAGGTGGAACCGATAGGTGTGCCTCTATCTCGTCATGAGGGGAGACTGGAGGGTATTGGGACCATCAAAAGAAAATCAATCACTCCCGATCTAGATACGTATGCTCAAGCCTATTTCACGGTCTTGCAACACATAACCCAAGTGTCCCTGTACATCGACGAATACAAAGACATGGGTATGCCAACATAATCCAGACCAGTTGGAGGTTTGGTTCAATAGAGAGCACATCCGTTGGTTCAACGAATGGTTAAAGGTGCGATTCACTGGGAGGTAATCAAGTGATGATACACTGTTATGGTTGGCAAAAGGGACAAAATTTATAATTGTGACATGACAAGGATACGACATAATGGGTACACATTTTATATGACAACTCAGGATAGGAAGAGCACAGTCCAGAACAGCGGTGTCCGCATAGATGTGTTTCACGAGCAGTTCAATACCGCCAGGCTACGTGGGTTGAACTCCTACTATGGGTTCGTAGAGGAGATTTAGGAGCTTGACTACGTACTTTTCAAGATCCCCCTGTTTTGATGCTATTGGGTTAAATGATGAGGACATGACCCCTATGGATACAACCATATTTGCTATGCTTACTGTTCCAAGTATAAGAGCTCGTACGCTTCACTTAAATTATCAGGTGAGCTTGTTTTTAGGAGTATCTTTATATTATATGAATTATATGATGCTACCTAATGATGAAATATATATATGTGCAGCGCCATGTCACTTTTGGTCCAAGACAAGCAAGCAGTTTGAGTGGACCCGTTTGGAATCGATTCGGCCTCTAGAATCAGCCTGACAACACCAACTTAAAACAGGCATAACTTTCACATACGGAGTCCGTTGGAGGTCCACGAGTACTTGATTGAAAGCTTATTTTGTCCTCTTTCTAACGGATCTGGCCTCACCTCCAAATTCCTTTTGGCTGATCGCAATCATCAAAAGAAGACGTCATATCACTTATTTGGGCCAATTTGGACTTTGTAATCATACTGAACTTGGCCCATCTGCCGGCGGCTCACTTGGGGGCATGGTTACTGTTCACATGAACAGTACCCGCGAATTTAGTCCCGCCCCGCTGGTTTTATTAGATGTGCAGCTCCCCCTCCCCTATATAAGGAGGCCGCACCCCTCTAGTTTTTTTTGGATTTTGTTTAGTTAAAAGTTAGCTTTGTTGCAACTTCGTATATTGGCTTGTGTCGACTAGACCAACCATAATACCGCTTCAAAATCCCAACTCAATTCAATATTTCAATTCCTATTTGCAATTTCAGATTGCTTTATCTTTTTCTTGCGTGCTTCTTCGGTGTATGCAGGAATCGACCTTCATGGTCAGGTCATCCGGGTATTCGTGCACGGTTGATAACGACTTGTCAATCAGTTCAGCAATTGCGTGGTTTCGAGCCTTGCGTGTTCGTAGCCAGGATCGTGAGAGTTGAGCGACGACTACCGAACTTATCGTTCTCATCGAAAGATCGGGCCAACAATCAGACCTTCGGGTTTATCAGGTGGTATCAGAGCTACAGTTCTTCGGTGAGAAATCAGTACCCTTAGTAGTAAATTTGTTTTTCATACCTAGAGTCCAGAAAATTGCCCCAAAAAAAATTTCGCATCTATCATCCATACCGAACCAATTTGAGCCATTGTAATTTTTCTTTCAGTTTTTGTTCGTTGAATCATTGGTTGCATTGTCGTGTTCAAGTTGTTGATTGCTAGTTTAGTTAGAGTCTAGTTCATCGTTGTCTAGTTTGTATTTCGTGTTTTCCTTCGCGTCGCTTGATCGCTCTTTCAGGGTTCTTAGTTTTTGCATCTAAAACAGAAATTCGTGGGTTAGAACTCCTCTAATCCGCACCAAAAATAGAAAATTTGTATTGTTGTTAATCCAAAAAAAAAGAGAGGATTGCTGTGATCTTTTGGGAGAGTTGATGTTATTTGCAACTTACGGCAAATCCTAGGGTCGGCCAAATAGTAGAAGGAGAAAGAGGCAACCACAAAAACAAAAGCCGTGGTAAAAAAAAAAGAAAAAGAAAAGAGAGAAGAAAAGTGCATGAAAATTGGTGGAGACTTTCTACATATAACCAAAAGCTTTCACAAAAAATTTCAGCAAGTTTGGCTCAAGGGTTTGAAAGATATAGCAATTTCAAATTTAAACCCGAGACGGATTCGAGTCCGAGTAGAATTCCGTATCCGAGACACCTTCAGTAAAACAAGCATAACTTTTGCATACGGTTTCTTTTTTTGACGTTCTTGTGCTCGTTTCGAAGCTAATGATGAGGCCCATCGTTTCCACCTAAGCCACTTGTTGCCATCCAGGTGCCCCAAAATCGGCCATCTTCGGCTCCGATTTCGCATCGCAAGTTTTCGGTTTCTGTTTTTCCCGTTTCCTTCGATCTTCCTTTCGGAATTTGGAGTTCGCCTCAACTGAACAGTTGTAGATCTCGTCGAAACCTTTCAGAAAAGCATATATAAGCCATATAAAACTTTATTTTTTTTCATCATTTGAGACTAGCTATTGTTTCTGTTCAATCTAGAGGGCTGTTTGCGTGCAGCGATATTGCTGTTTTTGTGCTCTACATCACGCGAACAATCTTGTGCCCTTAGAAAGAAGTTTGACAAGTTGGCTAGCGTCTCTCCTAGCACTTGTTGTGAGGCTTTCCCTTGCTTGCATCAAGTCACATTGATCGTTGCGTGTGCGTACATACACTTCTTTGCATAGGGCTTTGATTAGCTAGCTTTGATTAGGCTAGGATCAGCAACATTGGCTAGTACTTTGAACAATCTTTCAACTTGCATTAACTATTTTGATTATTGCTGATCCTTCCTACCATATTGAAGCCTTCCAAGCTCCACTTCCTACTAACTCAGCAGATGTCGTTCCTCGCAATCATTGGGCTGATTGAAAGTGAGAGTATCACGAACCAGCCACCGGTTGTAGCACTTCCTTGCTGCATTGGTAAGAACTTGTAAGAACTAGGTATAAGCTTGAGTGTGAGTGACTTGGTTGAGCCTCCAGAACCTAGTAGTTGATAGGGACATATACTTGTGATTTATTTTCTTGTTTTCTACTAACTATGGCAGGTTCACGGAAAGATTGCAAGATATATCCACTTCTTCTTCGAACTGTTGGACGGGAGTGCAAGATAGTGAACGAGGAAGATGCACACTTGAGATAAGTTTTTTTTACCACGGGAGGTATATGATAGTGATAGTATGTCTCATAAAATTAACTTCACGGTACCCTCGTTTGCTGGGAATTATGATCCTGATGCTTATCTCATATGGGAATTAGATGTACAACAATTATTTGCATGACATGAATTTCCTGATCATCTAAAAGTTAGGGCTGTTACCCGTGAGTTTTATGATTTTGTATCTATTTGGTGGAGTGAATATTGTCGTACTAATCAGAACATACCTAGAACATGGAATGATTTGAAGAGAGCAATGAGACATAGATTTGTACCTTCATATTATTCTCGTGAATTGCTTAATAAATTGCAACGCTTAAGACAAGGTAGTAGTTTCAGAGAGGATTATTATCAAGATTTGCAAACCGCTTTGTCTCGTTGTGGTTTAGAAGAAAGCGAAGATGCAAAGATAACTAGATTTCTAGGAGGATTAAACTATCAAATTCGGAATAAACTTGTTTATAAACCTCCCACTGTCACTCGCTTGTTTCGTCTTGCTTGCCAAGTTGAAAAAGAAATACAGTGGACGACAATCCAAGACCGTTCGTGCTCTTTCGTCTACTTCCACTATACCTTCACGTGTACATGAAACAAATAAGCGCGCAGTACAAACCTCGCATCAAGATCATCTTTTGTTGCTTCTCCTGCCGCCGCATCTACCATGATGGCCGCCCCTACATCGTGGGCGTTACTTTGTCTCGTTGTCTTGCACCCATGGCTCGCTCATTGTTAATTGAGTGGAGCAAGAAGAGGAAGGAAAAGCTTTAACTACTCACCAATTTTAGTATCAACATCATCCGAGGCGATCCTACAAGGTAATACCAAAGGTACCGATTTGAACACTCAACCTAAGAACAATAACCATGATTTCATGCCTAGTATCATTGAGCAAAGGAAAATCAGATTGTAGTAGAAACCACCGCATCACATGAGGTGGATGAATCTAGTCTTTGAGAAGGTAGAAATTAATTTCTAGCTACAGAATCTGATATTATTGAGAATTTGCATGAATCTGTGATAATTTGATTGATTTGCCAACAGAGTTGAGTGCACCATGTCTGAAATAATTGAATTGCATGTTTGTTTTGAATGAGTCATGTGATGATTTAATCACATACAATGATCATGTGGAATTGGTTAGACATAAAGACGTTTTGACTAGAATTTCTCCTCTGACTCTTTATGTTATATTATGTTGGATCCACCGTGAAATTGTCACATGCTATGGAGAAAGTTTCAAATCGCATGTTCAAAATGCTTGTCTAGTGCCTACACCCCTGGGTATAAGTTTAATTTGATTGGAGATTATGGTGTAGACAATCAATTTCTTGTTTATCGAATATGCATAACTTGTGATTACATGGATGAATTGAAGCTTGTTGTTTTGAACAACAATTATTATGTGCAGAATCTTGTTCATTATGAGAGAAAATTAAAATTTAGTATTCATTCAATGCCCATGTGTTTATCTCTTGTTGCACCATCTAGTGTGGACAATCTGCATCAAGATGTTGAAGTATGGAATAATTTACACATCCTTTCACCCTTGCTAGATAAATTTGCTATTGCTCCATTGAAATCTAATAATATGGATGAACTTTGTTTGATTCAAAAAGTTGTAGATTTGCCCATATGTGCTACCACTGCAAGTTTACAACTTCAGAGAGTTGAATCGCATAAATACTTCACTTATATTTGCAAAACTAGTTGCAATAATTGCTATGTGAGAAATTTTATTTTGCTCATTAACATATATGATTATTCTTGGGGTAATAATACAATGATCTTTTATGATCACTGCTGTCGTCTAACATTAATTGTGCAACAACGAAGAACCGTTAAAACAGATGACATATACATATACCATGCATACACTTTAGCTTCTTTGTTACCCTATTCTCAGCTTATCAAAAGCCGATGATGGCTTTGTTTTCAAGAAAGGGAGGATGATGAGGATATGACCCATATGGATACAACCATATTTGCTATGCTTACTGTTCCAAGTATAAGAGCTCGTACGCTTTACTTAAATTATCAGGTGAGCTTGTTTTTAGGAGTGTCTTTATATTATATGAATTATATGATGCTACCTAATGATGAAATATATATATGTGCAGCGCCATGTCACTTTTGGTCCAAGACAAGCAAGCGATTCAGTGGACCCGTTTTGGAATCCAGTTCGACCTCTAGAATCAGCCTGACAACACCAACTTAAAACAGACATAACTTTCACATACGGAGTCCGTTGGAGGTCCACGAGTACTTGATTGAAAGCTTATTTCGTCCTCTTTCCAACGGATCCAGCCTCACCTCCAAATTCCTTATGGGATGATCGCAATCATCAAAAGAAGATGTCATATCACTTGTTTGGGCCAATTTGGGCTTTGTAATCATATGAACTTGGCCCATCTGCCGGCGGCTCACTTGGGGGCATGGTTACTGTTCACATGAACAGTACCCACGAATTTAGTCCCGCCCCGCTGGTTCTATTAGATGTGCAGCTCCCCCTCCCCTATATAAGGAGGCCGCACCCCTCTAGTTTTTCTTGGATTTTGTTTAGTTAAAAGTTAGTCTTGTTGCAACTTCGTGTATTGGCTTGTGTCGACTAGACCAACCATAATACCGCTTCAAAATCCCAACTCAATTCAATATTTTAATTCCTATTTGCAATTTCAGATTGTTTTATCTTTTTCTTGCGTGCTTCTTCGGTGTATGCGAGAATCGACCTTCGTGGTCGTCATCCGGTATTCGGTACGGTTGATAACGACTTGTCAATCAGTTCAGCGATTGCATGGTTTCGAGCCTTGCGTGTTCGTAGCCAGGATCGTGAGAGTTGAGCGACGACTACCGAACTTATCGTTCTAATCGAAAGATCGGGCCAACAATCAGACCTTCGGGTTCATCATTAAACTTCCACAGGGTGTGAAGGTCAACAAGTATGGTTTCACTACTGTGGACCTCAAACATGACGGATACAAGGATGAACCATTCGTATTCGCTAAGCAAGTTTTTCAAGTTTTTTATGTAACAGACCCGGCAAATAAGAACCGCCACATAGTTCTTCATGGAAAAATAAGGATTGTCGGAGTTGAGAATGTCGTTGATGAGGAAGAGTACAATCAATTTGACGAGTTGCCTCCTTTCGGAGACGGCATCAGGCTCGAGGAAGAACCTAGTGAGGAAGCTAGCTATGTGCGCGTCGATCATCATGAAGAGCAATATTTTAATTAAGAATTTATTCCATTGTAATGTGGAATGATAATATTATGCACTTGTATAACCTATTTGTCTCATGTCCTAATATGTAAAACATGATGGACTTAATATATATCTCCTTGCTCTTGTATGGCTTATAAAGGTTCATGTGCTATCATACCAAATTATGAATTTCTCTTAATGTGCTCTTGTATGACTTAATACCTCCCTGCTCTTGTATGCCCAATACTTGTGCACTTGTACAACCTATTTGTCTCATGTTAATATGTCAAACATGATGGACTTAATATACATCTCCTTGCTCTTGTATGGCTTATAAAGGTTCATGTGCTCTCATGCCAAATTATGGATTTCTCTGAATGTGCTCTTGTATGACTTAATGTCTCTCTGCTCTTGTATGCCCAATATTTGTGCACTTGTACAACCTATTTGTCTCATGTCCTAATATGTCAAACATGATGGACTTAATATATATCTCCTTGCTCTTGTATGGCTTATAAAGGTTCATGTGCTCTCATGCCAAATTATGGATTTATCTGAATGTGCTCTTGTATGACTTAATATCTCCCTGCTCTTGTATGCAGAATACTTGTTGCACATATCTCTGAATGATCTATCATATAGCGGCATATCACAGATAGTTCTATTATTGAACCGTCTGTGATTACTTATCACAGACGGTTCTAAGATGGAACCGTCTATAATTACTTATTACAGACGGTTCAATAATATAACCGTCTGTGATATCCCTTTATTAAGTATGGTTTCGCTAGGGTTTGCGCTACTCGACACTTCCCCTCCCCAGCGCCTTACTCTTCACTCGCCCGTTCGCCTCCCCAGCCGAGCACACTAGACCTCATCGTCACCCAAAGCCTCCTCCCCGACGGTCGCCCCCGACATCGACAACACCCAGCCACCCCCTGCTTCGTCGCCAGCTCTGGGCCATCCTCCTCCGACGCCAACCCGATGAGCGGCCGCCTCCCTCCTCCGACACAGCCCATCCGGTCGACGATGCGTTTCCCTTCTCTTCTTAGTTCTCTCAGATCTAGTGGAGTGCCGGTGGGAGGATGATGAGAGAGCCAAGAGTTGCATAACTTTGGTTATGGCACCATAAACTAGATTAATATTTTGCTTCAAGTCCAAAATGAACCCTATGATCTTTGCCCTATGGGTTCACTGATGCATCTAAAGTTCACAGAAATAATTGCTTATCCCAATCATCTGTACAAGAATAGCATCTGAACCCTGCTTACCTGACCATGATAACACACTGAGAATCTAAAACCAGTTGAACAAACTGAGCAAAGTCATTAAAATCCTTCAACTACATATTAGTTAGCTGGTTGTGTTACTACTCATAAATTGGCATACAGATTGTTTGATACATTGATTCAAAGTTCAAACATTGCCTTGTGAATTCATAATGGCCACTAAGCCAGTACCATGCCCATTTTTTAGAAATAATTTGTTTCTCCTGGCTTATTGATCAATAACTTGGTATTTTTTGAGCATCGAGAAGTTTTCATAATTATAAGTTTGCTTTAAACCCTGCATTTAAGTTTATATGTTTCAAGTTTGAACTTGGCTACTTGTTAATTTTTATCGCTTATCAATTTATCAGTTGTTGTTGCTCTATTGCTTTGATTATTCAAGAATCAAGTATATATATCTTTATAGTTCTTTTCTTTAGAAGGTGGTTGGGCTAGAATGGAAAATGCAGAATCAGCTGTTCTCCATGCAATTTTAAGATTTTGGTTCTACCAATATGATGTATTGTAGCATTATTGCATTGGTCTACTCTTCTCTAATCAATATGCCTGCTTGTTTGGTTGACATATGCAATTATCAAGTCATCCTTATCTGTTGCTGCTAGAAATCTAAAACAGTAGAAGGGATTAGCAAAATTAAGTAATTAATTACTTCTAGACACATTCTTGATAGCAAGTACGCGAGATGGCGTCCGCACCATCTTCGCCGCCGTCATCGATGCCGCCGAATGCGTTTGGATCTCCGAGGAAAGTGGTACGTATGCGAGATGGCAGAGGAATATCGAAAATGCCTACGGGCCGAATGACCATCACAGAGGTCAGTGATGGTGGGGTCCCTCTGAGTCCCAAAAAAGTAGTAGCGAGATTCCGAACCATCTGCGGGATACTTGAAAGGGAATGGGTCCCCATCACCACACTAAGTTGGAACACTGATGGAAAAACGGAGAGACGAGGTGTGGACAGAAATTTCAAAATCGTTCACTATCCCAGAAGCAAACCAGACACGCGTGGAACGGCAGGCGTTGCTTGTGATGGGACACGCATGGAGGACCTTCAAGAGCACGCTTGTCACGTAGTACGTGAACACGGGTCGGATGCCCTTCATGAAGTATAAATTCTTGTCGCGGGATATATGGGACGTCTTTGTGCGAATGAAGACGACGACCGAATTTCAGGAGCAAAATGCGGAGCACAAGGCTCTCTAGGCACAAAACACTCACCCCCACAGACTCGGCACCACTGGGTACGCAGGTAAAAAGGAGCAATGGGTGGCGAAGGACGAGAACGGAACAGAGCCATTTGCTGAGATCACAAACGAGCGCGCTCGAACCTGGTTAAGAGGGAGGGCATTAGCCACATCTTCGGGCAACATCTCTTTCACAAACCCAGCAGACTAGGATGTGTCCCAACGTGTGGTAAATAAGTCGAACTACCTAGTTGTTAATAAGTCCATAACTTCATAGCGTCTATAATAACATGATGACCTCTTGCAGCAAGTATTGACTTCCACATGTTCCCAAGGCTCCTTCGAAGCAAACAGGGAGAAGGATATACTATCTACGGCCCTAGGAAACAAGGAGCACCCGGGTCGCACGCGAGGCATTGGGGTTTACGTACCTTAGAGCACTGGATTCGCAGACGACTACTGCACGTATAGGAGTAGGAAGAGATCCAAGGCCGAGTACGATGATCGGTTGGAACATGTGCTTACTGTAAAATTTTAAAGACAGATAACAAGATTGTAGGATCAATTGAATCAAGTACTCAACCAGTCACAAGCCGCCCCCGTTATTTTGGGAGCCAGTCCTCCTAAAACTCAGAGTAGCGTCGCGTCCATGCAAAATTCTGAACATGACATCCAATTACCTATCGACGATATCAAGGTAATGTACATCTCTGGAATGCTCCAAACATAGACCTATAGGACGCCTTAGCTAATTGTGTATCATTTTGTAGGAGCCGAGGCCCTGCACGCTCCAAGTGAGGATGGTCGGGTCCATGTCTATTAAGGCTGGGCAGGGGATGGCGTATCTATGCCAGGAAGGGATAGTGCAGCACGGTGCCTAGGTGGCGCAGGATTACACCAGGGTCCAAGTGGACATGGTACATGATAATTTTAGGGTCGTCCCGCTGGAGATTCACCCGAACAAAGACATCACAACACTAGGGGATGCCGTGTACAATTTTATCTAGTGGCCCAAGAAGGACATCGCCCTAGACCCTGCAGTGCCGCCATCTCAACACGACCATGCCTCTCCAACAGGACCCTCGATGACTCCACCTCAACCTTCGCTTCAGAAGGCCTCCTCATCGGTTCCCGTGGAGAAAACGTCGAAGGAACAAGAAAAGTGTGCTGCCGTATCGGTTCCCAAGTCGTCTCACAGGAAGACGCATAGCGGGCAAGTCGTTAAGGCCAAGTCAAAATTGCAGAACATTAAGGCGCCTCTGCCTCCCTAGCCCAGGACATACTCCCTCGGAAGTCCGTTGGTGACCAACACAGTATTAGCCTACGTTGGAGTAGGTTGTTAGGCTTTGCATGCCTGGTACATGCGGAAGACCAAAGAGAAGGGGTGCAATACTGGAATCTCGTCAGATACACGAAAGAGGATTTCTTCCACGAGCTGGGCCACTTCGTCATGGGCTTCGATGACTTATTTGACCTATTCAACCTCAAAGCCCTCAACGCCTCGCTTCTACAATGCTGGACATTGTAAGTGTGTACAATCAAGTTCTACATTCACTTAATATCGATAAATATCACAACCTATTGCTTTTGTATAGATACATGATGAAAAATGACATGGGATTGTGAGAACCGGTGGGTTTCCTTGATCCACACGTGATCTCTGAGCAAACCATCACCCAAGATGCATCCTACGTCGTGAAATACATAACGTCGAGATTGCATGCTCAAGATGATAAGGACTACACACTGGTGCCCTACAACCAGAAGTAAGTGCTTCACTACTTGCTATACAAATTTCATTTGTACTTTACACGCAGCACGAACTTAGGTTTAATGACTATAGCGACATACATGATCGTAGTTACCACTGGATCCTTTTAATCATTATACCAAAGAGGAACAAGGTAATGTACCTTGATTCCCTACTCAGCAAAACCCACAACTTCACTCTTGTGCAAGGAATACTCGACAGGTATGCTCAATTCCTCCATACATAACTCTATTGTAGTCTTCCTTCATTTCAAATGGTCGATGATAACTTTTTAGAATCATGTAGGTCGTTCATCGCCAATGTTGCTGAGGGAGGGCCATTCAAGGGATCAAGCGCCACACTGTGATACAGGATGTGATTTTCGATACACGCTACAACACAATAATCCTATATCATACTTCGCAATAATGTGTCTCGAACTGACTATACATATATATGTAATTCTATTTTTGTTGTGCCTCCCGCAAAAATAAGAAAAATGTGCATTCTACGTTTGCCACCATATGCGCCGAATCATGAGTGCTAAGACGAAGGATCCTGACAAACAATAATTATTTTCTAAATATAAATTTAAATATATATGCTTACTACTTTACTCCTGCTAGCGACAGGGCTTCAACATAGATTTAGATTCACTCATTATGAACGAGCTCTCAAAGGTTCGAGGGATGTTCTGTGGCTTCATCAAGATGAAGATCGTTAATGCCGACGGAGAGTTTCACTCGGTCGACACCTTTGAACCACCTTCAAACATTGATTCAATTGTAATTTACTTTGAGTAGTTGTAATTCAATTGTAACTCTAGCGACAATAGTTCAACATATTTATTTGTAATTGATTTTGAGTTGTAAATGATCACTTTGAGTTGTCAACAATTGATTCATCTGTGATGTATCTATTTTCTGCCTGGTTGTTTTCAGAGGGTATGGCTAGCAATTCCTAAGGCTAGCCGAAAATAATAAAAAATAGTTTGGTTTAAAGAACTGTCACAAACGGTTTTTTGTAAAAAAAAACGTCTGTGATATACAGGATATGACAGACGGTTCTATTTACAAACCGTCTATGATATCCAATCACAGACGGTTTGTAAATAGAACCGTCTGTGATATCTTGTATATCATAGACGGTTTCTAAACAGAACCGTCTGTGTTTTGTGACTTATCATAGACGGTTCAAAAGCCATCTGTGATAACCGCCTATTATCACAGACATACAAATTCAGACAATTCGAAAACCGTCTGTAATGACATATTCTGTAGTAGTGCTATGACTTAGCATTTTAACCAAACCATATTTTAAAGAGAGAGAAGGTGTCAATATTTGTAGCGGTGCAGGTTCCATCCACCTGTTACATGGTTCCATCCATCATATGCTTAATTTTGTTTACTAGGGTTACGTCCACCCAATTAACAACACTGGGTTATATCCACCTAGGAAAAATCCAAAATCAGGGTTACATCCACCCAATGAGTTTTCATCTCACTCACAATTTTTTTTTAAAAAAAATAAAAACTAACCCGAGTAACTTGCCATGCCCGCCCTTGACCGTAGGCATGACTGTTCGAACTGTTTATACTCTGCAGAGACTGTACACTTTACCCACAAGAGATAATCAGCTTGTTGTATTTCACACGTTTTTCTTAGACATGTGAATTAAGGAGATCATTACAAAGCCTTTACAATGCATCCCTCAGTGTAAGTTGCACCCACTAAGGTTTCACCTAAGGGTAGTTATGTCCACCACACCCAGGCCCCCTCTTGCGCCACATGGTGGCTTACACTAGCAACATGACCCGTGTCCACGACGGTTGAAGACCAACGACACGACTCGTGGGTCACTTCAATGGTGCAACTCGCACTGGTGGATATAAATTATTTAGCCAGGTCGACACCATTATAGACTTATGGTTGCACTGTTTTACATTAGGAGGTCATCATAGGATTAAGTTCGTAAAGTTATATGGGCGGTGCATGCCACATACCACCATTTCTCGTGCTACATCCGCACCAACCATCTTACCATCCACCCAAATATGGTAACAGCAAGCTATTAGGGTTTTGAGAAGCATAAAACTGCATTATTTCAAATATTCCAGTCATTTCCCTCCAATGACCGCCCAAAATAAGTTTTATTATTTAAAAGATGATGATTAGGGCAATTGATGCCCTGATACTTAAGAAAGACTAGCATGATGCTTAAGTATGACCTATAGCTAGTAAAGTTACCAATAAATTATCTAAAATGACAAGGATCATGTGATTCAAATATCAAGGGATGGTGTAATAATACTAAAGCATCAAGTTGGTATATAACTACCTTAAAATTTGATATACATTTGCATAAGGAACGTAAGCATGCAATTTGATAATTTAAATGAATATAAATGTGAGACCCCGGTTTATTAAACTTGTAATACTTAACCTTCCACTGGTTCTAGTATCACAAATAGAATAATCCGCGTCTCGATGAACATGTGTCTCCCGAACAAGCAAAGACACATACATCAATTCCAAGCATGCATCATTTCCATACAATGTAATATAACAAGTCTACCAAAAGACATACATAATATAAGTTATTACAACACAATGACTGGCCAAATGACATAAGTAGCAAATAAGTAATAATGAAGCAAATGATTTGCCATAAGATGGCTTAAACCAAAAGACGACTGTTAGCCACATAACACCACAGGGCAACCGACCGGCCGCCAAGCTAATCGCCCCTTAAAGCGCCACAAAGACAACTCACAAAAGTGAGGTCCATCTGACTCACTATCATCCTCTGCACAACACAAGCAATGCGGTGAGTACAAAAATGTACTGCAAGACTTACGAGTAGCAAGCCTATACATAGCTACATGAAAGTCAGTATTCAAAGGAATGTGGTTATATGGTTCTTTGGACGATAAAGCAAGTTTCATTTGCAATATTGTAATAGATTGAGCAAATATTTGTAGAATCTTTTTTAAGCATTTAAATAACAGTGAGTAAACATAAGTAACAAGTATCCACCTAGAAGTGACTTTCCCAAAGCCACCACAACATAGCATGAATCTCGATTCATACCACCATCAAGTTTTAATTTTAAAATGTTGTAGTCTAACTCTTGAAAAGCTTATCCAAGCGTGTCCATAACCTAGGACGAGGCTATTCGAATAGTTTTAATCCTCGCAGGTGTACCAATGTACCCACACTTGCATCGCCTTTTGCCAAGCTATTAAGCACACTTCCTTTGGTATGCCGGCACGGCTAAGTCCTACGAACCCTTTCCAATGTGATATGTTAATCAAGAGACGCACGTATGGGGGTTAATCCTTAGTGACCTGCCGGCGGAATCTGGATCACAAGGACCCATACGTGGAGCAGGACACACCGGCCTCGGCGGGTGTTCCTCTCCCCACAAACGCGTCCATGTTGCACATAATTAAATGTGCAACCCACCACGCGACTCATTAATTAACACAGCCCAAAGTACTCAGCTAAGAGAGGTCCCATATCCCCCTAGTGTGGTTAGCACGCACAAAAATGCTCGGATAACAGATACTCACAAGTAGTTCGGTCCTTAATTGACTCGGGCACCATTCCAATCACACCCAAAAGATCACATCATCTTACCATTGTGCCCAAGTCTAAATTGTTTTCATTTTCAGTTTTAGTTTTGCAATTTAGACAAAGCACAAGGCTGAAATATACACATAGTAATAGTTTGTGTGATCAAAGTTATCGACGAGTCGATAACTGCCCATTTCTACCGATAGCTAAGCATGACTAAGCATAATGACACGTAAACTACTAAGTGACAAGGGTCCATCCAAATAACCCAAAATCACAGCAAGTAACCTAGGCTTCAGAGTAGAGGAATAAACATTTCCTCACGATAATGCATCTAGTAGGCCAACTATCGACAATAGTTTAAAACAACATAGCAATGCATACATAGAATTTGCAAACAATATATTAGAATTTGAAAATAGTAGGAACAATATGATCAAATGAATGCTACATCTGCTTGTTCGGTGAAGTGCGAGGATCGATGGTCTTGTGGCTCAATATCAAGATTAATAATATTGTCTTCGGAACCTAACGCGAAAAGGCGATAAGCAAATAAGAACGAAGAACACCAAATGAAACTCCAACAGCAAAACACATCCAAAACTAATAAAATTCACACTACAGCTAGGGAAAGATCTAAGACAATGATAGGAACAAGAATCATGCAATTAGGACTAAGCATACAAAAGATATGAGCAAAATGCTCCTTCTCAGCCTTATATCAACCTAATTAATAATTAGCACTGTTCATGGCGAAATTTTCTAGAATGACCTAGGGTCTGAAATTTTTATAGCAGGTAGATTATGACATCCTAATAACAACAAAGTTGGATTTACTAATTTTGGAGTTATACACATTTACTTATGATTTTTCTAAGTTGTAAATCTAATGCAAATCATTTTACAGAATTATGAATATGCTCAAATCCTATTTTATATGAAAGTATACTAACAGATGAATTTAACAAAATTGATTTTGCACAAATTGGATTTATACAGAAAAAGATATGCATTTTTCAAGGTTAAAACTATTTCTGGAATATTCAAAATGACAGAAATCAAGTTATTCCTAGTTACACAATTTTCTGCTACTGCAACATGCTTAATTCCATTTTTATAATAAACTAAAGTGACAACATAATTTAATACCGTTGGAATTATCTAAAAAGCAGTTAAAATGAATTAGTTATGAGTTTCTAAAGTTTTTATATCATTTTCAGTTGTTAAACAAATACTTACCGAGATACAGAACAACCCAAATAAAAGAATACGACGTGGACATCTCCCAACCCTTGATCTAAAATCCTACGGCTCACGCACGAAAGCAGCAGCACGCCGCGCAACTCAATCGGAGCCCACCGTTGGATCACGATC
The DNA here is from genome assembly GCA_036346255.1 of Ampelocalamus luodianensis. Classification (NCBI taxonomy): domain Eukaryota; kingdom Viridiplantae; phylum Streptophyta; class Magnoliopsida; order Poales; family Poaceae; genus Ampelocalamus; species Ampelocalamus luodianensis. The sequence goes on along the minus strand of CM070633.1, from coordinate 33,311,732 downwards.
CAACGGCTCACACGAGTGTATGCATCCGGACGGTGCGGTTGCTTGGGCCAATCCCAGCCGCAGATCTGCAGATGGACGGTCCGAGCGCACCAACGGTCGGAAGGTCCGACAGCACACACGATCTCACCGTTGATCTCAAGATCGACGGTCGAGAATGATCAAGGCATCCGGAGGGTCCGAATGCACACAGAGATCTGGGCCGCAGATCTAGAAACGAACGGTGGCTAAAGATCGAAGTTCAAAAAGAGGTGCTGACATGTGGGACCGCATGTCAGTGACTTCGAGTCACCCACGCGCTGGTTTAACCCACGTGCACAGTGCACTGGGCCCACTTGTCAGCGACTGAGAGTGGCGGTTTGGGACAGAATTAATGCCAATCATGATTAACCATAAATACACACTAATGACTGCTGAAATTTGACTTTAAACCCTCGGGCCCACAAGTCAGCGACCCAAAGGTCAATTCCGACAGCGATTAACATGCCGACACATTTATTAACCAATGATTAACATTAATGATGTCGGAACAGTGCGGGGTTGCACCAGAGAGTGATTTAAGGATATTGGGCCCACTGGTCAGTGGCTCAACCACAAAGATTAAGACACAATTAATAACTAATGATTAGCATTTAATGTGTCCTAATTAAGTGACGAAAACGGGAGCGCTGTGCCGGCAAAACCCGAGTGGTTTCAACGACAAATCGCCGCGACACCGGCATGCGCGGCGCCACCAAGGACCAAAATGGATTCGCAATAGCACAACGAATCTAATGGTAGCATTCTCACCGCGCGAAGGACTAGAACGCGCCAGCGGAAACGAAAATGGGAGCTATCGCTAAACACGAAAATCGCGATGAGCTCCACTGCAAACCTAGGATGCGGGTGCCAAAGCTTCTAAGGACTAATAAGAAGCTACCTTAGGGACGAGAAGCTTCAAAGATGGCCGGAGATGCTTGATCACGGTGAAAGCTCGCCGGACTTGGATAAGAAAACCCGAGATAGATACCCTGAGCCAAATGAGTGATTCCAAAGCATCAAAATAGCTTCATAATGATTCACAGAAGCTACATGAGCAAGTAATTAGAAAATGGAGCACTCACCTGAGCTGAGGAAGAAGATGACCAATTTCGGCCGAATTTGAACAAACCCCAAATTGGACAATTCCTGAGAATCAAATCCAAAATTAAGTGAGGGGAAATGTTCAAGGAAGTAAATAGATAAGGTTAGGGCAAAGAAACGTGAAGGAGGACCACTGGAACACCAAGAACACAAATGGAGCTCTTCGGGTCAACAATGGCGATTTGCCATTTTTGAGGTGTTAAGCTCCAATACTGAGAATGAAGCTTGATGGTGGTCTAAAGAAATACCAGGAGGTATTGAGAGTGCTTATAAAGCCATGAAAGCATTAGGGTTTGCACCACCAATCTTTCGGGCGGCAAAACACAGAGCACAATGCGCGGCCGACATGGAAAAGATAATAGCTGGTGCAATAGGGCATGGCCTGGCTCAGTGTACCTCCCATACCCCTAAACGTCGGCTAGGGTGGCTTTAGGGAGCAAGAAATGACACTGCCATTACTCCCTACACAGTGCTCGCTGACACGAGGTAGAAGACGCCCCGCGAAAAGCTCGGTGATTCTCGGTAGTTGGATGAGACACGACTACCGAGATAGTGCCACGCCTACGGGCTTTAAAACACAACGGGGAGATTGCGAGCCCTACGATTAGAAACGAACGGCTCAGATAGCCCCACGTCGCAAACGCGGTTTGCAACGAAGGGACACGCGGGCGTTGGATCTTAATCCAACGGCTCTGATTCAAAAATGCAACCGGAGGGTCCGAAGGTTTCGGGAAATCTCAACGGTTGGATGGAGATCTAACGGTTGGCATTCGCGCAAGCAACCGGAAGGTCCGAAGGGTTACACGCCCGCGGGCCGTGCGATTAAGATCCAACGGTTGAGATCCAACGCGCGTTTTAAAGAGAGGCTCGGTGCAGTTAGTTGACTGGACCGAATCAATTGGCTCGAGCCCGAGTCTGACTCGAACCCAAGTAACAGTAAAACCAAGTTTGACTTTGAAATAAGAACAGAGACTTTGAATGATTTATTTGAGGTAGCAAATTAACTCCAAAAATTATGAAATTTTTATAGGAGCTTGCTAACTCAGATATTAACCTGGAGTAAAATTTTCAGAGGTTTTTATACCGTGAATAAATCTCCAAAAATTCTGCAAGGCTCTGTTTTAATGTTTGACTGAGAGTCAAACAGGTTTGACTGCCTCTAAAAATATTCAAACAATTTCTAAAAATTGTGAAATTTTTCAGAGGGGTCACATACCATCACAGAGACTTAGGAAAAATATTTCTAGGGGATGATCACAAAATTTGACAAGATTGTTTTTGGAATATCAAGATTTGGATCAACTAGACTTGTGACAATGTATTTCCATAATCCCTCGTACAAGAATTGTTTGGCACAACAGGAAATACATGATGTAAGAAAAAGTTTTAATTTCTACTGATTTTCTTACATTTGAAACACAAGCCCAAGATTGGGATGTTACAATAAATTTGCACAAGTATAGGTTCAATATGATCAAATGTTGACTCGCCTGGCTCAAAAGTGGGTGGGTCTTGGAATTCTTGTGCTTGCTCGAACTGGGGCTCCCACGTCTTTGTACTATACTCGGACGATCGCACCAGAAAAATGAACAAATAAACAAGCAAAGGAAATAAATACAAAAGAAAAATCAAATGAACTTCAAATTGAACAAAACCACTACCAATAGAAAGATCCTGAATTTAAAAAAAAAATAGAAAAAAAATTCATTAAATTCGGAGCTAAAACGAGTAAGAACGGGCTCTCCAAAGTTCAATTTGGAATTAATTCCAGAAAATGAACAAAGGGGAGATAAATTCTCTCTCCAACAGGTGGGGCTCACTCCATAGTATTTTAATTTTTAAATTAACTTTCTACTGAAAAGCTCACTGAGATTGATAGCTGGGTCCCACGGGTTTTTATTAAATTTGGATTTTTTTTCTAAAAGGAAAACAGCTGAGGGGCTAACAGGTGGGACCTAATTACTGTGCACACAGTATGCGGGGCCACTTGTCAGTGGCTTTACTGACTTGACCGGGTTTAACAGGATTTTAAATTCCGACGGGCCCACAGGTCAACGAGACAATGCTTTAATTAAACGCAAAGGGCCCACTGGTCAGCGCCTAATTAATAGAAGTTAATCATAGGTCATTAGGCACTTAATTACCGCGATTAAGCCTAATTACTGCACTACAGTTTTCCTCTCCTCTGCCGAAGGGAACGCGGCGTTGCCATGCTCGTCGCTGGCAAGAGAGTCCACGACGGCCAGCGGCAAGGCCAAAAATGGAATGCTGGGAGAAAGCCGGTTCTATAGGGGGTGATGGCACCATCGGCGGTGAACCAGAGCGGTGGCACACCGGTGCGAAGCGATGGCGACGGCCGGCGACCATGGCAAACACGGCGCCGACGGTGAGGCTAGCTACAAGAAGGTTATGGGAGCATCTGCGGGGCGAGGGGAACTCACCCCGAGCGATGATGATGCTCGAGGAAGCTCAAGGCAGCACGGTGGCGGGAGCCCGAGGCGGCGGCGATGTGGCTGTCGCGGAGAGCTCGCCGGAGGGGAAGAAGAAGCTCGGTGCAGCTTGGGTCATTTTCGGGATGTCAATGCGATGCTCTTGGCGCAGGCAATTAGACCAGGGTGCTATGAAGCTTGAACGGCGACGGGAGAAGGCGAATTGGCTGGAGGGAAGGAAGAAAAGGGACTCAGGTGGCGCTCAGGGCAATGGAGGCGGTGGGAGTGCAATTGGGGGTAGGGCGAAGGTGTCAATGGCATCTTATAGCCACGGGGATGAAGGTGGCCGTTGAATCGCCATGATGGCCGCGTGGGGTCCCAAGGGCGAAGGTAGGCGCGGTGCTAGGGGAGGGGGATGGCGGAGCTGGCGGGTGCGACGGGTGCACGAGAGAGAGTTAAGAGAGGTGGCGAGCTCCAATGGCCGTAAGTGAGATTCGCGGGCACACGGGCGCGGTGTGGCGCAGCGCGGGAGCGGCGAACGTGCGGCGCGGAGAGAAGGGGAAGCCAGGGGGTCCAGGCACGGTGTAGACACACATGGCGCGCTCTAGGTGCGGGCGGCGTGGCATGGCGCAGAGCTAGCGAGGCGGAGCACCGACGGACGCGGCGGGAGCGGGTCAGGAGGGTGCACGGCGCACTCTGGGCGCGAGCGGCGCGGCGCAACGCGTTCCAGGCTGGGCCAAGGGCCGGGCTGGGCCAGGGGAAAGTCGGGGGCTGGGCTGAGCCCGAAGGGGGGTTTGAAAAGTTTGAAACTTTGAAGTTTGAGAGAAAGCAAGTTGCTCATTCGAATTTGAATTGAATTTGAACTTCACTCAAAAGATCCCAAAATTGGATGCTACAGTCTCGGATCTTCTAGCTGACAATGGTAAAGTCTGCTCTCTACATCGGATCCCGTTCCGGTCACAGGCACGATCGCCGAGGCACTCATCTCAGTCTGTCAGGCGTGCCTGCAGCAACGACCGGCGAGCTGCCAGAGCCTGCTCTTCCTGAACGGGCATGCATGCAACGCAAGGATCGTTTCGCTCGTCGCCTCCAACTTAATTTGAATGCGTGTCTAGGGGCTCATCTTGTCAGGAAACTTCTGCTCTCTCTCTCTCTCTCTCTCTGAGTTTGATCTCTCTCTCTCTCTACAAGACTCCATGGCCATGCATGCGTGAATGCACGCGTGGCAGCATGGCCGCATCGCGTATATCCCATAAATGTATATATGCTTAACACAGATAAATCATTCATCAGATGGCAATGCAAGTCTCCGAAAAAGAAAGAGAGAAACAAGACAAGATCAGATGAGATCCGAGATCAGATGCATGCCGTGTACATTGTGCATATATTTGTGCACATGAAGTGAAAGGTACTTAAGCACTGCGTGCTCACTGTCCCGATATGGTTGGTTGGGCAGTACATGGTCACATTCCTACATTATGTTTGTTAATTTCATTCGCAGTATGGTCATTGACAGCAACCTATGCGCTCCAGCAGTTCATATGCAACTGTATAGCAGCTTCCCATGAATGCACGTTGCACACATTTGTCAAACGATATTTGTATATATCTACAAACAACAGGTGATATTCAGTGCACTTCATTCGGTTTATAGGTCTAGAAAATTCCACAATAATCCTTAAATCAGAAAAAATAAATTTCCTTGAAATTCTTTCGTTATTTCAAGAGAAAAAAAAAAGAAGATCTACACCACTTATTTCGGTATGATTAAAAAAAAGAGAAGATCTACACCACTTATTTCGAGAGGATCAGATTATAACGGTGCATATTAATCATATATAAATATTACAACTATTACAGTTGTATAACCAAAACATTCCAAAAGTATTATAGTTATATAGGAAAATGGTATAGTACTCTTGGGAGTACGTACTCTCACTTCCTATATACCACTTAAATTATATAATGATATCTTTTTGTATCAATTTGAGCATACTCCAATAATGATTATAAGATACCCCAAAGTGAGTTCCATAAAAAAAAATCATTAAAGCCCACCTTTTATAGCAAAATTTGTGTATATAATTTTTATATATATGAAAAAGGGTATATAGCAAAAATAAAGGACTCCAATGAAATTTTTTCAATAAAGTCGTATTGGAGTATCTTATAATTGGTATTTAAGTATATTAAAAATGATAAATAAGTATAATATATTTATTTAAGTGGCATATTCGAATTGTGAGTATGTACTCCCGGGAGTACGAAATGTATGTATGTATGAATGAATAACAAATGCAATGTTTTGCAATATCTAGCCGTGCACGGGAATTCCGCTAGTTTATGTAATACTCCCTTCATTCCTTTTTTACTTGACATACATCCTAGAATACATGCTGTCAAACATTCTAATTAAAGTTTTATCGTCAATATGTTTAAAACTATCTAGATTGGATATATGAAAATGTATATCATTATATTTATCGTTAAAAATACTTTCATAATATTATAATTTTATTAGTATATATTAATGTAAAGGTATAAAAAGTAGCGGTAAAAAGTCGCATCTCGGAGACAGTAAAAATAGAAAATGTTAAGTAAAAAAGAACATAGGAGTGCAAAACAAAACACAATCGCTTTTTGATCTTGGCAAGTTAAGCATTCTAGAACTTCAAAGTTTGGTACTACTACTATTAATAAAGCTTTCGCTAACAAAGTTAATTATGCTAGCTAATGGATCATGGCCGTCCAAAGGAACAATCAATGAGAATACTTTGGGTGGGTGGGCAGCAGGCAGAGGCTCAATAGTCAAGACTCATAAAAAGCCGTCTTAGTTAACGTACGTACTCCACTTAGCAAGATCACGCTCGCGCCACGTCGACCCACGCGCGCCCATGTGCATGCATGCATGAGCGATCGATCGTAGCATCATTAATATATGTACCGCTAAGGCTTTACTGTTAGGTGAGAACGGAGCGGATAAGTTTTGACGCCATTCGTTTATTGGTGTTGGATTTCGACTTGGTATGAGAAAAGTTTATTATCACTTCACTTAGAAATATGATAGTAGATAGATGAGTTGTTGTATCTGAGTAGGCAGAGATACTTAGTGTTTTTTCCTTCTACGTCTCAGCGATTAGTTTCTCCGTGTTCGCTCTGATTGCACTTCTACTGTCCAATGTCCTGTGTAAGGGTGCAAAAGAAGCGGATAGTTTTCAACCGACCGAAGGCTCGCGGAGTGAATATGGGATGAAAAAATTGGTATCCGATACTATCTGTGCCTGACTACGACTTCAAAAAAAATACAAAATATAATACAGGATGAACGATATCCGTGTGTATCCGATCTGATTGTATGAACCCCTATTTACTATGAAGTGCCCAACTATTCTGGCTATATGCTAGCAAACCCGACGTCCATTTCAAACAAAGTCGTCGTTTAGGCCGGAAGAAATATATATTGTTATCCTACTTATGGCCGCTGCAAATGCTTCTTCGCAAGTTAGCGGTCAGAATTTAAGAAGTGTTGATCACTGTATGCATTTTTTAAACGGACGTCTATCTTAAAAACAGAGGTAATTAAGATATTCCACCTTGCATGTTTCGTTCGTTTGATTTGAGCTGTCCAATCGAAAATTGATGTGCTGCATAGGATAGGATGATACTTGGATAAATAAGAAATTATATGTCTGCTAACATCCAAAATATGATAAACTAGTGATTTCTCTTCGCAACACTACTTAATTTTCCTTTGATTCGGAGCAGGGTTTAATTTCTCGAGATCTCGTGCTCTGATGGCAAAATGTACTGTCATTTGTCTCCTGGGACACGCATGATATATCGGCATTATTCAAAATCTCACGATAGAAATAGCGAAATTCTACTTAATAAAACACCGTCCCGGCCTACTCCTAAACATTCGCTTTCTATTGATACAACCCATACGATCCATGTGACAGCCTCAAAATGTATTCTCTAGCTAAAAACATTATTCTAGTATTTTCTATTTTTTTGATGATTTTCCATAATTTTAAAAATGCTTTTTAACTTATTCCGAGCCTAAAATTATTTTGCAGGCTTATTAAAACACTTTCAAAAACTGAAAATATTTTATTTGGATTTATAATATTCTAAAGTACCTCTGTGAATTTTCTTGAATTTTTGGCGTTCATTAGCTATTTTAAGAGCTCGAAAACTATTTCTAGAATTTTCTAAAATAAAAAAACAGTATTAAACTCCCTATGTGCTCTGGGCCGACACAGTAGCCACGACCCAACCCTCCTTTGCTTTCGGCCCAACTCCGTCCTCAGCCAAGCTGCTTTCTAAAATGCGTGTCCCAAACACGAAAATGTATTTTCGTAACTTTACGCCTCCACTTAAACAGACATGTGGGCCACTAGACCCACCTATCAGCCCCTCTCCTGATGCTCTTTCTCTTCTCTCATTCACTGTCGCTCACATCGATACACACTCGTCAGCCGCCGCGTCGTCGTCTTCCTATTGCCCAACAGCCATGGAGCCACTATAGCTGCTCAACGAGCCCATCTTGTCCAGCACATCCCCCACCTAACCATGCTCATCTTTTCCCTCTCCACAACACGCTGCGCTCCTCTTTCCTCCCTGTATCCTCTCTTTCCTCGGTCACGCCATGCCGCCATGGATGCACCTCGTTCTCTTTTCCCGAAGTGACCATGCGTCCATCTTTGCCTCCCGTGCATCCCCCACCTCGACATGGATTTCTTTTCCACGCTGCAGCACACTGCACCCCTCCTTCCTATCTTTTCCCCTTCTTTTCTCACCCGAGCCGGCTTCATTGTACCTCTCTTTTCCACCGCCGCGCCTGCCTATCTACCTTTTCTTCCCCCGAGTGCATGCCTCACCCCACCTTCTTACCCTCTTCCATATTGCACTCTCTCCCGAGCCCGCATTGCCACCTTTTTCCCCGCGCCGGTAGACCCCCACCTCGCACCCTCTTCGAACAGTAGAGGAGCCCCTCCGCTCCGGCTATAAATAGCCTGCTCCTTGCTGCTTCTCAGCCTCCCCACTTCACCTTACACCTTCCTCCATAGTAGCTCCTCTTGTAGAGTTCTCTATTGGCCGAAACACAGAGCTAGTTCTCGATGCCAGTCGATGCACTCAGCCGAGCTTTGACACATGTCATTCGACGCTTCCGGTGAGTTTCGCTTTCGCCAACCGCATCATTTTGTGCCACCACCCCCTAGGAGCAAAATTCCTCACTCAATCTCACTCTCCTTGCAGTACCCGCTGTAACAGCCCTAACTTAGGGTTTGTATTTCAAATGTAAAATCTTGAGGAGAAATAAAAACTTTTGTTGTCTCTTCAAATCATTTGAAAGTTCCTACATTTTCCCTAGCAAGTTCCATTTTCTAGAATTAAATTCTTGTGAATGGAGATTGTTGTCAGCAAATTCTTAGCCTTCAAACTTGTGATCATCCTCTGAAACTATTTTTCCTAGCATCTTGATCATCCTATCTACCTCCCTGAATTATTTCACAATTTTTAGATTTTGTTTGCTATTTCAAATGGCCAAGTCAACTCTGTTTGAAATCTGGTCAAACTCCTGTCACAGCAGCTTGTGAATTTTCTCTAGAATAATGCAGTGCATAAAAGTTCTGGAAAAATTATACAAGGTTGTCCTCTGTCCCTAGTAGCTACCATAAAAATTTCAGAAATTTTTGTAGCTCTGGGTCTACCTCTAAAAATTCCCAAACCTTCTCTGTCTTTTAAATCAAAATCTAAAAATCGCATTCTCGGGCCCAACTTTCGGGCTCGAGTCCGACCAGCGCCACTTGACTCGGTCGCGTCAACTATCTCGCACCGCTGTGAAGTCAATTGATCGTGACCACCGATGCAAATCGAGCGATCCACGCGCGCACGTGCAACCGACTGTCCGAATGCATACATCAATCTCGGCCGTCCATTTCAGATCCAGCGGTGGTGCGTTACGAGCGAGCCAAACCTCGGTTCGCACCGCCGTCCGTCGGCGGTGGACCCTACCGTCAGTCCACCTCGTCTTCTCCGCACCTCACCGGAGTTCGCGGCGTCGCGCGCATGCTTGCCACGTACCTCGCGCTGCCACCTATTTGCCCTCGTGTGCGTGGTGGAGCATCGCGAGCTTCATAACCTCACCGCACTCATTCGGTCATCGTTTCTTCGCTCTCTCACCTTCTCGCCCAAATTTTCCTCGGCGGAGAAGAACTTCGGCAATAGCGCCGCCGTTCTGAGCCGCCCTTGAGCAGGCGGCCGCCGATCGTGTTCCTCTCGCCTCGCCGCCTCCATTTTGCCTATTAAGGTCCTTGGCGTCGGTGGATCACGAGGCGGTATCGTCGTCTCGCCTCGGCGATCTCGCCCCGCGAGCTTGCTAGCGTTACGGTGAGTCTCAAGCCTCGGCGTTTGGTTCCACTTGATCGCAATGCTCCCGCGATGCTCACGGTGGGTTCGTTTACGTCTTTGGTGCATCATGGAAGCCGTCGCGACCGATTTTCTCCGAGCTCGATGTTTAGCCGCCGTGGTGATTCCGGCCGTCTCGAACCTCCTTCGTCGCCATCATCTTGTGCTTATTGTTCACGGGATCAAAGCGGGTGTGCGCGCACCTTCGAGTCTTCGAAGCCCGTAGCGTCTTCTCGCGAGCACCGCATCTTCTTCTCCGCCTCAGTTCGCCGCTCGCCGCGGCATTCCGTGACTCCGCGTCACCGTCGCCGAGTTCGCGAGGTCCTTGCGAACCGAAGGTACCACTCACTCGTCTTGAAACTCACTGGTTTGCTAGATCACTGCGCGCCGCACGCCGTGCGGTGCTCGCCGATGAACCGCCGGTGAAGATTAGTTTAACTCTAATCATGTCTTCTTTGAGTCAGCGATTTGTGGCCCCTCTCGTAATCGCATTTAGAAATCCTTTAATCCGGCCGTTATTTGTTCTGCGAGTCAACGCCATGTGGGTCCATGTTGTCGATTAGGTTTGTGTAGTTACGGTTATCGTTTTCTCGATGGGAAGCGTATTTCTCGTGAGTGTTTTAGGTTTGCACCTTAGTGAGCCAGAAGGCGTATTCTTTGAATACGCCTTCGCGTCACTTTAAGCGAGTCTTATTTGTCTGGTCGGCGTTCGGCATTGAAGCCCCATTGTCGATGGTGGGAGCTTATTGGTAGCGGTAGAAAAAGTATTAAGTGCTTTAGTATTTCAAATGCTTTTACATTGCCTTTGTTAAATCATTTAAACTTGTAAAATGCATAACTAATTCAATTTTATCCAAATTGCATGAAACCAGTCTTGTTATTTTTCATTTTAAATGTATTACTTACTAAAATTAGTTTCATCCCTGTCTCTGTAGCAAAAATCTGTTATCTAATAAAATGATGTCTTATGTATCTTCTAAATTAGAAAATGCATATCTTTTCCAATAATTGTCCAAATTCAATGAACCAGTTTTGTAAAATTTCATTTCAGTATACTAACTGTTAGGATAGGTTTTATACACTGTTTACATTTATGAAAAGTTGTTAAGTAACTAACTAGTGACATGTTGTGTTTTTAGCTTAGAAAATTCATAGAAAATTATTAGCATCTTAAAATGATTTGTTCTCTGTTTCTAAATTTTGTTATATCTGTTTAGGCTCTGTGTGAATTTTGGCATGAGTTGATGTTGTTGTATGCTTGAGTTTTGTCGGTGTTATTCGTCCTTATTTTTGTTGTGTTCGATCGTTGGCTTCGATATTTGCGGCAACCACGAGGACGATCCTCCGCACCTTATTGAGCAACGACATCCGAGCAAGCGATTTGATCATGATTAATCGGTATTTTAAAGTTTAATATTTTGTTTCAATTTGTATGTATGCATCGCTTAATTTGTGTTAAAATGGTTAGTTAAACCAGTAGTGCATATCCTGTAGACAAAATATGGATCTCTACTACTGAGCCTAAGTTATTTCTTTGTGATTAGAGATCATTGGATGATCTCTTGTCACTTAGTAGATTCGGTCAACTTGCTTAGACATGCTTAGCTATCGGTAGAACTGGGCGATTATCGACTTTAGTCGGTAACCTTGATCACACAAAATTTACTATAACTTTATGTTTTAGCATTTCGCTATGTTTATCTGCAAAACTAAAAATGAAAACAAAAATGGTTTAGACTTGGGCACAATGGTAAGGCTGGTGTGATCATTGGGTGTGATGGAAAGGTGCAGGAGTCAATTAAGGACCGAGTTACTTGCGCCACCGTCTTGAGCATTTTGCGTGCTAACCACACTAGAGTATATGGGACCTCTCTTGACCTAGTACTTTGGCGTGTATTGGCTCCGGTCGCAGGAGGTCGCAGGAGGGATGGAGGTGGGAGCATGGTAGTTGTCCAAAAGCTTTATCACGAGTGGGTAGTTGTCTTTCGGCTTTACCATGTAGCGTATGGTGTTTCTACCCATCTGCGGCTCGGTTGATACACAATATTGGAAAGCAGTCTCGTAGGACTTAGGCGTGCGGCATACCTTCGGAAGTGTGCTTTGGCTTAAAGCGATCCAAGTGTGGGTACATTGGTACACCTGCAGGTTAAAACTATTCGAATAGCCTCGTCCTAGGTTATGGACACGCTCGGATCGCCCGTAAGAACTAGACTACAACATTTAAATTAAAACTTGATGGGTGTACGAATGCGGGATTCGTGCTATTGTTGGGGTGACTATTGGGATAGTCACTTCTAGGTTGTTTATCTTTCGCTATTGTTATTAATATCCTTACTGTTATTTCAATCTTAAAAATGAATTGCAAACTTGCCTTCAAAGCGTATTACCTTATTGCAAATGAAAATTGGCTTTATGCAAATAAAACATATGGCCTCCACTAAACAAGCTTTGCATGTAGCATATGAGCAGTGCGCTGGATTCACACGTCGGTCTTGCGGTACAAAGACAATCTTTGTACTCGTGTGCTTTGCTTAACGTTTTTGTTGCGGAGGAAGAAGGTGAGCCTCGGGTCCTCACTTACGTGAGTGTCTTTGTCGCCGTGGGTGACGACTAGGCTTGGCGGTCGGTCGGATGCCTTGTGGGTTGAAGGCACGCGATTGGCTTTGTTTATAGCCATCTTATGGCACTTTTGCTTCATTGTCTTTTTGTTGTTATTTGTGTATCTTGTGGCGATCGGCCATTATGCATAATATTGTTACTATTTATTTATCTTCCGTTTGGAAGTGTGGTGTTTGGACTCTATGTGTGGAATGGAGTTGATGTCTAATTTTGTATGCAGGGTGTGTATCTTTGCTGCAGGAAGTATACATATCTCGAGGATCGCTTTATTTGATTTGTGATGCTAGGACCAGGTGGTTGGTTAAGCATTACAAACCAAATAAATGGGTCCTCACAAAGTTGGTATCGAGCCATTCTCGTAGTAGCAACCCAAGCATAGTCGTCCTTAGGATATTTTGAAAGTCTTATTTTCAAATTATAAAAGGTTTATGAAACCTAGCGATTCTCAGATTTTATTCCTTACCTATCTTAGCCTCTACTCTCATCTTACTCTAATTTGAGTTTAAAACTTGGTTTCTCTCTTTCCTTTCAAAAGATAGTTACTACTTGGTAGAATCGGTCTTTGGGAGAACCATAGAGAATTAAGTCTAAGTAAAATTTGTGGGAGCATAAGGGTAAGATATGTATGAGTTGCTATGTGTCCGATTTTCTTTGGTGAACTTTATCCCGCCTTGTGTTTGTTTAGATTTGCTTTCATGAATTTTGGGCTTTCTTGCTCTTAAATTTGTTGCTAACTTGTCTTAGTAAAGCAGGATGGCCGGGAGAGCGCGTGGTAGTCGTGGTGGTCATGATGAGGAGCTTCCCCTCCTCAGACCATGGTGAGGTTCTCGCCGGATCGAGCGAAACCGCATGGACAGACAGCGCATCTTGGAGGTTATTGCTAGGAATACCTCCACTCCTGCCGGTGGTGGCGGCCACCGGCTCGCGGGGACTTGCGAGTTCCTCCGTACACACCGCCGACTTTCTCCGCTCACGAGGACCTCTCGATGCGGACGATTGGCTGCGCATGGTTGGCGAAGCTCAACATAGCTCGATGCGACGCGCAGGACAAGCGCTCTTCGCGTCCCACCGCCTGAGGCGCGGCACTCTCATGGTGGGAGAACTATCTCGCCATGCAGCCGCGAGCCATGTGGTCGCGTGGAAGAGTTCGAATCGGACGCCGTCGGGCCCACATCACGATGGCGATGAAGTCAAGAAGAAGGAGTTTCGCGCTCAAGCAAGGCGCGCAAGTGCGTGACGGAGTACCTTACGAGTTCAATCATCGGCTCGTTATGCTCGGGTGAGGTGGCCTCGGATGAGGCTAGCGGGAGAAGTTTATGGATGGCTTGTCAGGAGCTGCGAGACAAGCTATCCATTGTGGACTTCTCGGACTTTGAGCCTTGGTAGATAAGGCCATTGTTGCCGAGCATAAAGCGAAGGCGCTGGTGAGTCATAGCGCAAATGGGAGGCGCATCGATGCGCTCACACGGCCTCGTTCGTCCTCGGTGGGCGGCACCGATGGCCCGTTCTTTTGCTCCACCGGCGCGAGACCATCTCGCACCAGCTCCTCGCCCACCGCAGCCGTGTTTCACCACGTGCGCTGCGATCAGCGCGAGCGGTCTCGCAATCCGGCGGCCGAGGTGACTTGTTTTATTTGCCACAACAAGGGCCATTATGCGAATGCTCGCCCTCAGTGTTGCAGCGCCCTCGTCCTAATGGAGGGCGCGGCAGGGAAGCGATCACCGCTCGACGAAGATGATCCGAAGCCCGAGTGCGGCGGCGCCGAGTGAACCACCTTCGGTGAGGAGGCTCGGGAGGCGCGGATGTTGTGATGGGTACACTTCTTGTTAATTCTCGTCTATTTGCGGTATTATTTGATTACGGAGCATCGCATTCTTTATTTCAAGATCATTTGCTGCTGCTAGTGGTCTTCATTGTGTTCCTTTAGAAGTTCCTTTGCTCATCCGCTCTCCGGTCGGAAATGAGAGCCGATTTACAATGCGGGATGTTCCTATCATAGTCAAGGGAGTGGGATTTTTAGCAAATCTTATTACGCTCTGTTCGGCAAGTCCGGATGTGATTCTTGGCATGGATTGGTTGTCCCGGCGCTTGGAGGCGATTGATTGTGCGGGAAGATCGTCTATCTTACGACCCTTCGAGGCGGCGGTCGGATTTTGCGCGGCCGGGGCGCATCTATGTGCAATAGAAGCGAAGCGACCTTGCGGTCGTGGATGTTCCCATAGTATCGACTTTGGGGATGTCTTTCCGAAGATTTACAGGATGCCTCGGTTCGAGATCTGAGTTTGTCATCGAGTTCTGCCCGCACGCTCCGATTTGGCGCCGTGTCGAATGCCTCCCAATGAGCTAGAAGAATTGAAGAAGCAGCTTGGTGAGCTCCAAGCAAAGGGTTTCATCCGTCCCAGTTCATCTCCTTGGGGTTGTCAGGTGATCTTTGTGAAGAAGAAGGACAAGACTTTGCGCATGTGTGTTGATTACCGTCCTCTCAATGAAGTGACGGTGAAGAACAAATATCCTCCGCCCGCATTGATGATCTTTTGACGGTTATGCAGAGCCGGTGTTCTCAAGATTGATGCGAGATCGGGCTATCATCAAGTCCGGATCGGTGAGGATATTCGAAGACGGCTTTCACTACTCGTTATGGCCTATCACGAGTACACGTCATGTCTTCGGTCTAACCAATGCTCGGCTTTGTTCATGAACCTTATGAATTGATATTCATGGAGTATTTGGACAAATTTGTGGTGGTCTTTATTGATGATATTCTTATCTATTCCAAGATCAAGCGAGCATCTGAGCATCAGAAGATTATTTTGGGCAAGTTATGGAGCATCATTTGTATGCAAAGTTCAACAAATGTGAGTTTGGTTGAAGGAAGTGGCATTTTGGGCCATGTTCTTTCATTTGGAGGAATAGTTGTAGATCCCAAAGAAAGTCGTGATGTTCTATCTTGGGGCGGCCAAGTCGATCCAACGATGTGCGGAGTTTTCTTGGTCTAGGGCTACTACTACGCTTTATCGAGAACTTCTCCAAGATCGCAAAGCCAATGACCAATTGCTCAAGAAGGACAAGAAGTTTGTGTGGTCCTCTGCTTGTGATGAGAGCTTTGGGAGCTCAAACAGCGATTGACTTCACTCCAGTCCTTACTCTTCCCGATATCCACAAGAACTCGATATTTATTGCGATGCCTCGTCGGGACTCGGTGTGTTCTTATGCAAGAAGGCAAAGCGGTTGCCTATGCATCTAGGCATTGAGGCCTCATGAGCTCAACTATCCCACCCATGATTTAGAGCTTGCTGCGGTGGTTCATGCACTCAAGATTTGGCGGCATTATTTGATCTAGAATCTGTGAGGTGTATTCACCACAAGAGTTTGAAATACTTATTCACTCACCGGATCTGAACCTCGAGAGAGGAGATGGCTAGAATTAATCAAAGATTATGACATGGGTATTGATATCATCTGGCAAAGCCAATGTGGTTCTTGATGCACTTAGTCGAAAGGTGTATTGCAATACTTTGATGATTCAAGAGCGACAACTCGCGCTTCTTGCGAATTCCAGCGTCTCAACTTGGGTTTGGTTGAGCATGGTTCCCTTCTTTGCCTTGGTTGTGCAACCAACCTTGGTGGATCGGATCAAGGCGGCATGTGGCAATCGATGATGGCGTGGGTAAAATCAAGCGAGAACATCGGGATGGTTCGGCCAAGTGTTTCACTGAAGATGAACACGGTGTTGTATGGTTTGGGCAGCGTCTCGTGGTCCCAAAGATCCCGAGTGCGGGATTTGATTCTTCAGAGGCCCATGATTCGCCTTTGTCCATCCATCCGGGGCCACCAAAATGTATCAAGATCTGCGTCGAGATTCTCGGTGGACTCGCATGAAGCGCGAGATTGCGGGTTCGTGGCGGATGTGGCGTATGTTGTCGCGTCAAGGCGAGCATCGGCGTCAATGGTCTTCTTCACCCTTACCTATTCCGGAATGGAAGTGGGATTACAGTAGGCATGGATTTTATCAACTGTCCGCGTGCTTCTTCGGGAAGGATGCATTATGGGTTATAATTGATCGATTGTGAAGGTGGCCCATTTCCTTCCAAAGGCGATCGAAGATTGATGTGAATCGGCTAGCGGATCTTTACATATCCGCATTGTGAGTGCGCATGGTGTGCCACGAGCGATAGTGTCGATCGTGGCTCTCTTTTCACTTCCCGATTTTGGCACGGCTGCGCAGAGGCCATGGGTACCGTCTTTCGTTCATTTCGACCTATCATCCTCGGATCGATGGTCGGGCGGAGCGCGTCAACAGTGCTTGAAGACATGCTCGTGCTTGTGTTCTTTCCTATGGGAAGAATTGGGAGAAGTGCCTACCACTTGCCGAGTTCTCCTACAACAACGACTTTGAGGCTAGTCTCGGTATGGCACCGTTTGAGGCTTTGTACGGTCGTGCTGCGAGAACACCATTGAACCAGTCGGCGGTGAAAGGCGGTTCTTTGGCGATTCGATCAATGAGGTGAAAGTCAAGTGCGATCGATTCGTGAGCACTTGCGCGTAGCTCAGTCGAGCGGAAGAGCTATGCGGTCGGCGTCGCCGTGAGCTGATTTCCACCCAACGACTTTGTGTATCTCAAAGTCTCACCTCGAAAGGTCATCGTCGTTTGGCGTCAAGGGCAAATTGGCTCCTCGGTATGCCGGACCCTACCGCATCATCGATAGAGTGGGAGCTGTTGCATACAAGTTAGAATTGCCAGCTACACTTGAAGGGTGCATGATGTTTTCCATGTGTCGCAATTGAAGAAGTGCCTCGTGTTCGGTTGAGAAACACCATTGGAAAATATCGATGTGCGAGAAGATCTGTCTTATCGTGGCGCCCGTTCGTATCCTCGAAGAAGCCGAACGCAGAACAAGGAACCGTGTGATCAAGTTCTTTAAAGTTCGGTGGTCAAACCACTCGAGGATGAAGCCACGTGGGAGCGGGAAGATCGTCTCCGAGCAGATTACCCATCCTTCTTCTCCCAGTGATCAGAATCTCGGGGCGAGATTCCTATAAGGGGGGGAGATTTGTAACAGCCCTAACTTAGGGTTTGTATTTCAAATGTAAAATCTTGAGGAGAAATAAAAACTTTTGTTGTCTCTTCAAATCATTTGAAAGTTCCTACATTTTCCCTAGCAAGTTCCATTTTCTAGAATTAAATTCTTGTGAATGGAGATTGTTGTCAGCAAATTCTTAGCCTTCAAACTTGTGATCATCCTCTGAAACTATTTTTCCTAGCATCTTGATCATCCTATCTACCTCCCTGAATTATTTCACAATTTTTAGATTTTGTTTGCTATTTCAAATGGCCAAGTCAACTCTGTTTGAAATCTGGTCAAACTCCCTGTACAGCAGCTTGTGAATTTTCTCTAGAATAATGCAGTGCATAAAAAGTTCTGGAAAAATTATACAAGGTTGTCCTCTGTCCCTAGTAGCTACCATAAAAATTTCGAAATTTTTGTAGCTCTGGGTCTACCTCTAAAAATTCCCCAAACCTTCTCTGTCTTTTAAATCAAAATCTAAAAATCTTGTTCTGGGCCCGAACCAACTCGGGCTCGAGTCCGACCAGCGCCACTTGACTCGGTCGCGTCAACTATCTGCACGCGAAGTCCAATTGATCGTGACCGCTCGATGCAAATCGAGCGATCCACGTCGCGCGCGTGCAACCGACTGTCCGAATGCATACATCAATCTCACCGTCCATTTCGGATCCAACGGTCGGTGCGTTACGAAGCGAGAGCAAACCTCGGTTCGCACCTTCCGTCCGTCGGCGGCGGTGGACCCTACCATCGAGTCCACCTCGTCTTCTCCGCACTCACCGGAGTTCGCGGCGCGGCGCGCATGCTTGCCACGTACCTCGCGGCGCCACCTATTTGCCCTCGTGTACGTCCGTGGAGCATCGCGAGCTTCATAACCTCACCGCACTCATTCGGTCATCGTTTCTTCGCTCTCTCACCTTCTCGCCCAAATTTTCCTCTCGGCGGAGAAGAACTCGGCGTAGCGCCGCCGTTCGAGCCGCCCTTGAGCAGGCCGCCACACGGTCGTGTTCCTCTCGCCTCGCCGCCTCCATTTTGCCTATTCCGGGTCCTTGGCGTCCGTGGATCACCGAGGCGGTATCGTCGTCTCGCCTCCGGCGATCTCGGCCCCGCGAGCTTGCTGGCGTTACGGTGAGTCTCAAGCCTCGGCGTTTGGTTCCACTTGATCGCAATGCTCCGCGATGCTCACGGTGGGTTCGTTTACGTCTTTGGTGCATCATGGAAGCCGTGCGACCGATTTTTCTCGAGCTCGATGTTTACGCGCCGTGGTGATTCCGGCCGATCTCGAACCTCCTTCGTCGCCATCATCTTGTGCTTATTGTTCACGGATCAAGGCGGGCTGTGGCGCACTTCCGAGTCTTCGAAGCCCGTGGCGTCTTCTCGCGAGCACCGCATCTTCTTCTCCGCCTCAGTTCGCGCCCACTTCGCGCCGGCATTCCGTGACTCGCGTCACCGTCATCGAGTTCGCGAGGTCCTTGCGAACCCGAAGGTACCACTCACTCGTCTTGAAACTCAACGGTTTGCTAGATCACTGCGCGCGCGCACTGCGTGCGGTGCTCGCCGTGAACCGCCGGTGAAGATTAGTTTAACTCTAATCATGTCTTCTTTGAGTCAGCGATTTGTGGGCCCTCTCGTAATCGCATTTAGAAATCCTTTAATCCGGTAGTTATTTGTTCTCCGAGTCAACGCCATGTGGGTCCATGTTGTCGATTAGGTTTGTGTAGTTACGGTTATCGTTTTCTCGATGGGAAGCGTATTTCTCGTGTGAGTGTTTTAGGTTTGCACCTTAGTGAGCCGAAGGCGTATTCTTTGAATACGCCGGCGTCACTTTAAGCGGTCTTGTTGTCACGTCGGCGTTCGCGCGCCCATTGTCGATGGTGAGACTTCTTGTTGCGGTAGAAAAAGTATTAAGTGCTTTAGTATTTCAAATGCTTTTACATTTGCCTTTGTTAAATCATTTAAACTTGTAAAATGCATAACTAATTCAATTTTTATCAAATTGCATGAAACCAGTCTTTGTTATTTTTCATTTTAAATGTATTACTTACTAAAATTAGTTTCATCCCTGTCTCTGTAGCAAAAATCTGTTATCTAATAAAATGATGTCTTATGTATCTTCTAAATTAGAAAATGCATATCTTTTCCAATAATTGTCCAAATTCAATGAACCAGTTTTGTAAAATTTCATTTTCAGTATACTAACTGTTAGGATAGGTTTTATACACTGTTTCTGTTTATGAAAAGTTGTTAAGTAACTAACTAGTGACATGTTGTGTTTTTAGCTTAGAAAATTCATAGAAAATTATTAGCATCTTAAAATGATTTGTTCTCTGTTTCTAAATTTTGTTATATCTGTTTAGGCTCTTTGTGTGAATTTTGGCATGAGTTGATGTTGTTGTATGCTTGAGTTTTGTCGGTGTTATTCGTCCTTATTTCTTTGTTGTGTTCGATCGTTAGGAAGCGATATTTGCGGCAACCACGAGGACGATCCTCCGCACCTTATTGAGCAACGACATCCGTGCAAGCGATTTGATCATGATTAATCCGTATTTTAAAGTTTAATATTTTGTTTTATTTGTATGTATGCATCGCTTAATTTGTGTTAAAATGGTTAGTTAAATCCGTGTTGCATATCACGTAGACAAAATATGGATCTCTACTACAGAGCCTAAGTTATTTCTTTGTGATTAGAGATGTTGGATGATCTCTTGTCACTTAGTAGATTCGGGTCAACTTGCTTAGACATGCTTAGCTATCGGTAGAATCGGGCGGTTATCGACTTTAGTCGGTAACCTTGATCACACAAAATTTACTATAACTTTATGTTTTAGCATTTACGCTATGTTTATCTGCAAAACTAAAAATGAAAACAAAAATGGTTTAGACTTGGGCACAATGGTAAGGCTGGTGTGATCTGTTGGGTGTATTGGAAAGGTGCCCGAGTCAATTAAGGACCGAGTTACTTGCGCCACCGTCTTGAGCATTTTGCGTGCTAACCACACTAGAGTATATGGGACCTCTCTTGACCTAGTACTTTGGCGTGTATTGGCTCAGGGTCGCAGGAGGTCGCGGGAGGGATGGAGGTGGGAGCATGGTAGTTGTCCAAAAGCTTTATCTGAGTGGGTAGTTGTCTTTCGGCTTTACCATGTAAGCGTATGGTGTTTCTACCCATCTGAGCGGCTCGAGGTTGATACACAATATTGGAAAGCAGTCTCGTAGGACTTAGTGTGCTGCATACCTTGAAGTGTGCTTTGGCTTAAAGGCGGTGCAAGTGTGGGTACATTGGTACACCTGCGCAGGTTAAAACTATTCGAATAGCCTCGTCCTAGGTTATGGACACGCTCGGATCGCCCGTAAGAACTAGACTACAACATTTAAATTAAAACTTGATGGGTGGTACGAATGGGATTCGTGCTATTGTTGGGGTGACTATTGGGATAGTCACTTCTAGGTTGTTTATCTTTCGCTATTGTTATTAATATCCTTCTGTTATTTCAATCTTAAAATGAATTGCAAACTTGCCTTCAAAGCGTATTACCTTATTGCAAATGAAAATTGGCTTTATGCAAATAAAACATATGGCCTCCACTAAACAAGCTGCATGTAGCATATGAACAGTGCTGCTAGTTCACACGTCTGTCTTGCGGGTACAAAGACAATCTTTGTACTCGGTGCTTTTAACGTTTTTGTTGCGGAGGAAGAAGGTGAGCCTCGGGGTCCTCACTTACGTGAGTGTCTTTGTCGCCGTGGGTGACGACTAGGCTTGGCGGTCCGGTCGGATGCCTTGTGGGTTGAAGGCACGTGATTGGCTTTGTTTATAGCCATCTTATGGCACTTTTGCTTCATTGTCTTTTGTTGTTATTTGTGTATCTTGTGGCGATCGGCCATTATGCATAATATTGTTACTATTTATTTATCTTCCGTTTGGAAGTGTGGTGTTTGGACTCTATGTGTGGAATGGAGTTGATGTCTAATTTTGTACAGGGTGTATATCTTTCAGGAAGTATACATATCTCGAGGATCAGTTTATTTGATTTGTGATGCTAGGACCAGGTGGTTGGTTAAGCATTACAAACCAAATAAACTGGGGTCCTCACACCCGCTGTGCCCGCATCATCTTCCTCATCTCCGACCGCCATCGCCGGCCTCGACATTGCCACCTCTCCGGTAAGCCTCTGTCTTCCTCGACCATGTTCTCACCATCTTTGTGATCCCCTTGACCTTATGTGTGGCTTTGTGTTAACTGCCCATTGCCGAGGAGTGCTGCCACCGTGAGCCCTGCCTCTGCCACCGCCGCCGCTCATCGCTCATCGCTCGGCCACCACCGTGCTCCTCCGCTGTCATTAACTGCACCGGTGAGCTCCCTGTAGTCCCAGTAGCATTTTTGCACCACTTAATGTTGCACCATCCCCACCGTAGTAGTGCCTCCGTCGTCGCATTTCCTCATCGTCGGCCCAACTCACTCCAGTGACCCTAGCTAGGTCCCAGTACACATCCTTGTAGCGTTGCACATACTCTCTCTAGCTAGCTCGCATTGTGGCTAGAAGCCACCCCCAGTCTCTCTTGTGCTGAGTCCCTCACATGGCCGAAACAACCTCGCCACTCAACGTCGTCGCGCTGCCACCTCCGCACACTATTTCGACTGCCACCACCACCCACATCCTCACCGTCCTCTCCCTGTTCCATTTTGCCGATTGCTTGAGCCCCACTGCCATCCTATTGCCACAGAAGAGCTTGCAAAGCCGCTCATCCATGGCCAAGAGACCACCTCCCTCTCTGTTTCCTCTCTCAATCTATAACCAGCGGGCCCCGCACGAGTCCTATTTAATTAACGTTAATGACAATAGTTAGATATAATTAGTCACTAATGTGTGGGCCCAGTTCATTCAGTTAATTAGATTTCTAAATTAAATCGGTTTAAAACCTTGAGTCACTTACATCATGGTTCCACCTGTGAGCCCATATTAAAATTAATAAAAATATGACTAGTGGACCCCACCTATAAGACGTACAAACTTTTCCCGGGAATTTACTTTAGAAATTAAATTATAAAATCAAAATATAAATATAAATATAAAATCCTAGTCGCACAATATTTCCCCACTCAATTAATCCGATTTTCCCACTCGACAAAACTTCCAATGATCTGTTCTCCCCCATATGAACTCCGTTTGACCTCGTTCTTGTTTCTATTTTTTATAAAATAAAGATATTTCTTCCAGCACCAATTTTTAAAATTTTGAGCTTTGTTTTAATTTATTTGGGATTTATTTGTGTTACTTGGTTTTCCGCCATATAGAAAACGATGAGCTGGGTACCTTCGACGCTGAGCCAGAACAAGACCAAGCATTTGACGAGCAACACAATAACCCCACTCTGATCATATTGATCCCAATTTTTTGAATGCTATGTTGTGTTTATTATAAACTATTTGTTGCATACTTAATTTAAATAAAAATTGCTATGTTCTCATGTAGTACTTAGGTATCGCCAAATATTGAAATGAAACCTCCTTGTCATTGAAAATACTTGATATTGTCACCCTACGATTAATTACCCATTTACTATAATTAATTGGTGGGACTTAGTCTAATTTAGGCAATAAATGTTTAGTCATGCTTAGTAGAAAATTACAGAAAAATTGAGAATAGGGACGGAACATTTTGGGAAATCATTTGTGAAACATTTTCGATCTAGAAGCACTTGTGGAAAAATCTATGTTCGAAAAATAGAAAACAAAATGATTTTGACTTGAGTGAGTGGCAAGTTAGTGTGGATTTGGGGTCAATTTTAATTTTGCTCGAGTCGCTTAAGGATTGAACTCATGTGTCATTGATCCAAGTACATGTTGTAAAATCACATGTCCTTGTGAGGAGGATCTGGCTGAATAATTTACTAAGCTCTAGCATTATACCAGCAAGTTGTAGATATAGGTTTATCTTGGCTTGCGGACGATCGTAATGGACATCCATGTCTGAGTGTACACTTGCAGTTTGTAAGGCTGCCCGACACAATGATGTATACTCATTGTGATGGTTACAGGTGTCCATACTTTGAGGGGTCATCAAGCAGGTTGATGTTAAGGCGAGGTATTGTAGAAGCCATGTTATAAATATCTTAGTCGCATGCTATCATGATGCGTGTCAGACAAACAATGTAAGATGGATACATCATGTGGGTAAAGTTATACGTCCTCTGCAGAGTGATATATCAAATCTATTCGAATAATCGTGCCCTGGTCATGGGCATTGCAAGGAAAGGTCACACTTAATTAGATTTTGGTTTCAGAAAGTGGGTTTAGGAAAATGATTTTGGACTCTTTGAGATACATCGTATATGATGCACTAACGGGTTGTTGCTACCATAGTAGCGTATGTACCTTGGATGGTACCTTTTCAAAGAACTGTTGATATCATTACTTGGTATGCACTTACGTTTGTTAAAATTCATGCTTTTACAACAATTACTTGGAAATTACTGTTACCCATGTTTAAATTGCAAAATCGCTTTATGTAACTAGACCATATAACCTTCCTTTGAATGGCCATGTAGGTAGTTAATAACATTTGCAAAAGTCTTGCGGAGTACGAAAGTACCCACTTGCTTGTTGAAAACTTACCAATTGAAGAAGAAGATCCAGAATGGGTTATTTCTATGCGATGTCGGATTTGGAGATGGCCAAGAGGCCAAATATTGGGGCACAAACTCTAGTCGGTTTCTGTTGGGCTAGGAAAAACTACGTGGGAATTATCTTTTATCTTCCACCGTAAACTTTGTTTAATGTATCTCCAGCCATTATAGCCCTGTTTGTAAGACTGCTTAATAATATCTAAGTACTCTTTTATTTAATTTCGTATATGGTTGTATGCAACAATGTTGACTGTGTACACTAGTCACTGATCATAAGACTAGTGCGGTGATACACGGAAGGGTTTCGGGTCGTGCGATCCCGGGGTCTGGCAATCGAGGAGACTAAAATGCACAATTTGTTATGTGGATCACTGTTCAGCGGTTGTCTACTGCATGCCAACGAAGGAAGTGGAAATGCCATCCCTCACCCTCCGAAAGAAAACTTTAAAAGTTAATAAAATTTTCGAGTTTTCAATTTGGATTCAAAATGGACACAAACATAGCATCTTTAGACCTGAAAAATCATAAAATTTTAACTCGAAAATTTCAACTTCCGCCTAGGAAACTCAACTTCAACCCCGAGGCGCACGCTGGCGACGGTGCCGCCAACTGAGCAGGCGGGACAATGTGAGAACCCAAACAATTAGACTAAACTAAACAACAGTAATAGGTAATTTAGCAGTAATTAAAAATTCATTAAGTCGAGGTTAAAGTGTAATTCCAGTTGGGTAGCGAGTGCTTGATCAGCGCTGTTCTCAACCGGAGTGGTTACAACAATACCTCATTAAGGCTAAAACTTAAAATCTTATACAAAAGAATTACATTACAAGTGTAATTGAAACATTTTCGCGAACTCAATATTAATTGCATAAGCTCAATGCATCGAGGTCTCGGAAATGTTACAACCTTGAACGTGTTACAACAAACAACAGTATATCTTACAAGAGCTAATTAATTTTCAATCCAATTCTTGCATTCATGTTGCGGAAGCCCTCCTTGGAGCATTGTCCATTCAGCGCTAGCCATCAAACCTTTTTCAGCAGTCCATAGTCCCTCGTTGCCAAGTAGAGCATAGGAAGTGATTAGTACAGCCAGTTGCAGTTAGTAAACCAAAAAGACAGTAGCAATGAGTTAGAATAAAAAGAAGGTGCCGTCAGATTTCCCGAAGTTCAGTCGGTTCCCAAACCAACCTAAACCTGCCGGCACCATGATCGTCAAGGTTCCCGAACCCACTTTAGTCGGTTGGCGCCTTGACCGCCAAAATATCAGGCCGATCTAAGTTAGTTAGCACCGTATCACTTCCGTGGGTCTCCTCATTCGGCTTGCACCAAAACCCAACACCCGCAGTTCAACAAAAAGCAGACAACCAGTAGTTGGAGCACTTCTTTACCCAGCCAAATAGTAGACACAGCACCGCTTTACCCAGTGGGTTCACGCGAACAGTACCCAGTGAGGGAGGAGGAGATAAGGGCGAGTACAGCGCCGCAGGGAGCTCAACCCAAAACCATCCCCCTGCCAATCGCTTGTACAACGCTCACAAGCCTCACAGCCGCATTCCCCACTTTCCCATGGCCTCACCACCACCCATAGACCTTCCCTAGCAGAGGAGAGGAGCCCTGAGTCCTGAAGATCCGGAGTAGGAGCCCGAAGGCAAGAGGAGAAGAAGCCAGAAGAGGAGACGGCCGAGAGCTTGAGGAGCCCGAAGGCAAGAAGAGGAGCCAGAAGAGAAGACAACCGGGGACCCCCTCAAGCCGACCACCACTGCGACATCCAGACCAAGAAAGCGGCAGTAGCGGCCCCAACCTTTTCCAGAATAGGACCGACCACCGATTTGTCAGGTAGCCAACTTTTACCCCACCATTGTCGGGCTCAATCAGGAGCACCGTTTTGAGCTTTAAGTTTGCATCCATCCATTTCTAGGCATCTCAGACAATCATGCACATCAACCATTTCCTAAGCTTTTTAGCCCTCAGTTCTTTGCATCACAGAGTAGCAGATCCATACATCACAGAGCAATAGATGGAGAAGGGGAGTATGGAGGCTTGTCATACCGCAGTAGATTAGAGTAGTAGTCTCATTCCCATCTTTCTTATTGAATTTTCCTCCATGCATGCTCAGACCTGCAAGCATTCATCGCATTAGCAGTCAGATCTGAAACCACCCCCCCCCAGCACAGCCGGATCTGGTCGCTACGCGAACATCGACACCAAAGAAACCTGGTTCTTGCTCAACCCTAAAGGCCTCAGTAGCAAGAAGTAGTGGTAGCGATGTGAGTAATAATAAAGATGTGAGAGAGAGAGAGGGGTAGAGGGAGACGAGTGAGCCGGGCGCCAGAGGCCGACGGCCGGGCCAGGCTGAGCAACCGGAAGCCAGGAGAGGTGAAGCCATTAGAGGAACGGGGCCAAGAAATACCAGGAGGAAGAGATAGAACCGGGAGGAGGGAGACCCAGGACGCCGGGGAAGAGGAGCCGTGGAGGCGAGCCGCAGTCGGCGCCAAGCGGCGTTGAGCCGAGCGGCCGAATGGGAGAAGCCCCAAAGCTCGTGGGAGGAGTTGTGTTAGGGAGTAGAAGAAGAGAATGGGGGGGGGGAGATAGCGGCACACAGGCGTAGGTCTGCGACCGAGTGAGGGGAGTAAGAAGGAGGTTAGGGAGTTAGTAGAAATAGGATTAGGGTTAGGGGAGGAGATTAGGGGTTAAAGTATTGGTTGAGCATTGCATTTCCAGAGCATAGAGTCATTTGTCATTAGACTTTCTAGCATGTTTAATTTAGTAGTTGGATGTTATAGTTTAATTTTGATGTAACAGGAGTGGGTTAATGCTAGCAGTGGGTAGTTGTTCAACTAAAGAGATGTTTAACCTTGGTTTTCTTTAGTAGCAGGATCGTCTCAGGGTATGTCAGGGATTTCGTCAATCAGCCTTTTTTTGGGAGTGCTAACCTAGTAGGGATCGAAAAATGTTGATTTAATTAAAGGGTGTTAACGATGAAGTCCACTAACTTATGTATGTGTAATATCACCCAAACTCAACTAAGTATTTGTTTATCTACTATTCGTGCTACCGCATTGCTACAGAGAACGAAACCACGCAGCCCGGAGTACCTGATACTGATCTCATCGGCACCGACCAATTTTACTACTACAAAGGCAAGCTATCCTCTTGATCACAAATATAGTTATATTAAATGTAAAATCAGATAACGCTTTACTCTCTATATATATTTATTGCATCAAAATTATGTCTCAAAAATCAAATCGGATGAAAGATATGAGAAAGATGAGAAAGATAATTATATGGCTGGTAAAGGGTGCCCGTGGCAGGTAGAGATGATGGTAAGAGGTGGGACCCTTTACATAGGGCTAAAATATAAGGATCAACAAACTCTCACCGGATAAGAGGCTAAAAATTAAGTACCAACCATTTTCCGTGCTATGACGGGCAGAAAATGCTACCCTGTTACGTGATTACTTTCTCCACAATGGGTAAGTATTATGTGTGAGTGTGATGGAGGAACCCAGAGCCGGTAGAGAGTCCGGGAGTGGGTGATCCAAGGCGCTATAGCGCTAAGGTGGAGTGTTGGGTGCGGGGAGGCCGGCCCAACCAACATTACTGAAACTCGGTGGGTGATTAGGCCAGCATCGTGGCAAGGTCAACACCGACAGAAGGTAATGGGTGGAGACTTAATCACGTAACCTGGAAAACGTTCTGTATTCTGATCTCGAACCCGCATCAAAGGAAATGCAGGGAACCCAGTTAAGTAAGGGTCAGAATAGCTGTGGGTAAAGTGGTACAAGCTCTGTGATGCTAAATAAAATTATGAATTCATGCACATTCTGGATTAGAACTTACGGGAACCACTAGGGGGTCTATCTTCTATTCGTGTGACAAGTAGTCTTTTCAGTATTAAAATTTGCCACCTAAAGATTTGAATGAGTTGGTTTATTTTCCAGAAAAGAAATGATTAGAAATTGTGATAACGAACAGAGGCGTCATACAGTGCATTTTTGATATTAATGCTTACTGAGTACACTAGTACTCACTCTTGCTATTTCACTCTTTGCTTAGATCCTAATCCGGCCGGGAGATACCCCGAGTGGGATGAGGGATTTTGTAGGTACCGATGAGGCGGCAGGAGGCGAGGGCGCCGACTATGATAACCAGGGCGAAATGGGTGCCATATTGACGCGTGGGACAAGTAGACTGCGGGAAGGTCAAGTCAGGCGAGCGAGGGGAAATCTGTTTTCCCATTGTAATTAAGTAATTGTAATGTAAGACCATAGCCTTGCGTGGCTAATGCTGTAATAAAGTTGTCGATTTCTATCTATTGTTCTTCTACGCTAACTCGTAAAGGCTTGCTATTCGTCGAGCGGTGTTCTACCGGCGGACGAATAGTAATCAGATGCCTAAGTGTGATTACCCACGGGTAATGACACCGGGCGCCACACTGTATCGAGCAATCGATTAGGGCCACGCTAATAAATAGAAACTGTAAAGGACTTAAGGATGCTATTTCTCGCTTGCTATATGGCACTAGTTAGATTATTAATTCTTGTCTCCATGTCAAGTTTTATTTCTCATCCCATTCTAAAATTATTATGTTAAAAGCTTACCTCATCTTAAAGTGACAGCCTACTAACGTAGAACCATCTCTAGGTGTAGTTTTCCGTCAGAGAGAGTACGGGGGAAACGTGTGCCTTGTCTTAGGATTCGTGTTGTTAATTCCTGCTAAATAATTTGCCAGGCTAGTAGTTCAACCTAGGACAGATTGCTTGTGAATGTAGGCGTGGGTGTATCAATATAAGATTTAGACAGTAGTGCCTGGGTTAGAGGCATGAAGTAGAATTCTGGCATGGACCCGCTTTTCCATCCTTGGAGAAGTATGGACCATACCCATAGCATTTCTTATCTTTTCATCTGTATAACTCAAAAGAACCGTCAGCCTTCCTAAAGCAAGCAAGTATAATCAAAGCAAACAAATAAAGGCTGACGATGTAAAAGAATATGACTTATCCCATTTCTGCATGTCAATTTTCCCGAACGAGTGGTTCGTAGCACTGAAAGCGTGAAGCTCAGCGTACCAGAGCGAAGTCTCGGCGTACTCGTGAATGAACCTCGGCGTTCCCCAACACGTAGTTGGGCGGTCTCGAGAACGGGATCTCGAGCGTACCTGGGCACGTGGATCCAGGGTAGTGTAGGTTCGCACTCAGAGGCAAACTCTGAGCGGTCCCAAACACGTGGTTTGGGCGGTCTCGAGAACGGGTACTCGAGCGTGACTGGGCACGAAACTCAGATAGAATATGATTTGGATCTTTTTGCCTCTTATTGTTTCTTGGTGTTATTTGACTATCTGTATATGTTATAATACAAGTCACCCCGGGTTAATCTTTGCCAGATAAATATGATACCCTCTTCCCTACTACAAATCACTGCTGAAGAAGTAAGAAATTCGTATAACCCATTAAAAGATTCCTCAAGATAAAACTTTCTACACATCTAACAAAAACGCAACCACGTTCTTAACACCTTTCCCACAGGACGCCAAGTCAGTTGGAAATGGCCGATATTATGGAAATAGGTGGATCTCAAGGAAAGCCTTCTAGCACGCCTGTGGTTATAGCGGAAAGGATATACCGGGCAGTGTCCATCCCTGCCAAGCCCCATAAGTCACAATTGGAAGCAACCCAACTATAATTAGAGTCGTAAATGCTCCTGGAAGACACCTGGAACATCATGAAGGTAATCCCGAATATAATGAGGGATTATTGCAGAACCCAAGTACCTATCTGCCTTGGAAACATTCTCCCATAGAGGATGAAGTTGAGGAGCCCAACGCAGAGGTATCTTCATCATTATCAGCAAATTTCCACGATCTCAGCCTATATAACGATGAGTTAGCTGTCACCAAGTTAGCAGATAACAATCCTGCAGTTATAATTCTGGATCATTTGCAAGTTACCAACACCCATTAAACTGAATTGAACGTTGGAAGTTTTAAATCCGGTGTATTTTCTAGACCTTTCCCACCAAAGATCACCAATAACCGTGTGCAGTTGTCTGTTGTGGAGGAATCGGTACTTTTCGGTCAAATAGCTATGAGAGGTCAAAATTCCTATAACAGTAGCGCAGTGAAGTTGTTAGCAAATGAGAGCGGTGAGACCATTATGGGAGCTAACATGGAGTCTTGATGTACCTCCTGTTTCACCTCCGGATATCATGAGACAAGAAGTACTCAATAATCTTTCTGGTCTTAATTATAACCTGCCATCGGTCTTGAGTCATGCATATTCAAATCCAACTCAGCCAAGAGTAATGGAGGCCCCACAAGGAAACAACCAAGCATACACTTTTTCCCATCTATTAAGCTTACTGGAAGCAAATTCGTTACACAACCACCTATTGGGATCAAATATTGCACCTCTTCGGGACTTGGATTTAAATTTATTACCTTGCTAGCAGCACAATCAATGGCTACAAAATATAATTCAGACGCACCAAGTAGTACTGGACCATCCATCTCCATGTAGAAGGATGGAGGGACAAAGACATGGCGACCGAGATTCAGAATTGGAATTGGAACTATTGCTGCAGGACGCACCCACAGAAAATCTACCAGCAAACTTTTATGAGAGAGCACCCAACCAATCCAAGACAACCACCATACTAGCAGCCCATGGCCATAGCCCTTAGATGTGTGACGTGTAGAGGACGCTACCTGATGAACGATTGCATGCTTGCGGAATGTCGGATTAAAGGATTACATGATCGTTGGGCACTTGATTTTTAGAAGTATATCGTTGTGGGGGATCAGATTATAAAATTAAATTATTGCTGGATACTGGATTAATGAATTGTTGGATGTTGGACCATAAAAATAGATGATGGATGGATATTGGATTATAGCTATAGATGATCATTGGATTATTGGATATTGGATTAATGGGGGTTGAATTATAGAAATGAATAATTGTGATATTTTATTAATGGATGCTGGATTACTAGAAATACATGATTATTGAATTATGATTGGGTATGGAATTATTGAATTATTGGATATTGGACTGATGAATGTCAGATTATAGAAATGGATTATAGATGATACAGGATTGATGGGAGTTGGATCATTACAAATACATGACTATTAAATATGGGATTATTGACGAATTTAAGAATGAATGTTGACTACTAGACTACAGGAGTATAATTGTTGGATTGTTGGATCTGGGGATACTGGATTACGGAGGTAGATTATCGTTGAAGATTGGATTGTGGGAATTATATAATTGTGGAGTTGGGTTATCGGAATTCATCATTGTTGGATCATAAGATTGAATCGGGATCGGACTATCGGAAATCTGTTACTGTTAGACTTTAGAAATACAATGGCTGGATACTGGAAGATGTTATTGTTGAATTATGGACGTATATCTTCGTTGGAGTATATAAATGAATTTTGGTTGGATTATAGAAATACATCTCGGCGTATGTAATTGAATTTTAAAATTGTCAGGGAATTAATATTGAGAAATTGATTCAAGGGTGGTGATTAAAATGCGAAAAGGTTGGATTTTTATGGCAATACATGATGTAATTTTTGGAGAAATAATAATCAGGATATATGGGTAAAGTTGTGGGATTAATTGGATGACTTGGTTATGCTGGATTTACTGGGTATGATTAAATAATGAATTGGGATTTCGATGTATTATTGGTGATTATCGGAAACCTAGTATTGGCAATCGAATCGAGTATAGGTGGTGAATAAAGAAAGAAGTGGGATTGTTATCGTAAGTTATGATTTGAAATTCATGTGCATTAGTTGAATTATAAAGAATTAATGCAATTAGTGGAGTTAATTGAACAGTACTGATCGATTGATCTACAGTTGTCGGTAGATTAATGTGAGCAATGACGTGGTGGACCAACAGACATAATAGCTTGATTTGGAGAGTATGATTTTAATATGGATTCTCGGCTTATTGATCTTAGGAATGATACAAAGATTAAATTTGGAGACTTTAGCCAAATGATCAATTACGACTTAAAATGAGGCTGTGGTATCTTAGCAAATGATTTAACTCAAAGGGTAAATAAAAGTTGGTTTAGAAATGGGCGAAATGAATGGGTGCCATATTGACGCGTGGGACGAGGAGACTGCAGGAAGGTCAAGTCAGGCGAGCGAGGGGAAATCTGTTTCCCATTGTAATTAAGTAATTGGAATGTAAGACCATAGCCTTGCGTGGCTAATCTTGTAATAAAGTTGTACGATTTCTATCTATTGTTCGCTACGCTAACTCTGGTAAAGGCTTGCTATTCGTCGGAGCGGTGTTCTACCGGGCAGACGAATAGTAATCCGTATGCCTAAATGTGATTACCCCTGGGGTAATGACACTGGGGCGCCACAGCTGGTATCAGAGCAGCTGTATAGGATCAATTCGTTTATGTGATCGAGATCAGGTGTTATTGGAAATCGCCCAACTCAATTAGGGACCGATCTTTGAGTTGCATCCTACTTTTGGAATTTAGTATACTGTTCAAAATCGTGGTATAGTGGTGCACCAGATGGGATATCTCAAAAATAGAGAATGATTCTTAAAATTTTATGCGTCGATGCAATCAAGCAAGCGTAGTTAGGTACCTCCTAATCAGGGCAATACAATCCTCAAAAGCCGTAGTGTTCAGATAGGGTAATTGCTAAGGTATGAGCCCACTAGACTACACAAGCAAGTAATAGAAGCTAAGATGCCAACTCGTTGACCAACAGTCAACAAAGGAAGCCTACAAATAATAACAGTGGCACAAACTCAGAGTTCAGCAGCATCTTGTAAAGCAGTAAAAAGAAGAATGAGATTATAAAGCCCACCAGCTGGCAGTAGTCAAAACCATCAACAGGTCAATAACTTACCTCCATGTTACCCTTGTACTGTTATGCATCGAATTGCCGTTGTGCTAATATCACATTACATGGTGGAAAATCCGACGGGACACGACCACAATATATCGGAGTCAGAAGTCCAAAACAATCTTATCCTACTTTGGCCAGCCTGTGAACTAAGGATCTAAAGGACATACTAGTAGTGAGAACTTTCTCAGGTATACTCCCTAAGGAATTACCCAGTACACCCTAAATAGAGAAATGGAATTGGTTATCAACGTAATTCCGGGATCAACGCTAATTTCCAAGATTCCTACAGTACGAAGTTGGGGATTACGAAGTTTGGGGATTTTGCATCTTTGAAGATACCACCCATACGCGGGGCGCGTCGATATGGATTACAAGGAAAACGAAGTCTACAAGCATATGGGACCCTTTCGGATTTTCAAGTGTAAAAGCACCTTAGTGTATCGATTGGAATGACCAAACTAGTTATCACGGATCAGCGACATATTTTCATATCCCTCAACCCAGAAAGTGCTAAAGGAGCCCTTCCCAATATGTGACCGTTTCGATATACCGTTGCGAGATGATCTCACGTATGGCGAACACCCGTGACAATTCTGGAGGTAGAAAACTAAAAGTTGCGGAACCGGATGATTCATTCTTGCAAGGTGCAATGGAAAAGTCACCTCGTCGGTGAAACTACGTGGGTGAACGACAAAGTGCTACGAAAAGCCTACCATGCCCTAGTCATGTGGGCCGCAATTTCGGGGACGAAATTTCTTCCAAGGGGGGAGGATGTGAGAACCCAAACAATTAGACTAAACTAAACAACAGTAATCGGTAATTTAGCAGTAATTAAAAATTCATTAAGTCGAGGTTAAAGTGTAATCCCAGTTGGGTAGCGAGTGCTTGATCAGCGCTGTTCTCAACCGGAGTGGTTACAACAATACCTCATTAACGCTAAAACTTAAAATCTTATACAAAAGAATTACATTACAAGTGTAATTGAAACATTTTCGCGAACTCAATATTAATTGCATAAGCTCAATGCATCGAGGTCTCGGAAATGTTACAACCTTGAACGTGTTACAACAAACAACAGTATATCTTACAAGAGCTAATTAATTTTCAATCCAATTCTTGCATTCATGTTGCGGAAGCCCTCCTTGGAGCATTGTCCATTCAGCGCTAGCCATCAAACCTTTTTCAGCAGTCCATAGTCCCTCGTTGCCAAGTAGAGCATAGGAAGTGATTAGTAAAGCCAGATGCAGTTAGTAAACCAAAAAGACAGTAGCAATGAGTTAGAATAAAAAGAAGGTGTCGTCAGATTTCCCGAAGTTCAGTCGGTTCCCAAACCAACCTAAACCTATCGGCACCATGATCGTCAAGGTTCCCGAACCCACTTTAGTCGGTTGGCGCCTTGACCGCCAAAATACCAGGTCAATCTAAGTTAGTTAGCACCGTATCACTTCCGTGGGTCTCCTCATTCGGCTTGCACCAAAACCCAACACCCGCAGTTCAACAAAAAGCAGCCAACCAGTAGTCGGAGCACTTCTTTACCCAACCAAACAGTAGACACAACACCGCTTTACCCAGTGGGTTCACGCGAACAGTACCCAGTGAGGGAGGAGGAGATAAGGGCGAGTACAGCGCCGCAGGGAGCTCAACCCAAAACCATCCCCCTGCCAATCGCTTGTACAACGCTCACAAGCCTCACAGCCGCATTCCCCACTTTCCCACGGCCTCACCACCACCCATAGACCTTCCCTAGCAGAGGAGAGGAGCCCTGAGTCCTGAAGATCCGGAGTAGGAGCCCGAAGGCAAGAGGAGAAGAAGCCAGAAGAGGAGACGGCCGGGAGCTTGAGGAGCCCGAAGGCAAGAAGAGGAGCCAGAAGAGAAGACAACCGGGGACCCCCTCAAGCCGACCACCAGCCTGCAGCATCCGACCAAGAAAGCGACAACGAAAGCAGCCCCAACCTTTTCCAGAATAGGACCGACCACCGATTTGTCAGGTAGCCAACTTTTACCCCACCATTGTTGGGCTCAATCAGGAGCACCGTTTTGAGCTTTAAGTTTGCATCCAGCCATTTCTAGGCATCTCAGACAATCATGCACATCAACCATTTCCTAAGCTTTTTAGCCCTCAGTTCTTTGCATCACAGAGTAGCAGATCCATGCATCATAGAGCAATAGATGGAGAAGGGGAGTAGGGAGGCTTGTCATACCGCAGTAGATCAGAGTAGTAGTCTCATTCCCATCTTTCTTATTGCATTTTCCTCCATGCATGCTCAGACCTGCAAGCATTCATCGCATTAGCAGTCAGATCTAAAACCACCCCCCCCCCAGCACAGCCGGATCTGGTCGCTACGCGAACATCGACACCAAAGAAACCTGGTTCTTGCTCAACCCTAAAGGCATCAGTAGCAAGAAGTAGTGGTAGCAGTAGTAATAGCAGTAGCAGTAGAGAGAGAGAGGGGTAGAGGGAGACGAGTGAGCCGGGCGCCAGAGGCCGACGGCCGGGTCGGTAGCCACCAGGGGAGGCGGCGCCGGGCCAGGCTGAGCAACCGGAAGCCAGGAGAGGTGAAGCCATTAGAGGAACGGGGCCAAGAAATACCAGGAGGAAGAGATAGAACCGGGAGGAGGGAGACCCAGGAGTGGAGGAGCAGGTAAGGGGCGCCGGGGAAGAGGAGCCGTGGAGGCGAGCCGCAGGTCGGCAGCGGCGGCGTTGGAGCCGAGCTGGCCGAATGGGGGAGAAGCCCCAAAAGCTATGTGGGGAGGGAGTTGTGTTAGGGAGTAGAAGAAGAGAATAGGGGAGATAGCCGGCACCTGGGCAGAGGTCTGCCGACCGAGTGAGGGGAGTAAGAAGGAGGTTAGGGAGTTAGTAGAAATAGGATTAGGGTTAGGGGAGGAGATTAGGGGTTAAAGTATTGGTTGAGCATTGCATTTCCAGAGCATAGAGTCATTTGTCATTAGACTTTCCAGCATGTTTAATTTAGTAGTTGGATGTTATAGTTTAATTTTGGAGTAACAGAGTGGGTTAATGCTAGCAGTGGGTAGTTGTTCAACTAAAGAGCTGTTTAACCTTCGTTTTCTTTAGTAGCAGGATCGCCTCGGGTATGTCAGGGATTTCGTCAATCAGCCTTTTTTTGGGAGTGCTAACCTAGTAGGGATCGAAAAATGTTGATTTAATTAAAAGGTGTTAGCGATGAAGTCCACTAACTTATGTATGTGTAATATCACCCAAACTCAACTAAGTATTTGTTTATCTACTATTCGTGCTACCGCATTGCTACAGAGAACGAAACCACGCAGCCCGGAGTACCTGATACTGATCTCATCGGCACCGACCAATTTTACTACTACAAAGGCAAGCTATCCTCTTGATCACAAATATAGTTATATTAAATGTAAATTGTATACTGCTTTACTCTCTATATATATTTATTGCATCAAAATTATGTCTCAAAAATCAAATCGGATGAAAGATATGAGAAAGATGAGAAAGATAATTATATGGCTGGTAAAGGGGGCCCGTGGTAGGTAGAGATGATGGTAAGAGGTGGGACCCTTTGCATAGAGCTAAAATATAAGGATCAACAAACTCTCACCGGATAAGAGGCTATAAATTAAGTACCAACCATTTTCCCATTGCGACGGGCAGAAAATGCTACCCTGTTACGTGATTACTTTCTCCACAATGGGTAAGTATTATGTGTGAGTGTGATGGAGGAACCCAGAGCCGGTAGAGAGTCCGGGAGTGGGTGATCCAATGCGCTATAGCGCTAAGGTGGAGTGTTGGGTGCGGGGAGGCCGGCCCAACCAACATTACTGAAACTCGGTGGGTGAATAGGCCAGCATCGTGGCAATGTCAACACCGACAGAAGGTAATGGGTGGAGACTTAATCACGTAACCTGGAAAACGTTCTGTATTCTGATCTCGAACCCGCATCAAAGGAAATGCAGGGAACCCGGTTAAGTAAGGGTCGAATATTTGTGGGTAAAGTGGTACAAGCTCGCGATGCTAAATAAAATCATGAATTCATGCCTGTTCCTGGATTGGAACTTACGGGAACCACTAGGGGTCTATCTTCTATTCGTGTGACAAGTAGTCTTTTCAGTATTAAAATTTGCCACCTAAAGATTTGAATGAGTTGGTTTATTTTTCAGAAAAGAAATGATTAGAAATTGTGATAACGAACAGAGGCGTCATACAGTGCATTTTTGATATTAATGCTTGCTGAGTACACTAGTACTCACTCTTGCTATTTCTCCCCTTGCTTAGATCCTAATCCGGCCGGGAGATACCCCGAGTGGGTTGAGGGATTTTGTAGGTACCGATGAGGCGGCAGGAGGCGAGGGCGCCGACTATGATAACCAGGCGAAATGGGTGCCATATTGACGCGTGGGACGAGTAGACTGCAGGAAGGTCAAGTCAGGCGAGCGAGGGAAATCTGTTTTCCCATTGTAATTAAGTAATTGTAATGTAAGACCATAGCCTTGCGTGGCTAATGCTGTAATAAAGTTGTAGAGTTTCTATCTATTGTTCTGCTACGCTAACTCTGGTAAAGGTTTGCTATTCGTCGAGCGGTGTTCTACCGGGCAAACGAATAGTAATCCGTATGCCTAAGTGTGATTACCCCTGAGGTAATGACATTGGGCGCCACAGACAACGAGACTTGGAGGTGATTTGGCCGCCTGCAATCGACGGCGGTGACAAAGTTGTGGCACGATCCGCGAATTAGCATTTCCTATTTCTCGTGTAAATGGATTTTGTTACCCGAAACCAGAACCTAATCCCCTCTGTACAAATGTAAGATATTCCATTCATTCATTTATTTCGATTTTCTAAGCAGATAGCTCGGATAACAAATAAAAACGCCCAAGCGTCTACACTTGTCGTGCTCCGGTAAGAAAAAAGTAATGTTTTTTACATTTTCAAAATCAATAAGATGTCACTTTAATCATTAAATTTTATTATCATATATCCAAAAAAAACATAAAATGCTTTTTATAACAAATTGACTCGTGCCATTTCCAAATATCAAAATCATATAGACAATGTATTCGGTTAAAATTAATTTGTTTTGACTATGCATTCTGGAGCAACAGGGAGCATGGCTTTGTACCCCTGCAAGCTAGCTAGGATTGATGCCTATAAATACAGCCTCTGATTCTCTCCCAAAACACCCAACCTAAACACTCTCCGAGCTAGCTACCGCGCCACACCTCTGCTTCTCTCCAAGCGCGCGAAGCCATGTCGTCCATGTCCACGTCCATGGCCGCGGCCGTGGCGTCGTTGCGCTCCCTCCCGCTCCCCCTCCTCGTGTCGCTCGTCGCATCGGCGCTCGTCTTCGTCGCCGCCGTCCTCCGCCGAGTGCTGCGGAGGCAGCGGCCGGTGTACCTGCTCAACTACAGCTGCCACCTCCCAGACGCGGAGCGGCAGTGCAACCTCGAGGTGTGCGAGTACTTCGGCCTCCGCTCCCGGCGCTACTCCGACGAGACCGCCGACTTCATGCGGCTCATCTACCGCAAGTCCGGCCTCGGGCAGGAGACCTTCGCGCCGCCGTTCATCTTCTCCGGCGCCTTCGAGAAGACGCTGGCCTTCGCCGTGCAGGAGGCCGAGGAGGGCCTCTTCGCCGTCGTGTCCCACCTGCTCGCGAAGTCCGACGTCTCCCCGGGCGACGTGAGCGTCCTCGTCGTCGCCTGCTCCATGTTCTCGCCGGCGCCGTCGCTGGCGTCTATGATCGTGCACCGGTTCAAGATGGCCCCCGGGATCAAGTCGTACAGCCTCGCCGGGATGGGATGCAGCGCGGGCACGGTGGGCATCGACATGGCGGCGCGCGCGCTGCGCGGGCAGCGGCGGCCGGGATACGCGCTGGTGGTGGTGACGGAGAACACGAGCCTCAACTGGTACTTCGGGGAGAACAAGCACATGCTGGTGACCAACTGTATCTTCCGGGTCGGCAGCGCGGCGGCGCTCGTCACCGACGTGCCAGCGCGCCGCGCCGATGCCAAGTACGAGCTGGTGCGCACGCTGCGCACGCACCACGGCGCCGACGACGCCGCCTACAACGCCGCCGTGCAGATGGAGGACGAGGAGGGCAACATCGGCGTCTCACTCACCAAGGACCTCGTGCGCGTCGCCGGCGCCGGGCTCCGGCAGCACATCGCCACTCTCGCGCCGTACGTGCTCCCTGTCTCCGAGCTACTCAGGTACGTACGTATACTATGTATATATGTGTGTCCGTACGTGGTAATTAAATATTTGAGCCGTCGCCATACATCGAGATGCTTCAGTTCTGCGCGGTCATTTACTGTTACTGCACCATCCTGATTTCAGACGCCAGTAACTTTACTACTCTGATATTACTGCAACAAGATAAATAACTTTTCACCTAAAGACAGTAATGCTCTTACATTCGTAATAATCTCTACCCATGTAACCCATGCTCTAATGCACATATTTTTAGAAGAAATTAACTTGTTGTTTGGTATGATCTCTGGCTTAGATAAAAATTGTGAGAAGGTGTAGGATTATATATGAAAGTCTCAAGAGCTGTTTATTAATTCTTGTTTGAGCAGATTAAATTATGGGGTGTATCTAGTGAAAACTATTATCTTTTTAAATTTGAATACTATTTTAGTTTGAGCACCAAATTATTATGAAAAAACCCAGAGATGGTCTATAGAGTATTACGATTAAGCTTAAATAAAAAAATGAGCAGCGATAAAAATGAAAAGAAGATTCCTCTTTTTCGTTTTCCCAACACAAACTGGATCTGAACTTGAATTTTTAAATTGATGTTTGCTAAATAAAGAAATACCTTAAAAAATTGAAGGGATTTTTTATGTTGCTTTGGTGACCAAATTAAAATGGTTTTCAAGTTTTAAAAGGACGACGGTTTTTACTATCAGATTAGATTATTGTCGAGACTTTCCTTGGTTTTTTGAATGGTACAAACAGTGCAATCTTTTTTCCACATAAATATGACCTTGACTTTTGGTTTCAATATATGTGGGCATAACTTCGTAACTGAGTGAGTTAGATTTTCTATACTAAATATAGTACGCCCCACAGGTATCTTCTGAGCAAAATTATGAAAATTTAACGAAACATGAATATATAGATAAGGACCCGAAATAAAGAGATTGTGAAATGAAGGGATGTTCTGAGATTAATAACTCTAGGGAGTTGAAGACCAGGTACTAGACTACACTACCATCTGAGCAATGGCTAGCTTGAAGTTCCTCTCATGCATGCATGCATGACTTAATAAGGATTCACCTGCCTCGTTTTCTAAATATAAGTGTATAATTAAACATTTTCAACTTTGTTTACCAGTAATCACCTAAAAGAACTCTCTTTTTTAAGTATAAACCTCCTCTACAGAAATTAATTAACTATGATATATATATCGCTCACGGTGTGGTTTGAATTCACAATACCTCAAAAATTACATAGATTAATTGAATACATAAAAATTGTAATTGTAGATATGATATGATATGAAAATCAATTTCACAATACTGATTCCAGAGGCAATGTCTTTTTATTTTATTTTATTTTTTTAAAAAAAAACTTTTAAGGAGTATTTGTAATCTTCTCACGCATGCATCTCACCTTCAAATTCAATGACGCGGTCTCGCCGGATGCATGGACGACGAACTGCACGCAGGTACGTGTACAGCGTGGCGCGCGCGTACAGCGCCGGGAACCCGAAGGCGGCCGCGGCGGTGGTGCCGGACTTCCAGCGCGCGTTCGAGCACATGTGCATCCACTCGGGCGGGAAGGCGGTGATCGACACGGTTGCGAAGCTGATGGGGTTCGGCCCCTCCGTCGTGGAGCCGGCGCGCGCCACGCTGCACCGGTTCGGCAACACCTCCAGCAGCCTCGTCTTCTACGAGCTCGCCTACTTCGAGGCCAAGGGCCGCGTCCGCGCCGGCGACCGCCTCTGGATGCTCGCCTTCGGCACCGGGTTCAAGGCCTGCAGCGCCGTCTGGCGCGCGCTCCGCGACGCCGCGCCCGACGCCGACAACCCCTGGAACGGATGCATCCACCGCTACCCCGTGCCGCCGCCCGCCGTCGTGTACAAGCAGCAGTGAGCTAGCCAGCGAGACCCGTTCATGGCGGTCGATCGATTGAGGAATAAATTCAGAAGGCTCGTCCATGTTGTAGCTAGCGTTGTGGTGTTAGGGATAAATCGTGGTGATCACATCTATGCATGATACGTATCTAATCGATGTATTGTTTCAGCTATTATATGTACGACAGCACGATGAAGGAATATTCAAGACCGTTTCGACCATTTGGAACGTATGAATTTCAATGGATTTTCGTATGAATCGAATAAAATTGTCGCGAACCTCAGTATTTTGGCTTTATTATTAATTTCAGAGGTCCAAGCTAGCTCCTGACAGGCTTGCTGACTCTATCAGAGAGAGAGAGAGAGAGAGATTTAAGACCCGAATGGCATGGTAGAGGATACGAATAATCTCAAATAACATGTAGTATAATGGAGTATATACATTTTTCTCATTGATCATCCATTACAAAATCTAACCTAACTAATCTAAACCATTGGATAAAACGGAATGGATGACTTATATTGAATTGAGCGTATCGTAAAAGAGCTTTTAATGTTTTTATGGGGTAACTATATTACAAACTTTTCCGTGTGTAGTATAATACATTTTTCTCATTGATCATCCACTTTCACATCCTATACGACCTAGAGAGGAGAGATGGAAAAAATGTGTAAGTGATTATATTCGTAGTAAAAGTGTGTATACTATAGCCATGTACATACACACATCATTGCGCTGTATAGTTTGCACTTCTATTCGAGACTATTTTGGCGGGGTCGCGGCTACTGTATTAGAACAGCTCCGATGTCGGGGAATCTCTCCTCCATCCTAAATGTTACCATCTGACCGTCGTGCATTTATATAGCTGACCTTAGAGAACCATAGATAGGGCTAGCCATGACCAAGGTGTCCATAACATTAATACTATCAACTTTGTGATTATTGCACTTGCCCATTGGCCATTGGCCTATGGTCTGAAGTTCGCATCCTCTGCCTTTCTTTAGCTCCCGTTTAAAATGTACGCATTTTTCCGGTTCCTACGGCGGAAATTAAACTGCTTCGTGTGAAATTTCTGCATTCGGTTCCTACGGCGGAAATTGAACTGCTTCGTGTGAAATTTCTGCATTTCAAACGGTCTTTAGCATGTCGGTGCATCGACACTAATGCTTCGTGTGAAATTTCTGCATTTCAAACGGGTCCTTAGCATGTTGGTGCATCGACACTAATACTGGTTAATTGAGTTCGGCGAGGAAATAAAGAGCTCGATAAGAGTGCCTTGAGAAACATCAAGGCCAGGAGGGTTGAGTGGAAACCCGCCGAGAGCTTATTTGGATACACAACGACTAAGCCTAAATATTCAGATGGACAAAGATATTGAACTAAAATTCCTTCCCGTCCGCGGAACGTCCAACAAACACGGTCTGTTGATGCTCTACAGTTACAGTAGAACGTACCTCATCCTAAGCTTCCTATCAGCACTCAACAGCAAACGTGACCATATTAATGGTCACATAGGCAATATACAGGTACTTAGCATAACCGCTATACCGTGGTACGGGAATAAGAGGATCCCAAAGATATAATGTGCCTGTCTGCTTTGCAGTACATTGCTCATTTGCTCCCCATTTTAGCCCTGGATGCAATTGATGATGATGACGATAACATAGTCATGGACAACAGAGCATGGCTGCATGGCAATGGCATTCATATTCCGGCGGTCCAGCTGCTGCTTGTGGTCTCTTCAGTACTCCACAACAGTCAACATTATTATTACAGTCCCATGCATGCTGGCCAATCTGCCTTCAATAAGGCCTAGCTGCTGAAGTAGGGTTACCGGTGATCATCCATTGTAAGAGCGCTCTTTTCGACATGTTGGGGCTTGCCAGATGCTAGTAGCTGGAACAGTGTCATCTACAATCAATGGGAGAGGGATCCTATGTATTATTGCTCTCAACGTAGAGTGCTACAGTGACAAAAATTAGAAGCGATTTCTACCATCCCACTTTCTCAACTGTTGGTTCGCCGGATCCCACTCAATGAGCTTGTCATGCTTTTTTTCGATATGAATGTCCATTGTAGGGTAGAGTATGGTAGGGTCTTGTTGGTTTGGATAATACGCCTTTTCACTAGCTCCATTCTGAGAACTTGAGAACTGCTACTACTGACGGACGGTGTCTAGGGAAAGCCTTATGAGCCCAAGTGTGGCAGTTTTTCCATTGAGCCGCCAACCAATCAAGAGTGGAAAGTCTGGAGAAGCTACGGTCACACCGCCAACCAATCAAGACATGGGCAATATACCTTGTCATATAGCTACATTTTGAGGAACTTGAGAACTACAACGCCTAGGGACGCATTAGGCACGCTCCCAAGTGTGGCAATTTGCGATGAAACGCCAACCAATCAGGCCTTTAGGGGGCGTTTGGATTGAGAGCCTGACGCGCGGCAGGCCTGGCCAGGAGCAGCCGGATGGCTGTCTTGGCATTGCTTGCTTGAAGGCCAGGCACTAGGCATAGAAATCCAACGCCTGCTTTCTCTCTCTTTTATATCTCCAGACACGTATCACCAACCAAACACACATCTCCAAGCTTGCTTGATTAAGCAAAAAATATCTGCTTCTCAGGCTACTCTCAAGCACCACTTTTTCTCAGACACGGCTCTTAGGCCTCGAACCAAACAAGCCCTTAGTTTGAGAGTAGAAAGTTTACAGAAGCCACACCCACACGATATCGGCGTGAGTGTGACGGTCCTTTACATTTTGATTAAAGGAATATAAGTGTCTCTTACGACTTGTTTGGATGAGAGCGATTCGTTTAGGTATGGTTGCTTAATATCGGTAGGGGAAAAAGCCCATTTTTCAACTCTGAACTATTAACTGGGTTCAAAAAAATCCTTCAACTTCAAAACCGTCAACTTTGCATCCTCAAACTATTAAAACCGTTCACTTTTTCACCCCCTAAGTTGTTTTCTTGAGTAGTTTTCGCCATGACGGCCACATAAGTCCTTTTGGCTAACGTGGCATCTTAATAGGCAAGCTTATGTTAACGTAGCATCCTAATTAGCAAGAACAAATTAAGAAGTAAATAGTACATTGAAAACTTGGGTCCCACTCGTCATGCTCTAATACCTCTTCTTCCTCCTCCCTCAACATTTAAGCTTGTTTACTGGGATGTCATGTCAGCTAACATCAGTGATGTCACCGCCAATGTGGCGAAAACCACTTATGAAACCATCTTAGGGGTGAAAAGTGAATGATTTTGATAGTTTAAAGATGCAAAAGCGAACGGTTTTGAAGTTAGAAGTTTTTGCAGACTAGAACAATAGTTCAATGATGGAAAAAATGGACTTATTCCATATTAGTACCTACTCCTGCATTGACACACCTTGGTGACACATGCGTATGGGTGGATCAAACTAGGGAAAAAATAACTGGCCGGTAACCACCGGTTACCGAT
The DNA here is from genome assembly GCA_036346255.1 of Ampelocalamus luodianensis. Lineage (NCBI taxonomy): Eukaryota > Viridiplantae > Streptophyta > Magnoliopsida > Poales > Poaceae > Ampelocalamus > Ampelocalamus luodianensis. The sequence goes on along the minus strand of CM070633.1, from coordinate 33,267,053 downwards.
TACCGCCAGGGGTCTGGGATCCAAAATTCCGGTTGGTTTTTCCGGATTTTGCAAGTTCAAATTTTAATTTTTGAATTTTGGATGATTTTCAATCAAATTCGAGCGAGTTTCATCCGAATTTTTCCGGGAAAACCGGTAACCGGCCGGTTACCGTTTCCGGCCAGCGACCGGGAAGTGGTGTGCTTCCTGTTCTTTTATTCCTGGATCAAACAGCCAAAAAAACACCATCGGTAACTTAATATTTTTCCCTAGCGGGATAATTGGGTTGGTACCATTAGGAACATAGCGGTCCAATTTAATATCATCGTATTCTTCGGATTCAATTTAATACCACTGTCCCTTCGCTCCGTTCCGTAAAATACCACGCCCATTACCTCTCTGTTATCGGGCCTATTTAACCTGTTGCCTCTCTCTATCATCCCCTTTTATTCTCATTTGTCACCGCGACATCCCGCAGCGTCGCGCCGACGATATCCAGCACGCGGAGCCACTCCAGCTGCCCCCACGCTGGCGTGCACGTCATCGTCAGCTCCCATAGCCTTAGCTCCTCGAGGTTTGCGATTATCCCGATGCAATACAGGCGCCAGGATCCCCCGCCAGGCGACGCCGCCGCCTTGTCAGCCGCGGAGTCCACCCATAGCTCGAGAATGCGCAGCGTGGTGCTCCACATCACGAGCCAGCGCGGCAGGCGAGCGACGGAGATGGGGCAGTAGATGACCAGCTCCTCCAGCCGCGCGACGGCCTCGACCATCCGCCCAATGGTGTCGTCGGCGCCGCGCGCGAAGTAGAGCGCCGGTAGGAAGGGCACGCAATCGCGACAGCCGCGGGAGACGCTGGCACAGCCGCGATGTCGCAGGCGCTACTAAGCTGTGACAGGATGCGCTGCACGACGCCGTCTGGGAACGAGTCCATGTTGCCGTAGCACTCCATGCGCTCGGCGAAATGGGCAGACGGGACGGGGCTACACGAACGAGATGGGGAATCGGGGATTCCTGGATGGAGAGGAGGGTTGGTGTGGCATGGGATGAACGTGGGAGAGTCGGCCTGGACAAAACCTATTTTTTAGGGATAATTTGGTTATTTTATATGAGAGCTAATGGCAAAGCCAAGAGAGATGAGCACGGAACAGAGTGAAAGGGTGATAGTATTAAACTGATCCTCAAGAATACGATGATATTAAACTGAACCGCTGTTCCAGATGGTACCAACCCAATTATTCCTTTTCCATATGGTGACCTGCATGCCTGTCGGGGCCTGAACTACATATCAATCAGGGATCTACACCATCCAACATTCATCAAAGTTAATTTAAAACGCCAGCTTGAGAAAGGATCGCGTAGATCGTACATGCCAGGGACACGACCGTGTGTTGGTGTTAACAAATCATAACTCTTGAGCAGCAATTTTAGTCTAGTGATTACAAAACGCCACGTAGCAACAGACACGTCACATGAAGAGAGGGAACAGCACTGTCAATTCTGTTTAATGCTTTGCTACCTGCACTTAATTATCCACATGCCAACAGTAAAATGCACATCTTAATCAAGCACTGCAATTTCACTCACCAGATAAATAAATGCAGGTTACAGTATCTTGATACAGGTGGTACGTTGTAACAATAGAAGGCATCATAAGACAGGGAACAATACTGTTAATTGCTTTCAATGTTTTGCCACCTTACACTTCACAACATACCAACAGTGATATGCACAGATAAATCAGGTACAATTTTACTCTGAAAATAAATTAATGCAGGTTACAGTATCTTGACAAGGTAACAGGTGGTGGTAAGTAGTAGTAACAACAGAAGACATGCTTAGCATAACAAGAGGCTAGGGATGATGTTAAATTGAATAGTCCTACTTGAGCGGTGACAACAGACATGTGACAGCCAATTTCTTTCACTGGATGTGCTGTTCTTCCAGCTCCATGGAGCAAACTGCTCAGTACGAGTCATGAGCTGGGTTGTCTGAATGCATGTCCATGGATGAATCATTGGAAGCTGTGGGATTTGGCTCGCGGTTTATGCCATTTGCGAAGTACCCTGTATCCCCACCCTGCTCCAGATGGTATGGTTGCAGGCTCCGGCGGATGGGGCTGGATAATGCGTTTGAAAAGACCACCGAGTTCTTGGACTGCGTCAACCCTGGGTTCCCTAGTGCAAATAAGCTCGGCGATGGTTGCTGGTTGCTTGTGTTGGGCATATGCACTGTGGCTTGAGTGCTTTGACTTGCATATTGTGATCTTGGAGAGGTCGATGCATTGTCACCTCCATACTGAATCTCATGCTAGACATACATACAAATCATAAACATAAGTTATCGTTCTTTGGCTAGATTGTGGAAAAAGATAAGAAATGATAAACCATATGTTAGGAGGCTACGTCTAGATAGCTATAAATCGGCCAACAAAACAAGCAGTGCATAGGATCCATGATGCAGAGTTAACTGTGCAAGGATGGTAAGTTCATCTTATTCTCATACATCATTATCTATTACGCAACAAGACAGCGATACTTGGCGCATCATTCAGGAGCAAACATGCGCATAAAAAATGGCAATTGTCCAAGTTCTAGAAGTCCATGCTTTAAATCTAAACAGACCCATTTTAAATTGAACATAAATACAGAAAGAGGACTGCTGCAAACCTGGATGTGGGAGGCTATATCAGCAACTGTCAGCCTCAAGCCATTTTCGTGCTGCCTCAAGATCCATTCATAGAGCTTTTCCTGCATCAGTCCAACAGAGGATGCAAGTGTAAGTGAAACGGGCAAAAAGAAGAACAAATACATGCTGGGAGGGCGGCAGCCCAACATTGAACTGAACATGAAAAAAATAGAAGTTGAAATTGCTATTCTACAACAGAAACTATATGCTGTAGCTGCTTGGTAGCATGTACAATTCCTAGTGAATATCTATGTTAGTGGATAATTGGTCCAATACTGATGGGACCATTATCCAGAGGTACATTACCAGGCTATAATCATCACATTTTTCCTTTTATTTTTGTCAACACACAAAAAACCTACTCAAGTTGCAGCACCTAATGCCAATCAACACGTTTGTCAACAAACCCTGTCTAATAGTTCATTATAAGCAAATACTGTGATACCATACACCATCGCCATGTTTGAACTTCAGAGTTTAATGCCATATTTGCTGTAACAATATTTAGCTGGTTCTGACAGCAAGAAAATCTTGTCTACATGAAAATAAATGAGATGAATATAACCTACAGATGAAGATAGATAACATCATATTAATAAATAAAGAACTAGATTATCAATCAAATTGGGAAAGAACAGAACAGTTTGCCATTAACATATCTTTAGCCTCATGGAACAAATTTGACCTTTTTTCGGAAACAGGGAAAACTCCCAGCTTCCGAATTGGGCATTCAAACAATGAAACAGAAAGTTTTGGGAAGAGCTAAATGCAAGCTGGCACAGCCAACAACTACCACCTGTCGTCAAAGTACAAAAATCAAGTACTCTAGTTTTTTTAACAGAAGTCCTCGTATAATTAAGGAAAAAATCCATTTAACACCCTTGAACTCTTTTGAAAGTTCAGAAATCAACCCTAAACTACAAAACCGGACAACCGACCCCCCTTATTAATACCGTTCACTTTACCCCCAACCCAAACTAGAGTGATTTTGTCTGACATGGCACTGACGTGACCCAATCCAAAACGATTTTGACTGACGTGGATGCCACATCACCCAACATATCATTTAACAAATCAGTAAATAAAAAGAGGATGGAGGGCCCACATGTCAGTCCATTCTTATCTTCCTCTTCCTCTCTCTAGGGGTGGAAAATGGTAAAGGATAATCCGTTTTATCCGATATTCGTATCCGAGAAACGCAAATGCGGTAAGTAAAATCCGCATTCGAGTACTACTCATATCCGTATCCGAGGGAAAATGGATAGTATTCGTATCCGGGGAAAAAAAACCCGGATAGTATCCGAAAAAACAAATACTATTCGAGAAAAACGAATACTATCCAGGAAAACGAATACAAATACTATTTGTTCTATCGAGATTTGTCGCAAAGTTGTAGGATATTCGCATTAGGATATTGAGTACATATTCGATTCAATTCGAATTTATGACATTCATATTCGATTCGAGAATGTTCGACCAGATTCGTTATGACATTCGATTCATATTCGAGAATGTTCGAATTTGTATTCGTTAAAAATAGGATTCGTATTCCTTTAAAAAATAGGGATTCGTATTCGTATTCGGGACTATTCGATCCGTTTCCATCCCTATCTCTCTCCTTCCCCATCTTCTTCATCGTCTCTCTTCGCGGCGACCGACCATGGCGGCAGAAGGAGCAAGCGCGCCGGAGCTAAGCGACCTCCCTGCCCTCCCCGACAAGTTGATCTCGGAGATCCTCTTCCGCCTACCACCCAAGGCCCTCCTCCGTTCCCGCACCGCCTCGCCACCGATCACGACCTCCTCCTCGACCACCACCTCCGCCAACCGACTCAACCCCTCCTCGCCCGCCGGGAAGTCGGCAACAACGACGAATCCACTCCTCGAGTACCACCTCGAGGCCGTTGACCTCCACACCAACAAGCGACAGATGGTCGTGCGCTTCAACGACGAGTGGTACGATGGCGACAGCCTCGACGCCAGCGTCCACGACTTGCTCGAGGTCCATGCCTCTTGCGACGGCCTCCACATCAACTTCCTCGGGGCCTTCTTCGTCTGCAAGGACCAGCAGTCGCCGCCGCCGCCTTCCTCAACTCCAGCCAACTCCGCCCGCCCGATCTCCACCAGGTGAGGCCTCCCTCATATCTGACCCCACCTCTAGCTAGCTCTTCTCCTCCTCTTTGTTTCCCCCTGATCCCGTCCGCCACCCCTCGCCGGAGTGCCACCACCACGCAATCCTCTCCTGCCGGCCAAAGCACACCGTCACCGGGCTCATCCTGAGCACCTCCTCACCCAAGACCATGCCCGTTGTGTTCCCCTTCTCCAATTTCTCACGCACCCCTTTGTTGTCGTTGTTCGCCACCATTTCATTAGAGCCACCACAACACTCTCTCTCCTCCCCTCGGACCAATCTTCACCGCCTTCTCTAGCAAACAAACTCATTGTGTTACGAGGATTCTGCTTTACCCTTTGCCGGAGCCCGCCACCGCCTTTCTCGCCATTGTTGATGTCATGTAGGGTATCACTTACGAGCGACGTAAAGCAAAGCTTCTGGCCGCGCGCCTCAGCAACCGACTCGCCTTTAGTATCAGACTCGGTCACGATTGCATAGCTACTGGTTGTGTCGGATTAGCTACAATCGACGTTTGTGTTTTCCTTTTCCAGTTCGTATTATTAGGAAATCTTTCTATATGTCGAATTCGTTTCGTACGTTTGTTAGGATCTCTATTTAAAGAGAGATACTCTTTGTTTTACAAGCAAGAAAGAATATCAGAAAATTCCCCAAATCTATCTCCCCTTTGTTCGGTGTTTCCTGGTCCTCTGTTCGGTGTTGATTTCAGGCTTTGGCCACACTGTTGTCAACGCCACGGCACCCAAGCCGCGCCACCGAGGTCCTAGTCAACGTCCGAGTCCCCAGCACAACTATTACTTGTGTTCATCTTCATCTTCATCTGTCCAAGCATTTGACAACTTGGTATCAAAGCCCATTGCGCTATCTATCATGTCAGACAATCGACAACATTGATTCGATCAGCAAGAAGCTCGATGCATTATTTCAGCATATTGAAGTCAATCAACTGAAGCTTTCCAATAAGTTCGATAGCATCGCCGCATAGTTCACGATATCGACCTCCAGCAACAAGCACACCACGTGGCTATCAAGCGTAACCGATTCAAAAATTTTCACCGATGCACGACTGTGACCAAACGATGGCCTCTTACCAAGTCCTCGTCGAATCCCACATGGCTCGCCAGCTGCTTCGGTGACTGATTTGCGCCACGCCGACAGGGATATGCCCGCTGGTCACCGCCCTTCGTAGAGGTGTTCGTTCGGTTTTTTCGGTTCGGTAAATACGATATATACGGTAAATATGGTATTGTTAATTCGGTAAATACGGTATTTTTAAAAATACGGTTCGGTTTCGGTAAATCCCATTGTTTTTCGGTATGGTATCGGTAAATACCATATTTTCCAAAGTTGACGCGAATTACGAACGACAACATTACACATAGCGACAGCACTATGCATCGCACATTCGCAGCAGGCAGCACATGCAATAGGGAAGTACATTCTGTACTGGCAGTAGTAAATCAGGGACAGAGAGGCACCAAGTTCAGCTAGATTACCAACTGGACGCACAACAGCAAGTAAAATGATATGTGGTAGTCTACTAGTCTCTTATGTCACGTACTCACGTTAGCGGCAAAGTGATACATCTCAGTGAGTCCAATACAAAATTTTGATGATTTGCTGCAGGACACGTAGCATATCGAAAAGCGCACAACACAACAATTCATTGAATCATTTCAGTCCATCACACACAGTATCACACATTCACAGTTTCCCACCACACCAGGCCGTGGCTGTGAGGTGGACCATGGTCCGTGGATGGGCCGACCGCCGAGCGCCTAAGGCCCCGAGAAACAGCCCACGCCCCACAGCGTATCTGCATATGTTCGGTTTTTAGCCAGTTTCTACCGAACAAACCGAAATACCAAAAAATCAGATTTCTGAATCCCGTACCGCATACCGAATACCGGTCAAACCAAGTTGACCGGTACGGTTCGGTATTTTCGGTATGTTTTGTTTGGTTCGGTTTAAAAATGAACAACCCTAGTCCTTCGGCCGATGGTCATTACGTTGGCGCGGCAGTGTGCCTCGATTCCACAAACTGAACTTCCCAATGTTCGATGGTCAAGAGGACCCATTACCTTGGCTGAACCACTACAAGCAGTTCTTCCAGGGTCAGCACACGATGAAGATAAAGGAAGATAAAGTTTGGTTAGCCACGTTTCATATGACCGGCTCGGCGCAATTTGGTATCATCGATTGGAGCGCGACACGGGAACACCTCCATGGCGCCGTTTCGTCGAGCTGGTTAACACCCGATTTGGACCACCATTACGTAGCAACCCCTTGGGAGAACTCATCGCTCTCCGTAAGTAGAGCAACGTACGGGACTTCTCCGATCAATTCTTAGCTCTATTTTGCCGCACCGACGGATGTTAAATTGCAAGCTCCAGCCTCTAGAATCTGCCATGAGTCTAGCCCGCGCTTACGAGCGTCATACACAGCTCGCAGTGCCAGTGACCACGACTCCTTCCTGGCGATCGTGGCGTTCTGGTAGTGTCCCTACCCCGACTTCCGGTTCTGTCATGCCATCTAATGCCAGGAGCAACGGACCTCCACAGCTGAGCCTTCCACGTTGCTCCCTATCCCCAGCTGAGCTTGAAAGACGTCGCGTCCAAGGATTATGATATCAGTGTGATGAGAAATTCGTTCCCGGCCATCGGTGCAAACGACTGTTCATCATCGAAGTTCAACCGGACTGTGACAGTACCACCGATGACTCACTACCTGACAGCGAACCGAAGATTTCATTAGCAGTGCTTATAGGTATTCAGCAGCGATCGGGTCAAACTATGCGGCTCCAGGTCGCAATTGGTAGCAGCACCTTGATTGCCCTCCTCGACTCGGGTTCTACTCATAACTTCATCGCTAATGATATTTTGGCTGCCATCGGCATCTACGTGCGACCGCGATCGGGGTTGAGCATCACAGTGGCCAACAGGGACCGTGTTAATAGTTTGGACTTATGCCGAGCTTTGGCCATCCGCATTGGTCATGAGGAATTTACAATGGATTGTTACGCCATACCGCTTGACGTATTCAATGTGATTTTAGGGGTCCAATGGCTCGGTACTCTTGGTCCCATCACTTGGGATTTTTCCGGCATGACCATGTCGTTCGCTCGCCAGGGACGACGAGTCACATGGACCGGCCTGCCAATGCCGTCACGTGCGAGTCATGCTCTCGCATGTTCTGCAACCAACCTACTGGATGATCTTCTTGACGAATTTACTGATCTTTTTGTTGAACCACATGGTCTTCCACCAGTTCACGAGATTTCCCACCGCATTCACCTCAAAAAAGGGACTGATGCCATTGCCGTCTGACCATACCGTTATGCACAGTTGCAAAAAGATGAGTTAGAACGGCAATGTGCCGAGATGCTTCAACAAAGGACCATCCGCCGAAGTTCATCGTCTTTCTCGTCACCAGTTTTATTGGTCAAGAAACGAGATGGCTTTTGGCGTTTCTGTGTGGATTATCGCCATCTCAACGATCGAATTATCAAAGCCAATTTTCCTATTCCGCTCATGGATGAGTTACTTGATGAGCTCCGTGGCGCCAAATTTTTTACCAAATTGGATTTACATTCCGGCTATCACCAAGTACGGATGCATTCGGCTGATGGTGCAAAAATTGCCTTCTGCACTCATCAGGGTCTTTTTGACTTTCTCGTTATGCCATTTGGTCTTACTAATGCCCCCACGACCTTTCAAGCCTTGATGAATACCTTCACGAGTTTCTTCGCCGCTTCGTCTTGGTCTTCTTCGACGACATCCTCGTATACAGTCATAATTGGTCAGCCCACTTGCGACATCTTCGCACGGTGCTTCAGTGTCTCCAGCGCCACCGTTTATTTTTGAAGCGCTCCAAAGCCGTGCCACCGAGGTCCTGGTCGACGTCCGAGTCCCCAACACAACTATTACTTGCGTTCATCTTCATCTGTCCAAGCAATTGACAGTTGATCGCTGCCCGAACGCACCATCGCCCTCCATTGTTTCCATCATAGGCGAGAGGAAGGGTGTGATATCTTTCCAAAATTGCCAATACCGGTGCCCCATCACGCCATGTCAGACAAAACCAACACAGTTTGGGTTGGGGGGGTAAAGTGAATGGTATTGATAGTTAAGGGGGGTTGGGTGTTTGGTTGTATAGTTCAGGGTTGATTTCCAAACTTTTGGAAGAGTTCAAGGGAGTCAAAGGGACTTTTTCCTATAATTAAAAGTACTATTTGCTAAGCATGTACCTCTTTGTTCTTAATTGGCATAGCAATGGGCTAAATGAAACCATACACCTCTCTAAGTGCTTCTGCACAAAAAAGGTAGAACCACATCTGAACATTTTATTTATTTAGAGTTATAAAATAGACACCAGTATCAAATGCATTGGCTAGTGTTTCGTTTGATGAGGGTATAACTATAATCATCTAATGAGTTGAGCAGATCATGCTCAGGAAGAGATATTAGTACAAATGGACATAGCTGTGGTGTTCCATTGTGCTATGAAAACTAAGACTAGAACGAACCTGGGCATACAACAATACCAGAACCTGAGCATACAACAATACCTATCATGAATAACATCCCCAGTTCTGACCAAAACCACAACTCAAGATACTGCACATGCCTTCCAAGACTAGATGAAGCATCCCAGACCTACTGGTGAGCTTTCCATATAACAGTGCACAAGTTGAAGTAAAGCTGAAAAGGATGCATCCTTAGTATAACTACTGCAGAAGTAACCCGTCCTATAAGCGAAGTCTCCTCTCTTCAGACATCCACATCCTCCATCACCATGAAGAGATGGTAGATTCCAATCAAAATTGTTCCCACACATTAATACAAGGGTGCTTAAGATAATACAATCAATTGTTCGCCCATTACATATCAAATATCAAATACGATACTATCAAATATAATATTCAGTCAGTGAGGTCAACAGGACACACTATGAACAGAGAAGGCATTCAGAAAAAAGTTGCCATTTCCCACAAATCAGAATTGCGTACTACATCATAGCTGTGAAATTCAAGCAGGAATCGCATGAGAACATCAAAATTTCGCCCAAAATCGGAACAATTTCACCACCAAACCAACGAAAGGGCCACCTACTTTGCCAAATTACCAGAAAAGGTCCAGCAGAAAAAATCTAAACTTCCCACAAGATACAAGGCGCTAGCACCTAAATTCTCCACCAATCGAGTCCAAAAGGCCCAAAATCCAAACCTTTCCACCACAAAAATGCCACAAAGGGGAGAAAATTCACCGCAAAATCCAATATCTTCACCCCAAAACAGCAACAGCAGAGCACGAATCAATCGATCGATCGATAACCACACGAAAGGCCAGAGCCCCAAGGCCGGGGAGGGGGAGGGGTGCCGTACGTACCATGGCGTGGCGCTCGCCGGCCTGGAAGGAGAGCTTCTGGCCGCCCATGGCGAGCGTGTAGAGCTGCGAGAGCGAGTTCGCCGCGCCCCGGAACGCCCCGTACAGCGCCCGGTCCGTCTCCTCCAGCCGCGCCGCCTCCGCCTTCCGCTTCTTCCCCGCCATCGCCCCCGGCTCAGTTCACACCCCAATCGCGCCTCCCCTCCGCCCGATTCTACCGGCTCGCCGCGCCGCCGCGCAATTCGCCCGGATTCGAGGCACGAACCCTAGGAGAGCGAGATGCGCGCAAGCTCTTGGCACCGAGACGAGACGAGGAGAGGAGAGGAGGGCGTCGCGTCGACACGAAGCGGCGGCTTTACGTCTCTACGCTTCGTTTCCTTTCCCGTAATTTTATTTATCCCCCCGCTTTATTGCTGTGGTGGGCGCGTCGCTGTTGCTCTGCCACTGGCGGGTGGGGCCCGGGCCCGCGTGGCGGTGGGGCGGGAGTGGGGAAGGAGCACGCGGAGTGGGGGTGAGGGTGGGGGCTTGGCGCACGTGAGGTTTGATTTGATGTGGGTGAGGTGTACTGACAGGTGGGTCCGTGGCATGTGACGCCATGTCCCATCTGGCAGTGGTTTTTCTGGGAGGAACTTTTTTAATAATACATTTTTAAATAGAATTATATAAATAAATATCTATTTAATAAAATTACAAAAATGAGATTCTGTCGTTATTTTAATTGGCGACGGACCCCTGTCAAGCCCTATCGCCAGTCAAACCGAGGTTAATACACATATCGTCATTTGGAATGGTGATAGGGACCCCGCAGCCCCCTTAGCTACAGTGGCATTGACTCCGGTTTAGCAGGCTGTTGTTGTGCCTACGATTAACCTTGTGCGAGAGTTAGCATCACGGCACCTGACACATCATGTAGACCAAACAAACAAGTAGACCAGTTCTGTAAAAGACCATCCAATCAACTAAACTCCATGTCCTTCTCTTCTCATGTATTTGCACTTGTCCCACTACTCTCCTTAGTACCATGTTTCAGTTATCTAGTTTGATAGCCGAAGAGTTGTGGCGCTAGCGAATGCAAAGCGTGTCAACTGTCCAAACTGTAGGGTGTAAGCAAATGTTATGTACTCCAACACCGAAGAGAATAGGGGGCGTGTGTTCTACAAGAGTTCGTTTTTCTCGGAGAGTTTGATTTCTACAAAAGTTGTGTAACACCCTAGCCCAACACTGAGCCCAGAATGCCACTAAACTATCCTCTCAACTAATATTATTTAACACACCATAAAATTTTAGCAACTAAAGTATTAATAAAACCCAACCACGGGTCACAATAGAACATAAATAAAGATATATCAAGCATGAATAAATAAGCGAGGGAAATAAAGCAAGATAATAAGCCCAAAATAGCACCAAATCAGTAAACCTAAAACCTTGGAACAAAAATAGACTAGTCCATATCATTCATCTAAGTTTATTCAAATTCTAACATATCTTAAAAGCAAGGTTGTAAAAATCAGCATTAGGCGCCGACTAGGCGCTGTTCGACCCTCTACCGCGACGCTTTCCACCGAGTTGTCGCTCCAGGCGGGATTGGCGTCGAGGCAGGCCGAGGCGGTCCGAGGCGGTCGTCGGCGACGATAGGCGAGGCGGGCGCCGAGGCGGCACATAAGAAGAACAGCGCCCGACTCCCCGATGCCATTTGCGGTGCGCTAGGGTTCTTCCTCCCCCGCCGCCGAGTCAAGCTCGCCCAGGTTCCGGCCATCTTGCGCCGCCAATTGGACCTCGCCGCTGACGATTCGAGCTCGTACTGCCATCTCCGCCACCGAATCAAGGTCGCCGCCTCCAAAACGCGGTCGTCCCCGCCATTGAGTCGAGGTACGTATGCGGTATGCCTCTTCCCTCTGCTCCCACGCCGCCAACCTCCCGTCTCTGGTCCCCCCCTCCCGCACCGCTGCCCTCCCCCCGCTATGCTCCACTCTCTGCTCCCTCTCCCGCGCCGCTGCTTTCCCCTCTCCCCTCTCTTCTCAGATCTCCTGCGCCGCTGCTTTCCCCTCTCCCCTCTCTTCTCAGTTCTCCCGCACCGCCGCCCTCCCCTCCTCCGATGCCCCCTTCTCTGCTGAGTTCTCCACTTCTCCCGCGCCGCCGTCCTCCCCTCCTTCTCTCTTCTCAGTTCTCCGGCGCCGATGACCTCCCCTTCTCTGCTCCACACTCGCGCTGTTGTGCTCCCCTCCCCTCTCTTCCCTTTCCCCTCGCCTCGGCTCTCACCGCCGCTGCTTCCCTTCTCTTCTCTGCTCCCCCTAGCTGTATAATACATTATACATATGCTTGCAGCCTTGCATATTGCCATATTATGTAATCTGTTTACATAGGTGATATGTTGGATTGTTGGGACTTATACTAAATCTGATTTCTAAAGATAGCAATAACATTTTATATCCTTTGCAAGTTATACTTGTCCTGTTGTCCATTCATTTGTCCTGTTAGCAATAACTAATATCCTTTGCAAGTTATTAGTATTGAGGTTAATGAGACATTGTTGTGTTCTAGTTGATTTCAGATTTTTTTTTTACTTGATAGGGCGTAGGTTCTTGTTGGAGAATTGAATTTGATTCACTAGTAATGGTCTGCTTTGATAGCTTTCTTTAAATAATACTTATCTGGTAAAGGTGGGCATGTCTGTTGATGCAGCATATTTGGGCACATTTATACTTAGTTTTAGACTTTTAGTTCACCTTTCCAACTTGTAGAAATGGAAGAGCGTTAGTAACAATATATGCCGCAAACAGCTAGCACAGTTTGGTGTTAATATTGCATTTCACACTTCCAATTCCAAGTACACATGAAGGTTGTACTAGTTTGTGATATACAGTGTAGCTGCCCTTTAATTTTCCTGCTACCCAAGTTATACTTGTCTTGTTGATTTCAGATTTTTTTTACTTGCTTGATAGGCAGCCATGTTAACACTTGAAGATGATTGTTGTGTTCTAGTTGATTTCAGATTTTTTTTTACTTGATAGGCAGCCATGTTAACACTTGAAGATGATTGTTGTGTTCTAGACTTCTAGTTGATTTCAGATTTGTATGAAGTATGATTGATTATTTGTAAATATAGATGTGTTGGAGATATGCCCTAGAGGCAATCATTTTGATGATGATATTTCGTTGTATCCATGATTTAATAAATGTTCCTTGAATATTGCCTTTGTGTTGATTAACAAGTATGTGACTTGTTTGTGAAACTCTTTACTTGTATGGTTATTCTAAAGTTGTCCCTAGTCGGAGTTCATGTGAGGACACACGTGAATGATGGATTAGCACATGTATCGGTTGATGACCATGTTTCACGGGTCATAGACATGGAGATGTCAAACCAATAATGTGGACACATGTTTAGAACATGGGGTTGGACCGACCCAACATGAGACATAGTAATTATTCTTATGGTTCTCTCTACACAATGTGTACGCCTTGTCCTTAGACACGAGATTGTCGCATGTACTTGAGATGTGAATCGACCTACTTAGGGTTATCAAACGCTACTCCATAACCGGTAGTTATAAAGGTAGCTTTCGGGTTTGTCATGAAGCATGTCGCGAGGCATGGTCAGTCGAGATGGGATTTGCCCCTCTCTACCTGAGAGAGATATCTCTGGGCCCCTCGAGTGATCGGATCCAGAAATGCATGGTCATGCTACTTAAGGTTAAGAGTTAACCTAGTAAGGGATTCCGGATCACAGATCGAGAAAGAGTGGTCACTTGGAGCTCGACCGAATATCGTGAGGCAAAGGGATTGGCATGTACATAACGTTGTGATGGTTCGTCCGATATGATCTTTACGTATGTTTAGGAGTTGGCACGCCTTGCTAGAGGCCGCTACCAACTATTGACCAAGTATGTGTACTCACGCCATGTCTAAACATATGTGAACCATAGGGTCACACACTTAGAAAGTGAAGCCTAATTCGGATTGGATCCAATTAGACGGGCATTGAGTCCTAGTGGGCCTCTATTCGTAGAAGCCCATTATAAGCACGCCTATAAAGGAGGAGGGCAGGGCGGTTGAGGGTTGAGTTTTTCGTGACATCCCCAAACCCCGCCGCCACCCTCCCACGCCCTAGTCGCCGCGCGATCTAGTAGTCCGGCGGCGCCGCTTCCTCCCGCACGTGTGGATACCTTTGAAGGCGCCGATCCGTGGCGTTGGGACGAACCGCAAGAAAGGAGCAGACGTGGGACGCCACGACGAGGACGAGGAAGTAGTACGACTACTCGCCCGACGCATCGCATCAACTTGGTACGACTACATCGCCTCGACGCTGTTGCATCAACTTCGCACTGCGGCCTAGTGGTAAGACCGTGATCTATAATCGCAGTGATCTTGGTTTACGGGTAGAATTTTTTTAATTTGCTTTAGTGTAGCCTACCCATTTCCCTACAGTGGTATCAGAGCCAGGTTGCTGTCATGTTATAGGTTCGAGTGATTTGCATATGGCGATATGTAAATCGGTATGATCGATGTGATCGATTGTATAGTTCTGGTAATGGATTGGTCTGATTTCCATGATCATGCTGCTATGGTCGTGAAACAACATACCCTACCGGTCGGATTCGCCATCGGGTAGACAAAGTGACACGTAAACCGGGTTGCAAGCGAAGATCAATATGATTGATCGAATCGAACCTAGATTAATAATCGATGTACCGTGATCATTCTCGCTAAGGTCGTGAAACAACATACCCCTACCGGTCGGATTCGCCATCGGGTAGACAAGTGACACGTAAACCGGTTGCGGCATGCGAAGATCAATATGATTGATCGAATCGAACCTAAATTAATAATCGATGTACCGTGATCATGCCGCTAAGGTCGTGAAACAACATACCTCACCGGTCGGATTCGCCATCGGGTAGACAAAGTGACACGAAACCGGTTGCGGCATGCGAAGATCAATATAATTGGTCGAATCGGAATAGTAGTCGATTTGTGGTAAATATGATTTGCCGATCAAAATCCTATGTAAAAATTGCATAGATTGGATCTCTTTTTTTTTTACGAATGTCCGGACGCCCGAAGATACTGCGAGGGCGCCGCCTTTGAACCCGCTGGGAAACCCTGACCCCTATCCGGTAGATTGCGATTCTATGCATAAACTTGTTTTTGCAGGATGTATGTGACCGTATGGCCTAATGTGTATGTGATGCATGTTTGTAATATTTGCATGACTCGTGTCGTGGTATGCAACACTACTGGAGCCATTGTGTTGTCAAAGTATTGTATTAACGACCTACGTGCCGACTTGTGATGATTCCTAGTATCCATGTATTTTATTACTAGCTGTTATGAGTAATAGCTTATAGTAGTACTCGGAGGACACATCACTTGGAGGGATGGCACACATGAACCATGGAGATGGAGATCATCATGGTGGACTGATTCTATGGCGATGGAGATCACCATGAGAAAATGGGCCATACTGAGTCACAACTGTGTGAATGCTATTCCTATTGTTTTACTCCTATGCATGTTTGAATGGTAGAAGTATAGCGATCCTCACAAAATGTTAAGTTAAACATATGCCCTCCCAATTAAACTTTGCATCATCCCATGTCTTGTAAATTGATGGTGGGTCTATAAAATTAGGGCACCATCAACTTTCCTTGACTAGATGGGTTTTGTATCTGATACTTACATGCATAAGGATTGGTGAACTTAACAAGGTTATCATAAAGGTTATGGGCCTTGGGGCATAAAGGTTAGCGCAGGGCATAGAGATGTCACCCAACAACAAGAGTCATATAGAGATATGATTAGCAAGGTGTTGCTTACCGAATTACCTTGTCTCCTAGCGGTGATGCAAAAGCTCACTAGTAGACTCGTTAATTGCGGATCTTGAATCGCTAAGAATCAACAGAGGGATGTTGATTTTAGTGGGAGTACATTCTATTAAATTTGTTTAATACAGTTTACTCTATCATGGTTTTATTTGTCTTAGTATTTTGCATTTCCTATTGTAGATCAATAGCATCTAGCAACCACGCACACCCTTTTGCTTTGTGATCGATTCTTGAGAAAGAAAAATTAAATGGAACAAACTATTCGGACTGGGTCCGTAACCTGAGAATTGTTCTCAGGGTAGATAAAAAGGAAAACGTTCTCGACACCCCAATCCCGTAAGAACTCGCTAACAATGCGCGCTCTGCTGTTAAAAATGCCTACAAGAAAGCATGTGATGACTCTCTTGAGATTAGTTGTCTTATGCTTGCATGCATGGAACATGACCTTCAAAAGCAGTTTGAGGATCAGGAAGCGTATGATATGATCATAGCGCTTAAGGACATGTTCGCATACGTGCCAGACCGAACGGTTCAATGTCTCTAAGGCTTTTTCGAATGCAAGTTAACGTAAGGTGCACCGTAGGCCCACATGTGATCAAAATGGTTGGTTACAATGACTTTGGATAAACTTGGTTTTCCAATTGGCCAAGAGTTGGCAATCGATTTCATTTAGCGTCTCTTCCACCTAGCTATGGGCATTTCATTTGAACTACCATATGCATGGGCGGATAAGGGCCTTAATGAGCTTTGTGGGATGCTCAAAGCAGAGAGTGACATTAAGAAGTGTGCGTGGCCTAGCCATGTGATGGTGTGCGAGAACAAGTCTAGCTTCAAGAAAAGGGTAAGAAGCCATGGCCAAAGAATAAGGGCAAGGTTAAAGATATGATCTCAAGCCAACGCCTAAGCCTAATGCTTGGACTCGAGGCGAGACAAGATGCTTCTATTGTAAAGAAACTGCCACTGGAAGAGAAAGCGTAAGAAGTACATGGATTCCGATGAATGCAAGAAGAAGGCTAGAAGTAAGACTTCCACCCATGGTACACTTGTCATAAATGTTTTAGACATTTTTCTTGCTGATTCTCCTATTAACTCTTGGGTATTTGATACCGGATCAGTTGCTCACATTTGCAACTCGATGTAGGGGCTAATAAGAAGTAGAGGAGTCGCAAGAGGTGAAGTTGATTTTCGCGTCGGAAATAAAGCAAGGGTTGTTGCGTTGACCGTCGGCACCATGCAACTTCAGCTTCCTTCAAGATTTATTATGGAATTGAATAATTGTTATTATGTTCCTAGTATGAGTCGAAACATTTTATCCCCCTCATGTTTGATGAGAGATGGTTATTCATTTGCAAGTAAAGACAATGATTGTTTGATCTCTAAAAATGGAATGTTTATGGCTTTTGCGCCCATTGTGAATGGGTTATTTATTTTAAATCTTGATGATGCGCCTATCTTTAACATAAATGCTAAAAGACTTCGACCTAATGATTTGAATCCCACCTATGTTTGGCATTGTCGTTTGGGTCACATAAGTGAAAAGCGCATGAAGAAGCTCCATGTCGATGGTCTTCTAACCGCTTAATTTTGAATCATACGAGACATGTGAAGCTTGTTTGCTTGGTAAGATGACCAAATCACCTTTCAAAGGTTCTTTTGAGAGGCGCGGACTTGTTGGAAATCATACATACCGATGTATGTGGACCAATGAGCACGATCGCTAGAGGTGGATTTCATTACTTCATAACTTTCATCGATGATTTTAGTAGATATGGCTATGTCTACTTAATGAAGCATAAGTCCAAACTTTTGAAAACTTCAAAGAGTTCCGAATGAGGTTGAAAATCAACGTGCCAAGAAAATTAAGGCTCGCGATCCGATCGTGGTGGCGAGTATTTGAGTCATGAATTTAGCAATCATCCGAATAGTTGCGGAATTGTTCCACAGCTAACACCGCCGAACGCCTCAAAGAAACGGGTATCCGAGCGCGATCGGACCTTGTTGGACATGGTTCGATCGATGATGAGCCATCGATTTACCATTATCCTTTGGGGTTACGCCTAGAAACGGCAGCTTTCACACTTAATAGGTACTCGTCTAAATCCGTAGTTAAGACACCATATGAGATATGGACTGGAAGAGTCACGCTTGTCTTTTCTAAAGATTTGGGGATGTGAGGCGTTTGTCAGCGACTACAATGACAAGCTCACACCCAAGTCTGATAAATGCATTTTCGTGGGATATCCAAGGAAACCTTTGATATTACTTCTACAACCGACTAGAGGGAAAAGTGTTTGTCGCTCGAAGTGGTGTTTTCCTAGAGAAAGAGTTTCTCAACAGGGAGACAAGTGGAAGAACGGTGCAGCTTGAAGAAGTTCAAGATGAACCAATCGGGGAAGACTCGACGAATGATGCCCATGTGGCAGAACAAGTTGAGGAACCCATGGCAAAGGAAGCACCACCACCACGAAGGTCGGAAAGGCTCCGCAATGCGCGAGATATATTATTGTTAGACAATGATGAGCCTACGACCTATGCGGAAGCAATGATGGACCCAGACTCTGAGAAATGGCATAGTGCCATGAGATCCGAGATAGCATCCATGGGAGACAATCAAGTTTGGAATTTGGTTGACCCGCCTGATGGTGTTAAAACCATAGAGTGCAAATGGATCTATAAAAGGAAGATTGATATAGATGGAAATGTTCATATCCATAAAGCTCGACTTGTCGCAAAAGGTTTTCGGCAAGTTCAAGGAGTTGACCACGATGAGACTTTCTCTCCTGTAGCGATGCTTAAATCAATACGGATCATTCTAACTATTGCTGCATATTTCGACTATGAGATATGGCAGATGGATGTCAAAACGGCTTTCCTTAATGGAAATTTAACCGAGGACGTGTATATGATACAGCCCGAGGGTTTTGTCGATCCAAACAATGCTAGAAAAGTATGCAAACTTCAAAAATCCATTTATGGATTGAAGCAAGCATCTCGGAGTTGGAACATTCGCTTTGATGAAGTGGTCAAAGGGTTTGACTTCATCAAAACGAAGAAGAATCTTGTGTTTACAAGAAGACAAGTGGAGCTCACTCGTATTTCTAATCTTATATGTAGATGACATATTATCGATTGGAAATGATATTCCTATGCTCGAGTCCGTTAAGACCTCACTTTGAAAAATAGTTTCTCAATGAAGGACTTAGGGAAGCGGCATATATTTTGGGTATTAAGATCTATAGAGATAGATCAAAAGGCTAATAGGATTAAGCCGAGTACTTACATTGACAAAGTGTTGAAACGGTTCAACATGGAGGAGGCAAAGAAAGGGTTCTTGCCCATGTCTCATGGCATAAATCTTGGCAAGACTCGGTGTCCTTCGACAACCGATGAGCGAGATCGCATGAGTAAGATTCCATATGCTTCGCCATTGGATCTATCATGTATGCTATGATGTGTACTCGCCAGATGTTTCCTATGCTCTAAGTGTTACGAGCAGATACCAGTCGATCCAGTGAGAGTCATCGACAGCAGCTTAAAAACATCCTCAAGTATTTGAGAAGAACTAAGGATGTGTTCCTAGTCTACTGAGGTGAGGAAGAGCTCGTTGTAAATGGTTACACCGATGCAAGCTTCCAAACCGACAAAGATGATTACAAATCGCAAACGGGTTTTGTGTTCCTTTTGAACGGTGGTGCGGTAAGTTGGAAGAGTTCCAAGCAGAGATCGTGTCGACTCTACAACGGAGGTCGAGTACATTGCGCTTCAAGCAAAGAAAAGAAGGTGTTTGGATAAGGAAGTTCATAATCGAACTAGGTGTGGTTCCTAGTGCGTGCGATCCTCGGATCTTTATTGTGATAACAAGTGGGGCCATTGCGCAAGCTAAGGAGCCGAGGAATCACCAAAAGAACAAACACATATCATGCGGCGGTTTCATCTCATTCGAGAGATCCTTAATCGAGGAGATTTAAAGATATGCAAAATACACACTGATTTGAATGTTTCGATCCTTTGATGAAGCTCTCCCATGCCCTAAGCATGTAGCGCACACAAGAGCTATGGGTATTAGATATCTTCTAGATTGACTCTAGTGCAAGTGGGAGACTGTTGGAGATATGCCCTAGAGGCAATCATTTTGATGATGATATTTCGTTGTATCCATGATTTAATAAATGTTCCTTGAATATTGCCTTTGTGTTGATTAATAAGTATGTGACTTGTTTGTGAAACTCTTTACTTGTATGGTTATTCTAAAGTTGTCCCTAGTCGGAGTTCATGTGAGGACACACGTGAATGATGGATTAGCACATGTATCGGTTGATGACCATGTTTCACGGGTCATAGACATGGAGATGTCAAACCAATAATGTGGACACATGTTTAGAACATGGGGTTGGACCGACCCAACATGAGACATAGTAATTATTCTTATGGTTCTCTCTACACAATGTGTACGCCTTGTCCTTAGACCTGAGATTGTCGCATGTACTTGAGATGTGAATCGACCTACTTAGGGGCTATCAAACGCTACTCGTGAATCGGGTAGTTATAAAGGTAGCTTTCGGGTTTGTCATGAAGCATGCTGCGAGGCATGGTCACGAGATGGGATTTGCCCTCTCTACGAGAGAGATATCTCGGGCCCTCGAGTGATCGGATCCGTAAATGCATGGCCATGCTACTTAAGGTTAAGAGTTAACCTAGTAAGGGATTCGGATCACAGGATCGAGAAAGAGTGGTCACTTGGAGCTCGACCAATATCGTGAGGCAAAGGGATTGGCATGTACATAACGCTGTGATGGTTCGTCCGATATGATCTTTACGTATGTTTAGGAGTTGGCACGCCTTGCTAGAGGCCGCTACCAACTATTGACCAAGTATGTGTACTCGCGCCATGTCTAAACATATGTGAACCATAGGGTCACACACTTATGGGTGAAGCCTAATTCGGATTGGATCCGAATTAGATCGGGCATTGAGTCCTAATGGGCCTCTATTCGTAGAAGCCCATTATAAGTACGCCTATAAAGGAGGGCAGGGCGCTACTGGTTGAGGGTTGAGTTTTTCATGACATCCCCAAACCCCGCCGCCACCCTCCCACGCCCTAGTCGCTCGCGCGGATCTAGTAGTCCGGCGGCGCCGCTTCTCCCGCACGTGTGGATACCTTTGAAGGCGCCGCATCGTGGCGTTGGGACAAACCGCAAGAAAGGAGTCAGACGTGGGACGCCACGACGAGGACGAGGAAGTAGTACGACTACTCTGCCCCGACGTACTGCATCAACTTGGTACGACTACACTGCCCCGACGCGCTGCATCAACTTCCGCACCTGCGTGTCTAGTGGTAAGACCGTGATCTATAACTGCAGTGATCTTGGTTTACGGGTAGAATTTTTTTTAATTTGCGCTTGTGTAGCCTACCCGTTTCCCTACAAGATGTATGTTATGACTTATTGTTAATTTGTCATTTTGTCAAGAATTCAAGATGTCATCCGTTGCTTCCGGAGGTGTGACAACGCCAACAAGTTCAAGCGTTCTTAAAAAGAATTCCGAAGATATAGGATGGGAATTTGGGTATTTAGATGATCCAAACAACTTGGCTAGAGTGAAGTGTCGTTTGTGTCAAAAGGTAATTCACGGAGGGGTGTATAGGCTCAAACAACATATTGGTCATATTCGCGGGAACGTTGCTAGATGTCCAAAGTCCACACAAGAAGAACAAACAAAATGTAGGAAGTCTACAGAGAATGCACAAGCATTGAAGAAGGCAAAGAAAGTAAAAGAGCAAGAGCTTAGAAATGAAGTGATAATTGAAAAACAAGATGACCCTAATGAAGATGAAGAGCTTGAAGTTGTTGGAGGCTCGACACCTCGTACATTAGGGCCAATGGATAAGTTTGCTTGCCCTATTGATACTTCCATTGCTTTGACAACCCGGCAACAAAATATTAAAAATGCACTTTGGAAAGAAAGAATTCATAAGGTGAAACAATATGTTGTGAGATGGCTTTATGCTCATGGTATATTTTGCAACTCTCATTCTCTCATGATTGATATCCTTTCGTTGAACTGTTGATTGTTAGCCTCATATTGTATTGTATGTTTTTATGTTTTGGTGTCCCTTTCAATGCCATCAACAACGACGAGTTCAAACAAATGTGTGAGGCTATTGGTCGCTTTGGACCGGGGTTTGTAGGTGCTTCTCCGTATGATTGTCGGGAGAAGTTGTTGAAGGAGGAAGTGGAAAGAACAAAGGATTTGTTGGAGACACACGAAGAAGAGAGAGGTTTGACCGGATGCTCCATCATGACCGATGCTTGGACCGATCAAAAGAGGAGGAGCATCATGAATGTGTGTGTGCATTGCAAATTGGGGACAAGCTTCATACAATCAAAGGAGGCGTCGGATTATGCACACACAAGTGAGTACATATTTGAGTACATAGATACTTGCATTGAACAACTAGGTCCAACAAATATTATGCAAGTAGTCACGGACAATGCTTTCAACAACATGGGAGCAAAGACATTATTGAAGGAGAAAAGACCAAATATCTTTTGGAGCTCATGTGCAACTCACACCATTAACTTGATGCTAGAAGCCATTGTCAAGAATATGCAAAAGTATAAGAAGACAATCGATCAAGCAAAGGCATTCACCATATTTGTCTATGCACATCATAGGACATTGGCCTTAATAAGGAAACACACAAAGAGAAGAGATATAATAAGGTTGGGGGTGACTAGATTTGCATCGGCTTTTCTTACTTTGCAAAGTTTGATTGAGAAGAAGGACGCACTAAGGTCGATGGCACTTAGTTCGGAATGGGAGGATAACATTCAAACTAAAACACAAAAAGGCAAGACGACAACTAGTACACTAATGAGTAGGGCCTTTTGGAATGGTGTGTCTACTTGTTTGAAGGTATAGCCAATCAACATATCCTTATGAATATGTGATGTCTATTATCATATATGTGATTCTTGCCTTGTTTGCTATTTCATAACCTTATATATTGTATTGATTGAAGGTTTTTGAACCATTGGTGAAAGTTCTTCGCGTGGTAGATGGGGATGGTCCATCTTTAGCATTTGTTTATGGAGAAATACTACAAACAAAGAAGCAAATAAAAGAGGCCTTGAATAATTTGGACAACAACTACAAATTGATCATGGATGCAATTGATGTAAAGATGGCAGGGAAGCTTGATTCTTCATTGCACTTGACAGCATACCTTCTGAATCCACATTGCAGTTACAACGATAAAACTATCTTGCAAGATACAAATCTCATGGATGCATTATTTGAATGTGTTGAAACATTTTATCATGATCATGATGAAATGCAAGCTCAAGTGCTTAATGAGGACTGACACAAGTTTAAAGATCAAGAAGGGGTCTTTCGGAAACCTACCGCTAAACTTGGATATAAAAAAAGCAATTTTAATCCTGGTAAACTTGTGCTCACAATCATGTTTTCAACTTAATGCATACTTATTTAACCATTTATCTTGTACTAATTTCCTTCTATTTTTCCTAATGGCTAGCAACATGGTGGTCTACTTTTGGATATAAAGTTCCTACTTTGCAAAGAATGGCCATAAGAATCCTCTCCATGACCTCAAGTTCATCCGGATGTGAAAGAAATTGGAGCACTTTTAATATGGTAACTCTAAGTCTCAATTATAAAGTATAAACTATCTCATTCTCAATATGTCAACTATGTAACTACTACACTTCACTTTGCAATTTGTAGATACATTCAAAGAGAAGAAATATTGTAACATCCCAAAATTCGTTTTCTCTAAAAAATTAATTTCAAATTATTTAATTAAAATTTATTTGGATCTTTTTCTTAAAAAAAATTAATTAAAAAAATTGTGAACTTCCCATCAGATCACCCATCCAAGAATTGCTCCCATGCAAACCTCACTTAACACCCCAAAGCCTTATGCATGCATGCACGCCAAGATGACTTTTGATGTCAACTAGTAGTAATCCCTCTTTCATTCTTTTATCCTTTACTTCTTTCTCTCTCCTCCTTTCATCTTCTACCTCCCGATGAGCATGTTGTGGTGTACTGCTCATCCGAATTCAAACAGATACCAACATTTCATTTAATTCTCATTTTCTTCCCACTCTGCTCCAATTTCAATTCCGTCAAGAGAAACGGCGTGTCATCATCACCCACATCATGCCTCCATCAAGTGCATGTTTTCAATAACCACAATTGATTTTGCCGTTTCCTTGCCACAATTCATTGCAAATCAAACCGCTTACGGTGTAGTTCTTCGCCTCCCAACGCTCCAGCTCCCAATTGCAGCTATATAAGGACATGCTATCTCTTCTTTGATCCTTTGCTTTCCTCCAAGCTTTAGAATCATTGGAGCATAGCAGTCATCTCATTCTCCATTGACAAGAGCTTCGCCATTTCACACAATCTTCATTTTGGTGAGCTATTCTTCGATTCATCGCCATCTACACCGCCGCCAGCCCTCCGCCACACTATGATGCCAACGCCATGAGCTTCTTCTTGCTCTACCGCTTGATGTTCTAGTTAGACCGCTGTCGTTCTTTCGCTACATGTCGTGTTCTTGTTTCGCTTCTAGTTGCATGGAAAAGGCACAGTGCCATGCTAGCTAGTCCATCACCTGATACTTTGTTCATGATCTACGCATGCTATTCTTGATCCGTTGTTTGCTATTCTTGTTCGCCGCAACTAGCTAGTGCTTTTGTTCTTCGTGATAGAAAGAAGTTGAGCAAAGGCACACTTCCAATACATCTCTCCTCCGTTCTCTCTCCTCGGCCGGTCATTTCCCGAATCGACTACGCCGCCGCGTGCCCCTCGGCTTCCTCTTCACATCCTCGGATTTCGCTCCCCAAATATCGCCATTTTATTTTGTTCACTCTTCATGAATAGTGCCATGCAATGTATGTACGTGCATGGTGTATGTACATACATGGTTTTATTTTTTTGGAGAATTGATTTTCTAGATTTTCGTTCGTTCTCATACGAACTCCGAATCCATCGATTCTTTCTCCTAAATTCATCTAAATTCATTCTCTACTTCCAGTATTTATTTTGTAATTTTTGAATTTTATTTATTTTCTGCTATTTATTTTGGTCCTTTGCGCGTGTGTAGAGTCCCACGTCGCCGACGCAAGTTTGGACCAACAGGAAGCTTTTACCTCCAACGTCACTGAAGGCGAGTCTCCTTTGACCACTTTGAACCTATGATTTGTAAATCATGTTTTCAGTTTTAAAAGTTATGCATTGCTATTTAAATGATAAGTTAAACTGTAGGTTGTTAGTTAAAAACCTAAAGTTTGCTACTATCATCCTTGATATTTGATGTCCTGCACCTTTGTAACCCTAGTGTAGAAATTTCGCATTATTGAATACAATTTTGCGTAATAGTTTATTACTGGTAGAATTGCTTAGACGTGCTTTACGGCTTTATTTAACCTTTGGGGAGAAAACCATTATTTACCCTTTATGCTTTCTTTTGAAAATGTATGACATTAGGTAATGTCAGTGTTTGGAAAATAAAATATAATGATAAAAATATGTTTTAGACTTGGGCGGATGGCAAGATCAAAGTGTGCAATAGAGCACGAGATTATGTATTGTGTTAGTCCCGCCAAGTCATATTAAGGACCGACGCTTGTGATTATTCAAACCGAGCACTACCGCACAACCACATGTCCAAAATGGGAACGGACTCGCCAACTAATTAGTAAAATTTTGAGTCGGTTTTGTCATGGTTGTGTGTGCCGATTCACATGGCGCAAGAGGGGCCAGAAGGCGAAACCTTAGCGGCGTAACCGAGTCAAAAGGAAGCTTTGTAAAGCCTTGTGATGGTCTCTCTTGATTCACACGCCAAAGGAAACGTGTGGTATATCAAAGCGATCATCTCTTGTGGGTCAAGCCGCACAACCTCTGCAGAGTGTTAAAACTATTCGAATAGCCGTGCCCACGGTCAAGGGCGAGCAAGGTGTGTTTTCACATGGTAGATTTTGGTTTTGATTTTAAAAGAGTAATTTTGGGAACCGGGAGCAGTTGGGACTCTGTAGTTTCGCACTAGAGCCGCTAGGCGCCTAGAGCCCTATTCTCAAAACCTTGGCACTAGAGCCTTTATGCTAGTGGTTGGTAGCTAGAACCTCCACTAGTAATACAATTAATTTATTTATTGAAACTGCGCTTGTCAAATGTGCTTTATGAAAATTGTTTTGAACTTAAAAATTTGCTTTGTGCAAAAGAACCATATAAGCCTCATTTGTCAAAGCTATGCATATGCATGTTTCCCAAGACTCATGAGTACTTTATGTACTCACATGCTACACTCATAAATAAATCTCGAAGCCTTCATCGACACTGAGGACTACGACTACTTCGCTTGTGGCTTTGACGAAGGACACCGAGTACTAGGTTGTGCTCCCATCGAATGCCGGTGGGCACTTTGATGGGCCACTACTCGGAGTTTAATTTTTGTTGTTTCACGTCAGAAGACTCAAGGTCTTTCGACCTCTTTTGTAATAAGTGGCCATAAGGCCGGTACTCAGTTGTTTATTAATGTTATTCGTGATTCGAATTTGTTATCAACAATGTTTCCACTGTGTGCACTAGCTACTGATCATGGGACTGGTGCAGTATTACACAGAGGGTTCGGGTTCAGAAATTCGGTCCCGACAAATATGCTAGATGTGAAACGTCTCAACAATCTAGTCTATGTTCAATTCAATTTAAGATTGTTGAGCAAAAAAGAGAAAAGCAATGTGAAGAACATCGATGTTATTCTAGCTTCGGATGCTACACAAGCTCAAGGGTGGATAATTGAAGGTGGTGATGATGATCAAGATGTTGAGGCCATTGATGAAGCATCTGGGGCTAGTGAAGCCATACAACCTCATAGGAGCACAAGAGTGAGAGACCTCTATGAAGATGATTTCTCGTCCGATTCCAAAGAGGATGTCAATGAGGGGGAGGACGACATTGAGTTCGAGTCCGACCAAGAGGAAGTGGTTGTTACTAGGAATTATGAGGAGGAGGACAAAGACACTAACTCATGATTGACAGATTGAGTCATCTTACCAATTCATCAAAAACTATATTAGTATTTTGCTTGTTATGTGGAGTTGGCACTGTCATGTTATGAACTTATGATATTTTGATTATTTTCAATGTCAAGTCTTTGAGATGTGTGGCTGCATATGTTTCATACTATCATTCATTCATGATTCATCATTCATTCATTCATTCTTTTACACAAGTACACAACACAATAGCAAAATAACTCATCATTGATTAAATATGCAGGTTTACATCATTATTTGATTACAATACATACATATTTACATCAAGCTCTTGGAGCCTTGGAGGGGAGATAATATACATGACTATATCAAATTGCACATGTCTTTGCTTCTTCAGGTAATTTTCCTTCTATCTTGCTCAATTTTATGTCTGATGCTTGCTCAATTCATCAAATTATTCTTGTTGTGGGCTTATCTGCACCGTAGCCAAGCCGACCGCTTGGGCACCGCCTAGTCACCGCCTAGGCACCGCCTAGTCCGCCTAGGCGCTAGGCCCCGGGCCACCGCCCGCCTAGCGCCTAGCGC
The DNA here is from genome assembly GCA_036346255.1 of Ampelocalamus luodianensis. Taxonomy (NCBI): domain Eukaryota; kingdom Viridiplantae; phylum Streptophyta; class Magnoliopsida; order Poales; family Poaceae; genus Ampelocalamus; species Ampelocalamus luodianensis. The sequence goes on along the minus strand of CM070633.1, from coordinate 33,239,441 downwards.
TTTCTTGAACCTTGCTTAAAAGTAATCTAGCAATAATGAATCAAATAGTTCTCATGGCAAATAATCATGTGTCTGAAGTATAAAACTATCCCATGTGCGCTAGTCCCTCTCAACCGTGACGCCCTCAACGTTCACCTAAAAACAACAAAAGAGCAAGGGTGAGTCCAAGACTCAGCAAATACATCAATATACAACGAGCAATAATAAATCAACAATATTCAATAACTTCATTGTCATCACATGTCCTTATATTAATATTCTAATGCCATTCTCTTCTCTTAGTTTTCACCCGCATTCATCTCATGTCTCAATGCAACTCTATTCTACATGTCCACATACACTTCTTTCGCGTATACCGGTATAGCATGAGTGAACGCTCGCGACAACGTTCACTCTCAAGCCCGCTCCTCCTCGAGGATCTGGGACCTCCTCCACTCCCATGGAGTTGTGATCAATCATGATCACCTGCTCATATGCAAAGATGCTTATGAATGCAAAAATGCATAATTTCATCATATTCATCATATCCAATTTTCCTCATGTTCGTCAACAAGATATAGTCATACCATTCCATTGCTTGCAATTTAAATATAAATAAAAGCACAACAATAATAGTAATGAACAATAAAGAAATACAGAGACAAATCATTGATCGTTGTCTACCATGCACTTACCTTTACTAGTTGCGACGCACGGTTTGACTAGAAGATGGCAACAAGCACGATGTCTCCCCTACATTAAACACTCAAATTTCAATACAAGCTACAGTATCATAAAAACAATAATTAATTGACATCGCTCCTACACGTCCCCCAAAACCACAACGCATCCTTAATACCGAATAATCACCCCTTGCTGTCTTGGTACTAAACAGGTGTAACTTTTGACTCACAAGTCCGATCATGGCAAACCACCCCATTCTGGAATCTACACAAAATTCTCCACATTTTTCTTAGATTATTGTGATTTCTAATTAAATCATCTAACCCCTCGTTTTTTTATTCCAGAAGACCGATCTGTCATCTTCTAGACAGCGAGCCTTACTAAATTCATAACTTGAAAAGTACTCGTCCGCTCAACATTCTTAGATACTCCATGGAAAGATACCAAAATTAGCTACAACTAACTAGTAGATGACATTCCCAAAATTCGACATTAAGATGCCCAAAATAATCGTATAACAGAATAGCAAACTAAACAGACCTAATAATTGGCCCCTCAACTAGAAAATTATAAAACCTCTCTCTAATCTCGATTCTAATATCTAATTAAATATCTCTCTATCTACTGTTCAAGGCAGCATGCATCCATACAAAGCAAAGTTACACTAACAGTAAATTCCTAGCGCTACTTGCACAACTAGTAGCCGCATGCATTATTTTCTAGCACTAGCAGCCAATGTAAAAGTTGCATCATAACTAGTCACAACACTAAAACAGCCTATGGCATGAAATTAACTAATCACGTAGTATGACATGCAATGCATCTCCCATTAACTAATCTTTGTAGTACACCATTAACTAGTCATAGTAGTACACCAATAATTAGTCAACTACTAATGCCACCGTTGCATGCAAACAAAAGACCTTGCACTACTAGATGATGTCTAGTACTAGCAGCTAGCCATACTGGAAAGATCTAACGTTTGTTGTTCCAGCATGCATGCATACATACCAATGCTACGTGGCCAATTAGTAAACTATCAATTAAAGCAGCATTATCTAGCCCAATCCATCACAGCCAAAAGCAGCCAATCGCAGCCAAAAAGGTCAAGCGGCAAACCTGCACACGCCACTGACACGGCAGGCGATGGCCGGCACACGCATGTGGGCAGGTGTGTCCACGCTGACGCAGGCAGGAGTCGGGCGACGCTTCTTGCGCACAGGTAGGTGCCAAAACGGGCAGCAGGTGGCCAGGCGATCAAGAGATGGCGGCGCACGGAGCAAAAAGAAAGAAAAGACTTTAGGGTTTCTAGAATCAACTCTCCCCACGATCCTTTTATTCCGGCACGAATCAACTCCTCTCTAAAACTTTAAAATATTCCGTTTTTACGTATCCCTTTTCGTCTAATTACACATAGGCCCTTAAGGGTTAATTTCAGGATATTACATGTTGATTTTTGTATTTTTGGTTTGCTTCGTCACTTCCGTTTGGACTATTCGGTACACATGACTCAGGGCGGCAGGTGCCAGTACTTTTAGTGGGCGGACTCTGTTGGTGCCGTGGTGGAAAGAGAAGTTTAATATCCACATGTAGCTCTATTTGGTCTAATGTTGAGCATGCCACCTGGAGACGAGCGTCTGGACAGGATTCTTGACCACCTGAAGTGGCCCGAGAAACTTGTGTGTGTGTGTCCTACTATTAATATGTGCAATATGTATGTAGTAGTTTTCGTACACTACACAAGGGATTCAGACAGAATTGACCACACCCTCAAATACCACCTTTTCAAACCGAAATGACCAGACCATCACTTGGCACCTTTTTAGACCAAAATGACCACACTCAGCAACACCACCTTTTCAAACCAAAATGACCACACTCTGCCCAAAATGACCACACTCAACAACGCCACTTTTTCATACCAAAGTTACCACACTCTAGCATGCCATCTTTTCAGACCGAAATAACCACAATCTGCCACACCACCTTTTTAGATTGAAATGACCACACTCTGTCGTGCCAGATTTTCAGACCGAAATGATCACACTCTGTCATGCCACGTTTTAAGATCGAAATGATCACACTCTGCCACTCTGCTATGCCACATTTTCATATCGAAACGACCACACTTTGCTTGACGAGGATCTAATAATCTTGAATTAATTAAATTATTTATTTTAATATTTATTATAGATAATAATATCTTTATATAACCATCATAGGTACCCCTTATCATTAGCTTACAATAATAACGGAAGAATAGGACTATCTAGTGGTCGTAAGCTCTTCTACGGCCACCTTATGATCGTAAGGTCCGCTACGACCACCCTATAATCGTAAGGTTTACTGCGATCACCTTATGGTTGTAAAACTTTCTATAACCAGATCAACCACGACCACTCTATAGTTGATAAACCCACAGACATGAGGACCTAATCGACTAGGGACTATGTACACTACGCTCATTAACGCGTGGTAGTTATACACGTGTTGTTTGTCTCTGACATAACTGCACGTAAGTTTCTTTGTCTCTGGCATAACTGCATGCCGAAGGTGCAAGGGAATGTCTCACTGACAGTAACCGCCACCAACGTGCGCAATCCATCAAGAGTTGAGATGTCTCCTGGTATTTAACAACTGTTATCCCTTTAGAAGCTATATAAAGGGCAATGCCGGTGGACAAAGAGAGAGAGAGAAGAAGAAGATAAGAGATTGAAGTCATTAGTCTTAGTTTCAGTGACTTCTTTCTTATTGTAAACACAGTCAATACAAGAACACATGAGTAGGGCTGTTATTCTCTCCAGAGAAGGCATAAACCTATCTAAAAATTCTCTGTGTCTCCTCATGCATAGTCTCGATTTAAGAAGCCCAAGCATTCATTTCATAAGATCGATATAAAAACATCGACAGTTGGCACCGACCGTGGAGAATTTCTTTTGACAATTTTCTTTGTTTACACTGTAATGCTTCCATGGCAAGGGTGTGGAATGAGGAGAATTAGTTCAACCTCATAGACTACAAATTTGACATGGATGCCTGCTATGACTACGAGCTGAACATAATTTTGTTTGAGGGCAATGCTAATCCTAGGGATCTTTCACCAGGCCCAGGAGATTGCATCCCGAACAAGATTTATGAGGGAACCTTCTTACCAACAACTTTACGCCCAAAGGAGGAGCCGAAGTCCTCACAGGGCAAGGGTCCAAGAGACCATGATCAGAGCCGCCCCACTACAGGTCTTGAACGCAACGAGGTTCCCACCTCCAAGAATTCAATTCAGTCCAAGGCCGTCCGATCTAACACGTCAAGTCCTGGAACGCTCGATTCCGGGGCTCAGCCATCACCTGCTAATCGTCACACTTTGGTTACTCCCACCAGGGATATGGTCGAGCCTACTACAGTTGTGATTTGACCATGTACTTAGAGAATTCACCTTCAACTGGAGACAGATATAACCCAAAATTCCCCTTACTTGAGGGGATTGCTCTAAGTTGTGAGACATTGCCTTTCGACTACTCATCAAGTCAGGAGCACTCAACCGCGAGTGGGGACAACAGCACTCAGGAGGTCTTTGTCCTTCCCACCGATCTTTATCACTCTTTGCAAAACAAGACTGCGGGTGCTTCCCTTCGCTCACACACTTCGGGCGCTTGTGGCAATGGTGAGAACACCTCCGACGACGACAGAAATCTCAATGTTCATGAGCGTGGCCGACATCCTTGAAGTGACCACACTCCACTAAGGGATGCTCTAGCAAACTCAGATATGGACGCTCCTGAGACTATACGGACAAGAAGGATTACAACCCAGAGAATGTTACCTAGGCGGATCCAATACCAGTTGGAAACAGCTCGAGAACTACTCGAGCCAAGAGCTTAGACAAACACTAGGCTACGACCTCTTTTCCCAAGAGATCGCTCAAAGGCTTTGGGATACCATGATAGGGTCGAGCAGTACCGACGACAGCATTCTGATAATCATACTGGAACAACTCCCTCGAATGCCAACTATTCGGAAAACTCTCCTCGTGGAGAACCACAAGATCCCAGATCTGGTCGATCTCGTGAGCACGATGGTGGTTGAAGAAGAAATCGATGAATGCCTCTGACGGTTGGTGATCAACAAACCCTTAGGAGAGGTGGGCAATCGCCACTTCTTCGGAGAAATCTACTTGACCAGATGGAGCACGAGGAGTATTACCCTCGTAGAATTGAGATCTATGATAGATCAGGTCCATTTACCACTGGGTATCGTGATGAGGACATCACTTCGACTAATATGAACACTCCTTTTGCTACTACCATGAATGATGTCCAAGGTCTAATTACTCGGGCACGTGCTCGTCAACTAAATTATCAGGTAAATTCGTTTCTAGGGCTGAGTGTATCACTTAAGAACTCTATGATGCTGCCTAATGGAGATGATTTGCTTGTGCTTAGGAATCTAGGACGAGACAGCAAGGAGTTGATGATATGCAGCAAGGAAGGAGAAGGCAATAACAATGGCCAAAGGAGATGAAGAATTTGTGGCCTCCAACCCAAAGAGTTTCGGCCACCCTTTACTTGGTGCTGCGTCACCTTTTCTTTAGCCTACAAGGCTTGTATCCGAGTCCTATGGGCTTACTTGGCCCGTATGGCCCATATGTGGAACAACACACTGGGGCCTATTACTATTCACATGAACAGTAACATGGCCGCGTGAACAGTTCCCCACCTAGGGTTTCCGCCTCCTAGCCGTCCTCCTCATATAGGAGCCGTCGCCCTTTAGTCCAATTTAGGTTTTTCTTAGATTTTTCTGCCACTTTGCAGTTTCGCCGTTTGTTCGGTTTGAGGAACCCCACTCTGTGAACTTCATTATTATTCGCAATACAATTTCAGATTGCATCTTCTACTCTCTTGCTTGTGTTCTCGATTCGCTTGCAGGAGATAGCATTCTGGCGAGGTCAACCGCTGCTCGACGGTTGATAACCAACGGAGCGTGGTGTAGTGATTGCGAGGGTTCGATCCGCTCGGCCTGAGCCTTTGGATCATCAACGTCGTGTTCTCCACAATCGACATATCAACACCTTTCGGAAGATCGGGCCATACTCACATCAGGTGGTATCAGAGCAAAGGTTGCCCGCTAGGTAATTCGTCCCTTTTAGTTTCGTTACTGTTCATCGTCCTAGAACTCTAGAAAATTAGCCCTACAAAAATAATTGTTCGTCGTGTCTTCCGCTGTCCCATCGCCCCTTGTGCCTTGCAATTTTTGTTTCAGTATTTTGCTTGTTGAATTATTGTTGCATCGTCGAGTCAGTTGCTGGTCTAGTCTAGTTAGAGTCTAGTTCGTCGTTATCTAGTTTGCACCGTGTTTCTTTTGCGTAGCTTCATCTTTGTGTTAAGTCTGCCGCGCCAACCGCCATCGACTGCCGCCGCCACCACCACCACGAATCCCTGCCGCGGCCCACAAAACCCTACCGCGCCCCCCACATCATTCCTTGCCACGGCCACCCCATCCGCAGCCACCCTTGTCGCGGCACCCACTCGCGCCACCCCTCTGTCACAAGCTACTTTGCACCGCCACAGTTTGGCCAAAGAGATTAGGGTTTCGGGCTACAGGGAGAGAGAGAAAAAAGAGAAGTTTGATTTCGGTGTTTAAAAAAAAGGAAAAAAAGAAAGAAAAAAAGGGGAGAAAAAAAATAGAAACAGAAAAAAAAATAGAAAAGGCCCCTCTCTGTCCGAAATTTGAAATCCTATCAAATCTTTTCCAAATCAATTGAAAATTGGTGGAGCCCTTCTTCAGATAGCCACAACATACCACAAACAAATTGGGCACGTTTGGCCCATGGTATCAAAAGATATAGCAGTTTGAATTTGAGGCGAGTATGTTTCCGACACACGGAGTCGGATTTCGACGTTCTTGTGCTCGTTTCGAAGCTATCGACGGCGTGCATCTAAAAATCCGACAAGCAAAGCACTTGTCGCCCTCCAAGACCCCCAAAATCGGCCATCTTTAGCCCGGAAATTGCGTCGCAAGTTTTCTGTTTTCTGTTTTTGGCATTTCTTTCGGTCTTCCCTTTGGAATTTGGGGTTCGTCCAGTTGAGAAAGTTATAGATCTCGTCGAAACCTTTCAAACGAGTATATATAAGCTATATAAAAATTTGCCTTTTCATCGTTTGAGACTAGCTGTTGTATCTGCTCAATCTAGAGGGTTGTTCGCGTTTTTACCGATATCGCTCTTTTGTGCTCTACATCGCGCGAATAATCTTGTGCCCTTTGAAAGAAGTTTGAGTAGTGTGCTAGCGTCTCTCCTAGCACTTTTTGTGAGGCTCTCCTTTGCTTACATCAAGTCACATTGATCGTTCCATGTGCGTACATACACTTCTTTGCATAGGACTTTGATTAGCTAGCTGTGATTAGGCTAAGATCGGCAGCTTTTGACGAATACTTTGAACAATCTTTCAACTTGCATTTACTGATCTGATTATTGTTGATCATTTTTCTACCATATTGTGCCTTCTGAGCTCCACCTACTCTTGATCAGAACAGGTCTCCTCTTGCGATCGCACTCCACGCCGACACTCAGATCACGAACCACCCACCTACTGTACTCACCCATCGCTTGCTTTGGTAAGAACACTTGTAAGAGTGTGGTAAGACGCTTGAGAGTGTGTGATTCCACCTTCCATCACCTAGTAGTTGATAGGGATAATACCTTTGTGTTGTCCTTTGTTTCCTACTAACCATGGCAGGGGAGACGTCTGATGAGAAAGAGTGTGCGTTAAAGGGGGAACTCATGACGCTTTTGGATGAACAACTCGCTACCATTAATGAGGACATTGATGTAAAGCTACAGCTACTACAATCGCATTACATACGCCAATCAACGATAGTATTGCAGCGCTCACCACACGCCTTGAAAGAATGGTGAATCAGCCACCAAACAATGGACCCGAGTATGAACATGATGCAGCCCAAGATCTTGAGGTGGGAGATGATAATGAGAGGCGAAACCGTGATGCTCAAGATGCACGTCTACGGCACCGCCTGCAACACAACCGTCATGGTATGAGAGATAATAATTTTCAGCACCACAATGTTCGTGTTAATGATGACCCATTTGCTAAAGTTAAATTTACCATACCATCTTTTACGGGTGTCTATGATGCTGAAATTTATCTAGATTGGGAGATGACAGTTGAACAAAAATTTAGTGCCCATCTAGTTCCTGAAGTGCATAGAGTTAGGCAAGCTACTAGTGAATTTAAAGATTTTGCTATTATTTGGTGGAATCAAGTAGTTAATTCTGGCTTAACACCTGATACATGGGATAGATTGAAGGTAGCTATGCGTGCTAGATTTGTTCCTCCTGCTTTTAAACGTGATATGCGTAAGAAATTGCAGCGCTTAGACCAAGATAATAGATCTGTCGAGGAATATTACCAAGAATTACAAATAGGCATGCTGCGTTGTAATGTTGTTGAGGATGAGGAGGATAAGATGGCTCGTTTTTATAGGGGCTTAAGGCGTGAAATTCAGGACATAATTGATTACAAGTACAATGATATCAATAGGTTGTTCCAGCTTGCTTGTTTGGCAGAAAAAGAATTGCAGGGAAGACAACAAAGGACTAGGAGCCACTTTGGAAGTACGTCTGCATCGAGATCGACGCCGGGGCAAGCCAAGACAGCCCCACCTCCTGCTTTCTGGTCTGGTGCCCCCTCCATGAGTAGGGCACGTTCAGCAACACCACCACCACCGTTACGCGCACCCGAGACGAGCAAATTCACTATTGTGCAGGCACCAGCGCAGAGCTCTTCATCAGTTGCTTCCACGGGTCGTACAACGGGGATTATATGCCACCGTTGCAAAGGGATGGGACACGTTATGAAAGATTGCCCCAGTCAGCGAGCGTACATTGCAACAGAAGACGATGGTTACGTAAGTACTAGTGATGTTGAGGATGAATATACTATTGCAGCTAACCTTGCAGGTAATGATGATGATCAAGAGGAGGACAAAAGCGATAGGGAGGAAATTTTAGGTACCGCTGCTACGGAGAATTATAGGACCATAATTGTGCAACGAGTGTTGAGCACTCAAATGGAGCAAGCGGAGAAGATACAGCGCCATAATTTGTTTCAGATGTTCCTCATCGTCAAGGATTGCCGTGTTCATGTTATAATTGACGGTGGGAGTTGTAATAACTTGGTAAGTTTAGATTTGGTCAAGAAGCTTGGCTTGACCACACGTGCACATCCTCATCCATACCACATTCAGTAGTTCAACAACAGTGGTAAGGTGAAGGTAACACAATCTGCGAGAGTGCATTTTTCCATTGGTTCCTATCATGATGCTGCTGATTTCGACGTACTGCCTATGCAAGCTTGCTCACTTTTATTAGGTCGTCCATGGGAATTTGATACTGCTGCAACTCATCATGGTAGAAGTAATAAGTACTCTCTTATGCACAAAGGAAAAAATAATAATTTTGCTACCTTTGACACCTGTTGAAATTGTGCAATGTGAAAAAGAGATAGATGCAAATGAGAGGAAAGAATATGAACATGAATCTGAAAATCAGCAAGTAGTGAAGAACATTTTCCCACCTAAGAAAGAGAAGTTGGCACCTAGTTCTAGAACTGAGAGAATCAAATTAAAGGGTTGTGTCATGCTTGCAACCAAATCTGATCTTGCTGAAATTGTCGATAATGATATGCCATGTTATGCTTTGATATGCAAAGATACTTTATTTTCACTTGATGATATATCTAGCTCTTTGCCGTCTGCTGTCACTAACCTTTTGCAGGAGTATGCGGATGTGTTTCCAGCTGAACTACCCCCGGGACTACCACCTATTAGAGGGATTGAACACCAAATTGACTTAATTCGGAGCGACTTTGCCAAACCGTGCGCGCGATAGAACCAATCCGAGGAGACTAAGGAAATTCAACGACAAGTCCAAGACCTTTGGACCGAGGGTATGTACGAGAAAGCCTTAGTCCTTGTGCTGTTCTCTGCTCTTTTGGTTCCTAAGAAAGACTAGAGTTGGCGATGTGTGTTGATTGTAGAGCCATTAATAATATCACACACGTATCGCCATCCTATTCCTAGGTTGGATGACATGCTAGATGAGTTGAGTGGTTCTATTATTTTCACAAAGATTGACTTCATGAGCTGGTACCACCGATTAGAATGAAATTGGGAGATGAATGGAAAATAACGCTTAAAACTAAGTTCGGGCTATATGAGTGGTTAGTGATGCCTTTGGTTTAACTAATGCACCTAGCACTTCATGCGCTTGATGAACGGTTTTGCGTGTTTTCATTGGAAAATTTGTGGTGGTTTATTTTGATGATATTATGATATATAGCAAGTCATATGAAGAACACCAATCATTTACGTGTTGTTTTTAATGCTTTATGAGATGCACGCTTGTTTGGTAACCTTGAGAAGTGCACCTTTGCACCGATCGAGTATCGCTTCTTGGCTATGTTGTTACTCCACAGGGCATTGAAGTTGACCAGGCCAAGATCGTCGCTATCCAGAGTTGGCCGCCTCCTAAAACGGTCACATAAGTGCGGAGTTTTCTGCTCACTGGATTCTATCGGCTTTGTTCGGATTTCAGCACCATCGCCGCACCACGAATGAGCTTAAAAAGAAAGGTGTTCCTTTACTTGGGGCACCATACAACAACAAGCTTTGACGCCTCAAAGATAAGTTGATACACGCCCCTTTGCTTCAACTACCTGATTTTTGCAAGACTTTTGAATTAGAATGTGATGCTAGTGGCATAGGTCTTGGTGGTGTGTTAATTCAAGAAGAAAAACATGTTGCTTACTTTAGTGAAAAATTAAGTGGGCCTAGTTTGAACTATTCTACCTATGATAAAGAATTATATGCTCTAGTTCGAACTTTGGAAACATGGCAACATTATTTATGGCCCAAAGAGTTTGTAATACATTCTGATCATGAATCTTTGAAGCATATTCGAAGTCAAACCAATCTGAACTGTAGACATGCTAAGTGGGTTGAGTTTATTGAGTCTTTCCCTTATATCATTAAACATAAAAAGGGCAAAGAAAATATCATAGCTGATGCTTTGTCTAGAAGATATACCATGCTTTCACAACTTGACTTCAAAATCTTTGGATTAGAGACAATAAAGGAGCAATATGTGCATGATGCTGATTTTAAAGATGTGTTGTTTAATTGTCAAGAGGGAAAGGGTTGGAATAAATTTGTGGTGCATGAAGGGTTCTTGTACTGCTAACAAGCTATGCATTCCACCTAGTCTGCTCATTTTTGTTGTTACAGGAGGCGCATGGAGGAGGATTAATGGGTCACTTCGGCATGAAGAAGACCGAGGACATTCTGACCCACCACTTTTATTGGCCAAAGATGAGACGAGACGTCGAACGCTTCATTGCCCGCTGCACCACATGCCAAAAAGCTAAGTCACGACTTAACCCTCATGGTTTATACATGCCTCTTCCTGTTCCAAGCACACCTTGAGAAGATATTTCTATGGACTTTGTTTTAGGTCTGCCTAGAACAAAGAAGGGGAGAGATAGTATTTTTGTTGTCGTGGATAGATTCTCTAAGATGGCTCATTTTATACCATATCATAAAAGTGATGATGCTACAAATGTTGCTGATTTGTTCTTTAAGGAAATTGTTCGCTTGCATGGTATTCTGAATACGATAGTTTCCGATCGTGATGCTAAATTACTTAGTCATTTTTGGAGAACTTTGTGGGCTAAATTGGGGACTAAGCTGTTATTTTCCACTACTTGTCATCCCCAAACCGATAGACAAACTGAGGTAGTCAATAGAACCTTGTCTACTATGCTTAGGGCTGTGCTTAAAAAGAATTTAAAAATGTGAGAAGAATGTTTACCTCATGTGGAATTTTCTTATAATCGTCACGCATTCTACCACAAAGAAATGCCCTTTGAGATTGTTTATGGTTTCATCCCTCGTGCACCTATCGACTTGTTGCCTCTTCCAGCTTCGGAGAAGGTAAATCTTGATGCTCAACAACGTGCTGATTTGATACTTAAGATGCATGAGACAACTAAAGAGAACATTGAGCTTACGAATGCTAAATATAAATTTGCTGGTAGTTAGGGATGCAAGCATGTTACTTTTGAACTTGGTGATCTTGTGTGGTTACACTTGCGTAAAGAGCGATTCCCTGAATTGAGAAAGTCTAAACTCATGCCTCGTGCAGATGGTCCTTTTAAAGTGCTTGAACGTATTAATGATAATGCATATAAGTTAGATTTGCCTGCGGATTTTGGGGTTAGCCCCACCTTTAACATTGCAGATCTACGACCATTCTTCGGAGCGGAAGATGAGCTTAAGTCGAGTACGACTCCAATTCAAGAAGGGGAGGATGATGAGGACATCACTTCGACTGATATGAACACTCCTCTTGCTACTACCATGAATGATGTCCAACGTCCAATTACTCGGGCACGTGCTCATCAACTAAATTATCAGGTAAATTCATTTCTAGGGCTGAGTGTATCACTTAAGAACTCTATGATGCTGCCTAATGGAGATGATTTGCTTGTGCTTAGGAATCTAAGACGGGACAACAAGGAGTTGATGATATGCTGCAAGGAAGGAGAAGGCAATAACAATGGCCAAAGGAGATGAAGAATTTGTGGCCTCCAACTCAAAGAGCTTCGGCCACCCTTTACTTGGTGCTGCGTCACCTTTTCTTTAGCCTACAAGGCTTGTATCCGAGTCCTATGGGTGACTTGGCCCAGAGGACCCATATGTGGAACAGCCACCCGGGGCTCACATTATTCACATGAACAGAACATGGCCGCATGAACAGTTCCCACCTAGGGTTTCCGCCTCCCAGCCGCCTCCTCATAGGAGCCGCGCCTTTAGTCCAATTTGGGTTTTTCTTAGATTTTTCTCGCCACTTTGCGCTTCGCCGTTTGTTCGGTTTGAGGAACCCCACTCTGTGAACTTCATTATTATTCGCAATACAATTTCAGATTGCATCTTCTACTCTCTTGCTTGTGTTATCGATTCGCTTGCAGGAGATAGCCTTCTTGGCGAGGTCAACCGCGTTCGGCACGGTTGATAACCAACGGAGCGGTGGTGTAGTGATTGCGAGGGGTTCGATCCGTTCTGGTTGGAGCCTTTGGATCATCAACGTCGTGTTCTCCACAATCGACACATCAACACCTTTCGGAAGATCGGGCCATACTCACATCGTATCGTCGAGTACGATCATCTGGTGATGTTGACCCTTCTTTCCCACAAAGAAGGCGTTATGACACCATTACCGGTTGTCGGGCATTTTTGCCTGATCTTCGAGCAGTTCACTAGCTAGCAAGATTTTGACAAGCTAACATGGAGAAGTTTGATGGGACTCAAAACCCCATCGAATTTCCTTACATTTATACCACTGCAGTTCGAGCCACTGGAGGAGGATAGCATGTCATGGCAAATTACCTTTCAATAGTGCTCAAAGGTTCTGCTCGATCGTGGTTGCTGAACTAGCCACCCGAGTCAATCTACTCGTGGCAACATCTCTGTGATCTGTTGCTAGCAAACTTCTAGGGCACATACAACTACCCTGGAAAGGAGGATGACCAACACCAAATGCGACAGGATTCTCATGAGACTTTGTCTCTGTTATGATAAACCATGGAGTTCCTGATTTTGGCCCGATCTTTCGATGAGAAGGTAGGTTCGGTAGTAGTCGCTCAACTCACACAAGCCTGGCTACGAACTCGCAAGGCTCGAAACCACGCAATCGCTGAACTGCTCGACAAGTCGTTATCAACTGTGCACGAATACCCGGTTGACCTGATCACGAAGATCGATTCCTGCATACATCGAAGAAGCACGCAAAAACAAGATAAATAAGCAATCTGAAATTGCGAATAAAATTGAATGTATTGATAAGTGGGGTTCCGAAGAACAATATCGATGTTGATCTCACCGAACAAGAGGACAAAGAATAAAATAGCAAAGCCAAACTTCAATCAACAAAACCCAAAGAACTAAAGGGGATGGCGGCCACTATGTATAGGAGAAAGAGGGAGGGGTGGTAGTACTGTTCATGTGTGAACAGTAACCGTGTCAACAGTATAGGCTCTAGGGTTTCTATCAGAATTACAAGGCCTGCGGCCTAAATAGGTGACGCAACACCTCCTTTCGATGATTACGACACACAGAAGGAATTTGGAGGTGATGCTAGATCCTCTTGAAAGAGGACAAGATAAGCTTTCAATCAAGTACTCGTGGACCTCAAACAGAGTTATTATGTGAAAGTTATGCATGTTTGAAGTCAGGAATGTCTCCGGTTCCAGAACGTGTCACTCTTGCTTGGCTTGGACACAAAGTGACGTGGGAACCTTTCTTGTACCATGACGCGGAGTAGCGGTCATTTCCAAAGGGTTGATATCCTCATCATCCTCCTCTTCTTGTATTTGAGTCGTCCTCGACTCAAGCTCATCCTTCAGTTCCAAGAAAAGCTTCAAAACTTGTAGCAACGCATGCTCATCTTTCTGCAAAATGTTAGCAACAGTGGGTGGCAAAAAAATAGAGAAAAAAGTATAAATTAGAGGTGAGTGTGCATGCATCAAATTTGCAAAGCTATATTTTCTCACAGCATTCAGTTTGCAACTCAATTTGCAAGTATAAGTGAAGTATATAGTAAAATTATTCATCGCTCTAATACCACTTGATGAACCACAGAGGTCCTGATTTTGGCCCGATCTTTCAATGAGAAGATAGGTTCTGTAGTAGTCATTCAACTCTCACAATACTGGCTATGAACTCGTAAGACTCGAAACCACGCAATCGCTGAACTGCTCGACAAGTCGTTATCAACCGTGCATGAATACCCAGTTGACCTGATTACGAAGATCGATTCCTGCATACACCGAAGAAGCACGCAAGAACAAGATAAATAAGTAATCTGAAATTGTGAATAGGAATTGAATGCATTGATAAGTGGGGTTCCAAAGAACAATGTCAATGTTGATCTCGTCGAACAAGAGGACAAAAAATAAAGTAGCAAAGCTAAACTTCAATCAACAAAATCCAAAGAACTAAAGGGGATAGCGGCCACTATGTATAGGAGGAAGAGGGAGGGGCGGTGGTACTGTTCATGCATGAACATTAACCACATGAACAGTATGGGCCCTAGGGTTTCTATCCAAATTACAAGGCCCACGGCCCAAATAGGTGATGCAGCACCTTCTTTCAATGATTGCGGCGTGCACAGAAGGAATTTGGAGGTGAAGCTAGATCTGTTTGAACGAGGACAAGATAAGCTTTCAATCAAGTACTCGTGGACCTTAAACAGAGTTCGTATGCGAAAGCTATGCATGTTTGAAGTCAGAGCTATCTCCGGAGGCCGAACTGGATTCCAAAATGTGTCTAACTTGAACTCTTGCTTGGCTTGGACACAAAGTGACGTGGAAACTTTTCTTGTACCATGATGTGGAGTAGCGGTTGTATTCGAAGGGTTGATATCTTCATCAAGTTCATAAGATGGTTCCACCAGGTTCAAAATACTATTCCTGAAGTTTCTGAGTCTTTTGCCATTAGAGCATTCAAACAGGGAGTCTGAAATCGGAGATTCACAGAAGACATTGCCTTGAAACCTCTGGCTACCATCACTAAACTTTTCGAGATGGTCGACCGCTACGCGACTGCTGCTAAAGCAGTCAAATGGAATTACACGATCGATCGTGATGACAAGGACGCTCGAGGAGTGGGTGAAAGTTTGCACACTATAGAGCTAACATGCCGCTATCCAGGAGCACATCCTGTCATTGTTGCATTGTAACGCACTGCAGTGGCAGAGCTAAGAAATTTCCAAAGCCTGGGCAAGCCGCAAGCTAAATACCTAATTACAGTCTATTGAGAACCGCAGGCATCGGATATTCGGATACACAATTACACATCATGCAAATCCACAATAGTTTTAAAGTAAAAGAACGGATACAATACATCACCTTCTCATTTCTGAAATATTAACAATTCTCATCATGTGCCAACCTAGTAGTAGTAATCAACTAATCATGTTACCAGACTAGGTTACCAGATTTCCTACAGCCCGCAGAAAGTAATCATGTGCCAAGTGCCAACCTAGTAGTAGTTGATTCCATTCAATTTTCCCAAATTAACCAATAAGCAACAAACTTAGCTAAAAATTGAGCCCCAACCCCCAATTATATACTAATGTTTGCTGTAGCAGTGTAGCCTACTAGAAAATCACCCAACATTCCAACAAGCAACAAGCTTTGAAGTTTGAAAGAAGAAGGAACCGAGGGATTAGGGAAGTTGAACCGAGGCGGCCGACTGCCGCAGGCCAAGCCAACCAGGGCACGGGCGCACAGGGAGGCCAGCGGTAGTACGGGCGTGTAGGGAGGCCGGCGAGTGAACTGCACACGGGTTGGACGCGCAAGGGAGCCAACGGTGGTGCAAGAGGAGCTCGACCCAAGGGGAGCGGCACCGGCAGGAGGATCCGGCAGTCGGATCGCCGGAGGAGCGGCGCCATGCGGCCATGGGGAGCTCGAGGCCTGAGCCAAGGAAGGAGCCAAGGAGGAGTGCCATGGTGGGATTGGAGTAAGAAAAATCCACTAGTCCACAAAGGGAGGAGTTCCTAGAGCTCACCTAGGTGCCTGGGTCCCGAAGCCGAAGCTGGAAGGCCCGGAATCACCATCCCGCCGGAGTCGCCACGCCCACGCGTGCGCTTCCGGCTCCCGCCGCTGCCCACCGGAACCACCGTCTCGCTGGAGCCGTCCACCATCGCCGCACCGCATCACTCGCTCACTGGCTCCTGCCGCCGTCGACCAACGCAGGCTGCAGCAGGTCACCGCTTGGCGCTTACCGCTGTAGCCGATGCGCTAGTCAGGTGGGGATTGGGGAACAAAGAGAGAGAGAGAGAGAGCGAATGAGAGGGCAGGCTGCGACAGTGAGGCTTGGTGGCTCGGAGAACGACCCATGTTGCCCAGGCTTAGAGGCCCAGAGCGTGTTGGGCAGGAGGTGTTGGCTTCGGGGCTTAGAAGGGCACGCGTGAGGAACGCCAGGCAATTGCCCAGGCTGGAGGGCCCTTGAATCCGCCAGTGGCACACTGTGTAGCACTATTTGGCACTGTTCGCATCACTATGGCACATACATGGCGCTACCTAGGAGCGCATCATGTCACTGTAGCGCATTGTGTAGCACTATTTTTGGCACTGTTTGAATCACTATAATGCATCACTCCCACAGACTGAGAGCGTGGTAGGAACTTGCAGTGCTTTCCTGTTGTGGTCTGGGAGCACTGCAGGCCCTGCCTAGCCTATTGCGGTGCCATCTTTGCAATTGCATGAGAGTGGGGGCTATTTTTTCTATTACAAATTAAAAACCTGCCAAATCAGCCAAAAACTCCTTCGACGAATGCAAATTAATGGCCACAAAGGGGGTGTTGCCTAACAAACCAAGTAAACTTGATTTCAAATAGCTAGGGATCTCCGCTTGTAAAATCACTAAGGTATTTTGTGCTGACTTCTCTTAGGGCATTCCCAATAATTTGTTACTATAGCTTATTATTATAGGAGAGAGAGGAATTATAGATACAAGCACTCTAATAGCTTGTTCGTAGAACTTGTTACTTAAGGGCTACACAATGAATTTTGCATGGGACCCACATATCATCCTCTCTCTCCCCTTTTCTTTTCATCTCTCCCACTTCCCTTCATCCCCTTCCTTTTTATTGGTTGAGTACTCATGCAAGTAGCAATCATATTCTTTCTCTTCCACCTAAAAAAATGAAGAAGTCCATATAACCCCCTGAAGTATTGTTGTGCGGCCACTTAACCCCCTGATATAAAAACCAGCTATTTAGCCCCCTCACATTGCAAAACCAGGTGACCTAACCCCCATGGTTGTTTTGCTAAGTGGTTTTGCTTATATGGCACTAGGTTTGGTCGGTTTCGCCATCGTGGCTGCAACGTGGTGATGACTTAGCAAATAAAAGTTATAACACTATGATGCCCACATGTCAGCTTCTACACCTTCTTCTTCCTAAATCTCCCGACACTGCATGCACCCACAACACACTCGCTGTCGGGCAGCGCCCACGGTCGCGCCCACACACGACGTGCAACGTGTCCACCGATTAGGCGAGGAAGATGACGACGGGAAAGGGCGAGGAAGATGACGACGGGGCCATGCCACGACGGTGGCAAGGAATATGATGACAAGAGCGGGCTTGAGGACGTCGGAGATGGTTGGATTCGGCCGGATCTGGGTGACTGCAATCGGATCCGTCCAGACCTAGGTGGCGATGAGCCTCCGAGCGGTGGACTATGCGGATGATGACGACAAGCGCGGGCTGTGATAAACGACAAGATTCACGAGGCGACAGAGGACGACGAGCTTCGCAGGTCGCTGACCAGAGAGCAGCGACATCGACGACGAATCGCGACGCGTCAGCCGCCGAATGCCAGGGGGGAGGGTGGAGAGAATGAGTTAGTGAGGGGAGGATGACTGGGAGAGACGAGTTGGGGAGAGAGAGGGGAAGGGAGAAAAAAGATGGCCTCGTGGTGTCTTCTCCAAGCACGACACCTCCTCCCCATACTGGTTCGCGCTCACCACCGTCGTGTGGTTTTGCTTACGTGCCACCTCACCTTGCTGATTAGTTTCCCATATGGCCAAACTGGCCGAACCTAGTACCACGTAAGCAAAACCACCGAGCAAAATAGCTTGGGGGGGTTAAGTCACCAGGTTTTGCAACGTGGGGGTTAAATAGCCAGTTTTTAGGCAAAGTACTTTTAGAAACTGGGATTCAATATGATCAAAGATATAACTTGCCTTGAAAAAGGTCTAAGTACTAGTCTTGGTCTTGAGGCACTTCTTCTTCTTCGAAGATTCCCGAAGTATCGACGTCTATTCACAAACGAAGCAAATAAAAAACAAATAAATAACAGAGGAAAAACAAACTCCAAAAATTAAATAAAAATATCAGATAAATAGATCTCGAATTTAGATGAATTTAGGAATTTTAATGGGATCAATCGGAGTTCGGATGCAAAAGACATGGGCTTTGGAAGTTTGAAATCTAAAGAAAACCCTAAATTAGGATTTATTAGAATTTCTGAATTATTTCTCTAAAGAAAAATCGGATTATTACGCAATGCTACATCAGCACTTGGAATAAAGGAATTAAGATCAATAAAAAGAAATAACTGACATGTGGGACCCACGTGTCATAGACACGGTCCACATGGACTGGGTTCACCGAGGAGATTGGATCTGAGGCTGGCTTGGGTGGCACGCACACACACGTGGATGCTGACACGACGAAATGCGGGCTGCCATCCACTCGTGGAGGCTGAGGTGGATGTGGACGTGGACGGCCATGTGGCACGACACGTCGACTTGACGACGGCAGGGCCTCGGATTCGTACGACACCGGCAAACGGCGGTGCGGCTCCAGCGGTGGGTGGTACCAGAGTGTAGCTGAGGCTAATGCACACTCATTGGTGTGCTCACCGGCGTGAGAAGACGACGGTGGTGTCCAGCGGCGAGGTTCTAGCGGTGGTGCTCCTCGGCTATTGTCGGACAAGACCTCCGGTGGTGCTCCATCGACGTAAAAGGGTCCCTGAGGAAGCTCCAGCAACGGTGATGATGATGGCGCAGACCACGACAGCTAGGCGACGTCGATGGCGGCGCATTTCGAAGAAATCAATCTAAGGCCGAAAACCATAGATGAGGAATTACGACGGTGCTAGGGCTCTAGAGGATCGAGGGCTTGAGGGCTTTTGGTACGGGCCCTCTGGCGATCCCGATGGTCCTATTTATAGGGCTCGGGGCGTCACGAGGAGGCGTAGGCGGCGGGGTTCAATGGAGTTCGAAACAAGCGCGCAAGGAAAAAGGAGATACAAACGGATTTGAAATTCGGTTTTGACCTGAATGGACGCGGAGAGGATAGAGATAAGTTTCGATGCGAAAAGCCGACATGGTTTAGTTGGATAAGCTCTGTTCTCATACGAAGCTCGAGGGCTACAATGGCGGACGCGGCGGACACGCGCGCGGAGACGAAGGTGGCACAGAGGCGACGAAGTGGTGGGGTGGTCCTGAACGGCGTAGATCCCCTGGGGGTGGTCATGGATGGCTGAGATCTATTGAAGGTCTTGGATGGCTTGGATATCATGGGGGTGGTCCTGGATGGCTTGGATCTCATGGGGGTGGTCCTGGACGGTGGAGATCTCTTCAGAAAGGTCCTGGACTTCACGGATTTATTGAGGGAGGTCGTGAGCGGTGGAGATCTATTGAGAGAGATCGTGCGGGAGGACTGGGGGAGGTCCTGAGGCTTGGGCTGAGGGTTGGGTAGGATTGGGCCGGAGCCTAGGGAATTCGGCCCAAGGAGTTAACTGAGATTACTGAGAATTCAAATAAGCAATAGAAAGTAGCAAATGAATTAAGAAAAATTCTAGAAAAATATAGAAAATATATCTGAGCACATAGAATCCAAATAAAATAGTTTTGACACTTGTTGCTGTTGGTATTATTCATATTAAATGATTTTGATATTGAAAGTCCATATTAAGATTTTGAATTAAATTCAAATAAAATCCAAATGGTAAATTTTCTCCCTGCTAACTATCTAAAAGATTTTTAAAGCTCTGAGAATTAGGATGTTACTAACCTTCCCCCCTTAAAGGAATCTCGACCCCGATATTCAGGCTAACTAGGGAAAAGGCTTTGAAACTCGGCCTTCAGCTCTTTTTCACGCTCCCACGTTGCTTCTCCTTCTGAGTGGTTGCTTCACTGAACTTTGCAAAAATGAACAGTCTTGCTTCTGGTGCGGCGTTCTACGACATCCAAATTTTTGACTGGCTGCTCTTTGTAAGTGAGATCCTCTTTCAAGTCAATTTATTCCAACGGGGCTTGTTCTTCTAGCACACGAAGACACTTCTTCAACTGCGAGACATGAAAAACATCATGTACTCCTGCTAACGACTGTGGTAGCTCCAACTGATAAGCAACTTCTCCACAGCGATCCAAAATCTTGAATGGACCAACTAATAAGCAGCTTCTCCATAGCGATCCAAAATCTTGAATGAAATCCGAGATAGACTCCATGAGTGACAATCAGGTTTGGAATCTGGTCGATCCTCTTGATGGTGTTAAAACCATTGAGTACAAATGGATTTATAAGAAAAAGATTGATATAGATGGAAATGTTCACATTCATAAATCTCGACTAGTCGCAAAAGGATTTCGACAAGTTCAAGGGGTTGACTACGATGAGACTTTCTCACCGGTAGCGATGCTTAAATCTATACGGATAATTCTAGCTATTGCTGCATATTTCGACTATGAGATATGGCAAATGGATGTCAAAACGGCTTTCCTTAATGGAAACCTAAGTGAGGATGTGTACATGACACAACCTGAAGGTTTTGTCGATCCAAAGAATGCTACGAAAGTATGCAAACTTCAAAAGTCCATTTATGGGTTGAAGCAAGCATCTCAGAGTTGGAATATACGTTTTGATGAAGAGATCAAAAGGTTTGGTTTCGTGAAGAACAAAGAAGAACCTTGTGTTTACATGAAGGTTAGTGGGAGCGCACTCGTTATTCTGATCTTATATGTAGATGACATATTATTGATCGGGAATGACATTCCAATGTTGGAATATGTTAAGGTATCATTGAAAAGTAGTTTTTCTATGAAGGACCTAGGAGAGGCAACATATATCTTAGGAATAAAGATCTATAGAGATAGATCAAGAAGGCTAATTGGATTAAGCCAAAGTACTTATATTGACAAGATGTTGATTCGGTTCAGCATACAGGATGCCAAGAAAGGGTTCTTGTCTATGTCACATGACATAAGTCTTAGCAAGAGTCAGTGTCCTTCGACAACTGATGAGCGAGACCATATGAATGATATTCTGTATGCTTCAGATATTGGATCCATCATTTATGCCATGATATGTACTCGACCAGATGTATCATATGCTCTAAGTGTTACGAGTAGATACCAAGCTGATCCCGATGAAGGTCACGGACACCGTGAAAAACATTCTAAGTACTTGAGAAGGACTAAGGATGCGCTCCTAGTTTATGGCGGTGATGAAGAGCTCGTTGTAAATGGTTACACCGATGTAAGCTTCCAAACCGACAAAGATGATTATCGTCGCAACTGGTTATGTATTCATTTTGAATGGAGAAGCAGTGAGTCGGAAAAGTTCCAAGCAAGGGACGGTTGTCGATTCTACGACGAGGCCGAGTACATTGCGCTTCAAGTCGCGAAGGAAGGTGTTTGGATAAGGAATTTTATTGCTGAATTGGGTATGGTTCAGTGCCTCGCCCAATGGATCTCTAGTGTGACAATAATGGAGCCATTGCGCAGCTAAGGAGCCTAGATCCCATCGAAGACCAAGCATATATCAGCGTTACCACCTTATTCGCGAATTGGTGGATAGAGGAGATGTTAAGATATGCAAAATCCATACGGATTTAAATGTTGTCGATCCGTTGACAAAGCCTCTCACACACCCAAAGCATGAGGCGCACACAAGAGCTATCAGATTAGATACTTAAATGATTGACTCTAGTGCAAGTGGGAGACTGTTGGAAATATGCCCTAGAGGCAATCATAGAGATGATTGTATTTCATTATGTTCATAACATTTGATAATATGTTATCTTGTTCCTTGAATGAATCATCAGTTATATAGATCAATGAGTATGTGACTTGTTGGTGAAACTCTTTATCTTATATGATGTCGTTCTAAAAGTATCCCTGGTCGAATGTCACTGGTCGGAACACCAGTGACTCTACGACTAGTATATGTATTGATTGATGACCATGTTTCACCGGTCATGGATATAGAGATATCAAATCAATAATGTGGATACATGTTAGAGAACATAGTGTTGGATAAGACCCACCTTGAGACACTATTGAGATTGTTATGATTCTATGTGTCGTTAGTTGGTCTCAAGCAATGATGATGTATAATCCTTAGACCGAGATCAAGATGGTTTCCTTCATGTGTAATAGCACTCTTAGGGGTTGCCAAACGCTACTCCGTGAATCGGGTAGTTATAAAGGTAGCTTTCGGCATGCTATGAAACATGTGGAGGAA
The DNA here is from genome assembly GCA_036346255.1 of Ampelocalamus luodianensis. Classification (NCBI taxonomy): domain Eukaryota; kingdom Viridiplantae; phylum Streptophyta; class Magnoliopsida; order Poales; family Poaceae; genus Ampelocalamus; species Ampelocalamus luodianensis. The sequence goes on along the minus strand of CM070633.1, from coordinate 33,216,670 downwards.
TGTGACTGGTCGGATATGGATTTGCCCTCCTAACATAACGGAGAGATGTCTCGGCCCTCGTTGTGGTCGAATAAAAAAGTGCATGGCCATGCCACTAGTGGTCGGGTGTCGACCACATGAAGTTATTCGACACTTGATCGAAAGTATTGAGCAGTCTATGGATGACATATTATCTCACCCGAATTCAACCGGATGTCGTGAGGCAAAGGAGAATACACAAGAAGGTCGCTCGCTTGCCGTGGTTGTAGATCGTCAAGTCGATGGAGATGCGACCATCAAGACTACTCAACATAATCACTAATCGATCGTAAGGAGTTGCAAACCGTCGTAGTTAGATACTAATCGGTCGTAAGGAGTTACGAACTGGTTATAACTAATTATGAACTGGTCGTGACTAAGTACGAGCTGGTCGTAAGTGATAAGGACCTAGTCGTAGATCATATTGCATTAAGGTTCGTCCAATATATTTTGTGTGTGTTCGGGAATCGTTATGTGCCGCTAGGTACTGGCTGACGACTCGTGGATCGGGAAAGAGTTTCCGAGTCACAACCGATTACACATGAACCTATAGGGTCACACACTTAAAGGGCTAGGATTTGATTTGGATGGTGATCCGAATTCTTATAGGCCACGATATATAGAGGAGCGGTGGCATGGGGTATGATCAATCAATCTTTCTGGAAGAAATCCCGAAACCCTAATAGCCACGCTCTCCTCAACCACGCCGCCGGCGCTAGCACTCCTGCGCGTGGTGTCCCTGCCCCGTACGTGTGGATACCTTGGAGGTGCTGTGGCGAAGCATCAGCACTAGGACGATCCGCGACTCACGACGTTCATCGGAGTAGGAGGAGAAGGCGTGTGGCAAGTACGACTATGACTGCTTCAACTCGCTACATCGACTCTACTTCCGCTACGGGTCGGCGCGTCTAGTGGTAATTTCGTGATCTATTACTAGCGGAGGTTCCTTGGTTGCGCGGTAATTTTTTTGTTTGTGCTATCGTAGCCTTCCCGCGATCCTACAAGGTGAACTGAGATCCTCAATCTGACACTATCTTCTTGAGCACACCATGCAAACTGACAATTCTTGACATATACAGCTCGGCACGGCGGTCTCCTAAGTAAGTGGTTTTGACTGGCAAGAAGTGAGCAACTTTAGTTAAGCGATCAACTATTACCCAAATCGAATCGTAACCCGATTGAGTTCTGGGTAAGCCGGTAATGAAATCCATTCCGATCTCTTTCCACTTCCATTCTGGAATCTTCAAGGGTTGCAACAAACCTGCTGGTCTCAGATGTTCTGCCTTTACTTTCTGACATACGTTGTATAAAGCAACGTATTCTGTGACTTCTCGCTTCAAATTTGGCCACCAAAACTTATTCTTAACATCCTGATACATCTTAGTACTTCCAGGGTGAATCAAATACTTTGAGTCATGGGCTTCCTTTAATATTAGCTGTCTTAGACCATCAACATCTAGTCATCTCTGGTGAAATCTTTAAATTTTCCTTCTGCCATTTTGAGCTTGATGTTTGACAGCACGAAATCCTTCAGTTGGCACTCCCGAATCTACCTCTCCAGAGTAGACTGTACCTCCAAACTGGCCACCAATCCCTCAGATACAACTTCTAGCTTCAGCTTCTGAAATTCTTCATAAAGTTCTGGGCAACTTTCCTTTACCTCCAAAGTATTATAGTAGCTCGTACGACTCAAGGCATCTGCAACTACATTGGCTTTTACCAGGATGGTAGTGGATTCCAAGATTATAATCCTTGATCAATTCCAACCATCTTCTCTGTCTTATGTTCAAATCTGATTGTGTGAAGATATACTTTAGACTTTTCTGATCTGTGTAAACTTCACAGCGATTATCGATGAGGTAATGATGCCAAAATCTTTAAAGCATGCACTACGGCAGCTAATTCCAGATCATGGGTAGGATAATTCTCCTCATGAGGTCTCAATTGCCTTGACGCATAAGCGATGACTCTTCCTTCTTGCATCAGGACGCATCCTAATCTTAGATGCGAAGCATCACAATAGATATCAAAATTCTTTCGAATATCTGGCAGAATCAACACTGGTGCTGAAGTCAAACGTTTCTTAAACTCTTGGAAACTCTCTTCACAAGCTGGGGTCCAAGTGAACTTTTTCTCTTTCTTCAACAACTTCGTAAGAGGCTTAGCAATCGTTGAGAATCCTTCGATGAAACGACGATAATATCCTGCCATTCCCAAGAAACTATGAATCTGAGTTAGATCTTGGGCTGCTCCCAATGTAACACTGCTTTAACTTTACCGGGGTCAACTGCTACTCCCTCGACTGTCATCACATGACCAAGGAAACCAGCTTCCTTCTTCCAGAAATCACACTTGCTGAACTTGACATACAACTAATGTTCTCTGAGTTTTTTCAGGATTAACCTCAGGTGTTTGGCGTGTTCCTCCTCCGACTTGGAGTAAACCAAAATATCATCGATGAACACAACTACGAACTTGTCCAGGTATTCCATAAATACTTTATTCATCATGTTCATGAAATATGCAGGCGTGTTAGTCAGACCAAAGGATATGACTAAGAACTCATTATGTCCATACCGTGTTGAGAAAGCGGTCTTCGGGATATCCTTAGGACAAATCTTCAACTGATGGTAACCTGACCGTAGGTCGATCTTTGAGAACACTCTGGCTCCTTTCATCTGATCAAGCATATCATCAATTCGGTGCAGCGGGTACTTATTCTTGATGGTGACCTCGTTAAGAGCACGATAGTCGATGCACATTCTCATGCTTCCATCTTTCTTTTTAACAAACAAAATCGGTGCTCCCCATGGCGACAAACTAGGTCTTACAAAACCTTTCTCAAGGAGTTCTTCAATCTGCTTCTTCATTTCCACCAACTCATCGGCTGGCATCCGATAGGGTCTCTTTGAAATTGGTGTTGTTCCTGGCACTAGATCGATGACAAACTCGATGTCACGGTCTGGTGGTATTCCTAGTAATTCTTCTGAAAAGACATCTGGATACTCATTGACGATCGGCACATCTTCCAACGACACGGTCTTTAGACTGTTGATTAGCAGATGTCCATCATGAACGGAGGTGACTAGAAATGCTACCTTGTTTCTCTTGGTATCTTCAATTGTTACGGCTCACCGGCCACAATCTAACACAGCCTTGTGCTTGGATAACCAATCCATGCCAAGAAGGACATCTATGGTTTGGGTGTCTAGAACAATTAGGTTGGCTAGAAACTCAACTCCAGCTATGCGTAACTTAGCTCTTAAACATCTCACTTTAGAACTTAGCTTTGCTCCAAGCGACTGGACTAATAGAGTATGCTTAAGATGCACAACTTCCAACTTATTCTTAGTTGCAAACATTTCATAAACAAACGAATGCGAAACTCCAGAATCAAACAAAACTGATGCAGGTACTGAGTTAACCAGAAACTTACCCAGTACGACGTCTGGTGCTTCCTGGGCTATTTCCAGAGTGACGTGGTTGACCCGATCTCTAACCACAGATTGTGGCGCTCCTCCGGATTGGCCTGTGGCTTGAGAAACTCCTTGATTGTTGCCTGGCGCTGGTGTCTTGGCGGGTGTAGCTCCAAAGTTGAAGCGTACTGGAGTGATTGTTCCCTTTTACGGACACTGGTTGGCGAAGTGACCTGGCTGGCGGCAAGAATAATAAACCCTTTGCACATTATGCTGATTACTTCCTAGGTTGGGGTTGACAGGTGCTGAATTGCGGAAGTTCTAAGCAGCTGGACGAGGTGCTAAAGTTGGTGCAGGTGCTCTGAACGAATTCTGCGGTGGAAACCAGTTGAGTTGTGGTGGAACTGTCCTTGTCTTCTGCTGTGACTGATGACTCCCTTGCTGGGCCATCCGATGCTTGCGGTTATCCTCCAGCTCCTTGCGTTTGTCTTCAAGAACAAAAGCTTTATTGACCAAGTCTTGAAAGTCAGGGAAGGTATGAGCGATCAGACCAACTTGTAACCCGATGTTCAATCCCTTCAAAAAGCGACTCTGGCGAGCCTTGTCGGTGGCGACATCTTCTGTAGCATAGCGAGCTAGCTGAGAAAATTTATTAAGATAATCTATCACTGACATTGCTTGAGAGCGCAGAACTCATCCTTCTTCAGATCAATTATCCCTTCCGGCCCATGGTACTGACGGAAGGTTGTGCAGAACTCTTCCCAAGAAATGTTTTGCGGCGTCTCATGCGCTGCGCAGAAGTTCTCCCACCATTTGGCAGCTATGCCCTCCATCTGGTGAGTGGCGTACAGAACCTTCTCATGGTCGCTGCATTGGGTGATCAGTAGCTTCCTTTCAATGACACGAAGCCAGTCATCGGCTTCGACCAGTGAGACATGTCCTGAAAAAGTGGGTGGGCGGGTTCTCATGAACTCGGCGAGCTTAGTTGGTCCCTGGTGACCATGAGCGGCTGGGGATCCATGCTGATGATTGTTGTTGTGCTGATTGTTCATGGCTTGCATCTGATTAATCATGGTATACATTAGCTGAGTCTGCGCTGCCATGAAAGCTCCGAAATTTTGCAAATCGATCGGGGGTGCTTGTGGTGGTACTGCTCCTGCGGCTGGTTGCTTGTTGACTTCTGGTGCTGGGGTACAGGAACCACTTGTAGTAGTCTAGTGAGTCTGAACCATCTGGTGAAGCTCCATGGGTTAGATAAGGTAGCAAGCACAAGATAAGTTAAGGACTAAGCAGGGGATAGGTTAAACCCAACAAACTCAGCTCAAGAGAACTCAAATAAAATGCTTTTATTATTTAAGGTCTTAGCATGGCTGCAACAAATGCCTAAGGGCCTTTGCAGCTCATACTTGCACACAAGAGAAACAACGACATAAGCACACAAACTACCGCCTAAAGGGCGACTCTACTAAACTAAAACTGGCTAAGCCTGACTAAACTGAAACTTAGACAGACTACTCAAGAAAGCCTCCATAGCCACGATGGCGCTCTCGCCTGCTGTAGACCTAAAAGCGAGCCGGCATCCTAGCAAACTGATCCTGATGCCTCGGAACTGGCGCGACAGGAACAGGTGCAGCTGGCTCCTCTGGCTCTGCGGCTTCTGCTTGACCTTTAGGGCCTTCTTCTCTTCCCCCTGGTTGTGCCAGCCGTAGAGGGCTTCTTCCAGCACGGAGATCCTTTCTTCCGCCATTTGTAGGGTGTCGTAGGTGCACTCTAGCTCTGTGTTGACCAAATCCAGAGACTCCTCCTAAGCAGCGGAGAACTGGGCAAAGTGCACCACCGTAGCGTTGCCTTCTCCAACTGTGGACGGGTAGCGAGCTGACAAATCCCCGGCTGCAGCATGAGGGTGGTAGCGAAGACAGTATCTTGAAGCTCATGTGCGTAGATGTGGCAGATCCGAAGCATGGCCAGGCGTGATGACTCCTGGATTCCCACGAGCCAAGTGATCCTTCGAATTGAGATGTTCAAGGGTTGACTCGCCCTGTCGTCTTTCCTGGCATAGATCGTCACACGACAGCTTACTCTGTGATCTCGACCATTCACGATCCAGCTGGTACCATGGTACAACGGATGGTCGAATCTTCCAAGTACTTGTAGTAGCTTCCAAAGCTCGTCCGCAGTTCCTCCATGGCGCTCACCAAAACTCTGCAGAAGAGGCATCTGTCGCAACAGACAAGAGGGTAAGAACTTCTTAAAAACAGTGGGGAGAGGAAAAATTGCAGCAATAGTTGAGTCAAGGGAGATATGAGAGGAGTTAAGCAGTTCAATTGATCTTGCAAGTTAATTTTTGCTTTAGAAAATAATTTAGACACTCTAAGATGGCTGATCTAACTAAGGTCAAGACCTACCGTCAGTATGGCTCTGATACCACCTCTGTCGGGAACCAAAAATACAATTCTGGACCCTCTATGTATACTGCACTAGTCTAGGATCACGCTAGTGCACACAGTGTCAACATAGGCGTATATCGATCCATACAAGCGATTCATAGAGTAAACAGTTAATTTGAATAACAAATAAGGGTTTTGACCTTATGGTCGAGTTTACAACTTATTGAGTCGCGTAGGGCTAACAGAGAATAAATAGCAGTGGAACAGAAATAACTCCAGTGGAAATCCCATCAATCACCACACGCAACCAATTGGGATTCAGACCTTAACGATCAGCAACCTTCGTTGAACTCCTCCTCGAAGGTAGGTTTGGGCACAAGTTTTACAACAAGTGTGAGTACACAACTGTACTCGCAAGTCATACCACATAATACAATTTATAGATGCAGGCTTATTCCAAAGAAACAACTTTTGTGGTTCTTTTGCAGAAAAGCAATATTTGCGATTGAATATAATAATAGATTGAAAGCATAATTCAAAACAAATAACAATAATAATTTGACAGTTATTTTCACAAAGACACAAAACTAAACAGATTATTTCACACAGCCATATGACTTAGATCACATAGCTCCCGTCCCAAGTATTTTATGAAAACTACCCCTCGTGTGAAATCCCCGAGCATATCCATGACCGCGGATGCGGCTATTCGAATAGATTGATTTACACTCTACAGAGTTTGTATACTTTACCCACACGATACGAATAGTGTAGCTAGCACTAATCGTAACAAAATATTTCAGAAACTTCATCTCAACATTGACACTCCCAGTGTGCTTAACCGCTATGCCAATTCTAACACAGTGCCTTGGCATAACACACACCGTTGGACAGGGATGCGACGAATCGTCTCGCGATGTGCACCCTACCACAGCGATACACACCTCTATCCTTGCATAGAGCCTAACCTACAATCTGAGTTGTCAATGCAAAGATTCCATAACTTACTAAGTTAGATCCGTCCCATCAGGCATGTGGTCGTACAGTAAGGCTCAGTTCAATGGTGCACAAAGTTAAGTTCTTAATTGACCAAGGTAAGACATCCAAATCTAACTATGTCACACAGATTAAATCCCATGCACATAGCTTCCGCCATATCACACAGTATCCACCACTTGCCTCAGTCTAAATCCTTTCCCACCCTGTTGGTTAAGTGCAACACATGCTATCACAAAGTAATAGCACACAGTACACACAGTTTTATCACATAGTTCCATAATCACTTAGTCAAGTTTATAATTGCATCTCATATGAGATGGTGACTCGTGGCATGGCTAAGCAATCTAATCGCATCTAACCAACCCACGTTGGTGCTACGATAATACCAACTAAATAAACCAATCTAGGGTGACAAGAGATTATGGCATACAAAGACAAAGTGGATATAACAGATTGGATAATAACTATACCCAAAAATATTTAAATACATACTTAAAGTAAATGCAATAATTTGAAGCAAAGTACTTTTAGAAACTGTGATTCAATATGATCAAAGGTATTACTTGCCTTGAAAAATGTCTAGGTATTGGTCTTGGTCTTGAGGCACTCCTTCTTCTTAGTTTCCCGAAGTATCGACGTCTATTCACAAACGAAGCAAATAAATAAAAGAAATAAATAATAGAGACAAAACAAACTCCAAAAATTAAATAAAAATCTCAAATAAATAGATCTCGAATTTAGATGAATTTAGGGATTTGAATGGGCTCAATCAGAGTTCGGATGCAAAAGATATGGGCTTTGGAAGTTTAAAATCTAAACAAAACCCTAAATTAGGATTTATCAGAATTTCTGAATTATTTCTCTGAAGAAAAATCGAATTATTACGCAACGCTGACATCAGCACTCGAAATAAAGGAATTAAGATAAATAAAAGAAATAACTAACATGTGGGACCCACATGTCATAGACACGGTCCACATGGACTGGGTTCACTGAGGAGATTGGATCTTAGGCTGGCTTGGGTGGCATGCACACACACGTGGATGCTGACGCGGCGACACGTGGGCTGCCACGCACTCGTGGAGGCTGAGGTGGACGCGGACGTGGACGGCCATGTGGCATGACACGCCGACTTGACGACGGCAGGACCTCGGATTCGTACGACACCAGCGAACGGCAGCGCGGCTCCGGCGGTGGGTGGTACCAGAGTGTAGCTGAGGCTAATGCGCACTCATTGGTGTGCTCACCGGTGTGAGAAGACGACGGTGGTGGCCGGCGGTGAGGTTCAAGCGGTGGAGCTCCTCGGCTATTGTCAGACAAGACCTCCGGTGGTGCCCCGGCGACGTGAAAGGGTGCTTGAGGAAGCTCTGGTGACGGTGATGATGATGGCGCAGAACACGACGGCTAGGCGACGTCGACGGCGACGCAATTCGAAGAAATCAATCTACGACTGAAAACCCTAGATGAGGAATTACGGCGGTGCTAGGGCTCTAGAGGATCGGGGGCTTGAGGGCTTTTGGTACGGGCACTCTGGCGATCCCGATGGTCCTATTTATAGGGCTCGGGGCGGCACGAGGAGGCGTAGGCGGCGGGGTTCAACGGAGTCTGAAACGAGCACGCGAGGAAAAAATGAGATACAAACGAATTTGAAATTTGATTTTGACCTGAATGGACGCGGAGAGGATAGAGATAAGTTTCAGCGCGAAAAGCCGGGGTGGTTTAGTTGGATAAGCTCCGTTGTAGTACGAAGCTCGAGGGCGGCAATGGCGACGCGCGGACACGCCGCGCGAGACGGCGGCGCACGAGGCGACGGCGCGGGGTGGTCCTGAATGGCGTAGATCCCCTGGGGGTGGTCGTGGATGGCTGAGATCTATTGAGGGTGGTCGTGAGCGGCACAGATCTCATGGGGGTGGTCTTGGATAGCTTGGATCTCATGGGGGTGATCCTGGATGGCTTGGATCTCATGGGGATGGTCCTGGACGGTGGAGATCTCTTCAAAGAGGTCCTGGATGTCACAGATTTATTGAGGGAGGTCGTGAACGGTGGAGATCTATTGAGAGAGATCGTGCGGGAGGACCGGGGGAGGTCCTGAGGCTTGGGCTGAGGGTTGGGTAGGATTGGGCCGGAGCCTAGGGGATTCAGCCCGAGGAGTTAAAGGAGATTTTAATTAGTTTTCTAATTTAGAAAATACTGAGAATTCAAATAAGCAATAGAAAAATAGCAAATGAACTCAGAAAAATTCTAGAAAAATCTAAAAAATATATCTGAGAACATAGAATCCAAATAAAATAGTTTTGACACTTGTTGCTGTTGGTATTATTCATATTAGATGATTTTGATATTGAAAGTCCATATTAAGCTTTTGAATTAAATTCAAATAAAATCCAAATGGTGAATTTTCTCCCTACTAACTATCTAAAAGATTTTTAAAGCTCAGAAAACTGGGATGTTACAAGCAATTCCTTATTTGTAGCTACAAATTTTTACGACCCCTCGTGGGGGCTTGGTCAATTTTGTAGTGGCATGTAAGAATTTATCTCTTTTCTTATATATGTAACCCTTGTACAGCTCTACGGTGTGACTTTATGTTTTTCATAGGCTAGGTAGGATTGGAGGGCCTCTCATTGATACTCACGGGGATTTTGTTGGCATGAACTTTTATCATGAAGAACAAACTCCGTACGTACCAAGGAATATAATTCAGGATCTCTTGAGGCAGTTTGATGCAAAATGGTACGTCTTCTATGTGTTTTTATATATTTTTGTATGGTATGCAAATGCTTTTCATGGCATAATATTCAGGTTTTAGCTAGGGAAGTACTCTTGCCTGCCTTAAGACTTCTGTGAACAGTTGTATGCACTTAAGAGTTGACAAGCTAAGCCATTTGTGATGCTAGACCCCATTAAGCTGCCATATCTCATTTGCTAAGGTAATCCAATTGTTGTTTTGGGTGTGTTTGCACTAGGCCTAATGCTGCCGAGACCATTGATAACGGTGATCCAAATAGGTATTCTTTCTGAGACATCTCAATACGATTTGTTTACATTGTTTCACATAAATTTATTTTATATATAAAAAAATCACTCAACGACGACAATGGCCAGTGCCCAAGCCATGTTGGTATTACCCGCCACTCTACGAGGAACCGGGCTTGCTAGAGATGCTATCATACGGAGAATCACAGGACCCAGACGAGGTATCATCGAGCCAATCCTTTGGTTGAGGTGGAAACGGATTATCTGCAGTAGCACAAGCTAATGCAGATGAGCACAGTAACATGTATTAGGGTACTGTATCCACCGCATGATCCAAAACGAGGTACTCCACGGTACTAAAAGCACACTAAAATCACTACAACAACCATGCACAGTTTCTACAATATCACTATAGAGTACTGTTTACGGACTCAAATCACAATTCGCACACTATTCTCTCTAGCAACAGACTCAAATCACAATTCGCACAGTATTATATGTAGTAACAGCAAGAATCCGGATCCGGTTGCTGTCACTTATATGTGAATTGTACCGCCATGTTGTACGGTAAATTAATTCGAACCGATGCTAGCTTTGGTGCTATATGGATTGTAATGTTGCGTTGTGTAAGGTAAAACACAGCAGTTTTCACTTCACCATAGTAGTACATGTGTTGGACAGAATTAATCCTGGCGACGCATGCATGCAACAAGCAACTTGAATGGGCATGGCCATGGTATCGTCTTCATCTATATATTTTGCTTGTCTCGGCTCCTTTCTTAAGTAATATGGCTATATGCATGACTGATTTGCTCATACCAAATGTAAGATGATCTTGTGGCACTTTCTTCTTCTTTTTTCTTTCTTTATTTTTTATTTGCATCACAAGGCGCAACAATCAACCATGATTGAGCACTGTGCTCGGCATTAACTTGGTTTGCACTGAATTTAATTTTTTACACAAGATCTGAGAAGGATCAACTAGCAAAGTGCCTAAGATCAGATCCTGATGGCATACCAACACAGCTCAATCTACAGGATCAACTAGTTCACCAGGCGCCAGATATATCATACACATGCATATACATCACTAGGAAGTAGGAACAGAGATCACACTTGAAAAGGGATAGATGCATGCTCCTCAGAATCCCTTCCCATGGGGGTACTTGACCTTGCTACTGGCTAGCAATGGGCGGGAGAGCACCGGAAGCCCCCACTGCGACGAGAAGATGATGGTCGGGCAGATGTCGGCATCCATCATCGCGCCGGCGTGGCGGATCTTGGAAGAAAACTCGGCAACCTTCCTTGGCAGGAGGACCGAAGTGATCCTGCTCCACTTGAGCTTCTTGACATGAAAGAAACAGGGGGAAGCCGCCTTACCGCTCAGAGCCGGCAGCCACCGCCACCTGGTCCGTGGGGCGGCCCCATCGTCCTGGCATTCCAGCCTCTGGTAGTGGAAGAAGCTGGCCGTCCGGCTGCCGATGCCGGCGTCCTGGAAGCCCATCATTGTAGCTCAAGGGAAAAGCTGCAAGGCAAATATATAGACGCTACAACATGGGTGCAGATCATTGAGGACAAGAACAGTAGATAGCACATGGAATGACCCCAAAGTGGTACAATGCTGATAGATTAGAAACATTGGAACATGAGGAAAAGGACAAAGGTTGCCCTAATGTTTGATTCCTTATACCACATGGGTCTAGCCATCCTTTCACATCCATGTCCCTTCCTCATTCAAACCTCTTCCAATTTATTTGATGCACATGCAGTACATCTCGATTATTTATTGGAAAACTTTCCTGATTGCCATGACACTATGACAGCATGGTGTGAACAGTGCCCACCCATGACACATTTTATATGGAAAGAAGGTAAAGTATTGGAACATAATTTTGTTTCTTGTTCCTTTTTAATGACTTGTCAGTTGTTACTCAATCAGTTCTGTCTGCCATTGGAATTACCAGGAATCTTTGCAATGATGGGCAACAAAAACTCAAAAAATACTAGTTTTGTCAGATAAAATATGACAGTACAAGAGAAGATCATGGAGAATTCAAAATTTCAGAGGAAAAGGTAACGTAATCCAGAGATAGGGTAACTAATAAGACTCCACGAACAAGTACTTCTATGAGTTTTCAAGAGTAGAAACAGGGTCTTCTATTCAATGTAAGAACTCAAAAAAGAGAGATGCAATCAAGTCGAAACTGTCACAGTGCAATAAAAGAATAAGAAACAACTAAACTAAGACTTCCACTCTACCAGTATGGAGCCCAGTACATGTCTGTATTTCCTTCAACAATCATAGGGCTGTGCTAGTCTATTTAAACGAGAATTTCCAAACCTCCCTAACATTGGATGATCCATCAGCAACTTAGCGATCAGGTCAGATTGCATGGCTCCTAAAGAACAAACAAAAAAAATACCATAAGACATGCAACTGTAAAACGAAATCCACATAATGTATCCAAAGAAATTGTGTATTTTAGTGTCAATAGCTGGTCTACAGTTTTGGCATGTGATATATTAAACATGGATAGTTTAATCATCACCTCCACATGCTCGATGCTAATTTCATTAATTTAAAACACCTGTAATTGATGCTTGCCTTCAAGGTAACAAAGCAACACTTATACCCTAGATGGAATCTTGATATACAAATTTAATATAAACAACATGTAATGTGACACAAACAGAGGAAAACACGAAACATACATGACCACTACATAAAAATTAGGGATTTTTCCTCCAATCTTGCCATTAGAAAAAAATGGATCTTGATGGTTAACAAAAATAGAAAATAAAACGTACCATCTTCTGTAACCAAGCGTAGAAATTGCCTTGTGCCACCACCTACACCAAAGTAATGTTTTTTTCCCACCATGTAAACTACACCACCAGGGTAATGTAGGCACTGCAAAAGAATTTTGGTATGTAAGCAACAATGAATATTCAGCAAATTGGAGTAAATCAGTAGAATAAAGAAAATCCAGCAAAAAGAAGATTTTGGATGTTGACCTTCTTGATGAGCCTGTAGAGATTAGGAAGTGAAGATAATGCGTAGACAGTCTCAGCCATCAGGATGATATCATAGCTATTATACCCTTCATTTTCTGTATGACTGTTGGTCGTTTTATTCTTGTCAGCATCTCTGCAAAGAAGCAGCATGTCAATTTCACTCCAGTCACCAGCAAAGAAACCAACACTACTAGATGTAAATGTTCCTTGAGATGATTCCTTGAAAAGATTAACTTTTACATTTGGTATGGTGAGGCATCTAAGAACCTCAGCATTGAAATCTTGGAAGTGAACTAGACCAGCACCCTGACAGTTTGAGCTTTTGAGAAATCAATATAGTTGAGGAATTATTTACAAAATGCCACAGGGGAGAATAGATCAATACCTTAAGACCTGCAAAGATGCCAGGGAGGCCATGTCCACATCCCAACTAAAGAATCACAAAGTAGATAATGTAAGCAGCTAGTTGAATACACATCATTTTCTTAGCTTACAACTATTTGTTTCAATAATTTTGTTGAAGAATTGAAGTACTTAGTTATTTAAATATTGTGCTCAGAGAGAAAGATTGCACCTAGAAAACCTGGGCTTAGTGACTTCAGTAGAAACAACATCTAACTATTTAATAGAATTTCCAATTGTACACGAAATATTAATAAGACATATCACCTTAGAGAAAGTATCCCACCTCTAGTACACGTTTGCCTTCCACAAGCAATCGATCATCTTTGATGTCTGAATTTAGGGTCATCGCCTAGTCTAATGAACTTTCCCATAGCTTCAACCCATCTAATGCCCATGGATATACTCAGGTTCACAAAGGAAAATAATATGAAATATGCTGCAAAGAACAGAATGTATTCAGTCTTCACCTTCATATTTTCCTGGGACCAAATCAGAGTTTTTGACCCCAAACACATCAGAGGTACTCACTCTCCCCTAATAAATAAGATGGAGAAAGAAAATAGATTAGTTTAACATCATCATAAGGAGCCAAGTGGAATGTGGTGCAAGAACTAGAAAAACTTGAGTAAAAAAATTCCTAAAAGTTTTTGGAATAACAGTAGTTGGCCTAACATCATATTTGTTGCAAATGTGGGTAAGTGCAGTGTCACTTTGTGCTCTGACTTCCCAAGAAAAGGGTCAATAAATGTCTCATAAAACTATTTCAGGGCTAAGCAATCTTTTCCCTTTTTATTTTTCTTTTATCTTGGTGTTAAAAGTTCTCCAATTTTTCATCATGTTTCCTATGTTCTTGTTCCCCTTGGTGAAGCATGTACTGAGAATTAAGGCACAGTCATGCAATGTTCATAATTTCATAATTTCTTACTTCCTCAAGGACCTCAACAGCACTTTATCATTGCAGCATCAGAAAAACGGACTAAAGATGATATCCCACTTGAACTACAACTGACCAATGAACCACCACAAAAATATCATGTTGAGGAAAGCAAGAAATGAGGATATTCAACATAAATTCAATCTCTAGCAGTAACCTAATTATACAAAGAAAACCACAGTCAGACAACAATCAGCAAAAGCCACAAAAACATCTTCTATGAAGATCCCTCTCTTCTTGTTTGCCTTGGCAATTAATGGACACGAAAAGGAATCCTCATAACTCAAGTGAGGCTAGCCTAAAACAACCTGGTGGCTAACAAACAACACAGCTTACCAACATAGAAACTTTTTTCCGTGTTTCAAAAGAATCAAAACCCAAAAAAAAGGTTGCAAGCTTCCTCATTCTTGACCTCCAGGGCAGGGCTTTGCATAGCCAATAAAACAAGAGACAAGTAATAAAATAAATTAAAGAAATTATGCACAATGATGTCTAAGAACTACAATACAAAAGAATTGTTCTCTACAGTTCTTTCATAACCACAAAACCAACTAACAAGAAAAGACAACAACCTAAAATAGTTAAAACAGAACCAGAGAAAAGCCATCCATAATCTCTATATAACTTTATAATGCAGGTATTTTTCGAGTATTGATATGTATTCCTCAGAATAATTCACCTAAAATTTCTATGAGAAATACCAGCCATCAGATCAGAAGGCATATGATGGCTGAGAAAACAAAGGTACTTGAACATTCAAGATTGTCTCAAAATACTGAGCTGTCTTTATTAAATGTCGTTGGCTGCTGTCTAATTGCAGTGCTAACTTATAAATACAACCGAGATATCATATCCAGCAACATTGTTGTTGTTGTTAGCAGTAGCACAAGTGGTAACTAGTGCAAGCTCTCCTATCGGTTTTGGGACAGAGAAAACATCTTATTTGGTATGCTCTATCTTAATCCTGGCATCCTCACTTCAGTTTGCACCTCTAACAGATCTACACTTTGAATCTAGCATGAAGTACATATGCCTACAATGGATGTTTCATGTTTGTGCGGTGATATTTAAGTATGCCGTTCATTGCTGTGCAAAAGAACTTATACAGAACAGAAGCAAAGGAAGCTTCCAGGCTGCCAGTAGATTAAAAAAACTCCCCTAGTACTTCTGTACTTGTATATTCAATGATCATTGAATCATTCTCTACAGCATAGGTTAAAGAGTGATCAAGTAATTGCATATATTATTGCGCGAGACAACTAGTAGGTTAAACGAAGCAATTGTAGTATACTGTAAAGTTCTTGCTGGACTACACGGTGACAAAGGCATTTCTTCAGACACAGAAAGCATTTGCAACCGCACCTTGTAAATCGATAGGGTATCGTCGTCGTCGACCACCCCCGGCTCCAAGTTGGCCGCCGAAACGGGCGATTCCTGCAAAGCAAACAAGAAAAAGATCGAATCTAGCACACAAAAGACACGGGGAAAAAAAAAGAGAGCAGAAAAAAAATGGAGGAGTACCTCGGAGAGGAGGACCTCGACTCCTGGCGGCGGAGGCGGAGGCCCGGCGGCGGCGCCGAACCCGAAGCCGAATGAAACGTTGGGGTTGGAGAAGGAGAAGAGGGGAAAAGTGGCGGAGGTTGTGGTGTTCTTGACCTCTGTGTCCTCCATGGCGTGTGCGTACGTAGCTCTCTCTCTTTCTCTCAGCTCGCGACGGCGGCGCGATGCGGGAGGGCTGAGGAAAAGCCTACGGTTGATTTTGTGTGTGGTATTTTGGATGATTTTGCGTTGACTGTAACCTTTGATTTGCTAAGATCAATCAAGTTTTTTTGCTAAACTTTTGTCAAAACTCGTGTCACAGAGAAATGTTGACTAAATTTTAACTCTGTTGTCTCATAAAACTTGTTTTACCCAGCTCTGTTTCAAGATTCTTTTACATTGTTTTTTTTCAAAAGCCGGACTGCCGGAGCCTCTCCGATCGAAATCAGGCACCCTTCTCCACTTATATTCTCCCATATCACAAGTCAAGCTAATTTCTTACCAAACAACTTCTTATGATTTTATATGGGAAATTTTGGTTGGGTAACATTAAAAGATCACGAGTTTTCGTTTATACCACCAAAAGGCTAGGATACACTATTAATACCACTGAAAGAACGTGTCATCCCGTTTTTACCATTCTGTCCACTTCCGTTAGCAATTTTCATATTTTCTAATTTTCTCGGCTGAACGCCTAAACCCATGAGAGAAATTGATTTAATTAGAGGTGACCAAATGAGTTGTACCTGCTAGGCTGCTAGGCACGACATTGTTGACGGCGGCGCGTGGCGGAGGAGCCAAGACGGTGGCAGTAATGTACGGCGGAGGAGCCGAGGAGGTGGGCTATACGGGCCTATCCAGCCTATCAGGCTAATTGTGTCTAAACCGACACGACACAACCCGTTTAGTTAGCTGGCCTATGTCGGACCAGGCCGCTCTCTGGACTAAATTGCCCCTGCTACCGTATCAGGTCGAAACCGATCAGATCGATTGAGTCGGTCGCGTATCGATCCCCTTCTCCCCCATTCAACGCCGTAGGGGTGCAAGTGGGGCGGGTCTGCCCGCTAAGCCGCCGGCCCGCCCTACAAAATCAGCCCACATAAACTTCCGCTAAAGCCCACAAAACCAACGCAGTTCTAGCAGCGCCCATGTACCGCCAAAGCGCGCGATAACCACAACACTCGCAGCACGTGAGCAAGACTCGCAAAGATCGCGACGATGACTTCCGCGCCGCGATCCTCTCAATTATCATCTGTGCGCGATCCGGTCATCGGCCTTCACCGCGAAGCCAGCGTCCGAGTGGTTGAAGAGGACCACGCCCACTGGGCCGCGGTAGTCCGCGTCGATCACGCCGGCGCCCACGTCGATGGAGTGCTTCCATGCCAGCCCTAACTGTGGCGCTACACAACAGAGCCAAGCATTTCATCCAACACATCAAGGGCGGAAACGAAGTGGCAATAGATGCGGGCAACGAGCGAGAGATCAACTGATGTGCGCGTAGGTGCCCTCGGGGATGGTGATGCTGAGATCTGTGGGCACCAGCGCCTTCCCCCTTGCCGGCACGACTGTCTCCACCGCGCTGACGACACAACACACACACACACACACACACACAAAGAGAGAGAGAGAGGGGTCGAGATCTACCTTGAGACGCATACCCGTGCGATGGTAGCAATAGGAAGGGGGAGCTTTCTTGAGATAAGATCCATCAGACGCGTACCTGGACTGGTCGTAGCCGGCGGCGAGGGTGGAGCAACGGGAGGGCAAGACGGCATTGGCAAAGAGCTTCTTCACCTTGAGCAGCGACGAGAGCTTGGCCATCTTCTGCGCTGGTTCCTGAACGGAGTCGGCGGCCATTGTTGCGGTTGCGAGGGCTCTTGGAAGGAGGACTAGAGGAGGCGGCGGTGGTACACGCATCAGCACGACTTTATATGGGCTGCCACCAAACCCACCAAAGAGCATTCAGTAATGCATTGCGGGCTAGCGGCAGCCACAATTTCCTAGTGGCCATCGTGAGGTGGACGCTGGCTATCCACAACCCGCCCCACTTGCCTCACGATGCCGCCGCACACCCTCCGTTTCTGACGAGGCAATAACTAGATCCAACATCGCAAGTAAGGGATTGGGTTCCCTAGGCCTTTGCCATCTCCATGTGCGCTGCCATTCGAATCTGCTCCCCTAACCCTAAAATTTCTTGCACTTCCTGTTGGGTTTTGAGCAAACCCTAGATTGATTTTGTGGTGTCTATTCGGTCTACCCTCTATTCCTCTGCCTTTTTTCGTGGTGCCACTCATAATTGCATAATGAGGCTAGACGGTATGGACCTATTTATAGACTCCACTTTCAGGTGTTATAATTAACCCACTTGTTTTCGGTACACCGTGAGATTCCTGAACCATGTCACCAACCACGATCAGACAGGCCAGTTTTATAAGTCTAAAATATATTAGTCCCTAGCACACTTGTGTGAGTCATGTGCCATGATCAGATTATTTACGAGATCAATTCCAATCTGATCATGTGGGTCAACAGCCTGCAGAGCTGATCCTGCAAAACAAACACAGCTATTCCACCCTGTGTTGTATCTGGATTAATCACATATTAAATTCCAGTAGACTCGATCTCAATAAATATGCCTACCACATTCCAGCACAGTCGTCCTCAGCACCTCGAGTATTAATTCCTCAAGTTGAATTCTGCATCAAATAATTCCCTATCACATATATCAATATTCCACATTAAGTTAAAGCAAATAATAACAAGAATAAATGTTGAAAGCCACATAAAAAGTCCAACATCTCCCACTTGGCTGAAAACATTTCAATCAATAAACTGAAGTCCCATCTCTTTAACATACTTAGAAAATAATTCCTGACTAACTGGCTTATTCAGTGGATCTGCAACCATATCAATGCTAGGCAAATAAACTAAATGAATAGATTTGAGTCTATTTATTACATCACGAATATAGTGATATCTTCTTTCAATGCGTTTACTTTTACTATGAAATTTAGAATCCTTTGAGACCTTGATCGCTACCTGATTATCACAGAAAATAGTGACAGGTTGTGATGCACTTTCCACGACCTTAAGTGATGCAAGAATTTCCTCAGCCATACACCTTCCTTTGTTGCTTCAGATGCAGTAATATATTCAGCTTCCATAGAGGACAGAGCAACTGAATCCTGTTTTCTGCTACACCAAGAAATAGCACCTCCTGCTAAAGTAAATAGATAACCAGAAGTTGATTTTCGGTCATCCGGATCCCCTTGCCAATCAGCATCAGTATAACCCTGAAGATTATGACCATTAAAACATAATGAATAATCCATAGTTCCTTTGACATAACGCAGTACATATTTAATTTGTTTCCAGTGCTTCTCCCCAGGATTCCTTTGATATCTACTGAGAATTCCAATAGCATGGCTGAGGTCAGGTCGTGTAAATAACATAGCATACATAAGACATCCTAAAGCTGAAGAATAAAGAATACCATTCATTCTAGCTTTTTCCTTAGGAGTTTTTGGACATAATTCCTCACTGAGTTTAGTTCCCTTTACAATAGGTACATTAACAGGTTTGTTGTTTTTTTTATAGAAAATCGTTTTAAAACACTTCTAAGGTATGCCTTCTAGGACAACCCAAGAATCCTTCTATTTCGATCTCTATGTATTTCAACTCCCAAAACATAGGAAGCTTCTCCCATATCTTTCATATCAAATTTAGAAGACAACTAAGTTTTCACTTCCATCAATGTATTTTTATCATTAGAAGCAATGAGAATATCATCAACATATAAATACAGTAAGACAAAACAATTACCCATAACTTTTGTATATATGCAATGATCACCTTCCGTCATTGAAAAACCATATGATGTGATAGCATTATCAAAAAGAATATACCATTGACGTGAAGCTTGTTTAAGACCATAAATTGATCTATTCAACTTGCAACCCTTATTTTCTTTTTCTTTTTCTCTAAAACCTTCCGGCTGTATCATATATATTTCCTCCTCCAAAAGACCATTAAGAAAAACAGTTTTAACATCCATTTGGTGGAGTTCAAGATCATAATAATCCGTAAAAGCACTAATAATACGAATTGAAGTAAACTTTGCAACAGGAGAAAAAGTTTCCACAAAGTCAATACCTTCTCTTTGTGTAAAACCTTTAGCAACAAGCCTAGCCTTATATTTTTTTTCATTAAATCCGCTGCATTCAATTTACTTTTAAAATCCATTTACAACCTATGGTTTACGGTTGTTTAGTAGATCAACAAGTTTTCAAACTTTATTCATTTTCATCGAGTTTAATGATTCCTGCATTGCTTCCACCCATAGTTTTGATTGAGAGCAGTTTATTGCTTCTTTATAAGTCTTTGGCTATTCCTCTAAATCTGAAATTTTAGAGTGAACTTCCCCCAAGAACAAGTGATAATCATCTAGATATTGTGGTGTACTTCAATTCCTCCCACTTCTCCTAAGCATGTTAGTATTGGGAGTTTGATTTGTAATTCCTTTAGGAGTTGAACCTCCTTCAGTGTGAGAATCAATACCAGATGTATCCATCTGTGTTTCCGGTGGAGTTACCCATAATTCCACCCTTGCTCGCTTAGCACGACGATATGTGTTTTGATCTAAAAATATTGCATCACTGCTTTCCACCAATTTATCCTTTTCCTGATCATAAAACATGTACCCTTTTGATTCTAAAGAATAACCAATAAAATTTCCGGGTGTGCTTTTAGGCTGTAATTTTGTATGATTTTGATTTGGCACTCTAATTTGTGCATTACAACCCCAAACAGCTAAGTGGCGAAGTGAGGGTTTTCTTCCAGTCCACAACTCATAAGGAGTGACTGTTACAGCTTTAGATGGCGAATGATTTAATAAATAAACAGCAGTATGCAAAGCTTCACCCCAAAAAGATAAAGGAAGATCTGAATAAGCCATCATAGATCTAACCATATCCATAAGTGTTCTATTCCTCCTCTCAGCCACACCATTTTGTTGCGGAGTATAAGGTATGGTATAATGATGAATAATTCCATGCTCTTTACAAAAATCATTTAATATTCCTGAAGTGTATTCTCCTCCACGATCAGTTCTCAAAACTTTGATCTTTCTATTCAATTGATTTTCCACTTCAGTTTTAAATGTCTTGAATACATCAAATCCTTCTGACTTATGTTTAAGAAGATACACATAAAAAAATCTTGAATAATCATCAATGAATGTGATAAAATAAATCTTTTGTCCTTTAGTGGGAGTGGACATCTCACCACAAATATTATAATGAATAATGGCAAGAGGGTCATTTGATCTTTCCGCCTTTGGAAAAGGCGCACGGGTCATCTTACCCATTATACATGCCTCACAAATACCAAAATCCTCCCACTTAAAGTGCAAAATTCCAGAATTAATAAGCCTCTTAATTTTGTTTTTAGATATATGACCAAGTCGTAAATGCCATAAATAAAATTCTGAGCATGTGTTCCTATCATTAGTATTCCTTACTATGGAGTTATTTTCACCAACCAAGCAATCAATATTATCATTATTTGATAGCTCATCAAGAAAATAAAGACCTTCATGACGAGTTTCAGTATGCACTAATTTTTCATTGAGTAATATTTTAATTTTTCCTTTTCCAAACAGTATATCATATCCAACAGATTCTAACTGAGCAACAGAGATTAAATTTCTTATCATGCTAGGGGAATATAAAGTGTCCTGTAATAATAATTTTCCTCCATTTGAGAGTTTCAGGACATAATTTTCAATTCCAAGTACATCAGTTTTGGCATTAGTGCCCAAAAAGACATATCTATTTCCCCTTAGAATTATTCGCATAGAGGTAAAAGCTCTATTATCTTTAGTAATATGAGATGTAGCACTAGAATCAACAACCCAACTATTTGAAAAAGTAGTAGTAAATAAAGATTCAGTGCATACAAAAATATTAGACATACCGTTAGACGATAAATCGCCTTTACGCTCATCTGGTTGCTTGTTTTGATTCTTTTGCTCATTCTGCTTCTTCTTTTTCCTGCAATCAGCTCTAAAATGCTCATACTGACCACAATTGTGACACTTGAAATTCTTGTACTTATCATTCCTCTTAACTGAGTTATAATTTCCACGATTATCCCGATCGCGTTTCTTGTTAAGCTTTTCCCTCAAATCACTATTAAACTTCCTCTTTTGGCAATTTCTTTTATTATTACATTTTTCCTCTCTAAGGTGTAACTCAGAATTGTGAGTATTTCTTTCTTTTCCCTGAGAGAGTTTTCTATCTTCTTCCATAAGTAAATGATGCCTCAAAGTGCGCATATTGAGTATCCTTTCAGAATGACAGAAAGATATCTTAAATTGTTCCCATGAATTTGCCAAAAAGTTTAGAACAACCATGACCTGCACTTCTTCAAAAAAAGGATAGCCATCATTTTTTAATTCCTCTGCTAAAATACAGAGTTTATTGAAATGCTCATTAATTGAAGTGCCATCATACATATTGGTGGAGAGAAAACGATTAACAAGATTAAACACTTTAATAAGAGATACCTCACCAAAATCTTGTTCCAGATTACACATTATCTTCTGCGCATTTCGTTCACCTTCATACTTAGCAGCTAAAGAATCAGTCATTGATCACAACATAAAAATACGAGCCCTTTTATTATCCCTAGTCCAATTTTCATATTCTTCTGCATAACTTTTCTTTTCCTCAACAGTGGCATTTTTTCCTGGCTCTTCCGATTCGTTTTTGTCTATCACATAATCAATGTTTTCAGCAGAAAGCAAAAACGTGTTTTTTCTTTTCCAAATCGTAAAATTTGAGCCATCCAATTTGCAAGATCTAAGTAGTTCAGAAAAACGCTATTGGTTGCCATTGCGAGATACCTTGATCTGTAGCTTCAGATAACCAGAAGTTCCAAAACAGTGAAAGAAATAATGTCTGTCTTCTTTTTGCACAAACTTTTGAATAGAATAATCAACGTGTTGTCTTCCTGTCACCCTTAAATTGAATAATCAACTTGGAATTGAATAATCAAAAGTTGATATGATGGCTTGCCTATTTGCTTTTTGCACCAGGATGCTCACGGGAGAATTGTTGCCTCCTTTTTGCTTCAGGATGTTCACGGCAGAAGATTCAATCACCACGGAATCGTCACTTCAATTAATGACCGACGGAGGCACGCAACGAAGAGATCCACGGACGTGCGGATCGCTGAGTTTTGACGCGTGAATCCAGGGCATACGCAGCATGACCACATACGAAGGGATTGGCCATGGACGTGCGGCGATGACGTGCGCAGTGGAAGAAACTTGGATTCGAACGCGTATTGATGTGATGGGACGCCAGAGAGATTTTCTTTTGCTTCCGGCCTTTGCTTTCGGCACAGATGTTCGCTGTGTGTGCTCTATATTGATTTTGTGATGTCTATTCGGTCTACCCTCTATTCCTATGCCTTTTTCCGTGGTGTCGCTCACAATTGCACAATGAGGCTAGAGGGTAGGCACCTATTTATAGACTCTACTTCCAGGTGTTATAATTAACCCACTTGTTTCCTGTACACCGTGAGACTCTTGAACCATGTCACCAACCACGATCAGACAGGCCAGTTTTATAAGTCTAAAATATATTAGTCCCTAGCACACATGTGTGAGTCATGTGCCATGATCAGATTGTTTACGAGATCAATTCCAATCTGATCATATGGGTCAACAGCCTGCAGAGCTGATCCTGCAAAACAAACCCAGCTATTCCACCCTGTACTGTATCCGAATTAATCACATGCATGCATATTAAATTCCAGTAGACTCGATCTCAATAAATATGTCTACCACATTCCAGCACAGTCGTCCTCAGCACCTCGGGTATTAATTCCTCGAGTTGAATTCCGCATCAAATAATTTCCTATCACATATATCAATATTCCACATTAAATTAAAGCAGATAATAACAAGAATAAATATTGAAAGCCACATAAAAAGTCCAACACTTCCAGATCGCGAATGTGAGCAGCCGCCGCCACCAAATTTAGGCCGGGGGATGGAGCTCGCGGGAGATGGTTACTGGAAACAAGCAGTAGACAAGCATATCACTAGAAACAAGCATTTGCCATTAATTCAGTTCAGTTGGCATTACAGTTTGAGGTCATACAACAATTGCACATCCCAGATATCTTGCTAGTCCTACTACAGCTACTACTTGTACTACAACCTGTGATCTGCATGAAGAACCACGAATACACCAGTAATCACATTCACATGGTTCTCGCACACAGCTTCAATCATCTCGCCTACAACTTTTGATAAACATGTGACAGATGCTCTTGTTCATCTCCTATAACCAAAGAAACACAAATTACTTCTCAAACTCACGAATTGTTTGCAATTGCAGCATACAACCACGACTGTCACTTACCCCTGCAAAATTCAGGCAACGACCAGCAAGTCTCGGGTGCCCATCGAACTCGACAAAGCAGACCTGGCCGCCATGGCCATAGGGGGAGGGGGAGCGGACGAATCCGACGCGAGGCGGGTGGAGGAGAGGGCCTGAGGAGGATGCGAGGCATGGAGAGGAGTGGCCTGAAGAGGTGGCCGGCGCTCAGAGTTGACGGAATGGAAAAAAAGAGCGTTTTTTCGGTGGTATCAGAGTTTACCCTGTCTTCGGTGCTATAAACTAGAACTCGTGATCTTTCAGTGTAATCATACTAATTTTTTTTTCTTTATATGAAAGCCAATGTTTTTAGACTTCTCTATTATAAACTTCAATTGTTATTTATTTCTGTGAAAAAATACACTTTCAATTCTTATTCGCATCGATATATTTATGGAAACCAAATAACTCCTAAGTAGAATATATATGCAGTCACTCATGGATGGTGATTATGAACTAGCGTTGTGCAACAAACTATATGAATGTCATAGAGTTCGTCGGTTTTCCTTAACCCTATCAGATAATTTACATGTTTTCTCCAAAGCAATAATGAAAAGACAGTGGAGAGATAATAAAAAATTTGCTCGATTGATAATAAGATGTTATCATTTTGTGCCGCGTAAGGCTACAAATAAAAGGAAAAACATGAGAGTTTAAAAGTTAAAGTTAATGTTTTGTTAGACTTGTTACGGAGGGAAATCATAATTAGATATGTTAGAAAAAAATTTAAAGTTGCAAGATAATATTTAATGCAAACCAATATATGCAAGGTATTATGTAATCCCATTTATCAACGTTTGGATCATCGCAGGGGAATGGCTGTTGTCCGGTGGGTGATACAATGCTACACCGGCAACAT
Source organism: Ampelocalamus luodianensis (assembly GCA_036346255.1). Taxonomy (NCBI): domain Eukaryota; kingdom Viridiplantae; phylum Streptophyta; class Magnoliopsida; order Poales; family Poaceae; genus Ampelocalamus; species Ampelocalamus luodianensis. The sequence continues at coordinate 33,191,675 of CM070633.1, read as the reverse complement.
CCCATGTGAAGATAACACACTGCCTTTGGGAAGCTAAAATCTTTAGCATCCTATGATACTTGACAGAATTTACATCGAAGCTTGGAGCTACTACCGGATGTTCTCCTTTATATTACCTCACTTAGGCCTTGTTTGGTAGCGCTGAGATCGCCCGGGATCGACCGGGGAAAATCCCAGCGGGGAATGAACTCCCGAAACAGCCTTCTGCGCTGCTTGGCTGACGTCGGGAATCGAAAAAACCCGTCGCGTTCCACTCCAATCCACGGGGGAATCTGCACACTCGGCCGATGTGTGGTTCTCCCGTCGCGTGCGCTCGCGACTGCTGACTAGCGAGTTGTCTTCAAGCTTCGGTGCCACCTCCCCCTCTCTCCCCCTTGACTCCAGTGACGCCGATCCCGCCGCCCTCAGAGGAACATCCCGGTCAGATATATCCAGTTAGTCTCCTCCTACTACTACTATGATTTCTAGGGTTTGTACCCGGTTAGATCTATCCATGGGGGCTCTGAAGTTTCTTAAGTTAAAATGATATCATCTTTCAAGATTCCCCTCAAACCTGATATTTTTAATGATTTTGAGCTAATATCTGAGCTTATTTTTGGTGCTTCATTGAGTAGTATTTGGGAACAGATGCAAGTTTCAGTTCAGATTTGATCTATTCTTGGTGTTTAGTGTGGAAAGATATAACTTAGCTGTTGTGGTATGATCTGGAATTGCTTTTGGGTTTTGCTTAAGTTGAGGACATGAGTGATTCCTAGGAAAATCTTGGGCTCAAGGTGTGATTTGTTCTTGGGAAGCTTTGCCTTATGTTTCTACTGTGATTTTTCAATGATTGGTTTGTGTGGTTGTGATCTCTCTTGCACGGATCCGTGGAATTGGCGGAAGAAATATTTCTATTTGTTTAGCAATGATGGATCCATCCCTTTATATCTTTTTACCAAAAGGATTGGATTATTTCAAGTTTAGTTAGAACCAATTGGATGCACCTTTACTTAAAAAATGTATTTTCCCCACATCATGAGGCATTGGATCTAACTTGAACTGTTTCCCTTTTCATTTTTTTTCTTGACATTCAAATGTATTTGTGGAGTTCCTATCCTGATTTGAGCTTCTAGATTCTAAAGAATCAGGTTTTTTAGCATGTTTTTGACATGTCGATTCCCATTCTATGGCTAGGTGTCGGTCACATGCCCGCCACGTCGACCTTGTGCACACGTGTCTGCCACATCAACACCACGTCAGCATCCACCCGTAAACGCGTCAAAATCAGTCCACGTAGACTTGGTCCACGGTAGAGCAACCCACTGACATGTGGACCCCATATGTCAAGTTCACTGTTCCATAGAACCATAAGCCAAAAACAAGAGACCAAAGCCATGGACCCGGTCCATAGACCATGGGTCCCACTTGTCAGCTTCTATTCCCTATTTTTTAGATTTTCCTTTAATTCCAAAATTCATTACTGATGTCATGCCGATGCAATATTTTGGAATTTTCTTTAGAAAGAAAATTATAAAAATTCAAAATAGTGTTTTCTTCTCTTTTCCTTAGTTTTAAATCTTTCGAGAGCCCTTTTTCCTCATACGAACTACGATTGAACCCATTCAAGTTTCTAAATTCATATAAATTCAAGCCCTACCTTCTTGAGATTTTTATTTAATTTTTTAGAGTTTATTTGTTGCTTTGTTTTGTATTTATTTGGGTTTTCACTTTCGTTTGTGAGTAGACGTTGATACTTTGGGACTTTTGAGAAAGGAGGAGTTGATCAAGCTCAAGACCAGTACCAAGACTTATTTCAAGGTAAGTTGTACCTTTGACCATGTTGAACCCAGTTTTTTCAAAATTACTTTGATTCAAATTTTTGCATTTTACTTTAAGTATTTATTTCTTTAAATGTTTTGGGATTAGCTATACACCCATTTGATTATATCCACTTTGTTCATTGTATTATCCTGATCTTTTTTCACCCTAGTTTTGTTAATTATTAGTTGGCAGTATTATAGCACCAACGTGACTTGGTTAGACACGAATAGTCTACTTAGCCATGCAACGGGTTATTGATACCATTTTGAGTTGCAAATCTAAACTTCACTAAGTGATTATGGAACTATGTGTAAAAGCTGTGTTGTGTGCTGTTACTCGTTAATGGCATGTGTTGCACTTAACCAATATGGTAGGAAAAGATTTAGACTGAGGCGAGTGAAAAGAATGGTGATATGGTGGAACTTCGTACTTACGAAAAATATGAATCTTGGTAATTTGGTTAGAAATTGAGCAGTCTCGCTTTGGTCAATTAAGAACTTAACTTTGTGCTTCATTGAACTGAACCTGTAACACCCCAACCCCACATGAGCCTGGAATGCTACTGAACCAACACAATAACAATTTTAACATTGAAACAAATCTCCAAAATCTGACAGAACCTTCTTTGTTTAGTTACTAAACGAAGGGTCCCAACATTTAAATATAATATAATTAATTAATCCAACCTCCAGCATAAACAAGAGATAGCCAAAACTATGCTAATCGTCACTACAACTTCCATAGCATGTTAAATAACTAAAACATAAACAGAATGACAATCATAATCCTCTAATCAACTCTATTACAAATTATAGCATGCAAGGTGAGTAATCATAAGAAATCCTTTATGCAATTACTCAACTACTAATCTATCAATCTAATAGTCCAAATGTGAGTGGTTCGTGCCATTGTGCAACCACTTCTATTCCCTCCCATGCATGCCGTTCTTGTAAAGGTGGTACCTAAAAACACAACAACAGCAAGAGTGAGTCCAAAGACCCAGCAAGTACATTAAATGACAATAATAACATAGACTACTGTAATCATCAACATCCATATACCACCTCAAGTAAAAACATGTCTTATGCTCATGCGATGCAAGATGCTCCGGTGCACTTTCTCTTTCTCTTTAACTTTTGCATTTTACGTGTCTGAAGTATGCAACCGTCATTGCATACCCATGCTCGTGCCTTCCGCACAGGGGACCAAAAGCCTATACACCACATGTATAGGGACCTTTGCCCATCACTTTAATGATGGGGACCTCTTATATTCATAGCCCACATTCCACGAATGTGGGGACCTCAAGCCCGTCATCTACATGACGGGGACTCAATCAGATGCGCTTGGTCACCACGTGACCAGGGCACCTGTATGCTCTCGACGTGCATATGCACCATGATAACGTATGCACGAGTAGGAATACATCATATTCTCATTATCATGTAAGCAATAACAACATGCGGTAGAACCATTTAACCATAACTAACAGTCATCAAGATAAACAGTAACTCATCTCATAAACAGGCATGCAAGGCTATACGTTCAAGTTACACCACAATCATATCATGCAAGCATACATATATTATAGCCCAAATACTTGCAACCCAGATCATTCCTCATAATCATTTCATCAAATAAATTCTTCAAAGTTGTACACACTTGGTCCTCACAAGACCAGGTCTCCACATGATATCAATATGCACATGTACCAATACTATTCATCATCAAAGTACCAAAACCAGTAACGACATTTATGGATAATGCAAAGCCATACTTTGAACATTCACCATTATTGTTATGCATGCTTGTTCACAGCCATACGACACTAACATGCATCAACACGCATTCATATCCAAGCAAATCACAACCAAAATACAAACGATGCACTTGCCTCAACCGTGCGAGAATGGTGGACGCGAAGAGGGTGCTGCCCTTGGGATCTCGCTGCCACCTGGACAAGAAGATAACCCCAAACTAAGACTAGCATACTGGACCAAAATCATACATCACATCACAATCGAAATCGCTAACTTCTTAACACGTCTAGCTTTTCTAATTTCTAGCGATCGGTCACTGCAGACAGCAGACTTCAAAAATTCATAACTTTCTGCTCAGGAGTCCAAATAGGATGATCTTGAACAATCTGAAAAGGTAATTAAAATGTCTAAATAAACTTAGTTGGGGAGACCCTCTAATTCGGCCATCTACCAGACCTACCAATCTATTTAATCAGAGCAAACATTTCACGTCGGGTTTCTGGACAGCGACAAAGAAACTATCATAACTTTCTCTACGTTTGTCCGAATTTAGTGATCTTTAGCTTTCCTGAAAGCTAAGAGGATTAGCCTCATTTTTCGTTATGGTGAGACCCTCTGGAAACCCCTCTAAAAAATGCGCTTCTATCAGGTTAACCAACACTAGCAATTCTGCTTCTCTCCAGAAACACAGAAATACTAATAAATTCATAACTTGGGCTACCGAAGTCCGAATGACTTGATTCTTGTCGGAAATGAAAGGTAGCTACGATATCTACAACTTTCTAGGAGACACCCAGACCCAAATCTGCCTCTAACCTAATCAAAACCGACAAACTTCACTGCTGCAGAAAAACGACGAACTGACATCCGAAAATTAGACAACTAGAAATTGACATAAAGCAAAGAACCCCGGGTTACCCTTGCCGAAACGAAGAGAGCACACAGCGGGGATGATGACCACCACGCTTCCGCTGCGAATCCCTTCTTCTCCCTCTTCTTCCCTCCTCTTCTTCTCCTCCTTTCTCTTCTTTTCTCCTTCTTCTTCCTCCTTGGCCGGTTGCAATGGAGCTCCTCCTCCTCCTTGGCCGGCTGCAATGGAGGTGGTGGGGGGATGGAGAGGGGCGCAAGGGAGGGTGGAGGGGAGGTGGAGAGGAAGGGCTGCGCAAGGGGAGGGGAAGGGAAAGGGGCGGCTGCAGCAAGGAGAGGGGGGGTTCGGTTTGGCTAGGGTTTGGGGGAGGGGAGCCCCTGGCCGGCCACCCTCATGGGCCATGGCCCAGGCCCAGGTTGCCACAAAATTGCTCTTTCCCCCCTCTAAATACTGCAGCACTGACGTCAGTCCCATTAGTCCCTCCCGACGTTCCGTTCGATTCTTCCCCGATTAATCGATCTCTCCCGAAATAAAATTAAACTTCCTCGATTCAAATCTTAACTCACTTTCGGGATATTACATTCTACCCCCCTTAAACAGAATTCGACCCCGAATTCTAACCACGCTTACACCAAGAACTATAATCACCGCTAAAATCTTACTAACATTGCTACGAACCTGCACAAACACACAAACTCCTGATCTTTGTATCAGTCGATCTCTTTACTTTGACAATGAGCACAACTTTTAACCAGGGACGCACAACAGTTCCTGACTGAAACCAAAAGAGTCTTAAAGCAACCAACTCAAAACCAACTTGTCTTAGAAGAGACTAAACCAAAATCAATGGGTTTAACAGGAAAGCTTTTTTTTTCTTCACTTTTCAAGTAGGCAGTTTAGAAATAAACGCCACAAAAGATAAAAGCGAAACACTCGAATAACCAGATTAACCATTCCCTTTCTTTTCTTAACTAGAAGGATTCATAATTACTGACAAGAACCAACTCAATTGGTAATTGACATCAGTCATAAACACCTAGTTCAAACAAGAACTAAGAGAATATCTCACGTTTCCCACAATCTTTCTTTTAAGAATTTAACTTTATCTTAAACCATAGGATCCCAAATCATCGCTTGACACATTAACTCAATTCTCTTAAATTGGCAACCTCAAAGCTATGATCAACCAAACACAAAATCCACACTTATACAGGGAGACGCTTCCAATTCACAATATCACACTCTAGCTAACTTTTCTACCAAATGAATTACTTTGACAATACAATTCCCAACGCAACTCATTGTAGGTTTCACCTACCATCAGATCTCTCATTCTTCTAAGGATAATCGACTTGAAATTCACCACATTCACTCTCATTTACTGCTTCCAAAGGATTCTTTCAGAGTTCGCCATAACTTTTGGAACCTAATCCTGGGAACCAAGATGCTAGCATAATAATACAAAGCCCAATTCAACCTCTACGACTCTTACAATGAATGGTCGGTATACTTGATATGTAACCCTCAAACCTGATGACCAAAATTTCACACAGCTCAACAATAATCTCAGTTCATTAATGTCAACATTCCATACTAATCAAGTAACCACCCAAGGCGATTCATGTTACCAATCTTAGACCTTCTCTAATCTACACCAACCAAATGCAGCTACTAGTCCACAATATACCCATTCACAATATCCTAACTGATTGATCAGGATTCAAACATACTCAATCACTAACATCAATAAATGAATATATACGTTCTTGTCCAAGCTATCCTTAGAGATAATCTAACTCCTATAGGGTTACTCATTGAGACCAAATCACTCTTGACAATACTCAATTATTTCTGCTATCCCATTAATTAGCACAACGCTTAGGTTTCTTCATACGCGATTCTCATTAAACTTCACCATCAGAATTATTCTACACAATCTTACTAGGTATCCAATTGTGATACTCTAATAAATTTACCAAGAGTCCATACTTCCGATAATCCCAATACCCCAACATGGACAAGGGTTATTGATCAAAACCAACCCACTTTCTATTGCTCTTCAAATAGCTTGGTTCCCAAAATCTCACCACTATCATATACTTGTCCACCATATTACATTTTATAAGACTCTGGCAACACAAGTCAGTTAATCCCCTTTCTCAAAAGGAAGAAACAAACAAAAACTAGTCTCAACACACAAGAACAACGTTGCTCCTCGGAGTGAGCAAGAGAACAAGAGAAACAGTCAAATAATAACGAAATCGGAAAACAAAATTCAAGCCTGCTGATGAGGGCACATGTCCCACAAGAAGGAACTTTCAACCTCCAATACTTATGGTATGCATTTTCTGTTAACAAAGGAAGCAATTTTCTTTGATTACAACATTACATGCCAACACAAACCAGAAATACCCTTTAAAACCAAATCGCATTAATCACTTAAGATCCAATAGAACTTTCTAACACACCGCTTTGCTCCACAAATTTTCAGATACCACATAAATCGTGAACTCCAAAAGATTACGAATGCAAAGCTCAAAATATTTCATTTGGGGTGATACCCCGAAAGACGATCCAGATTACTCTCTTTCTATAAGAGTCAACAACACCCTCACAAGTCACAATCCTTTGCAGGCAGTTTTACTAATTTCAAGAATAACACACTCTTAACAAGAATCACCATATTCTACTCTTCCACTATAAAGCTCTCCAGAAACTCACCAAATTATTCCATACTATTTTATCATCCCATCCTCAATTGACTGTATACCAAAAACTTATATTCTACTACAACAACCGCGTTATATTAGAGAAAAAACTAATGCACGAATTAGAAGGTTATTCCAACATCCTTTCATCAAAGACATACTTTTATCTGATAATTCTGCCATCATGTAACCCTTGTTCATCCGTTAAATCCCATCAATTTATCTCTTAGTGATGCTCATCACCAGTTTATTAATAGATATTATTTGCTCCTAGCTATTACTTATAATCACTAAGTATCCACAAAAAGGTTACTCCAAAATTAGTACCCACTAAGACAATAATCTAACTCCTTTTGAACTTAGCCATCCCAAAAGGTTGGATTAAACTGTTGAGACACGTTAATCCAATTTACCAAAGATGTTCACCAAGCGTATCACTCTTAGTCATCGACTCAACTTCAACAACGTTCTACACCTCTTATTGACTCTATTGAGTACAACTAGGTATAACCAGACTCTTAATCACAGCTCCTCGAGAACTACTACAAGACACTTTCAAATTAATCACCTTCCTTTCATGGATCTTCGTTAGGATCGATCATACACACACTGCAGATTTATCATGATAACCCGTATCATATCCATTAATTACTTTGGTTATAACCTCTCACTTAACCAAGACAAAACATCGCTAACAGGTTTAACATCTTCCTTTATAAAAGAGAACCATCAATCTTCATCACTCAAAATACCCAAGAGAGATACATTGAGTCGAAGCCTCCACGTTCCAAAGGACTTGCAAAAGGAAACTTTCATTAGGCAAAAAAAAAACATCAACCAGATAAATGGGTCAATCTCTGCAATGAGAAAGACAAAACTCCAGAATAAAGGTCAAACTTGACAAACAACCCAATTCACTAACCGCAAGAATAACTCATCGGTTGGGAAAACAATGATTGCTTTACGGGACAAATTAAGCCAATAGAAACATAATTCAAAGCAACCCATCAACCGGAGTGAACTAAAGCCAAAGAAAAACTCATCAATCACCTCAAGATAGGAGTTGACCAAAACAAATTTCAAAGGAGAGAATAACTCTTCTATATAAACTCACTATCAACGCATGCACTACGATCTCCGGTGTGGGCACTTCGCTAACACTATAGCACGATCGGTGGTGTAACCTGGTATAGCCCAGGACCACAACCACTACCTCCACCTCTCAACATGGGTTACCCCCACACATAATAACCATAGTTTTATACTGTAGATAAATCAGATCATCTCATAACAGAATCATTAATACAACTCAACGAGCGTAAATGCAATGCTTGACCCATCCCATCCTATCAGTGCACGGTGTGTCGTTTTATAAGTTCATTAACCATTACAAAATTTTAGCAATTTAAGTTGCCTAAGTTGTAAATACAATCACCACGGACCTATCGCCCGCTCGATACTAATCAGAACACCCACCCCACATGAGCACGGAATGCTCTGAACCAACACAATAACAATTTTAACATTGAAACAAATCTCCAAAATCGAGAACCTTCTTTGTTTAGTTACTAAACGAAGGGTCCCAACATTTAAATATAATATAATTAATTAATCCAACCTCCAAAGATAAACAAGAGATAGCCAAAACTATGCTAATCGTCACTACAACTTCCATAGCATGTTAAATAACTAAAACATAAACAGAATGACAATCATAATCCTCTAATCAACTCTATTACAAATTATAGCATGCAAGGTGAGTAATCATAAGAAATCCTTTATGCAATTACTCAACTACTAATCTATCAATCTAATAGTCCAAATGTGAGTGGTTCGTGCCATTGTGCAACCACTTCTATTCCCTCCCATGCATGCCGTTCTTGTAAAGGTGGTACTTAAAAACACAACAACAGCAAGAGTGAGTCCAAAGACCCAGCAAGTACATTAAATGACAATAATAACATAGACTACTGTAATCATCAACATCCATATACCACCTCAAGTAAAAACATGTCTTATGCTCATGCGATGCAAGATGCTCCGGTGCACTTTCTCTTTCTCTTTAACTTTTGCATTTTACCGGTAATGCGAAGTATGCAACCGTCGCTGCATACCCATGCCTGTGCCTTCTGGCACAGGGACCAAAAGCCTATACACCACATGTATAGGGACCTTTGCCCATCACTTTAATGATGGGGACCTCTTATATTCATAGCCCACATTCCACGAATGTGGGGACCTCAAGCCCGTCATCTACATGACGGGGACCTCAACTGTATGCGCTTGGTCACCACGTGACCAGGGCACCTGTATGCTCTCGACGTGCATATGCACCATGATAACGTATGCACGAGTAGGAATACATCATATTCTCATTATCATGTAAGCAATAATAACATGCGGTAGAACCATTTAACCATAACTAACAGTCATCAAGATAAACAGTAACTCATCTCATAAACAGGCATGCAAGGCTATACGTTCAAGTTACACCACAATCATATCATGCAAGCATACATATATTATAGCCCAAATACTTGCAACCCAGATCATTCCTCATAATCATTTCATCAAATAAATTCTTCAAAGTTGTACACACTTGGTCCTCACAAGACCAGGTCTCCACATGATATCAATATGCACATGTACCAATACTATTCATCATCAAAGTACCAAAACCAGTAACGACATTTATGGATAATGCAAAGCCATACTTTGAACATTCACCATTATTGTTATGCATGCTTGTTCACAGCCATACGACACTAACATGCATCAACACGCATTCATATCCAAGCAAATCACAACCAAAATACAAACGATGCACTTGCCTCAACCGTGCGAGAATGGTGGACGCGAAGAGGGTGCTGCCCTTGGGATCTCGCTGCCACCTGGACAAGAAGATAACCCCAAACTAAGACTAGCATACTGGACCAAAATCATACATCACATCACAATCGAAATCGCTAACTTCTTAACACGTCTAGCTTTTCTAATTTCTAGCGATCGGTCACTGCAGACAGCAGACTTCAAAAATTCATAACTTTCTGCTCAGGAGTCCAAATAGGATGATCTTGGACAATCTGAAAAGGTAATTAAAATGTCTAAATAAACTTAGTTGGGGAGACCCTCTAATTCGGCCATCTACCAGACCTACCAATCTATTTAATCAGAGCAAACATTTCACGTCGGGTTTCTGGACAGCGACAAAGAAACTATCATAACTTTCTCTACGTTTGTCCGAATTTAGTGATCTTTAGCTTTCCTGAAAGCTAAGAGGATTAGCCTCATTTTCGTTATGGTGAGACCCTCTGAAACCCCTCTAAAAATGCGCTTCTATCAGGTTAACCAACACTAGCAATTCTGCTTCTCTCCAGAAACACAGAAATACTAATAAATTCATAACTTGGGCTACCGAAGTCCGAATGACTTGATTCTTGTCGGCAATGAAAGGTAGCTACGATATCTACAACTTTCTAGGAGACACCCATACCCAAATCTGCCTCTAACCTAGTCAAAACCGACAAACTTCACTGCTGCAGAAAAACGACGAACTGACATCCGAAAATTAGACAACTAGAAATTGGCCTAAAGCAAAGAACCCCGGGTTACCCTTGCCGAAACGAAGAGAGCACACAGCGGGGATGATGACCACCACGCTTCCGCTGCGAATCCCTTCTTCTCCCTCTTCTTCCCTCCTCTTCTTCTCCTCCTTTCTCTTCTTTTCTCCTTCTTCTTCCTCCTTGGCCGGTTGCAATGGAGCTCCTCCTCCTCCTTGGCCGGCTGCAATGGAGGTGGTGGGGGGGATGGAGAGGGGCGCAAGGGAGGGTGGAGGGGAGGTGGAGAGGAAGGGCTGCGCAAGGGGAGGGGAAGGGAAAGGGGCGGCTGCAGCAAGGAGAGGGGGGGTTCGGTTTGGCTAGGGTTTGGGGGAGGGGAGCCACCCCTTGGCCGGCCACCCTCATGGGCCATGGCCCAGGCCCAGGTTGCCACAAAATTACTCTTTGCCCCCTCTAAATACTGCAACACTGACGTCAGTCCCATTAGTCCCTCCCGACGTTCCGTTTGATTCTTCCCCGATTAATTGATCTCTCCCGAAATAAAATTAAACTTCCTCGATTCAAATCTTAACTCACTTTCGGGATATTACAGAACCATAACTGTACGACCACATGTCTAGTATGGGATAGGCCTAACTTAGTAAGCTACGGAATTTTGGCATTGACTACTCAGGCATGTAGGTTAGACTTATGCTAGGGTGGAGGTGTGTACTACTGTGTAGGCATGTAGGTTAGACTTATGCTAGGGTGGAGGTGTGTACTACTATGTAGGGTCACACTTATGAGCAGTTCGCCATCTCCAGGTCCAACGATGTGCGTCGGACCGAAGCACTTTGTCAGGGTTAGTACGACGATAAAACACATCGGAGAGTCAATTGTCCAGATGAAGTTTCAGAAAGGTTTTTGTTATGATGGATGCTAGCTACACTGGTTATATCTTGTGGGTAAAGTGTACAAACCTCTACAGAGTGTTAATCAATTATTCGAATAGCCACATCCGCGGTCATGGACATGCTCGAGGATTTCAAACGAGGGGTAGATTTTCATGAAGAAAACACTTGGGAAGGGACAACTGTGTGGTTAAACTCATATGGTTGTGTGAAAGAAATTGATTAGGCTCTATGTTCTTTGTGAAAATAATTGTTAAATTATTATTTTTTATTCGTTTTAAATTACACTTTCAATCTGTTATTTGTATTCAATTGCAAATGTTGCTTTTTTCAAAATAATCATAGAAGTCTTTTCCTTTGGAATAAACCACTATCTATAATTGCATTCTGTGGTACAACTTGTTGAGTACTTAGAGTACTCATTCTTGCTGCAATCATTCAGCTAAAGTGGAGGAGCTATCGTCTGCTTTTGAGGAGGAGTTTTACGAGGAGGGTAATTGCTAGGTCTTGATCCCAGTCGGTTGCCTGTAGCAAGTCGATAGGTTCCCGCTGAAGTTGTTTTTGTTTCGCTGCCGTCTCTTTATTTAGTGTCAGCTCTGCGTAGCTTATTAGTGTAAACTTGACCATAAGGTCACATCCGTTATTTATTAATCAAACTATTCATTTTTTTCTTATATTCGTCTTGTGTGGAATGATATTCATCTATGTTGACATTGCGTGCACTAACGTGATTCTGGACTAGTGCATTATACACAGAGGGTCCAGATTTGCATATTTGGGTCCTGACATCTTTGTTATTGGATGCAGGTACTGATTGGATAGTTAAAGAATTCTACAATAACTTAAGAGTATGTTGAATGACTTAAGAGTGCGACTATGTATTTGTACAAATGCTAAAAGAAAGCTTCAGATTTTAGTGTGAGATGAATGGTGGAATTATCAACCTTATTCATAAGGTAAACGATTCTCTTCAACTGAAAATATCTTATAGCATGGTGGCCAACAATGTGCACTTGTGCTAGGTACACTGTTTTTAGATATCAAGACATGAAGCACTTAAGGCCCTTCAGGTTTATAGATGGTCTGGTCAATAGGGAACTCTAGAGTCCAAAAGATGTTTGTGTCGAGTATATCTAGATTTTGAAAAGATCAAAATGATGGTGTGTTTTCCTCATTCTTACCTGGTTAGGTTATAGCCACATGAACAATTAGTTTTGCTTCATTTGATTTAGGGGAATATTAGGCTAGTGTTTTGTTATCTTTTTAGTGCTCCATGACATATAAAATGAAGAACATAATATACATAGCCTAACAGCCCTGAGGCATAGGCTTGTCCATGGCCATCTTTGTCAATCATTCAATGTGAGAGTTTAAATTGTTCTTGATTAAATTCTCTCTGTATCGATATAGATATTTTGTTATTGCTCTTTAGCTTCCTTTCTTTTTAGTTTAGATTTGGTGGGATTTCTTGATTAGAGGGATTGTTGCTAAAGTGGGGTTTTAGAGGTGAGAATAGATTGGTAGATCAGCATTTAGTGGACAAATTAGCTATGATGTAATTCCCACATTTTAGCAATGGGAGAAATTGTATAGAGATCTTTGGCAGGTGTAGGCAACATTTTCTTCAATCATTGATGCTAGACATTGCCATTTGTTTCAAGTAAATCATTCATTTCCCAATAATTTAGTTAGTGCCTTTTAAAGTCAATGGTTTGAATTTGGTAGGCCAAAATCTTTTTTCAGGTTCATGCAATTTCAGTTTGATGTACACATACCTAAATCTTGAGAACGCCATCTTAGCGCGTTAAAAAAACACAATGCCATTCTCTGAACACTGCCGAGGTATAACATGTATAGACCCTCGTTTTATTCCCTACTTTGGTCATATTTCAGATGTAAATTCAAATACTTTACCTGCAAAGATTATCCCTACATAGATATTCCAGCGATCCATGATCACAGTGTTGTCAAGACTACCGATGGATCCGCACAGTCCTAAAGCCTATAGTAATATTTTCTTAGAGCAGCTTCTGATGGGATCCTACATAAGGCTTGGTTTACTGAAATGGTTAGACTATATAGCTGTTTTTATTTGCAAGCGTCTTATTCCATTTCTTTGTTTTTTCATTTATATCACGATGCTTCCAATGTCATAGGCCTTTCATATCAAGCTGATAGCTCATGTTTACCTTTTAATAGCGAGACATAGTAGATTAGTTTAAGACGCTCAATTTATTTTAACACTTCCATTTTTTAACCTGACTTGCCATGGTTAGTTAGTCATTGTCTATCATACACGTGTTGGTCTTCAGGACTAACATATATATGTGTTTTCCTATATGTAAACATGTCTCAAAGGACCATATGTTTGCCAGCCCAAAGAGGTTAAACTACGCTATCTTTCAAGAGGAGGAAGCATGATTGAAGAATGAAAAAATAATACTATAAGGTAATTTATCTTCTTTTACCAGCTTATGAGCCTATATACTCTGGTGGTGTGTTTCCTTAGGCACACTTCTTGAAAAAAAGGAACTGAATTCCATTAGTTTGCAAAAAGTTATTATATTTTTTGTTGAGACAGACATCTCATGTTTCCATTCTTTATTTGCCAAATTGCTTTTTATCTTATCCCCTTCCTTTTTAGCAATGTCTTTATTCATTGAAAATTCCATCATAGATGGTTGTTATAGGGGCATCGTTGCTTTACATGATATATCATGTTTGTTAGGGCTTAGAGATGGGTTTGCAGCCTAGGTAGAAATGCAAAGAAAATATGTGGAGATAGGAGCAAGGGAGTGTTGAGCAAATTGGAAGCTTAGTGTGTCATCTTTAGTTGGTTACTCTGATCAGTAATTTGTTCTTGTGGATATCATAGGGATATACTCATGATTTTAGGATAATGATACAATTGGCAATGGTGTCGATGGTTTGTTGAAACACATGTTTTCGGCAATTTTCAGAAGCATTTGGCTAATATGGTCAATCGGAGATGTTCTTAGGTTAGGTAAATTTTATGGATTTCAATGCATATGTGTTATATGATGTATGTTTTGACTAACGTATGTCAAGTTGCGAAGAACTTGTTTCCGAAATTGATTTCTTGGTCTATTGTTGTGCAGAAGGCTTGGAGGTCAACGACGGTCAATGGCAAGGATGATCAGGATTAGGTTTGGAGAGCTGAGGTCCAGAATAATCGAGGATGTTGGGTGAAGTCAGTGGACTCAAGCATAGCGCAAAATAGACAAAGATGACCGAACAGGATGTTCGATGCGGCGAGTTACATCAAGCGACGCGGGGGTCGGTGCAAGTGCCATGGTAGTTTTGGTGGGAGTCAGATGGGAGAGACTTGCCGATATGAAGAGAGCTATTTGATCAACCTACACATGGTGAAGCATATGATTGCTTCATGAAAATTGGACTCGGTCTTTGGAGAAGGATTGAAAAGGGGTATTTGGGTAACTTCACCAAAATACCGCCTTGATGACTTTTGGCTAAACCGCGACGCAAGATGGTGCAAGGAGAGATGGTTTAGGTCAAATGAAGATAAAGATCATGAAGAAATAGATTCAGGAAGCCCGGTTCGTCATCTGCTTTGAGAAGCGTGCGTGAGTGTAGACCCGTCTGTGTGTGGGCTTAACAGAAGCGTGCGTGAGTGTAGACCCGTCTGTGTGTGGGCTTAATAGGTGCCCATTAGGGTTTTCTCTCATAGTCTAGCCTTCACTATATAAGGGGATGTCAAGATGTGGAGTTCCCATGCCCTTCTAAGAGTAAAACTCTAATTTATGTTTTGGGGATTTTGGAGTAGTTGAGGCTAGGGTTTGTGAGAGATGGATTGATTGTGTGCTCAAGTGTTGAGTTTTTGTCCTCTATAGTGGAGTGGCTATAAACCAACTTCAATATCAAATCAATCCAAGCAAGATTCTTCAAGATGAATTTCTTTTTGTTATTGCTCTCTCTTTGGTGATTTTTGAGTTTTTGGTGGTCCTTTGGTTTCTTGTTGAGATCTTGTTTGCTGTCATATATAGGAATGCATCTAGGATCATCTTGATCATCTCTCACCTACGAGTAAGTTCTAGGATCAAAGTTTGATTTTCTAAGGTTCTTGTGCCCTCCTTCCTTCATCTATGAAATTCGTGAAACCTTAGTTTTGATTTTCCTGATCATCATTTGGAATAGGTTCCTGACCTTCTTGATGAGCTGTGGTTGAAATTTGAGAGGTTTTGGATCACTGGATCAAAAGTTGAGCTAATTTTGGTTTTTTGGTCTTGCGCCGATGTTACTGTTCACGTGAAGCTACCACTACGGTACTACTTCTACTGTTCACCGGAATCACCGGTACTTCCGCCCGACTCATTTTAGTTTGAGTTTTTGGTGATTTTAGTTATTGTGCTTCAGGGTTTCGATTATATTCAATACAAAACATCTGCTATGCTTGTTCGTTGATCTTCATAGCTTTCATAGTTAATAGAGAAAAAATTGAATTGAATCTGATCAAAGGGGAAAATAGGTAGAGCTCCTATTCACTCCCCCTCTAGTCGTTATTTTAGTCCAACAAATGGTATCAAAGCCCAGTTAGTTCATTCTTGATCCTAACGGATCACTGAACTTGGCGATGGAGAAGTACTCCACCAAGCCGCATACCTTCGATGTATTCGACTATGCTTATTGGAAAAATCGCATGCGTGTCTACCTTTAGAGCGAAGGTCAAGCCATATGGTAGATTGTCCGAGCCCCACTCGTCTTGCCCGAGGTTGCTACATTAGCTTCAGCAGCCCTCTTGGCTAACAACCACAAGGCAAAAAATCTCCTATATGTTGGGCTTGGTAGACAAGAGTATGATAGGATCTATCACCTTGAGACCGCGTACGAGATTTGGCACACCCTCGAAACCTACCATGAGGGTTCATCCCAAATCAAGTAAGTACATCAAATGGTCTTCAAGCAAGAATATAACAAGTTCGAGATGCGTCCTAGAGAGAGCATCGACGATGTATTCACTCGCTTCAACAAGGTGCTCAATCAGTTGAGAGCGATCAACATCGAGTATTCTCAGTCTGAGAATAGTACCCATCTCTTGGCTGCAATCAACACCAAGGAGTGGGAGATGAAGGCTACTGCCATTGAAGAGAATTTCAATATCTCTAATCTCATTTCGGAGTTGCTCTATAGTAGGCTCAAGACTCATGAGATCAAGAGGGTTGATTATCCTAAGAAGGAGAACATGGTTTTAGTAGCTGACCCTCTCAAGAGAACTTTTGATGGGTCTTCTGAATCTTCCTTTGGATTTTCACTTATTTGTTTATCTGGAATCAATGAAGAAGAACTTGAGACTATCTCTGAGCTTGAGTTAGCCCTTCTAGTCAAAAAGTTCACATGGGCCTATCACAATGTGAGGAACAAGAAAAGAGGTGGCCCTGTGACATGCTATGAGTGTAGTGAGCTCTACCATATCAGGGCGAACTGTCCCAAGCTAAAAGGGAAGAGCAATCACAAGGAGGATAAGGCTGCTTTGAGGAAGCCTCAAGGGAACAAGTCCAAGTTTGATACTGCCAAGCTCGTGAAGGCTGCTCACCAGGTCCTTGCCGCTTTTAGAGAGCAATCCATGAGTGATGTGGACTCCGGAAGCGAGGAGGACAAGGAGGAGGAGCTCCCTCAAGAGAAGAAGAAAGGGAAGGCAAAGGACTTCACCAGCATGTGCTTCATGGTCAACTCCATCGACGTTGATGACATCGATGAGGTACCTCCATCATATGAAGTTCTCTCAACTAGATGTGATACTATCTATGAGCAATTGCTTTGTCAGGATAAGGTGTTATAGTTCACCATGGCTAAGAATAAGGACTTAGAATCACAAGTTGATAATATGATGCTAGAACTGATGAATGCTAAGAATCTTGATGTTGATGAATGTTCATCCTACCATGCTTTACACTCTGAACTTGCTAAGTTGCAAAATGGTCATGATGTTGCCATGCACCAACTAGAAAAATGCTAGAACTGAGTTGATTGAGTTTAAATCTATTGTATGTGAAAAATGCTTATAATCTAGCAAGTTGGTAGCTTCTAATAAGGCTGAGTCTAGCACTTGCTCTTTCTGCTCAGAATGTGAACGTGAAGTGAATGACATGTTAGAAGCAGTTAGAGTTAATCATGTCAAGCTTAAAGGCAAAATTAATTCTGCTCCTTGTGCTTCTTGTGAAGCTCTTAAGTTTGAAGTTGCTATTTATAAGGAGATGCATGCTAGAGCCGTTAAGGCTAAAACTTGTGAATCATGTCCTAAACTTGAAAAAGAAAATGCTTATCTCAAGGACATATTAGGAAAATTTTCTAAGGGTAAGAAACAATTGAACATGATTCTTGATAAGTCTAAAACTCATTATAGGAAGCAAGGGTTAAGATACAACTTTGCCCAAGACAAATCCAAGCCAAATGTCATTCAAGCCTTAGAAGATGGCTTAGTTAAGTTCAAAACTCAACCTGCAAAAACTCTTTCCAATCTGCAGGTTTTGCCCAACCACCTTCTGAGTCAAAAGGTGCATCTCCCAGTGGTACCAAGTACCATTGCACCTATTGCAAGAAGGATAGGCATTTGCTTGAGTTCTATTGGCGTAGGTTGAAAAATGCTAGAAATTTTTTTGCTAGAATTTTGTCTCATCAACCTAGAGCTTTCATGAGACATGGTCATCTAGAAAAGAAGAAACCTAGGCTAGGATTTATTTCACATACTCATGATCATCATGTTTCTAGACAGGATACATCTCATGTTGGTGTAACCATTGCTCATGATAGAACCTCAAGTAGAATCAAGGCTAGCAAATTTTCTTCATATGCTTCTAGTAGAAATGTGTCTTAGTACTGGGTTTCCAAGTCATATTTAACTAACCTCAATATTGAGACACATCGATCTTCTACGCCTTGATTTTTAGGGTCATCGTGAAAGGAGGAAGAACACGTGGTTCGTCGACTCCGGCTGTTCACGTCACATGACTAGAGACTCAAGATGGTTCACCTCTTTCACACGGTCAACGGGTGATGACTTTATCACCTTTGGAGATGATACACAAGGATGAATCAAAGGAACATGATCAATCAGGGTGAACGACAAGTTCATCCTAAAGGACATCGCCCATGTAGACAAGCTAAGGTATAAATTGCTTTCTGTCTTGCAGCTTCTTGATGATGGCTATGAGACTAGATTTAAGAAAAATGCTTGTCATGTGCTTGAGTCAGTTGGTGTGCTTGTCTTTGGAATTTCTAGAGTTGGTAGGATCTTTGGAGCTGATTTTTCTAAATCTCTAACTAGATCTCTCAAGTATTTGATTGTATTTTCTTCTGAGTTCTGGCTTTGGTACGTTCAGGGTACATTGGTTTTGATCATTTGATACGAGTTAGCAGCCTTGATCTCATGAGAGGTTTGCCTAAACTCAAAGCTGTCAAAGATGTTGTATGTGCGCCCTTTAATTTTGGCAAGCAGGTTGCTGCCTCACACCCTTCATTGACAATGACCATGACTAACAGACCAGGACAGTTGATTCACATGGATACTGTTGGTCCTACTATGATTCAGTCAGCCGGTGGCAAATGATACATTCTTGTCATAGTCGATGATTTTTTGAGATATTATTGGGTGTTCTTTCTTGCTTCGAAGGATAAAACTTTTGATCATTTTCATGATCTTATTCTTCACTTAGCTTCTAAACTCCTCGGTGCCTTGAGACTGATTCGTAGTGACAATGATACGGAGTTCAAGAATGGCTCATTTGCTTCTTTCTGTACTAAGCGTGGTATTGAGCATCGGTTCTCTTCTCTACACATCCCTCAATAAAATAGCGTGGTGGAAAGCAAGAACAGAACATTAGTCGAGATGGCTAGGATGATGCTAGATGAGTATAGAACTCTGAGGAGGTTTTGGGCTGAAGCTATTGCTACAACTTGTCATATTACAAATTGTGTCTTCTTGAGACCATCTTTGGGCAAGACATCATATGAGCTTCGGTTTGGTAGAAAACCCTCGGTCTTTTATTTTCGAGTTTTTAGAGCCAAGTGTTTTATTCTCAAGATAGAAAATTTAGATAAATTTGAGTCAATGACTTCTGATGGTTTATTTCTGGGTTATCCTGCATATTCGATGGGTTTTCGGGTTCTTAATGTTGAGACTAACATTATTCAGGAGACATGCAATGTCACTTTTGATGAGATTAACCCTAGAGCTAGATCAAACATTTTAGGTCACAAACAGGCGTCAGAGAGCATCTTTGTGAAGGAAGATGATGATGGAGTCGGTGATGGTCTTCCACTTGCTGCTGACATTCTTGTTCCAGCTCAAGAACCTGCTTCGACTTCTTCACCCTCAGTTGAGACTCCTGCTGCATCTTCATCATCAGCAGTACCTGCGGAGGTCGAAGAGGTGCTAACTCCCTTAGGAGCTCCACTTCACATTCAGAGGCACCATCCTCCAGATCAAATGATTGATCATCTTCATGAGCGAGTCACTCACTCCAGGTATCACGATCCGAGTCTCCACTCTCATTCTGTATTTATTGCTTCTTTCGAACTCCACGATATATCACATGCTTTATCTAATTCAAGCTAGGTAATTGCCGTGCATGAGGAGTTAGAGAACTCTGAGAGGAATAAGGTCTGAAACCTAGTAGAGTCTCCTAGTGGTCATAATATGATAGGAACCCGTTGGGTGTTAAAAAATAAACAAAGTTTGGATGGTTATGTGGTTAGAAACAAGACTAGATTGGTAGCTTAGAGTTTTAGCCAAGTTGAGTGGTTAGACTTTGATGAGACATTTGCTCTTGTTGCTAGATTAGAAGTCATTCGTATTCTGCTTGCATTTGCTGCATCTAAGGGCTTTAGGCTGTATTAGATGGATGTCAAGAGTGTATTTCTGAATGGTTATATAGAGGAGGAAGTATATGTTAGGCACAACCCAGGCTTTGAGGATCCGAAGCATCCACATCATGTCTTCAAGCTATCTAAAGCCTTGTATGGTCTTAAGTAAGTCTCTAGAGCTTGGTATGATAGGGTTAAGACCTTCTTGCTTAAAAATAACTTTGAGATGGGTAAGGTAGACAAGACCCTATTCATTCTTAGGCATAACAAGGACTCCCTGCTAGTTCAGATTTATGTAGATGATATTACTGTCGATGGTTCCTCTCATACTCTTGTTTCTAGTTTTTCTAAGACCATGTCTAGGGAATTTGAGATGAGTATGATGGGAGAGCTCAACTACTTTCTAGAGCTTTAAATCAAGTAATGCAAGAAAGGGATCTTTATCCATCAGACAAAGTACACCAAGGATCTGCCCAAGCACTGCAAGATGGGTGACTGCAAGTCGATCGCCACTCCCATGGCGACTTCAACTATTTTGGATCCAGACGAGGAAAGAGAAGCCGTGGATCAATGCGAGTACCACAACATGATCGGCTCCCTCCTCTACCTGACAGCCTTAAGACCGGACATCCACTTCGTGGTCTGCTTCTATGCGAGGTTTCAAGCATCTTCGAGGACTTTCCATCGCCAAGCCGTCAAGCGCATCTTAAGGTACCTTCTCTCTACCGTCCAGTATGACATTTGGTATTCGTGCTCATCTTCCTTGTCCATTTGAGGGTTTTCTAATTCTGATTTTGTAGGTTGTCGGCTAGATAGGAAGAGTACCTCTAGTACTTATCACTTCTTAGGCACTTCTCTCGTCTCTTAGTCTTCCAAGAAGCAGTCCTCTGTTGCACAATCCACTTTAGAAGCTGAATATACAGCTGCCACTAGTTGCTGTAGTTAGATTCTGTGGATAGTGTCCACCCTTAAGGACTATGGGTTAGCTTTTGCTAGTGTTCCTCTTCTCTATGAGAACACTTCTGCCATTAATATTGCTAAGAACTCTATGCAACATTCTAGGACCAAGTATATAGACATTCGTTATCACTTCTTTAGAGACCATGTAGAGAAGGGTGATATTGTGCTAGAATTTATGGAGTCTGAGGATCAGCTAGCTGATATTCTCACCAAGCCTTTAGATCTAATTAGGTTTGTCACCTTAAGGAATGAGTTAGGGGTAATTTACCCCTATGGGTTGGTTTGAGAGGGAGTTGGTTCTCTTTGAAACTTCCCTTGTACATCTAATCTTTTCTTGATCTTCTTCTGAACTTTCTGATCTTTTAGGATTTTGAGTTTTTTTTGTATCTCATTGTATCATATTGCATTCATATAAAAATCTCGAAAAGTTGCATTGTAATATAAGCTTTACTACTTGTCATTTAAATTGATGAAGCTTTGCTTATTACCCTTTTGAGCTTTAGTATTTCAATTATTGCTCAATTCCATGTGTAGTTCATTGACTTGTTAGAATTATCTTCTTCACTAAGATAGACCTTTAATCAACGTCAACATTCATTGCAAATGAAAATTGTTGTAAAAAAATGGGTGATTGTGGTACACTGAGCAAAATGATTCACTTTAGGACCTTTTGTCTCTAGAATGGTCGTTGTTAGCTTCTTGATCTCACATTGACATTCTGACACGTCTATTATCTCTTTTAATGAAATTACTAATTTTAAAGTTTTGCTTAAATTGTTAAAAATTATCGCTTTATCTTGACCTTTCTAGTTTAGCTTTGATATATATACCTTAACATGATCTTGCTAGCACTTTCATGCTTAAATGTGTATTGAGTAATAGTAGAAATGCTAGCTTGTTTTTTTTTGTGATCTCCAAAGCTTCTTGTACTAAAAATTTTAAAAATACAAAAATGAAGTCACTCCATTGCATTTCATGCATGCTCTTTCATATGTTTTTTTTCCTGATTTCTGTATTTGTCATCTCTAGATGAGAGGAAGATGTGATTCCTTGATGGCTCCATTGTCAAAGGGGGAGAAGATATAACAAAAATGTTAAAAGGGAAGCTATTTGGAGGAAAAAAAATAAAATGAATTTTTTTGAAGCAATGATAATCATAGTGAGGGGGAGAATCTAATTTGCATTCTTGTGATCTTATTGCTATTTCTGAATTTGAATTGCAATTCTTGGACCCTCACAATGATCAAAAGTCAAATTGAACAATTGTTGTTTCATATGGACCTTTAGTGAGATTTTTGACTCTTCTCTAGAAATTGAAACTTTCTTGCTATCATTTTCCTTATCTCACTTGTCTATGCTAATTTGAAGCCAACTTGGTCATTTCCATTACGTTTTCTTGCTTTTACACCATGTTGTGCCTTTGCACGAAAACATTGAATATTTTCGTTTTCAAATCTCAAACTTTTATTTTTCGAAAATTGCCAATGTGTTCATCAAGAGGGAGATTGTGGATATCATGAGGATATGTTCACGGTCTTAGGATGATGACACAATTGGCAATTTTTAGAAGCATTTGGGTAACGTGGTCAATCGATGATGTTCTTAGGTTAGGTCAATTTCATAGATTTCAGTGCATATGTGTTGCATGATGCATGTTTTGACTATCGTGGGTCAAATTATGAAAAACTTGTTTCCGGAATCGATTTCTTGGTCTATTGTTGTGTAGGAGACTTAGAGGTCAACGACGGTCAACGGCAAGGATGATCGGGACTAGGTTTGGAGAGCTAAGGTCCAGAACGATCGAGGATGCTGGGTGAAG
This sequence comes from Ampelocalamus luodianensis, assembly GCA_036346255.1. Classification (NCBI taxonomy): domain Eukaryota; kingdom Viridiplantae; phylum Streptophyta; class Magnoliopsida; order Poales; family Poaceae; genus Ampelocalamus; species Ampelocalamus luodianensis. The sequence goes on along the minus strand of CM070633.1, from coordinate 33,168,472 downwards.
TCAGTGGACTCAAGCATGCCGCAAAATGGACAAGGATGACCGAACGGGAAGTTCGGTGCGATGGGTTGCATCAAACGGTGGGGGTCGGTGCAAGTGCCATGGAGGTTTTAGTGGGAGCCAGATGAGATAGACTTATCGACATGAAGAGGGTCGTTTGATCAACCTACACGTGACGAAGTATAGGATTGCTTCATGAAAATTGGACTCGGTCTTTGAAAAAGGATCGAGAAGAGGTATTTTGGTAACTTCACCAAAATACCGCCTTGATGACTTTTGGCTAAACCGTGGCACAAGACGGCATATGGAGAGGTAGTTTAGGTCAAATGAAGATAAAGATCACAAAGAAACGGATTCGAGAAGCCCGGTTCGTCATCCGCTTTGAGAAGCGTGCGTGAGTGTAGACCCGTCTGTGTGTGGGCTTAACGGGTACCCATTAATGTTTTCTCTCATAGTCTAGCCTTCACTATATAAGAGGATATCAAGATGTAGAGTTCCCAAGCTCTTCCAAGAGTGAAACCCTAATTTGTGTTTTAGGGATTTTGGAGTAGTTGAGGCTAGGGTTTGTGAGAGATGGATTGATTGTGTGCACAAGTATTGAGCTTTTGTCCTCCATGGTGGAGTGGCTATAAACCAACTTCAATCTCAAATCAATCAAGCATAATTCTTTAAGATGAGTCTCTTCTTGTCCTTGCTCTCTCTTTGGTGATTTTTGAGTTTCTGGTGTTCCTTTGGTTTTCCTTTGGTTTTCCTTTGGTTTCTTACTGAGATCTTGCTTGCTGTGATATGTGGGAATGCATTTAGAATCATCTTAATCATCTCTTACCTACGAGCAAGTTCTAGGATCAAAGTTTGATTTTCTAAGGTTCTTGTGCGCTCCTTTCCTCATCTACGAAATTCATAGAACCTTGGCATTGATCTTCCCGATCGTCGATTAGAATAAGTTTCTGACCTTCTTGATGAGTTATGGTTGAAATTTGATAGGATTTGGATCACCAGATCAAAAGTTGAGTCTATTTTGTTTTTTTGGTTTTGTGCTGATTGTACTGTATGAGCGTTGTTTTTACTGTTCACCCGATACTACCGCTACTGTTTAGCGGTGCTACTGTTTACCGTTACTACCTCCCGACTTGTTTTATTTTGAGTTTTTGGTGTTTTTAGTTATTGTGCTTTGGGGGTTCGATTTGATTCAATACAAGACATCAGCTGTGCTTGTTTATTGATCTTTGTAGCTTTCATAGCTAATAGAGAGAAAATTGAGTTGAATCTGATCAAGGTGAAAAATAGGCAGAGCTCCTATTCACCCCCTCTAGTCGTCGTTTCGGTCCAACAACTCTAAGGCCCTGTTTGGTAGAGCTCTAGATTCTGAATTTTTTTTATTCTGCTCCTGATTCTCTGAGAATCCACTTCTCTGAGAATCTGGAGTTGTCTGTTAAAAACGTTTGGCTGGTAGGTTAGCTCCAAAAACCATATGATGGAGGATTAGAGGCTAATAGACCATGTTACCCCTGGTTGTAATATTACAATTGTTATTATGGATTGATTAGACTTAGTGTTTTTTAGGCTTTAGATCAATTTAAAGTTTTGTTTTTGCCTTTACTCACTGTTGCTCATCTGGTGTTGATTAAAAAAGGTAGTCAATTGTTGTTCCATCACAAGAAATTAGCCTATGATCATGTTTCTTTTTTACATTATTGAACCGCAAGCTGATTATTTCTCCCTTGCATCGATGACTCAACATTAGTTGTACTAATCATGCAATTGTGACTTCTACTGTGGTGATAACATGTATCTTGCTCATGCTATTTACTACCATACGATATTTACACTGTCCCTAATCAATCTTTGTAGGTCTTGCATGATACTCAAAGCAATGTCACCATCCCTTTTCTCTCACGAGGCATCGTTTATGACATGAATGGATATGCACATACAACCCATTTTGTTCAACCATCAGTCATCATGAACCATCACCCTTTTCCTATGCCGCATGCTACCTGGTTTACTATGTGATGTCCCTATGATGCTCATCGCCCGACCACAATTAGGTTTCTCTTTTATTCAACAGTGATATATCTATGTAACTTTTCCTTTATAAAGAATACTTAGAATCGGTTGATCGACTGCCTGTCTATAATACTATAAATTCCTTGCATACACACAGTCTGTCACACATGCTATTAGGATGCTAAATAAACTCAAGTTCAGCTGAAACAATTGTTCCTATAAAAACTACAAAGTATACACTGTATCCAGAACAAAGTTATTTCCTACATGACACTATTATTTTAGTCGACCAGAATAATGTGCTTAAAACGACACTGTGTTTTTTTTTTCAGACACTGACTAGTTTTCCGCAGACGTTACAACATAGCAACTGTAAATTCTTTGCTATCTTTTCCGGCGCAGCAGAACACACAATCCATATATATCAAGCATGTAAAATTGTCTTACCTTTCGTAATTATTCAAGTTCAGACCAACCAAATACTAGGCTAGAAAGAAAATGTTATTCTTATTTTTGCATTTCATCTATAGTAACTTCCTTTCCTTTTGATATTCATTTGAATTGCATCAACTGGCAATCCTTTTGTTGCTTTTAGCAATGTTAAGGTGGCAATCCAGAGCAATGAACTCCGGAGACCAAATAGTTTTCGATCTTTTGTAAATTAACATTTCTGTCTAGGTAGACTGGTATTTTTATCAAGGCCACTATAAAAACTCTGACCTTTTGTATCTACGATGGTTGGGAATGTCAACAGTATTTTGCCAAAGAACATAGGAGTAGCTTTCAGTGGTTCCCTCGCAAAAAAAAAAAAAAAAAAACCCTCAGTGGTTAGTGTCTTTTTTTTTCTTTTCTATACAACAACTCATCTTTTAAATTTATATGAACATTTCCCACGTAACAATTCATTTTCTAAACATGTACATGAACATCAACCAATGATATTTGCCGAATTTAGAGTCTGTTCGGTTGGTGCCATGGACTCCATGCCTGGAAAAACGTGGTGTTTGGAGGTGGCTTGTAAAGTAGATGATTTTTCTCTGGTCAGATAAGTCTGAAGATATGATGTTTGGTTGGTGATCTGTGCATGAAAAAAACATAAAATTTAAAAAATAACGTTTTGAGAATGGGAAAACTTATTCCTTTCGTCGATAATCACTTTTCTAATTGCTCCTGTTGGAGATTCAACGCAATAAAACAGGATTAGAGAAGCTTTGCTTCTGCTGCCTGAGCCCAGCGACAATTTTTGATCGTCTGAGTCTGATGAATTTGCCAGTGCTAGGCGGATCTCCCTTAGGTATGCAACCAAATATGCCCTTAGACACATTTGAAGGAGGCACACAAATAAGTCGGACTCCAACTCTGACTGAGGGCTTGTTTGGTTGATGACTCGGGCTCTATGTTTGGGATAAAGTTGTGTACGGAGGTAGCATGTAAAATAGATGATTTTTGCCTACCAAGCAAGCTTCGAGATGTGGTGTTTAGCTGAAGATCCGGACCTAAAGAAAACATAAAATTTAAAAACAATGTTTTGAGCTTGGATTAATATGGTATGTTGGATTATTGAGCCGTTGTTGCTGTTGCCGGGATATCAGGCGATCGATTTCGGTCACCTGCACCCTAATGTAGCTATCGATGGACTTAGCTCAGGCTTGCTCAACAATCGTCAGGTCAAGAATCAAATATACCTTCGGCACAGTTCCGAGTTCCGACGGCCTCCTGGCGGAGCGCTAGGAACGCAACCAAACAAGCCCCGACTCTTTTTGCAGATTGCAACCAACGGAGCTGGACTGATATTTATGCCACGGTGGCTATAAAACCTCCGCGCCAGCCCCTGTCCCCCTCCCTCCACCCAAAACCCTAGCTAGCATCTCTCTCCCGTGCTTTGCGGCGCGCCAGAGCAAGCAAACCCCCGAGCGAGGTAGTGATGGATCGGCGCAAGGGCGGCAGCCGCGACGCGAACGGCAGCCTCGCGGAGGCGACGGCGTCGAGGCTGAGGTTCGAGGACGCCGACGAGGAGGTGGGGATGGAGGTGGAGGAGAACCCCGCCGCGGAGGGGCAGGGGGCGGAGGAAGAGGTGATCGGCAGCGACAAGACCAGCGCCGACTACTACTTCGACTCCTACTCCCACTTCGGTACGCACGCTCCATCCGGTTCCAGAAGATTTGTGTGTCTGGTTGTATTTGTTGGAAAAAATGGTGCCTTGGGGGCACAAGAACAACTTTAGCAGGTTCATGTTGGGAGGATTCATCTGTAGTGTGCTGGTGCTGGTAATGAAGCTGCAAAAGATTGATCTTTTGGGTGTTTAGCGCAGCCCCAGTCAGCACATTCTACCATTCCCCTCTGCTAGAACTTTAGTTAAATGTTAATTATGTAACAGATGAGTGGTAAAAATGTGATTTTTTATTTGGTAATCACGGGAAATTGGAGGTTTAATTGGTCCTTGTATTGAAAAATTAGCATTTAGTTGGTTTTGTAATGTGTGGCCTTTTATTGCATCTCCTGATATTTGATTTTTTTTTTCAGTATCGGAAATTTGAACTTAGGTTGTTGCTCTGCTCATAACTTTACTTTTAGTCAAGTTGTGACCAACTGACCATTAGTTGAGTTAAAAAGTTGGTCCTTGGCTGTTATCATGGACCTGTGGTAAAAGTTTGTGCCTACTAGCCATTTATGTTTTGTTGGTCCAAAAAATAAAATATCTTGAGTGGTTCTGTACTTTGTTGTGGTTATTATTCGATATTCGTTCTCCATTTTTCCCCCAACTCCCCAAGTTTGATGCTTAGTTGTTTGATGTGCTAAAAAATTGTTTTTGCGATATCTGCTGCAGTGTGATGTTGTATGAGAAAGAAACGGCCCTGTTTTTTTGGCTGTTGGTCTAGGGGTGTTCTAGTGGAATGGTTGGCTATCTTTTCAAATCTGTGCACTTGTGCATTTTCTTTTCCTCGTTGCTGTTACTATCTTTATGCTGCTTCACACTGGCAAGCATCATTAGCACTGAATTGTAGAAATTTTTATCTGTTCATCATCCTAGTTGTTTGTCTTGTGCTTTTGCTTCTACATTTTAGTTTTTGAGTTCCTCTTGCACTGATGATATAAATTACTGTTTTATTCCCTCTGTTGTATGTCATTATCTTTGCACTACATTATATTTCCATGAGCAGTTTAAAATGTACCTTATGTGTTCTTTGCAATATGTTAATATGTACTCATCCTTTTCCCTTGTTGGTTTTGCAGGTATTCATGAAGTACGTTGTTCTAAAATAAACCGTACTTATGGTGTCTTTATGGCATCACAATTTCACAATTCACAAGCAATCAGTTTCTCATCTGATCTTTCCATTGGGCCTCTTTCTCTCTCTCTCTCTCTCAGATTCTTCTGCTTGGTCTTGCTCCGAATTTGCATGTGCTCATGTAGTTTGTAGATAGTGGTGTGATAATCCTTGTTTAGTTTAGGCAGATTTCCAAACTTATATCACTTTTGATATGCCGACCAAATATAGTGGCGATGCCAATTTTCTTGTATTGATTGCAGGAAATGCTAAAAGATGTTGTTCGGACAAGATCATATCAAAATGTTATCACCCAGAATAGCTTTCTTTTCAAGGACAAAATAGTCCTTGATGTCGGCGCTGGGACTGGAATACTCTCACTCTTCTGTGCAAAAGCAGGAGCTAAGCATGTCTATGCGGTTAGTTAGCTAACTTTTGTTCATGTTTTCATTTCAAGATTTTATGATAGTTTATTTTCCCTAAATAAGCTATTTTGATGGATGGATCTTTTTTTTCTCCAATATAAGACTGTGAAGCCATTGGCTGCTTCACCTCACATATGACCTATCAATATAATATACAAACATGAGAAAGTACACAAAATTTGTTCATCTGGTGGTGACTGTAGCAGGTAGAAACCAATTTTTTTTTTTGCAAGAAGCCTGCATGTTTTTCCAATGTTGTATTGTTCTTTATTTCCTTGGCTGTCCATTTCAAAAACATGCCAACCAATGGTATGTTCATTGTCTATCAGGACAGGACTGTTAGTATCCTGTATTGTTCCTGTGAAATTTATGATTTCAGTCATTCGGATGTTTAGGGGATTATTTCATTTTACTCTGGGCTTATTGACCACCTTTTTTCTGTCATTTTGTAACTGTACTTCTAATCCTTTTCTTTTTCTAATATATTGAACTGTTCTTCCATTTACAGATTGAATGTTCACAGATGGCGGACATGGCAAAGGAAATTGTGAAAGCTAATGGATTTTCTAATGGTGATTTCCTGCCATTCATTTCACTATCTATTCTACGATAGTCATTTGATATCAATATATCATGCTTCTTTGGTATGATCTGTTGTTAACATTGTTTCACTCTCTGCAGTCATAACGGTAATAAAAGGGAAAGTTGAGGAAATTGAGCTTCCTGTCCCAAAAGTAGATGTCATAATCTCGGAGTGGATGGGTTATTTCCTCCTTTTTGAGAATATGTTGAACACTGTTCTATATGCACGTGATAAATGGCTTGTAAGTGATCCTTCACAGTTAAAGTGTTCATATTTTTGTTCACAGTAGTTGCTATGTGTTTGATTAATTGTATGCTTCTACTTCGTAGTTTTTCTTTTCAATTTTGTGATAACAAAATGCAACTTTGGTTGAGTATTAATATTTTGTCTACTTGCGTTGTGTGCTACTGCTATGCAGGCTGATGGTGGTGTGGTCCTACCAGACAAAGCCTCTTTACATCTTACTGCAATCGAAGATGCAGAATATAAAGAAGACAAAATTGAATGTGAGTACGGCTGTGCATGGTGCATAAGATTATCTGCATGAGTCCTATTGGCTTTAGAAGTTTCATGCATGCGTTTCAGGAAGTTTTTCCTGGTTTTTTTATGAAGTAATGAAAATTATATTTAGATTTATCTCTGATGCCTTTTTTCTCTTGCAGTTTGGAATAACGTGTATGGCTTTGATATGAGCTGTATTAAGAAACAGGCAATGACGGAGCCACTTGTAGATACTGTGGATGCAAAGCAGATTGTCACTAACTGCCAGTTACTGAAGGTAATGGCACACTTTAAATCAAGTTACATTTTCTTCTGTAGTCTTTTGTTTAAGTGATATTTCAGCTTAAATCCTTCTATTAATATATATTTCAGACAATGGATATTTCCAAAATGGCACCTGGAGATGCATCCTTTACTGTGCCGTTTAAGCTGGTAGCAGAGCGAAATGACTACATCCATGCCCTTGTTGCTTACTTCAACGTGTCATTCACCAAATGCCATAAGATGATGGGCTTCTCAACAGGTTCCTTCTCAACATACCATACAAAGTACGGCCATCTACCTCCTTGCTTCAAGCAATTTGACGAGTAACTCTTGTACAATTTACTCTTTGCAGGCCCTAGATCAAAAGCCACTCACTGGAAGCAAACGGTTCTATATCTCGAGGATGTAATAACTATCTGCGAGGGGGAAACTTTGATGGGCAGTATGACAGTGGCGCCCAACAAGAAGAACCCTCGAGACATTGACATTAAGGTCAAATACTCCCTAAATGGGCATAGATGCCAGGTGTCAAGAACCCAACACTACAAGATGCGGTGACCAATGAGAACCCAGCTGCCTTGCAGTCTACTCAATTTTGGTTAACTGAGTATCTTGTTTGACAAATTGATACTTGTTATCTTGATCTTGCATTAACATGCATCAATTATTTTTTTTGGGATCTAGCAAAAGTAGAAAATAGATTCAACCGGCATGATGTTATGGGATCGTTTGCAAATCTATGTTGTGTTGCTGGATGATGGTATGTCTTTGGTGACGATGTTGGCAATTGGGTTGAGATATTCTGCCATTCTAGTGCCCCGTCTATGCATTATTTCAACTGCTTGAGCACACAATTTTCTATTTACAGACTGGATGAAGCTTCTTATAGTCGTGGATAAAATAATATCTTGCCATGGCTGCCTGGAGATATCATATAATCGAGCCCTTTTCTTCTCAACAAATATAACAGTTGTTATTTGTTCAGAGCCATGCAAAAGATTACTCCTTTACACGATACAATTTAATTTCACAAGTACAATTTTATCACATATGGTTCCTCCACAGGTATGCTGATGTTACCATGTTTTTAGACTCACTGAGAGAGTATGCTGCATCAGAAAACGAAGCATATACAGATTGAAACAAATCAGGTGAGCGCACTAGTAAAAACAATTAACATGCAGCGATCGATAAAACTGATGAACACTTACTTGTAGAGGTATGCAGCAATGCCAAGAATGACGCAAATCAAGATGATATCAATTGTGAAGTTCCTAGTTGATCGAAACTGCACAGCACCTAGATTTGTCAGTAAAACTAAGAACACTGCAAGAGCAGTTAAGTTGTAAATTAAGACTTTAGGATTCAACAAAACCAACTGCTCACCTGGTTGACAGTTTCTTTTAGTCTGACATTAGTCTTTCTTAGCTCCGCATTTGCTTTATCCACCTGCAAAAATTATGCATATGCATTTCTTTCAACTTCAACTATGGACATTATGATAACAGGCATTTTGCAAAATCACTTCAACTATGGACATTATGATAACAGGCATTTTGCAAAAACTAAAAAAAGTCAACCTTGGAGTCAAACTAAAAACTAAAAGTCAACCTTGGAGTCAATTTCATCCATCAAAGGGACCTGCCTATCCAGTTCCTGCAGAGTTACATGAACAATTTTAATTCTTAATGCCAGCAGAGAGTTAAGGTTACATGAATAATTTTAGCTTTGACTTAATGCAAGCAGAGAATTAATCTAAATCAATAAAGAAGCTGCATGCATCGGCAACAAACCTCATTCATGTCCTCTGCTAGATTTTTCAGTGTGTCCAGACCTTCAGAAATGATGTTCAGCCCTTCATCCTGCACATCACATTTGGCAAGGTAATCAGTAAATCAGCAGCTGCGTTGGATCAAACGAACATAATTTTTTCAGGTGAAATGAAATCAATTTTGCAGGTTTGTAGCAGCATGTACTATCTGGCATATTTTTTTTTAATCTATGAATTCGGAAATGCATTTGATCAATATAACAATTCTTCCATGAATAGACACCTGCCTGTTTAATTCGCCGCATCTCGTATTCACTTCTGAACTGCTCTGATTCTTCGCTGGTCTGGAAGTAGCCCTCATCAAAAGTTTCAGCTGCATTTAGTCGCCACACGATAAGCACGGTTAGTTCGAACTCCGAAGAGAACCATATCACTATGTTTACACAAAAAAAGCGCCATTAATTCCCTGAACTGGAGGAATTTTATTGTCACATTACATAGGATTTTCCATAACAGAATGATCCAAACTGAAGAATGGGTTGCTGTTCACTGGTTACTACACAGAACATGAAAGATTAGACTTTGTATAGCCTAGAAACAAACACCATTTCAGTAGCACAGATGTTTGCAAGTGAAAAGGAAACCTGCAGAATCGAACTTGATCCCCGGCCGAACATTCCCGCAGCTCCAGCCGCCGTCCTGATCCGCGGCGACGCCGCTGCCTCCGTTGGGGATCGACTGGATCCTATGGGGCAATGCAGCAACCAGATCGCTCCGCAACGCCATCTCCTCCGGCGAGAGCCCTTTCACCTGCATATGTAGAATAATATACCATGATCAATCGAGAACAATGGTGAACAAAATTAATGGAGATAAAATTATTGGAATGGAAGGCGGTTAGTTCTTCTTCACCTTCTTGACGGCTAGCTTCTGGAGCTTGATCACCTCCTCCATGAGCTGGGCCTTGGTGCGCCGCACGTCCGCGTTCAGGGTCACCGCCGCTGCCCGGTTCTTCTCCCTCGCGGCCCTCTCTGATTTCTGAATAAATCACCATGACATGAGCCGCACGGTATTTCAGTCAAGGGAAACAAGAATTCAGAAGCGGCCGAGGAAGGTCGCAATGCGAGGAGACGGGGACACCTCGATGGCGGCATCGATCTCAGCGTCGACGGAAGCGTAGAGGCGCGAGAAGGGGTCGCCGCCGCCGGCGTCATTCCGGTGCTTGTCGGCGTCGTACCTGTGGTACTTCTTACAGATGGAGTCCACCCGGGTCAGCACATCGATCATGCTCATCTTGCCTCCCTCCCAGTGGTCACCGATGCACAATGCCTCGTCGGCGCGCAGCCGTTGCGGTGGTTAGTTTTTACGGCGTATTCGCCGGAGAAGAGGAAGAGAAGGGGATGGAGGAGGCGGCTTGTTCAGGCTGTGAGAATGAGATGGTTAAAGATGTTTGGTTGGCAGGTAAGTTAGTTGGTTACCCGCGAAACTCCGGGGTTTTGTTATTCGAAAAATGGGATATATATCATCGCAGTGTGTAGGCTTTTAAAATATACCACTGAAACAATTTATTCTTTAAAATATATCACTGAAGAGTGGGCATGTTTGGAGATAGGTTGTTATATGCTTTTTACATCACTTTTATACGTATCCTCGTACTTGACAACATATTTTCGTTTGAACGAAAATGCCCCCACTTGCCTTGTTCATTACTACAAATGTGATTTTTGAAAGAAGAAAGTTGATTTTCTTGGTCATGTGATGACAGCTGAAGGAGTTGCAGTTGACTCGATAAAGTTAAAGCCGTATTACATTGGGAGCAGCCTAAGACAGTGACTCAGATTGGTAGTTTTTTTAGAATGGCGGGTTATTATCACCGTTTCATTGAAGGATTCTCAACGATTGCTAAGTCTCTTACGCAATTGTTGAAGAAAGAGAAAAAGTTCACTTGGATCCCAGCTTGTGAAGAAAGTTTTCAAGAGTTGAAGAAACGTTTGACTTCAGCCCATGCTGATTCTACCGGATATTCGAAAAGATTTTGATATCTACTGTGATGCTTCACGTCAAGGATTAGGATGTGTCCTGATGCAAGAAAGAAGAGATGTCGCGTATGCGTTGAGGCAATTAAGACCTCATGAGGAGAATTACCCTACCCATGATCTGAAACTAGCTGCTGTAGTGCATGCTCTAAAAATCTGGCATAATTAGCTCATTGGTAATCGCTGTAAAATTTACATGGATCATAAGATTCTGAAGTATATTTTCATTCAGTCTGATTTGAACGTGAGGTAGAGAAGATGATTGGAATTAATAAAGGATTATAATTTTGAAATCTACTACCATCCCGGTAAGGCTGATGTAGTCGCAGATGTTTTAAGTCGTAAGAGCTACTGCAGTGCTTTGGAAGTAAAAGAGAGTTGCCTAGAACTTCACAAAGAATTCCAGAAGCTGGAATTGGAAATTGTGTCCGAAGGATTTGTGGTTAGTTTAGAAGTGCAGTCTACTCTGGAGAAGCAGATTCGTAAAGCTCAACTAAAGGATCCCATGATTTCGGACATCGAGCTCAAAATGGCAGAAGGAAAATTTAACGATTTCACCAAAAATGATCAAGGTATACTTTGGATCAATGGTCGTATCTCTGTACAAGATATGGATGGTCTAAGACAGCTAATTTTAAAAGAAGCTCATGACTCAAAGTATTCTATTCACTCTGGAAGTACTAAGATGTACCAGGATGTTAAGAATAAATTTTGGTGGCCAAACCTGAAGCGAGAAGTCGCTGAGTTCGTTGCATTGTGTGACATATGTCAAAAGGTAAAAGAAGAACATCAAAGGTCAGTAGGTTTGTTGCAACCGCTGAAGATTCCAAAGTTGAAATGAGAAGAGATCGGAATGGATTTCATTACCGGTTTACCCAAGACTCAATCGGGGTACGATTCAATTTGGGTAATAGTTGATCGTTTGACAAAAGTTGCCCATTTCTTACCAGTCAAAACCACTTATTCAGGAGATCACCTTACAGAGTTGTACATATCAAGAATTGTCAGTCTGCATGGTGTGCCCAAGAAGATAGTGTCAGATCGAGGATCTCAGTTCACCTCTTGATTTTGGCAAAGTTTGCATGAAGCCTTGGGAACTCAATGAATTTAAGTACTGCTTATCATCCATAGACAGATGGACAGACTGAAAAGGTAAACCGATATTGGAAGATATACTGAGAGCTTGTGCTCTAGCGAATGCTACCAGTTGGGACAAAAGTTTGCCGTATGCAGAATTCTCGTACAACAACAGTTACAAAGTCAATCTGCAAATGTCACCATTTAAAGCTTTGTATGGTCGTGCTTGCAGAACTCCTTTGAATTAGTCAGAAACAGCTGAACGTTTGGTATTCGGACCATATATTATTTAGGAGGCAGAAGAGCAAGTAGCCATGATCAGAGAAAGATTGAAGATAGCTCTGTCCAAGCAAAAGAGCTATGCTGATAATCGTCGTCGTGACCTCAGCTTTGAACCAGAAGATTTTGTGTATCTTAGAGTCACCCCGATCAGAGGTGTAAAAAGATTTCATGCCAAAGGGAAGCTTGCCCCACGGTATGTTAGTCTGTTCAAAATTTTGGATTGACGTGGAGAAGTTGCCTATCAGTTGGAGCTGCCATAGTCGTTAGCAGAAGTACATGATGTCTTTCATGTCTCGCAGTTGAAAAAGTGGACAGACCCATTTGGATTCTAACGAGGATCTAATAATCCTCATTTTATTATTCCATAATCATGTAATATGACGTCACATGGCATACCCCTAATATTAGAAGGGGAAAGCAAGTCAGGTAGTCGTAAGATCTCCTACGACTACCCCCCTAGTCGTAAGCATCTCTACGACTATGGTGTAATCGTAAGTCCTGCTACGATTATGTCCGGTCGTAAGTCTTCCTGCGACCACTACCCAGTCGTAAGCCTTTCTACGACTATCCCCCTGGTCGTAAGTTCTTTTATGACCAGCTCTGCCACGACTTCCTCACGATTAACTGGGTCCACTTTTCAGAAGGTCCATTTAATAATGGGAATCTAAGCAGTCAAAATACGTAGTTATGCCTGATATAACTACAGATAAATTCTCCACTATCTCTGACTGATAACTGTTTGACAGCATGGGGAGGTTACTACTCCGGTGATTACTCTCATTATTACGTAATAATGGTGAGCGACTAATTAGCCTGGAACGACAACGGCCACCACTGCGTAGTATAAATAAGTGTCTTTTAGAGATAGAGGGGGAGGCTTTTCGGTGTAATCCAGATACCCAATACAAGAAACACAGGAGTAGGGTTATTATTCTCACCTGAGAAGGCCCGAACTTGTATAAAAATCCTTGTGTATCTCTCGTCTGCGTGATCAATTATGGAGACCCCCCGAATCAAACAATCTTTACGTAAGATCGGTTCTAAAACACCGACAGTTGGCGCCGTCCGTGGGGATCTTCTGTAATTCCTTGTCAACAGTTCTTTCTTTTCTCTTTGATGCTACCATGGCAGGAGAATGGAATGAGGAGAATTGGTTCGACTTGGCCGATTACGCAGACGTCGACATGGATGCCGGTTTTGACTACGAACTGAGTATCGAATCTTCTGACGGTGTTGCCGCCTCTGGAGATTTTTTATCAGATCTCGGAGATTGCCCCGTCATCGGAGAACATGGGGTCCTGTCCTCACAACAAGACGCCACCGAGGAACTCGCTTCCTCGGGGCAAGGGTCACCAAGACCAACAGCAGGAATGCATTGGGGCAAATTCGCAACGCGACGAGAGTTTTTCCTCCAAGCGTTCGAGTTTCCCCGAGGCAGTACGACTTGGCAAGACAGGTTCTGGAAGCCATCATTCCGGAGCTCCATCGACATCTGATGGTCCTCTATCTCCGAGTATTTCCGCAGGAAAGAGGATCGAGCATGCTGTTTCTCCAAGTCCAACCGTCCCGACGCAGAGTCCACCTGCAGACGGAGACAGTTATAACCCGGAGTTCCCCTACTTGGAGGGGTTTACTCCAAGTCGCCAGATGGTGTCGCTCGATTACTCCTCAAGCGAGGAGGCCTCGAGCGCAAGTGGAGGTCATCCACGGGAGGTCTTCGTCCTTCCCTCTGATAAGAATCGTTCTCCCAGGGGAAGGATTGACGATGCTCCCCGACGAGCATACTCTACACCCCCTCGTGGCAATGGCAGGGGCGCCACCGCTGACAAACAAAACAAACACTTTAATGAACGTGCGGGACATCCTCAATATTCTCGCACTCCATTAAAGCCAACTCAGGGGTCTGAAATAGGCCATTCTGAGACAACCCGACGGAGGAAAATAGCAACTCAGAAAAACCTTCCTGAGCGTGCTTACTTCCAGTCGGAGGAAGCCCAAGAACTCCAGCACATCAACGACTTGCTGGAAAACCCGACTCAAGAGCTCGCTCGAGCACTAGGGTATGATCTCTTTGCAGAAGAGATCACACAAAGGCTTCGCGATACGATGGCCAAACTCGAGCGTCTTCGTCGACCGCAACCAGGAAGTCGTAGTATTACGACTCCTTCTTCCGCCAGTCATTCAGATAGCTCGTCGCATAGAAGGCGACATAAACATCACTCACGTCGTTTTCCTGACATGAGAAAGACGCAACAAACCCCCAGGAGAGGTGATCTTTCACCACTTTGGCGACGAGATGCACGACAACAAGCGGAGTACGAGGAGTATTTCCCTCGTAAGGCTGAAACCTATCATAGGTCCAGTCCTCCTGTGGCTGGGTATCGACGAGTACGATCACCCGGCGACATCAACCCTTCTTTTCTGCAAAGGAGGCAAGAGGTTATCTCGGGGTGCCGGGCGTTTTCACCCGACCTTCGAGCGGTTTGCTGGCCGCCTCGTTTTCGACCAGCAAATTTGGAGAAATTCGATGGAACCCAAAATCCCATCGAGTTCCTCCAGATTTACACTACAGCTATCCGAGCCGCAGGAGGAGGAGAGCATGTCATGGCGAATTACCTTCCGACTGTGCTCGAAGGATCGACACGATCATGGCTTTTAAACCATCCATTCGAGTCGATCTACTCGTGACAACACCTCTGTGATCTTTTGCTAGCAAATTTTCAGGGCACTTACAATCGCCCTGGAAAGGAGGATGATCTGCATCGAATAAGGCAGAACGACCATGAAACGCTACGACAATTCATCAGACGGTTTAGTCAGGTTCAAAATTCTATTCCGGAAGTTTCTGACTCATCTGTGATCAGAGCTTTCAGCAGGAGTCCGCGCGAAGGATAACAGAGGATATCGCTTTACATCCACCTGCCACCGTCGCCGAACTCTTTGAGATGGCCGATAGGTATGCGACTGCTGCTGAAGCAGTCGAATGGAACAATACATCGATCAAGAAGACAACATCCCACCGGAGGCAGGCGGAAGTAGCAAGAAAAAGGATAAAAATGTTAGGAAATCTAATAACAAAGCAAAAAGACACAAATCTCCAGTAGCCGGTTCTAAGGAGGTCCTGGCCGTAAGCAATACCAAGCAAAATCCCGATCGAGGCAAAGGTAAGCGCCAAGATCGGAGAAATGACAAACCCAGGTGGTGTCCTTTTCATAAAAAAGAAGGACATGATCTTCGTAACTGCCAAGTTTTCCTATGGAAACTCGAAGACTATTACTCTCGCAAGGGACCACTTCCTACTCTTGAACAGGTAGGCCAAACAAGTGGACAGAAGGAGTCGGATGATGAGGAGATGTCGTTCCAGGATCCGCAACACACCATCGATCACATCTATGGGGGGTCTTCGGCATATGAATCGCGGAGGCAGCTGAAAGCTGCCGAGCGTGAGGTAAACACAATCAACTCCCCTCTTGTCAATAAATTACCGAAGTGGTCGGAAGTCACCATTACTTTCGAGAAGGGTGATTGTCCGATCCCTTCGACTAGACCAGGTCGATTCCCGATAGTGGCCGAACCCACCATCAACAATTGTCAAGTCAATCGAGTTTTAGTTGATGGTGGAAACTCGTTAAACATACTGTTTACGAGTACCCTAGACGAGATACAGGTACCAAAGACAAAGGTAAGACCGGTACGATATTCATTTCATGGAATCATACTGGGGTCTTCGGCCAAACCAATTGGCCAAGTCTCTCTTCCTTTAACGTTTGGATCACCAAGCAATTTCAGGACAGAGAAGGTCTCCTTTGATGTGGTCGACTTCGACACGGCATATAACACCATACTCGGACGACCAACTTTGGCAAGATTCTTAATAGCTACTCATTATGGGTATCAATGTCTTAAGATGCCAGGTCCCAAAGGAGTGATCACGATATACTCTGACAAGAAGATGGCGCACTCTTGCGGCCGTTGTTCCATCGAGATGGTTGGACAACTACCAACTCGAGACGAAAGTCAGTCTTCGACTAGCAAGTCGAAGCCTAAAGCTGCACCCAAGCCGAACGACCAGGTCAAAGAGGTTCCTCTGGACGCGGAGGAGCCCTCGAAGACTGTTCGCATTGGGGATTCTTCCGACCCCAAATAGGAAGACGCCCTCATCACTTTCCTCCGTGCAAACGCCGATGTCTTGGCGTGGCAAGCATCCGACATGCCCGGAGTCCCCAGGGAAGTGATCGAACACAGGCTAGCTTTACGGCCTGATAAACTACCCGTAAAACAAAAATTACGGAGATTTACCCCTGATTGACGAGATGCTATTAGATCAGAATTGGACAAGTTGCTTAAAGCAGGCTTCATAAGAGAAGTCGACCACCCCGAGTGGTTGGCCAACCCTGTAATGGTTAGAAAGTCGAACGGCAAATGGCGTATGTGCGTGGACTTTACTGACCTCAATAAAGCTTGTCCAAAAGATGATTTCCCTTTACCTCGTATCGATCAGTTGGTTGACTCTACTGCAGGGTGTGAAATGTTGAGTTTTCTAGATGCATACTCTGGTTACCACCAGATTAGTATGTGTCGAGAAGATGAGGAGAAGACCGCATTTATTACACCGTTTGAGATATTTTGCTATGTCAAAATGCCATTCGGCTTAAAAAATGCTGGAGCTTCTTTTCAGCGTTTGATGCAAACGACTTTTGCTCCTCAACTAGGCCGAAACCTAGAAGCCTATGTTGATGATCTAGTCGTAAAAAGCAGCAAACGACTCAATCATATCACAGACTTACAGGAAACTTTCGACAACCTCAGAAAGCACCACTTGAAACTTAATCCTGAGAAGTGTGTGTTCGGGGTCTCTTCGGGGAAATTACTTGGATTTCTGGTCTCTGCACGAGGAATCAAAGCAAATCCCGAAAAGATAAAAGCCATCACTCAGATGCGCCCCCAACCACGAAGAAAGAAGTCCATAAACTCACAGGATGCATGGCGGCGTTAAGTCATTTCATAGCACGCCTGGGCGAAAAAGGGCTCCCTTTCTTCAAACTTCTAAGGAAACATGAAGGCTTCGAGTGGACAGAATAGGCTAACTTAGCCTTCGAGGAAGTCAAGAGGTATCTTACGAGTGCTCCTGTCCTGGTTTCACCGAAACAAGGAGAGACGCTCTTAATTTACCTAGCTGCCACGCCACAGGCAGTGAGCGCAGTGCTGGTCGTAGAGCGTGAGAACATTCAACGACCAGTATACTATGTCAGCGAGGTTTTACACGGACATAAGGAGCGTTACCCTCAGGTTCAAAAACTTCTATATGCCCTCCTAATGTCTTCGAGGAAACTACGGCATTATTTTCAAGCACACAAACTAGCTGTGTCGTCTGAGTTTCCCTTGGGAGCGATCCTCCAGAATAGGGAAACAGCGGGACGCATGGCAAAATGGTCAGTCGAACTTGGGGCGTTCGACATCCACTTCGTGTCCCGAACGGCCATTAAATCCCAGATCTTGGCAGACTTTGTCGCCGAATGGACAAATCCTGAACCTGTTCAGGATCCCTAGTACGATTCCCACGATCAGTGGATGATGTACTTTGATGGGTCGCTTACGATAAGTGGCTTGGGGGCTGGGGTGGTCCTGGAATCTCCTACCGGAGAAACCTTAAAGTATGCCATACAATTAAACTTTCAGGCCACTAACAACGTGGCGGAGTACGAAGGTTTGCTAGCTGGTATACGAGCCGTGAAAGCGCTCTCAATTCGATGACTACTCGTAAGAGGAGACTCTCAACTAGTCGTGAATCAAGTCGAAAAAGAGTACCAGTGCTCCAATTCGACCATGTCCCGGTACTTATCGGAAGTTCGAAAGTTAGAAAAGCACTTTTTGGGTTTTGAGGTACAATTTATCCCTCGAAAGGATAATTTCCTCGTAGACCAACTGGCTCGTCTAGCTTCTTCTCGATCCTCGATACCGAAAGGGGTGTTTCTGGAACAGCTTCAAAAGCCGTCGATAGTCGAAGAACTAGAGACGCCTCCCATAGAAACAACCTCTCTGGAGTACGAAGATACATGGATGACACCCATCTACATGTACCTTCAGACGGGTTCCATACCCGATGACGATTTAGAAGCAGATCGACTATCCCAAAAGGCCAAAATGTATACTTTGGTCGAAGGTGTCCTTTATAAAAGAGGAACACAAGGGGTGCTCATGCGATGTATTCCGCAGAATGAAGGGTTAAAACTCCTTCACGACATACACAGAGGGATTTGTGGAACTCATGCTTCCTCTGTAACGCTGGTCGGTAAAGCCTTTCGACAAGGTTTTATTGGCTATGACCCTCCACGATGCCGAGAGTGGTTAAGACGTGTATGCAAGTGCGGTTCATAGCGGCAAATACACCAACCGGCCAAGGCATTGCAAACAATTCTCTCGTCTTGGCCTTTGCGACTGGGTCTTGATATCCTAGGACCGTTACCCGAGCTCCGGAGGTTTGAGTTCCTTTTGTGGCCATAGATACGTTCACAAAATGGATAGAAGCTGAGCCTATGACCGGGATAATGACGGAAGCGGCAAAACGGTTCATGATGAGATGCGTGATCACTCGATTTGGAGTACCAAGTCGAATTATCACAGACAATGGCAAACAGTTTACAAGCGCAAAATTTCAGGAATTTTGCGACGAGTTGGGAACTCGTTTGTGTTACGCTTCTGTCGCCCACCCCCAAAGCAATGGGGCAGTCGAAAGAGCGAATGGCCAAATAATGAAGGGAATTAAAACCCGAGTCTTCGATCAGCTAGTCAAGCGCTCGGGGGCTTGGGTGCAAGAATTACCTTCAGTATTATGGGCAATTCGCACGACACCTAGCCGAGCTACAGGAGAAACGCCTTTCTTTCTAGTTTTCGGTGCCGAAGCCATGCTTCCACCAGAACTAAAGATCAGGTCAACACGGGTCGACAAGTTCAATGACTCCATTTAAGAACAATTCCGAGCGGATGACATCAACCTGCTCGAGGAAAAGAGAAACCAGGCTTTAATCCGTTCCGCAGTCTACCAACAGACCCTGCGCAGATACTACGATCGTAAGGTCCAACCTCGCAGCCTTGCTGTAGGTGACTTGGTATTGAGGCTTATCCAATCCTAGTCTAATCGGAACAAACTTTCCCCTAAATGGGAAGGTCCTTACACTGTGGTCGAAGTAACGCGTCCAGGATCGGTACGACTTGCAATGGAAGACGGCCGTGTTCTCTCAAATTCTTGGAACATTGACCAGTTACGCAAGTTCTATGTGTAACAAGCATCTACGACAATAAAGTAACAGGTTCTCCCTACATTTTTTGTCTCTTTTTTGGATTTCGCTTTCATTTTCTACCATTTTTATATGCTCATTCCTCTTGTACACTGGTCGAAAAAAGGACAACATATCTAGTCGAAGTCTCTCCTCTCTGCATGTGGTCCTGCCTGCTGGAAGGAGCTTCCTAATATCGCCTTGTTCTTTACTATGACAACCAGTACAAAGGTTATCGAGCTCAGAAACATGGTCGAAGGTTGTTAAGCAAATTCATGTCACTACTAAAAAAAAAATCTAAGAAGAGTGCACTTGTTGCGATGCGTTCGACTACTTTTCAATTATCTTGATTGGTTTTTACTGGTGGAGGAAGAAACACACCTAGTCGAAGCCTCTCCTTTCTGCACGTGGTCCTGCCCACTAGAAGGAACTTCCTAGCGTCGTTCCGTTTCCCGCTTTTGCTACCAGGATAACTCCGTCAGGACAAACGAAAACAGTTGAACGAATCCTTAAGGTCCTCTAGATGTTTGTTTTGCTTAAGTTGTCGTTATTGATTTGATTAATCTGGTCAGAGATGGTAACATCACCTAGTCGAAGACTTTTTTCTCTGCACGTGGTTTTGCCCACTAGAGGGAACTTCCTAGCGTCGATCTGTTTCTAATCTCTCGACTAGTGCAAGATAATCGATACTCGAAAACTAAAAGTCGAACAAACCTCTCTGTTTTAAGGAACCCTTTCTTTACTACTTTCTTAGTTTATTCCTAATAAACTAAGTAAGTAGTCAGGGGCTAAGATAAAGTTATAAACATGACTTCATTTCTTAGTCTTAATTTTTCCGAGTTATCATCTTACGAGTTGCTAACTACTCTACGAGATATTCACAGGGAAAAGGAAGGAGAAAGGAGGAATCGTTCATATCTGGTTTGATTATTTCTTCCTCTTTCATTATCTTACGAGTTACTAACTACTCTACGAGATGATTTGCAGGAAAAAGAAATGATCATATATATGTGCATCACCATCAAAAAATACTTGTCTTTACAAAAATGTGTTACAAGACTACTCTGATCAAGGAGATTCTATTTGCATCTCCTCTGCGACCTTCTCGCCAAACGACTGCATCTCTTCGATTAGCTTCTCTACTTCAGATTCGGTGCAGTCGAAGTCGGCTTCAACAGAATGAGGATTAAGGTTAGGATCACGGGCCTTGAGTTTTGCTAAAACAAAGCTCACAGCCCCTTTAACCGCTTCCCTTATTGAATCATTCTGGTTGGTCTTCAGAGTAGACACCAACTCTTGTAGAGTACCGACTTGTTCCCCAATGGCACTCGTATAAGCAGACATCGTGTCGTCGCAAGGAGCAACCCTCCCGGCACGAAGTCCATCGAGTACATTGTTCAGAAGTGAGATATTATCTTGAAGATTAATCTTCATTGATTTCATCTCCTCCTGAGAACGAGTCGAAGCCTCATGGAGTTGTTTTATTTCAATCAATCGATCTGAAAAGAGTAAGGATTGATTAAATGAAACGATTCTATGAGAAGATAAAACAAACCGATAGCAGATAAAGGATCTACTTACCAGCTAATTGAGAACCTAAGTTCTCAATTCCCTGATCTTTCTCCTTCGCGATGCGGGAGATTTCACGGACTACTGAGGACTTCTCCCCGACCTCGATCTGGAGAGCCCCCACATCGGCCTGAAGGGCCTTATTCTCGGTTTCTTTTTCTACAAAAGAATGAGAGTTTTTTTTAAAGGAGGGGGGACAAAGACCAAGATCAGAAGCAGTCGTAATTACACGTACTATTTATTTTTTCCTGCAATCGCCGGGTTGCAGAGTTAGCCTCCTAAAGTTTCTTCAGGAGGTCGGTGGCTTTATCTCTTAGCTTTTTCGACTCGGCTTTCTCAAAGTCGAGCGAATCAGCCAAGGTCTTTTCGTCACTCTTAAACCTGAAAGGGTAAAGGGACGACATGAACACACTTAAAACAGGCGGTCGTAAGTATTTCTACGATCGATGAGTGATCGTAAGCTATTCTACGACTACCCCCTAGTCGTAAGTTTTTCTACGACTAGTACCAAGTCGTAAGTTTTTCTACGACAACCTTCTACGAGTACTGAACAAGTAATCGAACGACACGAGTCGGTTACTCACCACCTCTCCGCTTGCTCACAGTAACGCTTTTCTTGTCGAAGTTTGACAAGTTGCCGATGGTATTCACAAATCGTAGCGATTTGCTCCACAGCTCTCTACAAAGGAGAAAAACGATAAGAGAAAGAAGTAAAAATAATAAGTGAGTATCGATGAATACTTAAGTTCATATTTGACCGAGCAAACATGGACATCATTCGTGATGGATCCTTCAGCCCATCCATCTCCTCGACTCGTTTCCACCAGACCCCCTCAAGTCGTTCGTTGTAAAAAATATCCCCACAATTGGGAATGCTGCTGGGGTGTAGAACTCGGTCGCGAGAACCGTAGGCCGAAGATCCTACGATAGAGTCAGGGCCAAAGAAATTAGAGCAAAAGTTGAAATACTCTTCTTCCTCTGACTCGGTGACGGGGACACCACCTGGAGGGTCGGAAGGAACGTCCTCGACAACCTCCTTACCGGCACGGCGGCACAAGACTCGCTACCACCGACTCCCAGATCTCCTCGAGGCCTCTCGCCGCCTCCTCTCTAGTCTCTACGACACCTCGGTTGTCGAGCAACTGCATCCTCGCCGGTCGTAGCGACCTCAGTAGCCGTAGTTTCTTCCGCCACAGGAATAGTAGCTGGATATTCGGCTACTACCACAGTCGCACCCTCGTCGGCTGAAGGAGTGGCAGCGGGTTCCTCTACCGGAGCATTTCTGGGGGCTGAAGACATCGGGCTAAAATCACAATACGCAGAAGTAAGTCAACTCGTAAAAGACAAACGGTAAGTGCAGTTATTACACCTATGTTTTTCACATACCTCTGTGCGCTGGACCTAACTCAAAACTTGGGAGCAACCTTCCCAACAGAAGATTTCTTCGATTTCTTCTCAACCATTTCTGGTCGAGAAGCACTCGGGACAACAGGAGTCGCCTCCTCCCGACTTCCCGGGTGATCGAGATCAGTCTCGACCACCCTAAGAGCGCTGCTCCCCTCGGCCTCAGATCCCACCGGAGCAGCGGTTTCCTTCACAAAAGACATGAAGTTCTTCCAGTTCTCCTTTTCTAGCTGTCTTATGAAGCCACAAGAAGCTGAAACTGCGAATGACTTGTTGTCGTAATAGAAGGGTACCTTAACCTTGGGGACCTTGCGCTTAAGGGCAAAGGCCTCTTTTTCTGCTCTCTTCTCCGCCGCAGCCATGTCTGCGGCAAATTTAGCAAAAGGAGCAGGAGGAGCCGAACTTGAACCACCCTTGTCGCCGACTTTTACCAGTCGACGCTTCTTGGATGGAGGGGGCTTTGCTGACTCCGCCTGCGCAGTCGCCCCGATGATCACCAGATCGACTTCTTCGTCGTCTTGGCGGTTCTCCATACCAACTTTCTGTTGAAATAAAAAGAAAGTGGTCGTAAGATCTTCTACGATCATTATCTGGTCGTTGGTACGACCAGTTCAAAAGTCGTAAGCATTTCTACGACATTATCTAGTCATAAGTTCTCCTACGATTACTTTCGATTGTAAGTTTTTCTACGATCAATATTCAGTCGTAAGTTTTTTCTACAACAAACCCGTTAGTCGTATATTGTTTTACGACAGCAAAACCCCTAAAGACAAAATCATTTGATTACCTTTAGGCGCTCTTCTTTCTCCTCTGTGGTCAAAACCGCAAGGATTTGAGGAGCGCTAATGTTGGCCGGATGCTTCTCGCAGATGAGCCTGACACGCGCGTCAACCTCCGCTTGCGGAAGAGCTGTACACATAAATAGTACGATTAGAAGACTAAATCAAGATTAACAAAGGACAGAACCAAAAGAGTAAGTTTTGCTACTCACTGTCTTTATAATCCCTGGTTTGCTCGTCCTTTCCCGAGTACCTCCACATGGGAGGAACTCGTGCCTTCAAAGGACTAATCCGGTGCGTGATGAAGTCCTTCACCACGTGCCAACCGGTGAGCCCCTCCGACTTCAAGTCTTTGATAACTTGAATATAGGGGGCTATCTGTCAAGATTATCGGGAATCGAGTCCTGGGAAGGAGACCGCCGCTGCCTTTCCAATAATGAGAGGCTATCCTCCTTGGTAACCTCCCAGTAAAACCACTTCTTTTTCCACCCCGGCCAAGATGACTGGGTAAACATCTGAATGTACTCCTTCGACTTACCGTCGTGGAGCTTTAGACCACAGCTACCGGCAATCCCATCTTGACGAGCCATTCCGTAGTAATACTAAAAAAGCTCAAGATCCACCGGAATCCCCAAGTAGGCCTCACACAGGTACACGAACACGCTCAACATCGTGATGGAATTAGTACCGAGATTCACTAATTCCACCCCGAAGTGCTCAAGCACGAGTGTGAGGAAGGGGTGAGCGGGCAATCGGAGGCCACACTCACAGTACGCCTGGAAAACTGGAATTTGATCTTCCTCTCCCGACGGCCAATGCTGCTCATTCGCCGCAATCTACTTCACGAGAAGTCCCTCGGGGATCTTCTCGGCAGTAACCAGAGCAGTCATCTTGGCGTCGTCCATCTCCAACTCAGCCCAATCAGAGACAATCCTAGCCATTCTCTCTCTCAAGGGCGGGAAGAATTGGATTCGGGAAAGCTCCAAGAAAGAGCACAAAATCACCAGCGGCGGAAAAGACGAGAAAGCAACAAATTGTTGGATGAAAAGGTAAGAACCCTAAGTTTCATCTCCCTGTCCATTTTATAACCGCACGCTTGAAACGAAACACCATGGAATCCCAACAGTTTCCACCGCTTCGGGAATTCCTCCGACGGATGTGCTTTTACCGCCTGCTCGAAAGTCCCAAGACACTTTTCACACCTCGCGAAATTACCGCCTTGACCCCGTGACAAATGCAAAGCCGATCGAAAAAGTTTTGCTTCCGATCACAAGGCCACGATCGCTCCGAAGTCGTAAGAAATTCTACGACTACCTTGCAATCGTAATATTCTTACCTCGATCAAGCATATTTCTGGTCGAGAGAAACGTTTGTTGAAGAGTTTTTTCTTCAACGTTCTTCCTACGACCACCTAATGGTCGAAAAATCATCGCCAACCCTTCGGTCAAGTACGCCATTTTCACTTG
Organism: Ampelocalamus luodianensis; assembly: GCA_036346255.1. Lineage (NCBI taxonomy): Eukaryota > Viridiplantae > Streptophyta > Magnoliopsida > Poales > Poaceae > Ampelocalamus > Ampelocalamus luodianensis. Next base: position 33,143,765 of record CM070633.1, on the reverse strand, counting down.
AAGCTGGGGGGCTAGATGACGAGGATCTAATAATCCTTATTTTATTATTCCATAATCATGTAATATGACCTCACATGTCATACCCCTAATATTAGAAGGGGAAAGCAAGTCAGGTAGTCGTAAGATCTCCTACGACTACCCCCCTAGTCGTAAGCATCTCTACGACTATGGTGTAATCGTAAGTCCTGCTACGATTATGTCCGGTCGTAAGTCTTCCTGCGACCACTACCCAGTCGTAAGCCTTTCTATGACTATCCCCCTGGTCGTAAGTTCTTTTATGACCAGCTCTGCCACGACTTCCTCACGATTAATCGGGTCCACTTTTCGTAAAGTCCATTTAATAATGGGAATCTAAGCGATCAAAATACGCAGATTATGCTCGATATAACTACGATAAATTCTCCACTATCTCTCGATCGATAATCGCTTGACAAAGATGTAGAGGTTACTACTCGGTGATTACTCTCATTATTACGTAATAATAGTGAGTGACTAATTAGCCTGGAACGACAACGGCCACCACTGCGTAGTATAAATAAGTGTCTTTTAGAGATAGAGGGGGAGGCTTTTCGGTGTAATCCAGATACCCAATACAAGAAACACAGGAGTAGGGTTATTATTCTCACCAGAGAAGGCCCGAACCTGTATAAAAATCCTTGTGTCTCTCTCGTCTGCGTGATCAATTGTGGAGACCCCCGAATCAAACAATCTTTACGTAAAATCGGTTCTAAAACACCGACAGATTCAATTGAGTTAGAAGAGGATCTCACTTACAAGGGGTAGCCAATCAAGATTTTGGATGTCGCAGAGCGTCGTACCAGGAGCAAGGCTATTCATTTTTGCAAAGTTCGATGGAGCCACCACTCAAAAGGAGAAGCAACGTGGGAGCGTGAAGAAGAGCTGAAAGCCGAGTTTCCTAGCCTTTTCTCTAGCTACCCTGAATCTCGGGGTCGAGATTCCTTTAAGGGGGGGGAGGTTTGTAACATCCCAATTTTTTGAGTCTTAAAAATCTTTGAAATAGTTAGTAGGGAGAAAATTCACCATTTGATTTTATTTAAATTTAATTCAAAAGCTTAATATGGACTTTTAGTATCAAAATCATTTAATATGAATAATTCCAACATGAACTATTGTCAATACTATTTTATTTAGATTCTATGAGCTTGGATATATTTTCTAGATTTTTTCTGAGTTCATTTGCTATTTTCTATTATTTATTTGAATTCTCAATATTTTCTAAAATAGAAATCCTATTAATAATCTTGAAAATCCAATCGAGCCAAATCTCCTCAACCCATCTCCTATTTCCTTGAGCGAGGCCCACTTCACGGCCCAATCACGCGTCCGCGTGCAGCCTGTCCGCATCACTCCCTTCGCGTCTCTGATAGGTGGGTCCCACTGAACCTTCGTCCTCCTCGCATCATTTTCGTCGCGCCTGAGCCGTCCGCCATTGTTGTTGAGCTCAAGCTTTGTACGACAAAGCGTAATCTACGACTAAAGTCCTTCTGGAAAACGCGTAGGAATCTATCTCCTATTCTCCCATATCCTTATCTAGAACGAATTGAGCCTGAGACGGACTCTATCTCCAAAATCAAAAGAGTCTGAGTTTATCCTGATTTGGGGGTCTCCAATTCTGGCACACCCTGGCCCTATAAATAGTGCCCTAGGGTTCGCCCAGATCTTCTAATCTGAAACCCACCCCCATTGCTCCCCTAAATCCCTAGAGCCGGCGCAATCGCAAGTTTAGGGTTTTGGAGCCGTAGCTCAAATCTTCAAATTCCTCCGCCGCCGGTGACGCCCCGCCTTTGTGGACCACTCCGTCTTCATCCTTGTCGCTTGGGCAACCTTGCGAACCCCACCATTGCTCCGGAGCTTCATCGGAGTTCAATCCAACAAAAACCCGAGTTTCGTCTTCCGCCTCTTCGACAATTTCAGCCACCTTAGACGTCCTCCTGTGCCAAAATAGGTATCGTTAGGTGCGCTTTAGCGAGCTACCGAATGCACACCTTCGCCACCGGTGGGACTCCGCCGTGCAACGTTGTCGTCGGAATCATAAGTCGTCGCCGTTCATCTAACGTGTCACGCTGACTCAACCTGCCACCTCATCCCCGTGCGTGTGTGTCGCTTACGTGGCACACACGTGTCCGCTGAATCAGCCGCCAGCTGGCACCCGTGTGCCACCTAACCCTAACCCCAGATCCAAAGGCTCGGTGGGCTAGGTCCACCGTGAGCCGTCTCACCGCCATGTGGGTCCTACATGTCGAAATTTCCTTTGATTTCTTTTAATTCCAAAATTCCAAGGGCTGATGTCATCATTGCGTAATAATCCGATTTTGTGTCAAAGAATAATTCAGATATTCCAGAAAATCCTAATTAGGGTATTTTCTTTAGATTTGAACTTCCAAAGGCTATATCTTTTGCACCCGAACTTCGTTTGAGCCGATTCAAATCTAAATTTGAGATCTATTTATCTGAGTTTTTATTAATTTTTGAAGTTAGTTTTCTCCTCTGTTTCATTTATTTTTGTTTATTTGTTTCGTTTGTGAGTAGATATTGATACTTCACAAGATTTTGGAGAAGAAGGAGTTCACCAAGACCTAGACCGGTACCTAGATCTATTCCAAGGCAAGTCATACATTTGATCATATTGAACCCAGTTTTCAAAATGAATTTAATTCAAAGTATTACATTCTACTTTAAATATTTATTTAAATACTTTTGGGTTTAGCTATTAATCCAAATTGTTATATTCACCTTGTTTATTGTTATGCCATGATCTTTTGTCACCCTAGATTGGTTCATTATTAGTTGGTAATACTATAGTACCAACGTGGGTTGGTTAGATACGATTAGATTGCTTAGCCATGCAACGAGTCATCATTCCATATGAGCTGCAAATATAAATTTGACTAAGTGACTATGGAACTGTGTGATAAAACTGTGTGTACTATATGCTATTATTCGTTGATGGCATGTGTTGTACTTAACCAACATGATGGGAAAGGATTTAGACTGAGGCAAGTGATGGATACTGTGTGACTTGGTGGAACTGTGTGAATAGGAATAATAATCTGTGTGGCATAGTTAGAAATTAGAAATCTTGCCTTGGTCAATTAAGGGCATAACTTTGTGTGTCATTAAACTGAGCCTTACTGTACGACCACATGCCTGATGGGACGGGCATGACTTAGTAAGTTACAAAGTCTTGACAACTTTCTGTGTAGGTTAAACTGGCAGTAAAACACACTGGGAGTGTCAATGTTTGAGATGAAGTTTTAGAATTTTTTTTTATGATTGGTTCTTGCAACACTGATCGTATCGTGTGGGTAAAGTGTACAACCTCTGCAGAGTGTTAACAATCTATTCGAATAGCCGCATCCGCGGTCATGGACATGCTCAGGGATTTCACATGAGGGGTAGTTTTCATAAAACCTTTGGGAAGGGACAGCTTTGTGATCTAAGTCATGTGGCTGTGTGAAATAATTTGATTAGACTTTGTGTTCTTTGTGAAAACCAATTGCTAAATTATTATTATTTATTTGTTTTAAGTTACATTTCAATCTATCATCTGTATTCAATTGCAAACGTTGTATTTCTGCAAAAGAACCACAGAAGCCATTTCCTTTGGGATAAGTCTGCATTTATACATTGCATTCTGTTGTATGTCTTGTGAGTACGTTTGTGTACTCATACTTGCTAAATCAAATCAACAGAAGTGGAGGAGTCATCGCCTGTTTTTGAGGAGGAGTTCGTCGAAGGTGCTGATCGTTAGGGTCGTGATCCCAATCGGTTGCTTGTGGCGAATTGATGGGATTCCACTGGAGTTTATTTTATTTCGCTACTTATTTATTTATTGCCAGCCCTGTGAGGCTTGATAAGTGTAAACTCGACCATAAGGTCAAAACCATTATTTGTTATTCAAATTACTCGTTTATGTTATTATTCGACTTGTGTGGATCGATATTCATCTATGTTGTCACTGTGTACACTGACGTGATCCTGGACTTGTGTAGAATACACAGAGGATCTAGAATTGCATTTTTGGGTCCCGACAATCAAGCCGAGAGGGAAGAGAGAAGCACCGGGAGTTGAAATGGAATGGGGAGAAATTGAGTGGGGAATGAAGTGGGGACGAAAGGAGATGAGCCTGGGAGTTTCAATCAAATTAGGGGATAAGGGAGAGAGAAAATGAAGAGATTAGGTGAGAGGGGATTAGGTGAGTGAGATTAGGGAATTAGATTAGGAAGTTAGGATTTAGGTAAAAAGGGTAAAGAGATAATTTCTAGTAGGTATTATTGATAGCAGATTTAGTAGTAGAAATAATCGCCTGTAATAATATGTGTCGACCCTGTGTAATTGTTGAACCTAATAAATTTGTTTAAGTCATGTGCGAATAAATAGCAGTGGATCGGACCGGTAGAAAATAAATGCAGGAAAATGCTGTAAAATTTATCCGAGGTTAATTAAATCCATTAATCACCTTTAGAAATCACTAGATTAAATAAATAGTCTGTTGCATTAAAAATAAATTATTCATGATAGATTTATTAAATTAAGAAACGTGGGTAGAAAAAATAGGCAATTAATTGCACACGTAAAATTGAACAGGCTTAGTTGCATGCAAGTTTCGTTTAGTATTTTATTCTCATATGTTAAATGTAAGAATAGGAGACCTCGATCCCAGAGCTAGTAGACCGTAGAACAACCATAGTTGGGGAGTGCTAACCTCGCGGGGCCCAAAAATGTTATCAAAATTTAAATCTGCAAAAAGGAAACTCAACTAACTAAGGTTCGCATAACAACACTAAAAGAAATTATGTATTTATTTAATTATTATTCATGTCGTATAATTACAGAGGAAGAACCAACACAAACCAAAGTAGCTGATCCAGGTTTCATTGACACTGATCTTTTCTACGACTACGAAGGCAAGCTCATCTCTTGAACATAAATATAGTTATATTAAATATAAACTGTATATTGATGTATCATATACACACACATACACTTGCATCAAAACTATGTCTCAAAATCAAATCGGATAAATGAGATGAAGAGAGAAAGAAAGGAAATGAGAGAAGAGATGAGAAAAGAGGTAATATTATGGCTGGTAAAGGGGGCCCATGGCAGGAAAGACATGATGGAAGAGGTGGGACTCTTTATATATGGTTAATATATAAGGACCAACAAAACTCTCACCCAGATAAGAGGCTATAAATTAAGTGCCAACCATTTTTCTGTTTAATGGGCAGAAAATGCTACCTAATTACGTGACTATACTCTCCACATCGAGTAAGTAATATGTGTGAGTATGATGGAGGAACCCAAGCCGGTAGAGAGTCCGGGAGTGGGTGATCCAAGGTGCTATAGCGCTAGGTGGAGTGTTGGGTGCGGGGTGTCTGGCCCAACCAACATTACGGGAACTTAGTGGAGGACTGGGTGAGCGCCCCAGGACACCGACGGAAAGTAATAGGTGGAGACATTAATCACGTAACTGAGAAAATGTTATGTATTCTGAATTCGAACCCGCATAAAAGGAAATGCAGAGAACCCAATTCATAGAGAGCTCATAGTAGATATGGGTAAAGTGGCACAAGCCTGCGCAGTGCTAAATAAAATTATGAATTCATGCCTGTCTCCTGAATTGGAGTGTATGGGAATCACTGAGGGTCTATCTTCTCTTCGAGTTATTTAATTTCAGAAAAGAGTTGATCTAGAAATTATGATAATGAACAGAGATGATTCATGCAGTGTATTTTTTCTATTAACGCTTGCTGAGTACACTATTACTCAACCTTACTATTATTCTCCTTTGTTAGATCCTAGTCCGACCGAGAACTATCCCGATTAGGACGAAGGACACGTAGGTGCAGATGAGACCGTAGGAGACGAGGACCCTTACTACAAGGAGCAGGGCGAGGTGGGCACCCTATTTGACACGTGGGATGAGTAGACGACCAGGGGAGCATGGCAGGCAAGCGAGGAGACTTAGTCCCATTTTGCAGTTGTAAATTACTATTGTAAAGACCATAGCCTTGCGTGGCTAACTGATATAATAAAGAATACAGTTTCTACCTTATTGTTCTTCTACACTGACTTTGGTAAATGCTTACTATTCATCAGAGCGGTGTCCTACCGGGCAGACGAATAGTAATCTGTATACCTAGTGTAATTACCCTCCGGGGTAATGACACGGGGCGCCACAAAGATGCAGAAAATGCAGTGAAGAAAACTCAAGCATCAGGTTTGACAGAAAAATTAAGAGCTTTGAATTTGTACTTATATTGCATCTTATGATCATAGTGTTGGGGAAGACCCAAGAACTATCACAATTTTGCAAAGAAAAAAAATCAAAACATCGCTCGTGCTGTAGGATTGATCGGGTCTGTGTTGAAGAATATGAATGACATGAGAATAAATGATTGGGATGATATTTTTAGGAGGTAAAGAGCTTTTGTATCAAAAGGAACATAATTGTGCCAAATATGGAAGATACAATACCAGTTAGGGGTCGTTGAAGGTGTCGTGGAGCCAAATTGGTAAGTTACTACCATCATTTCCATCGTGGAATTTTCATGGTGGTGCTTGACCAAATTCTTGTTGAGTTGAACAATCGTTTTGCTGAAAGATCAACTCAGTTATTTAGAAGTATTGCTTGTCTTGATCCGAAGAATTCTTTTTTCCATCTTTGATGAAGACAAACTAATCCAACTTGTTAATATTTATGCTGTGGACTTCTCTGAATATGATTGTGTAGTCCTAAAGGACCAACTTGGCACATTCATTGTTGATGTGAGAGATGATGAAGATTTCTCAAATTGTAATGATCTTGGAAATCTTGGTGTGAAGATGGTTCAAACTAATAGATACACTTGCTACCCATTGGTGTATCGTCTCATTGAACTTGCCTTGATTTTGCCCATGGCAACAACGACTGTTGAACAAGCTTTTTCTGCTATGAATCTTATTAAGACTGAGCTAAGAAATAATATAGGCAACAATTGGATGAATGATAGTATGGTATGCTATATTGAGCGAGGAGACATGTTTGCAATGATTAAAGATGATAGTATTTTGCATCGTTTTCAAAGTATGAAATCACGTTGGAACAATTACCTCATGCTATAACTTAGTGGTATGTTTCATTGTTTTGTATTTATCAATTTACCTTTCATGTTGTTTGTCATTTCGGATTATGATTTATATATGCTACTTTGTCTATGCAGGTGACGATGGTGCTAATGTAGTGTGGAGATATGTCATGACTCATGATGGTTTGGTGGACTGAATCTCTCTTAATTCGGTATTAATTCTGACTAGAATTTTTTTTTCAATGTCATTTATCTATTTCACTGTAATATCAGTTGTTGGGTCAGTGGTTACATAAGTTTTGCTATGTTATAGTTTAATTGCAATCCAATGAGACTTCAGTGCACTGAAAAAATCAAACTTGGCATAGAAACGAACCAAATGGGATCCTCACAATCTACACCTAAGCAGGTCAGATTTAATAGAAATGCCATAAGTTCACTCTGCTAGTGCTCTCCTTACTCTGAAAAATCATCCCTTGGAACAAAGCTTGGAGAAAAATCATGCATGTCAAGATAGGATTAGACAACAGACAACCAGGTATGAAGTGCCTGAGAATTAACTAACCACTAAATTGAGTATGTATTACTCTGAAGGTAGGCACCTGATAACAGGTAATTCCAAAAATAAAATGTAGGAATCAGACGAAGTAAAACACACATTTTGCACCAATTAATCTCCCTCTTTGTGGTGAGGAACACACAATTTGTGATGACAAACAACAATGATTCAAGAAAATATACAGAGTCTACAAAATAAAAATTCACGAGATATGATTCGTACACATTCATAGATTCACGGATACATAATTTTGTACTAGATTCACAGTTGAAGAAATATACAAGAGTCTACACATTACAATCAAGCGGAAAAACATTGATCCACCCAAGGGTGGCAGCGAAGGATGACAAAGGAGTAGGGACGACAAGGGGGCCGGGATGAAGAACTTACCTTCACGAGGGCCGGCGGTGCTGCTCAAAAATGGCAGAAATCGAAACGGCGACCTAGGGTTTACGGGTGGCGTCTCTAGTGTGCTCGTGGCGCCATCCTGAGTGCCTCGGCGCGTGACGAGATCGGAGGTGTCGTAGTGAGGACCGGAGCGCGCGATAACGGACCGGAGTAGCGACGTGGCAGCGCGGGCTGTCCCTTCGCGAGAGCTCGGGAGAGAGGAGGATCGGGAATGGCCGAAGGGTCGAGGGTGAAAGGCGAAGGACTAGTTTAGTGGCAATTGCGGGTAATATTTTAACTTCAAGGTATTTTCATTTTCAAGATTGGATTCTCACGAGAATCTGCGGAAGGCGTCATAAGTTAGCACCCCCTTGCTTCATTTCTAGGTCCGCCACTGCATGGGTACTTAAATTTCTACTGTTCTAGGTTTCCAGTTAGAGTTAGATCAAGAAAGTTAAATTGTTTTAACGTGCATTCATTTAACTACAAATACTTTGTTTTAGAGGAATTGTAAATACTCCCCCCTACAGTTTATTCTATCAGATTGCGAAATTACTGTGAGACGGTGAAATAAAAAAATCAAGGAAAGAAATAGAAAATTGTGTGTTATACATCTTGTTTGTTTCCAGAGTAGAATTATTTTTGCGTTATTTTCTCTTCTGATCTACCTCAAGACATTTTGCTTTTGTTTGCATAGGAGAAATGTACTTTGATCTTTCTTGGTTTGGTGTATGAAATGGCGTCAATAAGTTTAGAAGCTGTAGTCACATCAATCTGTAGGCACATTTTATTTGTGCTTTCAAGTACTGGACAACAATACTCTCCATAATGGTCAAATCTCCCCTTATTGTGATTGAGAGAATATAATACGTGCAACGAAATGACCATACGAGTACTGACACATGGATTTATTTCACCTTTCATTCCAATTCTCTATAATAGGTGATTGTCATGAATACGCATTCTAGATTCCGCGTAAGCCAGTAGGCAATTGCAGCTACAGGAGTGCTGCAAAATTTGAAGCAGTTTAATGGTTCATCTAGTTGACAGAGAGCTACCCATGCTCCGCAACCTAATGCAAAAACTGTTGCAAATGGTAGAATTTTGGAGAATAATTGTGTGTCCCTTAAGATCCCTACACCCTTTATTTAAAGTACTAAATATTATAATCCAACTCGTACACGACTTGGACTATTGCACACAACTTGGACTCTTATCAAACTCTAATACTAACTCTCCAACACTTCTCCTCAAGATGAGCATTAAATAACAATCATGGTAATCTTGTTACATATTACAATACCATTAGTCTATTACTAGAATTCACCAAAACGTACCATACAAGCCAATACCAATACAAGGACCAAGAATTGCTCCACCCATACTACCAGGTACGTCACCAAATCTATCTTCACCATCTACCATCTACCAGCTGCCCTAACCTCAACCTCCCCCTCCTCTACCCACATGCCCCCGGTCACCCTCGGCCTCCACCACCTTTGCCCACACGCTCCCAGTCTCGGTCTCCACCACCTCTTCCTCTGTCATAGCCCATTACACTTGACTCCAGTCCCAATCCTCTTTCGGACCTCTCCAGCAATACTATCTCTAGTACCCATACCAACATCACCGCACAACACCAATACCACCACTGCCACCGCCGCTTAGCGTAGCCTCTGCTGGAGCTACCACCAGCTCTTGCTTTGTCATCACCATCGTCGAGCTCATCAGCACCATCGAGCTTACCACCACCATCCAACACTTACCACCACAAACACATTCCCTACCAGTACTAACACTCAAGCTACCACCAGCTCCTGCTTCATCGTCATCATCATTGAGCTCATCACCGCCATCGAACTCACCATCAACTCACCGCCATCGAACTCACCACCACCATCCAACACTTAGCACCACAAACACATCCCCTACTAATACTAACACTCAAGCTACCACCAGCTCCTGCTTCGTCATCACCATCATTGAGCTCATCACTGGCATCGAACTCACCACCACAAACACATCCCCTACCAGTACCAACACTGGAGCTACTACCAGCTCTTGCTTCGTCATCACCATCGTTGAGCTCATCACTGTCATCAAACTCATCACCGTCATCAAACTCACCACTACCATCCAACACTTACCACCACAAACACATCCCCTATCAGTATGAACACCAACTCCAATGAGCACCTTCGCTACCAATACAGACGTCAAAACCACCTTCGAGACCACCACCAATTTCACCACTAGCACAACTACCAAAGCCACTGCTGAACAGTCTTCTCCCCTGTCTTCCATGCCTTCCATCGCAATCTCCGATATTGTCACCCCCACAGCAATAACACACACCACGTCTCGTAAAAGATCTATGCCACACCAGATCACACTAGATCCTGCCATACCAGATCACCAAACCAAACCAGATCCTGCCACAGCAGATCCTGCAATAATAGATCATGCCAGAGGTATCTTTCACACCGGAGAGAGACAAGGGGAGGGGAAAGCAAAAGCGGAACCTAGACTAGAGGATGTAGGTGCAGGGGGAAGAGACGACGGCCGGCAGGGAGGGTGGAGGAATCTGACGGCGAAGGAGGAGGAATCTGGCATCGCCGCATTGGGGACGTGGAGGCGACATGGACCCAGTGCCGGGGAGGTGGAGGAGAGCTTGATGTGGCCGGCCGGGCAGGAGGTGGATCCTGCCGTCTGAGGCTGCGCCTGGCCGCCGCTACTGCATGAATTGAATCAAGGAGATAGGGTTTGCAGGTTAAGTGAAGTGGGCCCAATATGTCCCAAAATGGCTAGGTCATGGACCGTAAATCCCAAAATGCCCTACTCTCATCGAGCATCCATCTTCAACCTCAATACTACAGCGCCACCGCCACCTCTGCATCATCTTCAACATCAAGACGACAAGCCAGTGCCTCCTCCATCTTCGCCCTCCCCAATCCCCCTCCCTCCTTGTCTCTTTCCCCTTCCCTAGTCGGCCGTCTAGACCGCCTCACGGAGCTCCGCCTTTGATAGCCATACTAGGTTAGAATGTGTGTATGGTGTCGCATCGCCACGCGTCTTAAGCGCTTTGGCGGTAAGAAGGTACTGAGTCACCTTGCCTCGCCTTATCGCTTTAATAACCATGATGCGCAGCTAGCTAATCCATCCCTAAGATGACATCAAAGTCCTTGAGATCTAGAACCACTAGATGAGCAGGCAAATCTCTATCATCGACTATTACAGAACAAGACGAACATATGAGCTTGGTATTCATGATCCCCAGTGGTGTCTCAACACACATGTTCTCTTGTAAGGGTGCAGTAGTGAGATTATTCTCTTTGATGAATTTACTAGACACAAATGAATGGGTGGCTCTAGAATCAATCAATATGTAAGTGAAATGAGAACATACAGGAAGGATACCTATGACAGCATAAATTGGTACATAATTCTAAGAAGTTTGGGAGCAAAACGGGCAAGCTGGTTAAACTTGATCTCATATTCAGAGACTGTCAGACCTTCCTGTTGGAGCTGAATGAATTCCTCCTCCTTCAGTTGTGGAACACTCTCGGGGAAGTACTTACCGCAGAAAGCATCCAGATAATCTTGCCAAGAGATATGTCTGCCAGTTGGGCCCATGGAGCATGAATGTAGCAGATGCAACCTTCTCATCGTCAGTGTGAGCCATGACATCAAATATCTTCCCCATCTCAGATATCCAATTTCAGCGGCCAGAGGATCAGAACAATCCAAAAATGATTTAGGCTCCATCCCCATGAACTCCATGAGGCCCACACGGTTCACCCTCGGTGCCAGAGGCATAGCTGGGGCTAATCGTTGTGGCTCCTCCAGCGCGACATGAGCAACAGGAGGCGGTGGCGCATTGGGAGCAGCCGGAGGGGTGGTGCCACTACTGCAAGTTGCTCAAGATGATGCAACAGGTTCTGCAGTAAGGTGGTCTGTCGTTGCTGCTGTATCATGGTAGTCAATGCCTGGATAATTCCATTAGTGTCTTCATTGTTGTTGGCTACCTCAGCCCCAGCATTGCTTTCTTGCTTCACCCTTGGATTCATCATTTGTGTTGAAGAGTTAGTATTAGAGTTTGATAACAGTCCACTCCAGTCTCTGTCTCTTTTCCCCAACACAGCAAACCACACCAGATCCTACCATACCAAACCCTGCCACACCAGACCACAAATATCAACCTCCTCCATTCTAGTCTCTCTCTCTCTCCTTCCCCAACACAGCACACACAGCCTCTCGATCTACACATCCCAATCACCAAACTATGCCACACATCATTTCCACAATCATGGCAACACGTCAATCAACAACAAGCAACAAATAGCAGTCTGGCCAATAGTTCCTTCCTTCCTCCCTTCCTTCCTTTTTCTTCCTTTTCTTTTCCCTTTTCTTCCTTTCTTCCTCCCGCACACTTCCTGTCTCTCTCCTTTCCCCACCTTTTCTTTCTCTCCCGAGTAGGTCGCACCCAGTTCCTCTCCTCTTCCTCTTCCCCGAGCGTTCCTTTCTTCCTCCCGCACGCTTCATGTATCTCTCCTTTCCCCACTTTTTCTTTCTCTCTCGTGTAGCCCGCAGCCGGTTCCTCTCCTCTTCCTCTCCCTGAGCGTTCCTTTCTTCCTCCCGCATGGTTCATGTCTCTCTCCTTTCCCCACTTTTTCTTTCTCTCCCGAGTAACCCGCAGCCGGTTGCTCTCCTCTTCCTCTACCCCAAGCGCATCCTCCTCCACTTGTCTTCCTTTCCCCCGAGCACAGTGCCCATCTCCCCTCCTCCACTGACCTCGCCCCCAACCGCCAGACCAAGTGTCGGATCCCGTCTCCCCTCCTCCACCGTCGGCCCGAACGCTGGATCCTGTCTCCCTCACCAGATCCCCTTCTCCCCTCCTCCACCACAAGGTGCAGCGACACCGGCTAGTGGTAGTATAGGAGACGAAGGCGACGAGGACGAGGACGAACGACAAGGTCGCAGGTGAGGTAAGGACAATTAGGGTTAGGGTTTGGTGGTGGGGATAGCTCTGATACCATGTAGAATTTTGGGGAATAATTATGTGTGTCTCTTAGGATTCCCACACCCTTTATTTATAGTGCTAAAGATTACAATCCGATTCGCACACGACTTAGATAATTGCATGTGACTTGGACTCTTATCAAACTCTAATACTAACTCTCCAACACAAATGATGAATCCAGGGGTGAAGCAAGAAAGCAATGCTGGGGCTAAGGTAGCCAACAACAACGAAGACACTAATGGAATTATCCAGGCATTGACTACCATGATACAGCAGCAATAGCAGACCACCTTACTGCAGAACCTGTTGCATCATCTTGAGCAACTTGCAGTAGTGGCACCACCCCCTCCGATTGCTCCCAATTCGCCACCGCCTCCTGTTGCTCATGTCGCGCTGGAGGAGCCACAACGATTAGCCCCAGCTATGCCTCTGGCACCGAGGGTGAACCGTGTGGGCCTCATGGAGTTCATGGGGATGGAGCCTAAATCATTTTCGGATTGTTCCGATCCTCTCGCCGCTAAAAATTGGATATCTGAGATGGGAAAGATATTTGATGTCATGGCTCGCACTGACGATGAGAAGGTTGCATCTACTACATTCATGCTCCATGGGCCCAGCTGGTAGACATATCTCTTGGAAAGATTATCTAGATGCTTTCTGCGGTAAGTACTTCCCCAAGAGTGTTCCACAACTGAAGGAGGAGGAATTCATTCAGCTCCAGCAGGAAGGTCTGACGGTCTCTGAATATGAGATCAAGTTTAACCAGCTTTCCCATTTTGCTCCCAAACTTCTTAGAATTATATACCAATTTATGCTGTCATAGGTATCCTTCCTGTATGTTCCCATTTCACTTACATATTGATTGATTCTAGAGCCACCCATTCATTTGTGTCTAGTAAATTCATCAAAGCGAATAATCTCACTACGCACCCTTACAAGAGAACATGTGTGTTGAGACACCACTGGGGATCATGAATACTAAGCTCATATGTTCGTCTTGTTCTGTAATAGTCGATGATAGAGATTTGCTTGCTTATCTAGTGGTTCTAGATCTCAAGGACTTTGATGTCATCTTAGGGATGGATTAGCTAGCTGCGCATCATGGTCATTAAAGCGATAAGGCGAGGCAAGGTGACTCAGTACCTTCTTACCACCAAAGCGCTTAAGACGCGTGGCGATGCGACGCCATACACACATTCTAACGTAGTATGGCTATCAAAGGTGGAGCTCCGTGAGGTGGTCTGGATGGCCGACTAGGGAAGGGGAAAGAGACAGGGAGGGAGATTGGGGAGGGCGAAGATGGAGGAGGCACTGGCTTGTCGTCTTGATGTCGAAGATGATGTAGAGGCGGCGGTGGCGCTGTAGTATTGAGGTTGAAGATGGATGCTTGATGAGAGTCGGGCATTTTGGGACGTACGGTCCGTGACCTAGCCATTGTAATACCCCAAATCTAGTTTGGTGAGAATAATTAAAAGAGGGAAAATGACCAATTAGAAAATAGAATTAGCAGCAGTTTGAGGGGGGTTTTCTGTAAAGGTTGGACAACCTGGGCCAAAGCTTCAAGCCCACTTGCATTCACCCATTGGTGGGGTGGTGGCGGCCATATGGGGCAAACCCTAGGGCGCCTCCACCCCTCCCCTTGGCCGCCACTTCTCTCCCTCCCTGCGCCTCCTCCCCTCTGGCCAGCACCTTGCTGCGCCCCTTCTCATGGTGTTCCTCCCTGCTGCTGCCCAAAACTGGCACCACTTCCTTGCTGCTGCCCAAAGCTGGCGCTCCCTTCCTGCTGCTATTAGGAGATCAAGAGGAAGAAGAAGGTTGGGGGTAGAAGACCATCTTCATGGGGAGAGGTCGTACGTGGGTTCTCATCGTGCCCGGCAATTGGTTCATCAAGGGTAACCTTGTTTTCCCCTCGTTTAGATGCTTTAGCACTTAATTGTTCTATGTCGGTAATTCTGTCGCCTCAGGGCAGATCGCGTTAGAGAGACGTTTTGATATAGTTAAGTATGGATTCAGTCTTGGGTGTCTCCTATGAAGTTTTAGAGGACGTCAATAGCTTTCAATGAAGTGCTAGAACATAATTTTTGGACCTCTGTAGCAAAAGTTATGAATTTAATGGTGCGGCTGTTCTGCAACCCTATCAGTTTCTGGACAGGTTTTAGTAATCTGACCATTTCGATCAGTTAAAGAGAGAATTAGAGGATCTCAGTATAACGAAAGTTGTAGATAATTGTTGTAGCTTTCAGGGAAGCACAAGAACGCGAAATTTGGATAAACGAGCTGAACGTTATGATAGTTTTAGTGCTCTGTCCAGAAAGTTTGACGTGAAATCGATGTCTTGTTAATCGGCTTAAAAGTGATTTTAGATGGCCGAATCAGGGGAGCTCACCAACTAGGTTTAGTTGGGAAATTTGATAACCTTTCAATGAAGTCCAAGAAAACCTAATTTGGACCTCTGTACAGAAAGATATGAATTTTAGAACTTGACTGTTCACAGAGGGTAGTTCAGCACTTAGGATTGTGGGGTTGGGATCGCGTTGCAATCTGCTACTTGATGAGTTCGCTTATTTAATTGATGTTTTCGTTGCTATGGCCTTAGTTTATATTCTTAATGTATTAGGTGGGGAATTGGTATCGGAGGCAGCACCGTCTTCACGTCCTCCATTCTCTCACGGTTAAGGCAAGTGCAGTGTCTGATTCATGGTTGTGATTGATTGGTCATGCTTGTGTGCTTTTGATATGAGATAGCATAGCGAGATTGTTGGCATGGTGAATGTTTAAGATTGGTGGATGCACCAAATATGTCTATGCTCTATTGTTGTATGTTGTTATCGTCTTTTAGTAATTTGATGATGAATAAATGATGAGCATGTGCATATTGAGATCATGTTGAGGCTTGGTCACGTGGTGACCAGGTATATTTTCCTTTGAGATCCCCGTCATGAAGGTGACGGGCCCGAGATCCCCACACTCGTGGAGTGTGGGCTTGAGGTCCCCAATACTTGCGGAGTATTGGGCAATTGGTCCCTGTGCGTGCGCGCACAGGCATGGGTATGCGGCGACGGTTGCATACTTTGCATTACCGGTGTAATGCACAAAGAAAGATAAAGAGAAATGATCCTTGAGCATTGCATTTGCATGTGAGACGTGTTATTGTTGATCTCCTATATATGGATGCTGATGTTATAACTTTTATTCTGTACTTGCTGAGTCTGTTGACTCACTCTTGCTTTTATTGTTGTTTTAGGTACCCGAGCCAAGAACGACATGCATGGGGGAAAGTAGTCTGTTAGTCACACACATGCCACTTGAACTAAATAAAGTTGAATGATCTTCAGATCGCAATTGTTTTTAGTTATTTGGGCAAGATGCTCAAGGTTTATTATGTCTTGTTTCTTGCAGTGGTCTAAGTGTAATAATGATGAGTAGTGGAGCTTTATGCTTCATTGGATTGCGAGATACTTAGCATATTTTTGATTATCTTTTGATGTCTCTGGATGATAGTTAGTTAAATTATGAATTATCTGTATGTTGGAACCTCCGTGTAATTAACTTTACAAGCGAGGTTCTACCGAAATTTACTAAAATTGCCTTGATTAGAATAATTAGTGTTTTTGTTTAGTAGCATTCCAGGCTCATGTCGGGCTGGGGTGTTACAGTTGGTATCAGAGCAGGCTGTAGGTCCGCGGTGAATGGATTAACAACTTAGGTAACTTAATTTGCTAAAATTTTGTAATGGTTAATGAACTTAAAAAAAACTTGACACACTAGTGCAGTAGGATGGGAATGGGTCAAGCATTGCATTTACATTTCCGTTATGTCGCATTGATCATTCTTTGTTGTGAATTGATTGCGAATGCTTATGACTTGATTAGTATGATAGCTATAAAATTATAGTTGTTGTTGAGAGGTTGAGGTCGTGGTTGTGGCCCTGGCTTTGCAAGTTACACCACCGCTCATAGTATGAGGTTAGCGAAGTGACTACCTCGAGTACCATAGCTACAGTTGAGGTCGTGGTTGTTTTCTTCTTGAGCTTGATTTAGACCAGTGCAGGTATAGACGCGGATGGTGAAACCGGTTGGGATTTCACTTGGTCTCTATTTGTATCTTGGGAGTTCGCGCCTTCTTCATGGAGAATCGATTCTTTTATTCGCTTGGTATTCGCATATCGAAAGTTTCTCTCGCAAGTTTTTTTTTATCATGTGAAAGCTTTGGCTTTGTGTATTTCCTTGGATTACTTCGAGTTTTGAAGTTAATGCCTCTTTTCTGAGGAAAGTTAAAGTCCTTTCGTGAGGTCTTGATATGTTTAGCGAGAGGTGTTAAACATAGAAGTCATTGATAAGATTTGAGTTTTCAAGTCGGATCTGCAATGTGGTGCTTGATTGGTCTTAGCCCAGATTCTTTTAGAATTGGAGTTGATTAATGCGATGTTTTCATGGGGTAATTGCCTGTTGGGTAGTGATAAGAAGTATGTCCATACCTAAGCGGGTCGAGAAGAGTTATTAAGAAGTGGAACGTTGATGAAACTGGGTTGATCACTATAGGTGATAAATTGGGGTAAGCTTCTCGGTAGATTGATTTCTTTGGATTCAACGGATTAATCTAATCCTTACGGATTAATCTAATCCTTTGGAATGGATAAGTCTAGAAGGTGTGAGATTAGTGTCATAGTGAATTTTCATCTTGGAAGTTATTTTTCATGGATAAGCACTGATTATATGTAATCGCTAGGTGCAATTATAATGTATCAAAGTGTGGTGTTGAGCATCGCTAAGAGATGAATTGATGGGATGTAGTTGGTGATCTTTGTTTACTTGGTGGTGGAGTGGTATGATAATAGTCTGTCTTTGATGAGAAAGTTGATCATAAAAATTAAAAAAAAAATGTTTGCGTTGCTAAACCGGTTGGATTACTTGAACTCAATGGTTAAATTTTAATTGTGTAGGGAAGGAGAGGAAGGGATGTATTTGACTGTTGTCCTAGTGGATAATAATATGAAAATTGCCTTTAAATGGTTGCTTGATGGTCTCATATTTGCTAGTGGGAACGTAGATAGTGAAAGGACCATAAATTCTTCTATGATGGTATAATATGTTAAATGTCTATGATAACCACTAGATTGGAAGTTGTGTACAAAATGAGTGTGAGCATTGCTAATAGGTGAAGGGTTGAAAAAAATGATTTATTCATGTGTGTCTCATGAGGAATGTGACTTGTGGCTACATGCCCTTGTTAAAAGAGTTGATGATAAAAATTCTTGTTAATAGTTTATTATTCCTGATGTGAATAAGATTGTTCGTAAAGGGTTGTGACTTGTGGGAGTGGTGATGATTCTTTCAGAAAGAAGGTAATTTGACCACCTCCCATAATATCGGTTAAATGGAAAGTTTGGAGTTTCACATTTGTGAGCTTTTGGGAGTTCATGCTTAGTGTGGTGACTAAAATTGTTGAGAAAGGCGAGGCGTGAGATTGTTCTATGGGTTCTTAAGTGATTAACGTGAATTGTATTAGAAGTACTTCTTCTTTGGTTGGCAAGCGGTGATATAAACGAAGGAAATTGTTTTCTCTGTTAAGGAGAAGAGGAAAAAGGGTGTACCATAAGTATTTAAGGTTGGACTTCAAGATTGTAACCTGTAACTTTTCTTTCATTGTCGCTTAAGTGTTTCTTGAGTTTCAAATGCAGTGTTTTATTGTGATTTATTGTTGTTCAAAACTCCCCTCTTGTGAACTTGTGCCCGCAATTGTGTCTCGTCTTTTGTTTTTTTTTTTCGAGATCAACGCTATTTGACTATTTCTCTTGGGTTTCGTGCTCACTGTGAGGAGTAGTGTTACAACTAGTGGAACCTATAGCGAATTATAATCAAAGAATCCTCAATCATGTTGGAATGTTGGGATTATTAAAAGTTTGGAAGCTTGATCAATGTGTTATAGTATCGCGATTGGGTAATTTTGCAAGGTTGCGTAGGTGATCTCTGACGGTGTAGTTTAATGAGAGTAGGATTAGCGAAGTAATTTAATCGTAATGTCAATTGGTGGAATAGTAGGTAAGGTTGAGATGTTGGCAAGTATGCCCTGGTTTTAGTGAATAACCTTCTGGGAGATAGAATTCTTCTAAAAGATTATTTGGTCAAAATATATGTATATATATATATATATATATATATATATATATTACATGTGGACGATAATGTGTGAGTATGTTTAGAGTGTGGAATTTTAGGAGTGAATCGAGGATTTTCGATCTTTTATACGCAAAGTTAGTCGTATGAGTCTTGGAGGTTGAATTTGGGTTTTGCATTTTTATGCTAGAATCTTGGTTGCCAACGGTTATGTGTAAAAGTAAGAGAATAAGAGTGGATTCCGAGTAGTGGAATGATCATTGATAGTATCATTTGGGGCTAGTATATGAGAGTGTGGGATGTGAATTTTAAATTGTTCATCCTTAACGGATTATGGGATGTGATGGTGGGTGAAACCTATATTGAGTTGTGTTGGAAATTATTTTGACAAGTAATTCTTTCGGTAAGGAAGTTGGCTAGAGTACGATATTGTGGATTGGAGGAGTCTCCCTGCACAAGTGTGGATTTTGTGTTCGGTAGAGCATAGGTTTGAGGTTGCCAATTTAAGAGAAATGAGTTAATGCGTTATGCGATGATTTGGGATCTTATGATTTAAGAGAAAGTTAAAATCTTAAAAGAAAAATTATGGGAAAGAGTGTGATCTTGAATAGTGAAATATTCTCTTAGTTCTTATTTGAACTATGTGTTTATAACGGATGTCAATTACAAATTGAGTTGGTTCTTGCCGGAATATGTGGTTCTTTACAGTTGAGGAAAAAAAGGGTTAATCTGATTATTCGAGTGATTTCGCTTTTGGCCTATGTGGCATTTATTTCTAAACTGCCTAGTTGGAATGTGAAAAGGGTTTTCTTGGTGATCTTCGATTTTGGATTTGAGTGTTTTTTAGGGAAGTTGGAATTGCATTGTGAATCCTTTGTTTTCAGTTGAATCTGGTTATTAGAGTTGGTTAAAATAAGTTGTGTTGTGCGTACCTGCTTAACGAAAACCCTCCTAGTTAGGATAAAGAGGTCGACTGAAGATAGAACGAGCGTTCCATATGCTTGTGCACAAATTTTGTGGTTTGGTACCAAAGGGAAGGATACCCCAAGGCACATTGGTTTGTTTCTGGAAGTTGTGGGAAGTTTGAAGTTGGCAAATCGCTAGGACCGTATTGAGTCCATGCGCGGAGTATGCATCGTCATGTTTGTTCCAGTGATGAGCGAGTACCAGAGAGGTCCGAAGTTTGAAGTTTCGCGGGAGCCACTGACCTTTCAGTATCATCCTGTGCGTTGTTAGAGAGGTCAGGGTGAGTATTGAGGCACCAGTCGTTGGTTTGTGTCAAGGTGCCTTTGTCCCAATAGTCCGAGAGAGAGGCGACTTGGGAATTGGGGTTTCACATGCGTGAGCTTTATCCAGCTTCGTTCACAACGGTTATCTGTTTACTAAAGTTAAGTTCTATTCGCGGTTTACTTTCGTTTATTTCTACGGTTAGAATTCGAGGACGAATTCTGTTTAAGGGGGGTAGAGTGTAATACCCCAAATCTAGTTTGGTGAGAATAATTAAAAGAGGGAAAATGACCAATTAGAAAATAGAATTAGCAGCAGTTTGAGGGGGGTTTTCTGTAAAGGTTGGACAACCTGGGCCAAGGCTTCAAGCCCACTTGCATTCAGCCCATTGGTGGGGGTGGTGGCCGGCCATATGGGGGGGCAAACCCTAGGGCGCCTCCACCCCTCCCCTTGGCCGCCACTTCTCTCCCTCCCTGCGCCTCCTCCCCTCTGGCCAGCACCTTGTTGCGCCCCTTCTCATGGTGTTCCTCCCTGCTGCTGCCCAAAACCGGCACCACTTCCTTGCTGCTGCCCAAAGCCGGCGCTCCCTTCCTGCTGCTATCAGGAGATCAAGAGGAAGAAGAAGGTTGGGGGTAGAAGACCATCTTCATGGGGAGAGGTCGTACGTGGGTTCTCATCGTGCCCGGCAATTGGTTCATCAAGGGTAACCTCGTTTTCCCCTCGTTTAGATGCTTTAGCGCTTAATTGTTCTATGTCGGTAATTCTGCCGCCTCAGGGCAGATCGCGTTAGAGGGACGTTTTGATATAGTTAAGTATGGATTCAGTCTTGGGTGTCTCCTAGGAAGTTGTAGAGGACGTCAATAGATTTCAATGAAGTGCTAGAACATAATTTTTGGACCTCTGTAGCAAAAGTTATGAATTTAATGGTTCGGCTATTCTGCAACCCTGTCAGTTTCTGGACAGGTTTTAGTAATCTGACCTTTGCGATCAGTTAAATAGAGAATTAGAGGATCTCAGTATAACTAAAGTTGTAGATAATTGTTGTAGCTTTCAGGGAAGCACAAGAACGCGAAATTTGGATAAACGAGCTGAAAGTTATGATAGTTTTAGTGCTCTGTCCAGAAAGTCTGACGTGAAATCGATGTCTTGTTAATCGGCTTAAAAGTGATTTTAGATGGCCGAATCAGGGGAGCTCACCAACTAGGTTTAGTTGGGAAATTTGATAACCTTTCAATGAAGTCCAATAACACTTAATTTGGACCTCTGTACAGAAAGATATGAATTTTAGAACTTGACTGTTCACATAGGGTAGTTCAGCACTTAGGATTGTGGGGTTGGGATCGCGTTGCAATCTGCTACTTGATGAGTTCGCTTATTTAATTGATGTTTTTCGTTGCTATGGCCTTAGTTTATATTCTTAATGTATTAGGTGGGGAATTGGTACCGGAGGCAGCACCGTCTTCACGTCCTCCATTCTCTCACGGTTAAGGCAAGTGCAGTGTCTGATTCATGGTTGTGATTGATTGGTCATGCTTGTGTGCTTTTGATATGAGATAGCATAGCGAGATTGTTGGCATGGTGAATGTTTAAGATTGGTGGATGCACCAAATATGTCTATGCTCTATTGTTGTATGTTGTTATCGTCTTTTAGTAATTTGATGATGAATAAATGATGAGCATGTGCATATTGAGATCATGTTGAGGCTTGGTCACGTGGTGACCAGGTATATTTTCCTTTGAGATCCCCGTCATGAAGGTGACGGGCCCGAGATCCCCACACTCGTGGAGTGTGGGCTTGAGGTCCCCAATACTCATGAGTATTGGGCAATTGGTCCTCGTGCGTGCGCGCTGAGCATGGGTATCTTGGCGACGGTTGCATACTTTGCATTACGGTGTAATGCACAAAGAAAGATAAAGAGAAATGATCCTTGAGCATTGCATTTGCATGTGAGACGTGTTATTGTTGATCTCCTATATATGGATGCTGATGTTATAACTTTTATTCTGTACTTGCTGAGTCTGTTGACTCACTCTTGCTTTTATTGTTGTTTTAGGTACCCGAGCCAAGAACGACATGCATGGGGGGAAAGTAGTCTGTTAGTCACACACATGCCACTTGAACTAAATAAAGTTGAATGATCTTCAGATCGCAATTGTTTTTAGTTATTTGGGCAAGATGCTCAAGGTTTATTATGTCTTGTTTCTTGCAGTGGTCTAAGTGTAATAATGATGAGTAGTGGAACTTTATGCTTCATTGGATTGCGAGATACTTAGCATATCTTTGATTATCTTTTGATGTCTCTGGATGATAGTTAGTTAAATTATGAATTATCTCTATGTTGGAACCTCCGTGTAATTAACTTTACAAGGGAGGTTCTGCCGAAATTTACTAAAATTGCCTTGATTAGAATAATTAGTGTTTTGTTTAGTAGCATTCCAGGCTCATGTCGGGCTGGGGTGTTACAGCCATTTTGGGACATATTGGGCCCACTTCACTTAACCTGCAAACCCTATCTCCTTGATTCAATTCAGTCAGTAGCGGCGGCCAGGCGCAGCCTCAAACGGCAGGATCCACCTCCTGCCCGGTCGGCCACATCGAGCTCTCCTCCACCTCCCCGGCACCGGGTCCACGTCGCCTCCACCTCCCCAATGTGGCAATGCTAGATTCCTCCTCCTCCGCCGTTGGATTCCTCCTCCCTCCCTGCCGGCCGCCGTCTCTTCCCCCTGCACCTACATCCTCTAGTCTAGGTTCCGCTTTTGCTTCCCCCTCCCCTTGTCTCTCTAGGCAAGGCGAGGCTGTGGCGTGACCCCCTTGACCGCCTTACCGCTTAAGCGACGTTTAGGTGATACTTTAGTAACCATGCTGCGCATCATGCTTTTATTGACTGCCATTCAAACACTACCAGAATCCTCTATTTTCCCGAGTGCCTAAAACACTCGGGAAAAGCACAAAAACACTCAGGAAACTATTTCCCGAAGGTCAACACTCGGGAAAACCCACTCGGGAGAGTTTAGTTGGGGAATAATTCGTTTCCCGAGTGTTACACTCGAGAAACAAAATTTTACCGAGTGCAAATATTTACACTCAGGAAACAAATGACACTCGGGAAAATAGTTGTCCGAACGGCTTAAGCCCCATAACGGAATATTGTACCGAGTGCGAACACTCGGGAAATTATGGAAATTTACACTCGGGAAAGTTTCAGCCTGGTGAGAGACAAAAAAAATCCCCGAGTGTACGTCAAACAATGCACTCGGGAGTGAATGTCAAACAGGGTGCACCAATTTTGCATTTAATTTTAAACGCAGCAATAAAATAAACCATGAATTCGACAGTAAGAAAAATATCACAAATCATTACATATATATATATATATAATCATTTGACATCCACAACATTCGAGTTCAAATTCGAAAATCTAAGCATAAGATGCAACAATATGATACATATAACAGTTCGAAGCATCAACAGGAATGCGGGAATTGCTTCTTCTCGCCCCGGAGTCCCTAGCAGCCTTAAACCCATAAGCTACTTCCTTTAGTTGAACTGGTTGGTATATAGGTCAATTGAATTCATCACCAACTCAGGCTACTGCATTGTCATGAAGAGAACAATTCAGTTTACTACTCAACATAGACAATGTGAATAACAGTAGATCAGATGAGAGGAACGAATGTTCAAGAACAAATTAAGAGAAAAAGATGGAGAGTGACAGGATTAGCTAGAAGAAAAAACAGCAGGGAACCAACACTAAATGTCATTTTTGCCATCTAGAAGCAAACAGTGGTTCTTGACAATAATGTATAGGGACCATTGCAATTGTAGTAAATGTGTGCCGGAGGTGGTCATAGCAGCATATGATTCTAGCTAGATACAGGAGAAACTGTTTTTGTGTACAAGAGCTAGTAGTGACGAAATTGCATCTTGTTGGGCTAGCAGCTCCAAGTGTGTACAAGAGTGTACAAAAGCTAGTAGCTCCAAGTGAGGGAAACCATATGAAAAGTTGGGCTACATACTATTTCTTGTTAAAAATATGTATCAATTGCACATGTATATACAAACGTGGAGTAGCACAATTTTGTTGCACTAGAAACAACTGCACCCTTTTTTGAGGAAACAACTGCTGCATCTTGAAAGTGCAATGTATGCAGCTTCAACTATAATGATAAGATATTGTTTGAATCCATTGTTAGTTTCAGACAGATCCAAGCTTATACATATAAAAGCTAGTGCAATGTATGCAGCTTCAATTATAGTGGTAAGATATTGTTTGAGTCCATTATTAGTTATGTGCTTCAGTTATATCTTTTATGCCTTGAGAACTTGAGAATTGAGATTGTCAACTTATTCTTCAATCACATCTTTGTCGATTTTACAAGGAATTTTGATACGCTATTTCAATGTCAACTTATTCTTCGACTTTTAAGGACATGTAGTGAAGGTGCAGCTGCCAATAGATAATAACAAGCTTACACATTATCTTGTTATTATCTAGTGGTGGCTTAAAGGTCGGTCCGAAAAAGGTAGAAAGCTTACACATTATCAGTTGCCACGTATGGATATGAAATAAAATGCAAAACGAAATTGTAGTTGTCAACTGTATGTCATAGAACACATTCTACAAGCATTTTTGTTACATAAATAGTACAAAAATAAGAACGTAATAATTCATGTTTGTGAATATAGAAGATGTCTGTATAATTGTACCTTGGGTGGCATCAGGAAGGCGGAATTCAAGGGGAGGCTCATGCTTGACCTACAAACAAATACAACACATCAGCATTCACAACTAACATTGCAAATACAGGGAAAGGAAACAACAGCGTACAGACCAACCAAGAAAACTATAGTTCCTTAGTCATTATCTATGAAAACTATGGAGTTTAGATGTAACAACCCTAACTTAGGGTTTGTATTTCATATGTAAAATTTTGAGGAGAAATAAAAACTTTTGTTGTCTCATCAAATCATTTGGAAGTTTTCCAAATTTTCCCTAGCAATTTCCATTTTCTAGAATTGAATTCTTGTGAATGGAAATTGTTGTCAGCAAATTCTTAGTTTTCAAACTTGTGATCATCCTCTGCAAATAATTTTCCTATCATCTTGATCATCCTATCTACCTCCCTGAATTATTTCACAATTTTTAGATTTTATTTGCTATTTCAAATGGCCAAGTCAAACTAGTTTGAATTTCTGGTCAAACCCTAGGTCAGCAGCTTGTGAATTTTCTGCAGAACAATGCAGTGCATAAAAAGTTCTGGAAAATCTATGCAATGTTTTTCTGTCCCTTGTAGCTACCATAAAAATTTCGGAAATTTTGGAGCTCGGGAACTACCTCTAAAATTCCCAAACTCTCTCACTTTTTAAACTCAAAATCGAAATCATCGTTTGTCGGGCTCGACCCGAGCCCGACTCAAACCGACCGCACCTAAATGGCTCGGTCGCACCGCCTAACTGCACAGCGCGAGTCCAATCGATCGTGACCGTCGGTTGTGCATCGCACGGTCCACGTTCGCGTGCGCAATCGACCGGTCCGAATGCATACAGAGATCTCGATCGTCCATCTCAGATCCAACGGTCGATACGATATTGATCGAGTTAAACCCACTCGTCGCACCGCACCAGACTCCGACTCGAGTCGCACCCTTTTCTCTCGCTGACAGGGCGGTCCCACTGCAGTTATCCCGCCACGTCGTTGCGCCGCTCTTCGCACCGCCGCGCTCGCGCTCTCGCCGCTGGCCGCCGCGCATGCACGCGCCACCTCGCCTCACCGGTCTTTTCACCACCCCACCGCCTCACCTCGCTGCCTCCGCCTGCTCCTACAAAAGCCTCCGAGGGCTTTCCCTACCTAATTTTCTTCTCCACTGTCTTTCTTCTCCACCGAGCTCTGAGAGCCGAGCATCGCCGCGCCGCTCGAAGCGCCACCGCTCCGGTGAGCTCCGGTCATCGCCGATAGCGTCACGGTGTGCCTAGCATCCCGTGGAAGCGAACCCCTCAAGAGATTCGGAGTTTCCGTCACCGTGGAGCCGCGCGCGCCCCTTCTTCTCCAAGTCCGGCCGAAACCGCTTTTCCGCCGCCACGACTTCTCCGGTGAGCTCCAGCTCGATTCTTCGCTTCGGTGAGCATCGCTCGACTCCACCTTCCTTCTCCGTTCATTCACTTGTCCTCTCGTTCGCCTCAGGCTCCTGTCGTCGTTGACCGCCTTGCGCCGCCGCAGGCTCTCGTCGCCGGGCCATCTCCGGCAACCACTTGAGTTCCGCGTCATCCCGGTGAGTTCCTGGTAACCCACTGATGCTCATGCGCGCGCTAGTTTTCACCTTATTCCTCTCTGGCGCAGTCGTCCCTTGTCACCCCCACTGCCGGCCGCCGTGTTCCGTCGCCGCGCCGCCACCGTGCTTCTCCGGCAAACCCGCGACCACCCTTAGCTTCAGTAACCCCTTGGCGACCCATTTTGGCCGTCGCACGCCGCGCCGCCACTCCTTCGCGGCGGCAAGTTCAGGTCCAGAGCAGCCCGAGCCTCTCTGTTCTTCGGCTGTGCTCTTCTCTGTTTCACTGACAATGGGGCCCACCTCCCTTAAGCTTTGTAGTTAGCTGCTAATCATGATTATGAATGTTCATTAGTTCACTCTCATTGCATGATCAAAATTGGTAATGGGAGTTTGAAAGTATTTTAGTGTTGTTCCCTGCAATTGTCTCCTGTTGTCGTTTCTGTTGTCAATAACTAGATTCTAGTTTCATGCTCATGCTTTGGATTCTTGTTTAGTGCTGGATGACTCCCTTTCGTTGTAGTGGTTAGCATGAAATCATTTAGTTAGTATCTTTAAGTTTCAAGCTCTTGTTGTCATGATTGATCAAAGGGATAGTTAGATGATCATGTTGTTTGTCTCGCACTTTTGATTTATCGGTCAAAGAAGATTTGGAGTAGTAGCATCTTTGAATTGTGATAACCTTAAATATGTGGGTGTGATGCTTAGGTGTGTGAGTAGCTGAATTTTATTAAAGCCCAAATTTAATTAGAATTTTGTTTAGCATCTCATAGTTGGATACTTGACTAGTTAGTGTTTTCAATAGCTTCTTGTAGGTTCTGTGATCTCAACTAATAATGGTTGTTTTAGAGTAGCTAGTTGTTTTTGATGTGTTAACTTGATGCTTAGTTAATAGATGTGTACACAATCACCATCAAAGTCTGTCGAAAGGTTAAAACATATAAGAGGATTGATTCTGTGATTAGCTTGGTAAGTAAGTAAGTTTGAGTAGATCAACCATGAAACCATGTCTAATTTAAATTATCTTCGTAGCAGCTATTTTGTTATCCCTTTTGTTTTGGTCTAGCTTCTGTGATTAGATTTGTGGTTGCCTTTGAAATTTTGAGTTTTTGTCGGTGTTATTCGTTCTTATTCGCTGCTATTTGTTCAATCGTTAGGCTTCGACATTTGCGGTAACCCTGAGAGCGATCCTCTGCAGCGAGTTGAGCATTACGAGCAATGTGACCGGACAAGCGATTTGATCATTTTATCCCAGTATTTTAAAGTCTAATATTTTGTTTCAACTGTATGTATGCATCGCTTATTTTGTGTTAAATTGGTTAGTTAAACCTTTAGATGCATAATCTGTAGGTAAATATTTGTCCTCTACTACCTGAGCCTAGGTTATTTGCTGTGATTAGAGTTCGCTGGATGAACTCTCGTCACTTAGTAGATTACGAGTTCAGTTGCTTAGCCATGCTTAGCTACCGGTAGATTTGGGCGATCATCGACTTAGTCGATGATCTTGATCACATAAAATTATTACTGTTCTTATATTCCAGCTCGTGCTATGTTAATTGCAAAACAAAAACCGAAAACAAAAATGATTTAGACGCGGGCACAACGGTAAGATTGGTGTGATCTGTTGGGTGTGACTGGAAAGGTGCCCGGGTCAATTAAGGACCGAACATCTTGTGAGTACCTGTTATCCAGCATTTCGTGCTAACCACACTAGAGGGTATGGGACCTCTCTTGACCTAGTACTTTGGCGTGTATTGGCTCCGGTCGCAGGAGGTCGCAGGAGGGATGGAGGTGGGAGCATGGTAGTTGTCCAAAAGCTTTATCCGAGTGGGTAGTTGTCTTTTCGGCTTTACCATGTAAGCGTATGGATTTCTATCCATACAAGCGGCTCGTAGTTAATACACAATATTGGAAAAAGTCTCAGAGGACTTAGTGTGACGCATACCTTTGGTAGTATGCTTTGGCTTAAAGGCGATCCAAGTGTGGTATAGTGGTACACCCCGCAGGTTAAAAACTATTCGAATAGCCTCGCCCTAGGTGATGGACACGCTTGGGTAAGCTTATCAAGAGTTAGACTACAACATTTAAAATTAAAACTTGATGGGTGGTACGAATGGGATTCGTGTTATTGTTGGAGTGACTATTGGGATAGTCACTTCTAGGTTGTTTATCTTTCTCTTTTGTTATTATTATCGCATTGTTATTTCAACATTAAAAACGAATTGCAAACTTGCCTTCAAACTGTATTATATTATTGCAAATGAAAATTGGCTTTATGCAAATGAAACATATGGCCTCCACCAAACAAGCCTGCATGTAGCATATGAACAGGTCTTCTAGTTCACACGTCAGTCTTGCGGGTACAAAGACAATCTTTGTACTCAGGTGCTTTGCTTAATGTTTTTGTTGTAGAGGAAGAAGGTGAGCCCCAAGGGCCTCACTTCTGTGAGTTGTGTTGCCGTTTCGTGGACGACTAGACTTGGCGGTCCGGTCAGATGCCTTGTGGGTTGGAGGCACGCTGATTGGCTTTGTTTATAGCCATCTTATGGCACTTTTGCTTCCGCTGTCGTTCTTGTCTATTTGTGTATCTTGTGGCCTGTCGGCCTTTGTCTGTAATAACTCTACTATTTGTTTATCTTCCGTTTGGTAGTGTGGTGTTTGGACTCTATGTTTGGAATGGAGTTGATGTCTAATTTTGTAACGAGGTGTGTATACTGCTTTCTGGGAAGTATACATATCTCGAGGATCAGTTTATTTGATTTGTGATGCTAGGACCAGGTGGGTGGTTAAGCATTACAAGCCAAATAAATTGGGGTCCTCACATTAGACAGGATCATGAAAAACCATAGCCACCCATATTGCAACTTAATTATACCCATAACGTAGAGGATCCATAAATGGGCGGTTGCACAGTATATTGAACATTAAAAAATAATAAGAAAAATAGTTGTTGTCCAGTGCTGGAACAATGACCAACAATATTATGTTTAAGCCAAGGATATAAAGAGATAAATAATGCTCTAGCATCTATAGGTAGCAAATACTAAGGAAGAACAGAACGCTAATTTCAAAGGAAGATCAGAAAATCAAGAGCATCGAAATAGAGTAGACAGGGATCTTCATTGGGAAAATACTCATATAAACCATTCTAAATCTACAAATTAGCATGCACAAACCTTATAAATCTTGTGGTAAAAGACTTAAAGCAAACGGAGCTCAGCATCAGGATTAGATAGTTCAACCTGATGAGGATTAATATAAAGATTTTAGTCATGCTTCGATCAAAATAGAGCAGCTTAAACATTAAGGGATTAAGTGCCAGTTCAATAGGTACAACCTAGTGGGGAGATTTGCCTCCTAGTTAGGTACATCCAAATTCAGTTTTAGTTCTTAGTATAAAAGAAATACCAAATTTAATAAACTAAAAAGATATAGGATTGATTATCTTGGTTTTCAAGTCAGTAATCACATCGATGATGGTGCTATTTTTTGGAAGTCTTATGCTTGGCAAGTCATGTGCGTCAGTGACATACTTTACCAACAGTAGAGTTGGATAAAACAAAGAGTCAACTTGAAAATACTACCCTTCATGTGTATCTTGAGTATACCTGCCTATTATGAACATACTCCAATAATGAAGGAACATCTGAATAGCAAACTTGAGTATCACTATAATAGTTAGACATGGTCAAGCATCTCTAATCTGGGAAGTATAATAGATAGCAATATAGGAAACATAAAGAAACAATAAACTGCAATTGCTTTATGTTATTACCAGTCCAAGTTCTACTTCTAGAAACGACTTACCAAAGCATTGTGTGCCTTGTTTGAAACCTCCTAAAATTTGCCCACTTGTGCAAAGACAAGTATAAGATATCATAACAAATGAATCCACACAAACAAAAACAATAATGGCAGGAGTGAAAAGGCCAAGAGGTTATAATATTTTTATCTGGTCATGCAAAGGTTCTCTAAAAAAATTATGGTGTGCCACTAAATCATTTTTAGTGAAGCCTCTGAAATAATAGTAGCTAGGAAGGTATGATCAAAGAAGGGCTGCATACCCATAAAAAGTTCTTAAGAGCTAAGATTTAAGAAAAGTGGAAAACTTTCCATTGCGGTTACTTATAATACCCTGATACAAAAGAATAATTTCACTCTTTGAAATACTCGAATATCATAAGTTTGAACTTTCGAAAACATTATATGACTCACTGATTGTGCTTCTTATTGAGGAACTAAAATCAAACAATAGATTTAAATGATTAAATTGTCAATCAATGAACTAAATGCCCCACTCAACAATCATTATTTTAGGAACAACCAAATCATCTAATATCAAGAACCACAGTTAAAAGTACAAATACATGAAGTTAAAATTCCACAGGTGCCTAAAAATGGTCACGTGGGGGTAAAAACCCCAACCCATTCATATACATGACTATCATTCAGTCTTGCCAGATAATTAATTCATATTTATTAGGAGACCCTATCATTTAGTCTTGCCAGATAACTTGGTAGGTGCTCATCCAAGATATTAGAATTGATTTTATGTCATTGTGTTACACAGAAACAAGATATCATCATGCTCCTGTTTAATTAAGTTACTTTTATCCTTGCTAGATGGATAATGAAGTGAGGGAAGCACGAAGTAGTTATTCCACCTTTATTAGTGTCAGTCTATAACTTGATCATTGCATCAAATCTTCAATTATGCACATATATAAGAAAATGATGCTAACAGGGAAGTCTGAGCCACTGCTACATTCTTTTCGGCATGACAACAAATACCTAGAATAGCAGCAGCATCATACACATCACAATAGTAGCAGCATCATAGCTCTCAGAGCATCTAGGATTCATCACAAAGCATTAGGGGGCAGGGGGAGAGAGAGAGAGAGAGGGATTAAGGGGGTAGTATACCTCAGTAGCAGTGCAAACCCAATAGCAACAAGCAAATCATCTCCTACCTCCACCTGCATCTACACTTCATTTGTGCCACATATCAGTATACCAAAAATCCAAACATGAATTCTAAGCATCAGTCATCAGCACACAATCAATCAAACTCGTGTAAACCGAAGATGCCAAAGAGGAGGAGAGAGTGGGGGTTAAGGGGATGCGTTAAACCAAGCGAGCCATGGGTCAGCGGCCGTAGGCCGGGCCGGCCGGGCCAAGGGCGCAGCAGGGCCAAACCGCACGCGGGCGCAGGCACAATCGGCGCCATGGGGACCGAACCAGGGAAGGAGAGGGTAGGAGGATTAGGCGAGCTAGAGGGAGAGCCGAGGCTGCACTGGCCTCCCGGCCGCGCCGGGTAGACCAGAGCCGGAGGTGGGTACAGGAGGAGGAGGCGCGACGAACTGGAAGGGGAGCAGCCGGGTCGGACCGGAGGCGCATGGGTGAGCAGGAGCCCGGGCCGGTGGTGATGGCGCAGGGAGTTGGAGCGGGGAGCGGACCGAAGGCGCCGGGCTAGAGAGGCTAGAGGCGGCGGCAGTGAAGAGCTCCAGCAGGAAGGAGTGAGGAAGAGGGGATTAGAAGAGGCGGCGGTAGGGTTAGAGGAAGGAGTGAGGAAGAGGGGATTAGAAGAGGCGGTGGAACTTAGAAGCGAAAAAAGGTGGGGATGGGAAAAAATGGGCACGACGGAAAAGCGAGGACGGGAAAAAATGGGTGCAACGGGAAAAAATAGTTCCCGAGTGTTTCCATTTCGATGCACTCGGGATTATATTTTTTCCCGAGTGTTATGGAAAACACTCGGGAAAGTTAATTCTACCGAGTGTTGGCTTATAGTCCCGAGTGTCTTACGAAACACTCGGGATCTGCCCGAGTGTTTTCGTCCAGACACTCGGGAAATATATAGGCGCTCGGGAATTTAATTGTTTCTGGTAGTGAAAGCGGGTTATTTACAAAATTCCAGGACTGTAAGATTTTATTTTCCAAGGCAGTACGAGCAAGAAATTTCCAAAATTAATTTCTAGTATTCATGCTCTTGAGCTTCCAAGAAAGGGTTTAGTTGGATACTTAGCTTCAGCAATAGAGGTTTCTTCTGCTACCACAATGATGAATCAAATACTAGTAGTGAAGGAGTTTTTGGATGTTTTTTCCTAGCGATCTTCCAGGACTGCCACCGAGCCGTGAAGTGGATTTCTCCATTGATTTACTCCCAGGTTCTAGCCCTATTGCCAAGGCGCCCTACCGGATGGCTCCTGCAGAGCTCAAAGAGCTGAAGTCTCAATTGCAAGAGCTTCTTGATAAAGGTTTCGTAAGACCAGGTGTTTCCCCATGGGACGCACCAATTTTATTTGTGAAGAAAAGGGGCGGCAGCTTGTGTCTATGCATTGATTATAGCGAGGTAAATGAAATTACAGTTAAGAACCGGTATCCGCTACCAATGATAGATGATTTATTTGATCAACTTCGAGGGTCTCAAGTTTTTTCAAATATTGATCTTCAGGGCTATCATCAACTAAAAATCAAGAAAAAATATATATGTGGAGATGACAGCTTTCCGTACGCGCTATGGGCATCATGAGTTTTTGTTGATGCCTTTTAGGTTAACGAATGCTCATGCGGCCTTCATGGATTTGATGAACAGGATATTCAAATCTTTCTTGAATAGAGGCACCTAAGGCTTTACGGAGTGTGGACACATGCTTTCTCACTCAATTGCAAATAGTTATTATACTTATATTTTTTTTCCCCTTCTTCTGCATACATCATATGTTTACATTTTTTTAATGAATTACACTGAAGGGGTCTAATAGGGTTCAGCCTCTAATCTGTCCTCCTCAAGGCATCTATGCGGTGGGGTCTTCTCCATACATCATATGTTTTTCTTTTTGTTTTGAATTTTTTATATAAAAGTTCTGACAGCCACTTTTAGAAAAAAGTGAGCGCAACTAGCGCACCTAGCCATCGGACCGAAGTCGGTTTCTCAATTTCAATTGTTTTTCTCAGCTCGGTACAGCATAGCAGGTAGGCTATATACATAGAAGCCTGGCTATATTCAATAAGCTTTGCCAAATTGAAGTGTAAGCTACAACTTCCCCTGTTTACCATTCTTAACATACTCTTACACAGAAGCAGATACATAGTACGTACATACAATCCACAAGACTAGTAATGGGCCTTGTGGTAACCAGAGAAACGAGGGACTGAATATTAGAGGGGATACATGTAGGTTACGCTAGCGCGCAATTAAAAAAAAATTCTAGAATGTATGTTTAGGAAATTTAAACGTTTGTGTCCTCAAATAGAATTATTTTCTGCCATGTTAATTCACTAAACTACGAATTCATCATTTGGTTTTTCTTGTGGTTTAGCGAAATTGCAATGTACAATAGCATAATGCACCCAGCTATAAGAAAAGCTGGTTGAATTTTGCTACCGAATCTTGTCATTCATGGATACTGGGTGCATCTTAACAGATTGTTGGCTTGAACATGCACACAGGAAAAAGAAGCGCAAGTGGACTTTTAAATTGGGGAACGCGATTACGGATTGTTCTTGAAGCTGCACAAGGCTTGTTGCAAAACAAAACACACAGAATTACATAATTAATATATGCTACGAGGAATACGTCATGTGTGCCCCTCTTATTACTGTCAATTTCTGGGCTTTGCTGTGAGTAAGGCCTGGACTATCTGCATAAAGGACGTGACCTGCCAATTGTTCACCGGGATGTGTCGACCAGAAACATCCTGCTGGGTCAGAACCTTCGAGCTAAAATAGGTGATTTTGGACTCTCCAGGCCCCATCTCACTGACACGCAAACTCACAAATCGGCATCCGTAGCTGGTAAAGAGGGTTACATTACATGGATTCCGAGTATGTCTACCGTTCTCTGCGCCCTGCATCCACAGATTTTAACTCTTACCTATACTCGATCCATGATGCTCTGCTCTTACTGTATAGCAGCTACTACCACACTGGGAGGGAGGCTAACTGAGAGCAGCGATGTTTACAGCTTCGGTGTGGTTCTTTTAGAGGTAGCGTCATGTGAGCCTCCGCTTGTGCCGGGCCAAGGCCACATTGTGCAGCGCGTAGAACAAAAGATTGCACTTGGCAACATCGTCGCGGTTGCAGATGCAATGTTGGGCGGCGTACGGTGTCAGCTCGATGTGGAGGATCGTGGGCATCGCCATGACGTGCACGGCGGACGCCTCTGCTCGGAGGTCGGCCATGGCCACTATGGTGGCGCGGCTGAAGGAGAGTCTTGCACTGGAAGAGGGTCGTCGGAGCGCCGGTGGCGATGCGAACATGAGCCCGGCCGGTGATGCTGAGGATTTCTTGTCGACATTTGGCCCAGCAGAAAGATGAAACCGTACGGTGTAATATTATTTGATTAATTGTTCAGTCTGTGAGTAGTACATGACAGTCACGTTAATGCATCGGTACTCTCAACAGTGGAGAGCCAGGATTTGCATGATAAAGATGCAAATTTAAGTAACACATAGTTTTACTAACTCGTGATTAACTATTCTACTTCTTCGTAATATATGATCTATTCAATTTTACATATTAACTTACACATAATCACAAATGTTATTGGCTATACCAAAATTTACTACATGTATATACACACATTATATATAACAGGCATTTTCCTAAAAAAATTGGAGGTATAGCTGTACCCCCATCCTCCTATACTAGCTCCGCCACTGCTCTACAATATCATAATTTGGATCACAAAACAACATATATTGTTTTTGGTTTTTCTGTATAATTATATGCTAGTCGTAAGGATTAAATTCGCAAAGTATAGCATACGTACTAGATACTACTAATTGACCTACAAAGAGGAGAAATTTTACGGTACATTCTACCAGTAGTATATAATGGTAGTATAAATCAAATATAACCATTGATTTGTTAAGAACATAATAGACTTTTCTTTGTATGTATAATTTTTCGTGAGGGTATGATGGACTTTTCCAACAAGTGTTGAAAATATTACTCTTGTGTCATGTGATTCTCACATGAGCAATTACAATTCTACCCCTTTGGGATTCTACTACTTATACTACTAGGAACAGTATAACTAAATCCTAACTAATTTGAACCATTGGATAAAAAAGGACGACCTGTATTAAATTAAGTGTATTGTAAAAGAGCTCACAAAGAGGGGTGTAATTGTCACATCTTCTTTCTTCATTTCTTTCACTGAATTATTATTTCCCTTTTCTCTGTTTTCAGCAAAAGTACTGTTCATGGTCATTTGCCAGAACTGCTATGCTGCGTGGGTGTCGGACCCTAGGCTTTGAATACCCGAAGCTCTCGTGTGTGTACCTTACTAGGTTCATAATCAGTAGCTAGTACACACATCCAAAACTTTAGCATACACATCTATACACAATATACATATAACATGAAATAAATATGGTACTTAACTTAAACGATTACATTATAGAGTATGATACACGGCCGACCGACCAAATAAACAACAAGTATCAGAAGTAGCAAATTAATCAGCGAAAGCATAACATGTATATAAACCAAAAGTCCAGCGGTACGCCTATCCAAACCCTTAGGCAACCGACAAAGAATAAGACCTAAAAAGATTCATCACTGAACCCTCCAGTACTAGGTGCAAAAGTACGCGTCGACCGACATAAGCTCATTCTCTAACTCTAAACAATAATTAAGCAAGATTGATGTAACATCCTAATTTTTCCGAGCCTTTAAAAATCTTTTAAATAGTTAGTAGGGAGAAAATTCACCATTTGGTTTTTATTTGAATTTAATTCAAAGCTTAACTTGGACTTTTAGTATCAAAACCATTTAATGTGAATAATTTCAATATGAACAATTGTCAAAACTATTTTATTTGGGTTATATGTACTTGGATATATTTTCTAGACTTTTCTAGAATTTTTCTGAGTTCATTTGCTATTTTTAATTGCTTATTTGAATTTCTTGTATTTTCTAAATTAGAATATGTATTTAAAATCTCAGTAAAGCTCTTGAGCTAAAATCCATCTCTCAGCCCAACCCTATTCCTTTTCTGGCCAAAAATCCCGTAGCCCACCTCCTTCTCTACTCTCCGCGTTCGCCGTCGTGGTCCCACCTGCTAGCGTCCCCCGCGTCGTTTACTATGCGTTCGCATCTGAGCCACACTCGTTCACGAGTGGGCCCCCAAACCACTGTTCATCGTCCCGACCTGCCCCATCTTTGATTTTGTTGTGCACGTCTGCCTTCGTGCAGCGTCCAGACTTCTTCGTGGCCCTGTCACTACAGCCTATTTAAGGCCTCAGCGTGCGCGTCACGAGGTTTGCCTCGCACTCCGCCGTCTTTTCCCCAAAGCTGCAAACCCTAGCGTGCCACCTTTTTGCCAAATTTGGAGCTCGAGCCCTAGCGCTGCCTTGAGTTTCTTCTCCGAATTCTGCCACCTTTGGTGAGCTTTAGCCATCGTCAAGCACCTCTTCGAGTTCGCCGCATCATGAGCCACCCGATGCGTGCGATCTTTTTCCCAAAGGAGCCCTAGAGTGCCGTCGCTATGTTGAGCCGTGCCGCTCCGCCGCTCTTCGCGTTGCCGCCGGCGAGTTTCGACTGTGTCATCTTGTTCGCCGTGTCACGTTCGTCCAGGCGAGCACTTCCGCCATTATTGAACGCCATCATTCACCGAAACGGTGTTCGCCGGAGCTTCACCGTCGTTTAGTCGATGTGGCGTGCCGCGTGTACCACCAACTCAACCTCCATGCTTATGTGTCATCCTACGTGGCATCCATGTCAGTGCCGTGTCAGCGCCCG
Organism: Ampelocalamus luodianensis; assembly: GCA_036346255.1. Lineage (NCBI taxonomy): Eukaryota > Viridiplantae > Streptophyta > Magnoliopsida > Poales > Poaceae > Ampelocalamus > Ampelocalamus luodianensis. Next base: position 33,106,352 of record CM070633.1, on the reverse strand, counting down.
CGTGTCCAGCCCATCGATTCTCTAGATCCAAACCACCGTGAACCCAGTCCACCGGAGCCGAGCCACTGTCATGTGGGTCCCACATGTCAGGATTTCCTCTGATTTGTTTTAATTTCGAAACTTTGGGGGGTGGCATCATGCTTGTGTCATAAACCGATTTTTCAGTAGAAAAATAAATCCATAAATTCTAGAAAATCCTATTTAGGTTATTTTCTTTAGATTTGAACTTCAAAAGCCCTTTTTTTGCATCCGAACTCCGATTGAGCCCATTCAAATTTCTAAATCATATAAATTTGAGATCTATTTATCTAAGATTTTTATTTAATTTTTGGAGTTTTTTGTCTCTATTATTTATTTGTTTTGTTTATTTCTTTCGTTGCGAGTAGACGTCAATACTTCAGGAGACTTTGAAGAAGGAGTGCTTCAAGATCAAGACCAGTACCTAGATTTATTCCAAGGCAAGTCATACCTTTGATCATATTGAATCCCAGTTTTCAAAAGTGCTTTGTTTCAAAGTATTGTATTACTTTAAGTATCTATTTAAATGCTTTTGGGTTTAGCTATTAATCCAAATTGTTATATCCACCTTGTCTATTGGTATGTCATAATCATCTGTCACCCTAGATTGGTTTATTATTTAGTTAGTTTTATCATAGCACCAATGTTGGTTGGTTAGATACGATTAGATTGCTTAGCCATGCCACTAGTCATCATCTCATGTGAGTTGCAATTATAAACCTGACTAAGTGATTATGGAATTATGTGATAAAATTGTGTGTACTATGCTATTACTTGTTGATGGTATGTGTTGCACTTAACCAACAGGGTGGAAAAGGATTTAGACTGAGGCAAGTGGTGGATACTGTGTGACTTGGTGGAACTGTGTGAATGTGAAATATTAATCTGTGTGGCATAGTTAGAAATTGGATATCTTGCCTTGGTCAATTAAGAACTTAACTTTGTGCGCCATTGAACTGAGACTTACTGTATGACCACATACCTGATGGGACAGGCCTAACCTAATAAGTTATGGATTCTTGGCATTGATTACTCAGGTAGTAGGTTAGGCTGTGTTGCATGGGTGGTGTGTACTACCAGGTAGTCGCATCACGGGACGGTTCGTCGCTTCCCTGTCCAACGATATGTGTTGGACTGGCTTCCTGTGTGGGGTTGTCTGGCGGTTAAGCACGTCAGGAGTGTCAATATTGAGATGAAGTTTCTAAAACATTTTGTTATGATTAGTGCTAGCTACACTAATTGTATCGTGTGGGCAAAGTGTACAACCTCTGCAGAGTGTTAATCAATCTATTCAAATAGCCGCGTCTGCGGTCATGGACATGCTCGTGGATTTCACATGAGGGGTAGTTTTCATAAAACTTTGGGAAGGGACAGCTGTGTGACCTAAGTCATATGGTGTGTGAATTAAACTGATTAGCTTTGTGTTTTTATGAAAAAAAAACTGTTAAATTATTATTTGTTTATTTATTTTGAACTGTATTTCAATATATTATTGTATTCAATTGCAAATATCGTATTTCTACAAAAGAACCATAGAAGTCATTTCCTTTGGAATAAGCCTGCATCTATATATTGCATTCTGTGGTATGTCTTACGAGTACGATTGTGTACTCATACTTGCTAAATCAACTCAACAGAAGAGGAGGAGTCATCGCCTGTCTTCGAGGAGGAGTTCTATGAATGTGCTGATTGTTAGGTCATTGATCCCAGTAGGTTGCTTGTGGCGAATTGATGTGATTTTTGTTGTAGTTTACTTTGTTCCACTGCTATTTAATTCTCTGTTAGCCCTGCGTGGCATAATAAATGTAAACTCGACCATAAGGTCAAAACTATTATTTGATATTCAAATTACTCGTTTATGCTATTAATCACTTGTGTGGATCGATATTCATCTATGTTGACACTGTGTGCACTAAGCGTGATCCTGGACTAATGTAGAATACACAGAGGGTCCAGAATTGCATTTTTGGGTCTCGACAATTGAGTATATGCATACTCAGCAAGACTTGTAGTATATCGTAAAGTTTATATATATGCATGGCTAACAAGGGATGAGGCTCTATGCAACATTAAGCAAGTTTTATTTGCAATATCAGTACATAGTACTTTGCAACGGGAATTTAAAGGGTAGTTAAATAGATATTGAACAACAAGTAAGTACTTGAATAAATAACAAATCGTAACCCTCCTCGGCTACGATCAACATCTTATTTCCAACCATAGACATGGCACTCAACTCAAATATCAACAACAAAATAATTCCCTTATTTTTTCAATAAGAACCATTTTGTGCAAAACCAAGACTATACCAATGGACCGCAAAAAGTACGTTCATGACCGTGAGCACGGCCAAATAGATTTTCACTCTATAGAGGTGTACAACTTTACCCATAGCATACGAATTCTCTAGTTTGTTTGGCATCCGTCGATACCATCGCTCACTATCCTTTGGTAAGCATTATAGAGCACGCATCGAAGCCTTTACATCACCTAGTCCTAACTTTGCACTAACCTGACGAATGAACACCCTCACTTGGAAGGCTTTGTTCCCAACGCCTCGGTGAAGGGAGCCCCTTCGAACATGCCTACACCAATCATACTCACACTACCACGGCCTACCAATGTGCAAGGCTGGTTTTCAATGTCTTAATTAGCTAAGGTCGTCCCATACCGGCACATATAGTTGTACACTTAGGCTTTAGATTGCGAGCACCGATGTTCAGTCCTTAATTGACCCAACCAAGGATCTTCCCTTATCTACTTGTGAGATACACTTCTCACAACCTTGCACTAGTCAACTCTAATCCTAGAAGTAACTAACAAGATGGAGCCAGAGTCTGCTATTCTTGTCGTCAGCCAGGACACTTCGCCTCAGAAGGGAGCAGTAACCCTGTCCATTTCAACCTTGGAGCTACACCAACACCAAGCATCAACCGAGGAGCACCTCAAGGTACTGGTCAAGCCGGAGGAGCGCCACAGTCTGTGGTCAGAGGTCATGTCAACCACGTCACTCTGGAAGGAGTCCATGAAGCACTCGACGTCGTACTAGGTAAGTTTCTTGTTAACTCAGTACATGCATCAGTTTTGTTTGATTCTAGAGCTTCGCATTCATTTGTTTCTGGAGTTTTTGCAACCAAAAATAAGTTGAAAGTTATGCATCTTAAGCATACTTTGTTAGTCAAATCGCTAAGAGCAAAGTTAAGCTCTAGAGTGGGTTGTTTAGGAGCTAAGTTACTCATAGCTGGAGTTGAGTTTCTAGCCAACCTAATTGTTCTAGACACCCAAACCTTGGATGCTATTCTTGGTATGGATTGGTTATCTAAGCATAAAGTTGTATTGGATTGTGACCGAAGAGCCGTAACAATTGAAGATACCAATGGAAAAAGTGGAATTTCTAGCCACCTCTGTTCATGATGGACATCTGTTAGTCAACAGTTTGAAGACTATTTCTTTGGAAGATGTACCTATTGTCAGAGAATATCTAGATGTGTTTTCAAAAGAATTACCAAGAATACCACCAGATCGTGACATCGAGTTTGTCATCGAACTTGTGCCGGGAACAGTACAAATCTCTAAGAGACCTTATCAGATGCCAGCCAATGAGCTGGTGGAAATGAAGAAGCAGATTGAAGAACTTTTTGAGAAGGGTTTTGTGAGACCTAGTTCGTCGCCATGGGGAGCGCTAGTGTTGTTCATCAAAAAGAAGGATAGAAGCATGATGATGTGTATTGATTACTGCTCTCTCAATAAAGTCACCATCAAGAACAAATATCTACTTCCCCAAATCGACGATTTGTTTGATCAAATGAAAGGAGGCGGAGTGTTCTTAAAGATCGACCTGCGATCAGGTTACCACCAATTGAAGATTTGTCTGAAGGATATCCCAAAGACTGCCTTCTCAACGTTGTACGAACATTATAAGTTCTTAGTCATGTCCTTTAGTCTGACTAATGCCCTGCCTACTTCATGAACATAATGAATAAAGTATTCATGGAATATTTAGACAAGTTTGTAGTTGTGTTCATTGATGATATTTTGGTTTACTCCAAGTTAAAAGAAGAACACACCGAACACCTAAGGTTAATCATGGAGAAACTCATAGAACATCAGCTATATGCTAAGTTCAGCAAGTGCAATTTCTGGAAGAAGGAAGTTGATTTTCTTGGTCACGTGATGACAGCTGAAGGAGTCACAGTTGACCCCGGTAAAGTTAAAGCCGTATTACATTGGGAGCAGCCTAAGACAGTTACTCAGATTCGCAATTTCTTGGGAATGGCAGGTTATTATTGTTGTTTCATTAAAGGATTTTCAACGATTGCTAAGCTTCTTACGCAATTGTTGAAGAAAAAGAAAAAGTTCACTTGGACCTCAGCTTGTGAAGAAAGTTTTCAAGAGTTAAAGAAGCATTTGACTTCAACCCCAGTGCTAATTCTGTCGGATATTCAGAAAGATTTTGATACCTACTGTGATGCTTCACGTCAAGGATTAGGATGCGTCCTAATGCAAGAAGGAAGAGCTGTCGTGTATGCGTCAAGGCAATTAAGACCTCACGAGGAGAATTACCCTACCTATGATCTCGAACTAGCTGTCGTAGTGCATGCTTTAAAAATCTAGCGTCATTACCTTATTGGTAATCGTTGTAAAGTTTACACGGATCATAAGAGTCTGAAATATATCTTCACTCAGTCAGATTTGAACATGAGGCAGAGAAGATGGTTGGAATTGATAAATGATTATAATCTTAGAATCGACTACCATCCCGGTAAGACCAATGTAGTTGCAGATGCCTTAAGTCGTAAGAGCTACTGCAATTTTTGGAAGTAAAAGAGAGTTGCCTAGAACTTCACAAAGAATTCCAGAAGCTGAAATTGGAAATTGTGTCCGAAGGATTTGTGGCCACTTTATAAGTGCAGTCTACTCTGGAGAAGCATATTCGTGAAGCTCAACCAAAGGATCCCATGATTTTGGACATCAAGCTCAAAATGACAGAGGGAAAATTCAAAGACTTCACTAAGGATAATCAAGGTATACTTTGGATAAATGGACGTATCTATGTGCCAGATGTGGATGGGCTAAGACAGTTAATCTTAAAGGAAGCTCATGACTCAAAGTATTATATTCATCTTGGAAGCACTAAGATGTATCAGGACATCAAGAATAAATTTTGGTAGTCAAACTTGAAGCGAGAAGTCGCAGAGTTCATTGCATTGTGCGATGTATGTCAAAAGGTAAAGGTAGAACATCAGAGGCCAGCAGGTTTGTTGCAACCGTTGAAGATTCCAGAATGGAATTGGGAAGAGATTGGAATAGATTTCATTACGGGTTTACCTAGGACTCAATCGGGCTATGATTCAATTTGGGTAATAGTTGATCGTTTGACGAAAGTTGCCCATTTTTGCCAATCAAAACCACTTATTCAGGATATCACCTTGCAAAGTTGTACATGTCAAGAATTGTTAGTCTGTATGGTGTGCCCAAGAAGATAGTGTTAGATCGAGGATTCACCTCTCGGTTATGGCAAAGTTTGCATGAAGCCTTGGGAACCCATCTGAATTTTAGTACTGCGTATCATCCTTAGACAAATGGACAAACTGAAAGAGTAAATTAGATATTAGAGGATATGCTAAGAGCTTGTGCTCTAGCGAATGCTACCAGTTGGGACAAAAGTTTGATGTATGCAGAATTCTCGTACAACAACAGTTATCAAGCTAGTCTGCAGATATCACCGTTTGAAGCGTTGTATGATCGTGCATGTAGACCCCCTCTGAATTGGTCAGAAACGGCTAAACATTTAGTTTTTAGGCCAGATATTATTCAGGAGGTAGAAGAGCAAGTATCCATGATCAGAGAAAGATTGAAGATAGCTCAGTCCAGCAGAAGAGCTATGCCGACAACTGTCGTCGTGATCTCAGCTTTGAGCCAGAAGATTTTGTTTATCTTTGAGTTACTCCACCCAGAGGTGTAAAAAGATTTTATGCCAAAGGGAAGCTTGCCCCTAGGTACGTAAGCCCATTCAAGATTTTGGAACACCATGGAGAAGTTACATATCAATTGGAGCTGCCATAGTCATTAGCAGGAGTACATGATGTCTTTCATGTCTCGCAGTTGAAAAAGTGTCTTCGTGTGCCAGAAGAGCAAACCCCTTTGGATTCAATTGAGTTAAAAGAAGATCTCACTTACAAGGAGCAGCCAATCAAGATTTTGGATGTTGCAGAGCGTTGTACTAGAAGCAAGACTGTTCATTTCTACAAAGTTCAGTGGAGCGACCACTCAGAAAGAGAAGCAACATGAGAGCGTGAAGAAGAGCTGAAAGCCGAGTTTTCAAGCCTTTTCTCTAGCTAGCCTGAATCTCGAGGTCAAGATTCCTTTAGGGAGGGAGGCTTGTAACATCTCAATTTTTGAGTCTTGAAAATCTTTTGAATAGTTAGTAGGAAAAAATTCACCATTTGATTTTATTTGAATTTAATTCAAAAGCTTAATATGGACTTTTAGTAACAAAATAATTTAATAGGAATAATTCCAACATGAACTATTGTTAAAACTATTTTATATGGATTCTATGTGTTTGGATATATTTTCTAGATTTTTCTAAAAATTTTCTGAGTTCATTTGCTATTTTCTATTGGTTATTTGAATTCTCAGTATTTCCTAAAATAGAAAAGGTATTAAAAATCTTGAAACCCAGATTGGGTCGAATCCTTCCAACCCAGTTTCCTTTTCTCCGCACGAGGCCCGCATAGTGGCCCGTTCGAACGCACTCGCACAGCCCATTCCACCCGTTCACTTGCGCACATCCCGCACCCGCTGACATGTGGGCCCACGTCTTCGTCGTCTTCATCGCGCGCACGCTACCGAGTCCGCCATGGCTGGGAGCTCGTGTCTCGTATGACAACGGAGACTTTCCATCTAGAAGCTATCGGGAAAATGCGTAGAAACCTATCTCCGATTCTCCCGCACTCGTATCTGCTCCCAATCGAGACCGAAACGAACTCTATCTCGTAAACCAAAAGATTCCTAGTTTATCCCAATTTGGGGATTTCCAAACCCTGCACACTCGGGCCCTATAAAAGGCACCCTGAGGTTCGCCAGCACCCTTGTAACCCAGAGCCTCCACCCTCATCCACCCTGAAGCCCTAGCGTCGTCGCGATTGGGAGAATTAGGGTTTCAGCCGAAACTTGAGTTCTTCGAATTGCGCCACCTCCCTTGCCGCCGCGTCATCGTCGACTGCACCGCCGGGTCCGTCGTCGCAGCCACTACCTCCTGAGCCCTTCCGCGTCATCGGAGCTTTCATCCGACAACGCTGGTTCTTCTCTACCACTTTGAGCTCATCGTCGACCACCACAGTTGACCTCAACCACCCCTGAGTGCATCCTTGAGTTCGCAATAGCCTTGGCTATCTCCTGGTACCACTCATTGCCGGAGTAGCGCCGCCGTTCGCTGGAACCTTGGTTCTCGAGCCACCTCGTCGTTAGCCAAGTGATGTGGCAAGCCACCTCAGTGTCCACGTCGGTGCATGTGCTCGTGTGGTATCCAATTAGCGTCCACATGCGTGTGTGTGTGGCAGTCCAATCCAGGCTAGATTAGATCAATTTGGTGGACTTCGTCTACCGTGAACCAAGCCACTGGCATGTGGGTTCCACATGTTAGTTATTCTTTTATTTCTTTTAATTTTGAAATTCCAAGGGCTGACATCATGCTGGTGTCATAAGTCGATTTTCCAGTAGAAAATTAAATCCAGGAAATCCTAATTAGGGTATTTTCTTTAGATTCAAACTTCTAAAGGCCATATCTTTTGCATCCGAACTCCGATTGATCCCATTCAAATTTCTAAATTCATCTAAATTTGAGATCTATTTATCTGAGATTTTCATTTAATTTTTGGAGTTCGTTTTCTTCTCTATTTTACTTTTTTTATTTAGTTTGTGAGTAGACGTTGATACTTCGAAAGATTTAGAAGAAGAAGGAGTTCACCAAGACCAGTACCTGGATCTATTCCAAGGCAACTCATACATTTGATCATATTGAACCCAGTTTTTAAAATTATATGGATTCAAAGTATTGCATTCTACTTTAAATATTTATTTAAATGCTTTTGGGTTTAGTTATCAATCCAAATTGTTATATCCACCTTGCTTATTCTTATACCATGATCTTTTGTCACCCTAGATTGTTTCATTACTAGTTGGTAATACTATTGAACCAACGTGGGTTGGTTAGATACGATTAGATTGCTTAGCCATGCAACAAGTCATCATTCCATGTGAGTTGCAAATATAAATTTGACTAAGTGACTATGGAACTGTGTGATAAAACTGTATGCATTATGTGCTATTACTCGATGATATGTGTTGCACTTAACCAACAGGTGAGAAAGGATTTAGACTGAGGCAAGTGGTGGATACTATGTGACTTGGTGGAACTGTGTGAATGGAAAATATTAATCTGTGTGGCATGGTTAGAAATTGAAAGTCTTGCCTTAGTCAATTAAGGACTTAACTTTGTGCGCCATTGAACTGAATCTTACTGTACGACCACATGCTTGATAGGATGGGCCTAACATAGTAAGTTACAGAGTCTTTACATTAATTACTCAGGTTGTAGGTTAGGAACTCAGTGATGGGTGGAGGTATGAACTACTAAGTAGTTGCATCGTAGGACAATTTGTCACTTCCTTGTCCAACGGTGTGCGTTGGGAAAACTTTCTGTGTGAGTTAGACTAGCAGTAAAACACAATAGGAGTGTTAATATTTGAGATGAAGTTTCAAAAAGTTTTGTTATGACTTGTGCTTGCAACACTGGTTATATCGTGTGGGTAAAGTGTACAATATCTGCAGAGTGTTAATCAATCTATTCGAATAGCCGCGTCCGCGGTCATGGACATACTTGGGGATTTCACATGAGGGGTAGTTTTCATCAAATCTTTGGGAAGGGATAGCTGTGTGATTTAAGTCATATGGCTGTGTGAATTAAACTGATTAGCTTTGTGTACTTTGTGAAAACAAACTGTTAAATTATTATTATTTGTTTGTTTTGAGTTATATTTCAATCCACTATTTGTATTCAATTGCAAATGTTGCATTTCTGGAAAAGACCACAAAAGCCACTATCTTTGGAATAAGCCTGCATCTATATATTGCATTCTGTGGCATGTCTTGCGAGTACGGTTGTGTACTCATACTTACTAAATCAAATCAACAGAAGTGGAGGAGCCATCGCCTACTTTTGATGAGTAGTTCGTCGAATGTGCTGATCGTTAGGGTTGTGATCCCAGTCGGTTGCCTGTGGCGAATTGATGGGATTCCGCAAGAGTTTATTTTGTTTCGTTGCCTATTTACTTATTGCCAGCCCTGCAATGCTTAATAAGTATAAACTAGACTATAAGGTCAAAACCAATATTTGTTACTCAAGTTACTCGATTATGCTATTAATCGACTTGTGTGGATTGATATTCGTCTATGTTGCCACTTTGTGCACTAGCGTGATCATAAACTAGTGCATTATACACCGAGGGTCCAGTGCATTTTTGGTCCCAACAAGTTTCTTGTGTAAATATTTCAGGATTTTATCTATTCTATGTTTTTCTCGAAATTTTTCCAAGTTGTTGTTTGCATGTGAATTCATTATTTGATTTATGAAAAAGTTCAAAAATCATGCAAAAATAGTTTTCCATACATAAAAATGCTAAAGAATTTTTTCTCCTACTATTTTCATTATATTTTCTTATAATTGGGATTTTTAGGATGTTACCGTGGACATAATTCTCCAAACAAAAAGTCCTTCCCGTTTGTTTTTGGATCAAATCAGATAGCTAAATGGGATCTTACTTATCTCACATCACGTTGCACTGAAACCTCATTTTGAAGTAGACACCAACACAAAACTAAACATGGTTACGTCCTGCTGCTAAGTATGGAACACAACATTCCTGAAGCCATCACCTGTCACCACCATCGAGATAGAACTGAAAAGATTGTGGATGGGAACATTCAAACTCTAAACACTAGTAAAAATGGCTAATACTAGACATCTCATCACAGACGGTTAACTAAAATTATCAGTATTAAATACAATTGCAGACAATTTTAGTTTAGCGACCATCTATGTTACTAGCTGAGCTAAAAACCGCTTGTAAAGAGGTAATATCACAGACGGTTCATGTTGAAAATAGTTTATAAGTATCACTGGCAGTTATTAACAAGAACTGTCTGTGATATTACTAAATATCACAGACAGTTTTTTATATAAAAAAAACCTTCTATGATACTTCACAGACGGTTTGTATTAAAAATCGTCTATGATATTTCGCCGCCCCCTTATATCCCTCTAGATTTTGTCACCCCCTTTATTTAAACTTTCAAACCGAAGTGGCGTCATGACCTCTCAACCACTTCAGATCGGTTTAGCTACCCAAATCCCCTTATATATACTATCTGCACGCGTCCAACTACTCTAGATCGATTTCGCCGCCTCCTCCAAACCGATCAAAGCGCCCAATCCTCCGACGACGCCGACTACCGCCGTGAGCTCCTCCTCCTTCGGTTGTGACGCCACGGTTCACTGCAGAAGACACTTTTGTCGTAAGAGTTCTTCTACAGTGTCACCTCGTGACACAATGGTGCCGCTGCCGCCGCCTCTCCTTCATTGCCGGTGATATCCCCCATCCGATCCCCTCCCTCTCTTCCTTAATGCTTGGATCTGAAATTACGTAATTGTTGGATGGCTAGGGTTTCGACCATGTAAATCTTGATGCTTGTGAGTGTGAAAATTAATTGTTGATATATGCCTCTAGTTCTTGTGATGATTGATGGATGGCTAGGGTTTCGATTCTTGTTAAAATTCATATTTTATTGCAGGATGAAGACATGGCGCCAAAGTCTATTGCACGATGGTAATCTCGTTCTCATAAATAGGGCTACTTTGGTTCATCTGCATTTTTTTATTGCACTATTTTATAGCGCAATTAGAGAATATTGATGAACCGAAGGATGCTATTTATGAGAACGGGATCATGCTATCACAGACGGTTCTTAACTAGAACCATTTATGATAATATATTATCACATACGATTCTTAACTTAGAACCGTTTGTGATAAGGGTTATCACAGACGGTTCAAAGACCATCTATAATGCCCTTAGGTTATTACTGACCCATAAGTACAGACGGTTTAGAAAATCATCTGCAGTGATGTTTTCGAACTATTCGTGATAAGCTTTTCTGTAATAGTGAAATCTTATTACTCCTACATGGGAGCATTACATTTTCCTGGCGCTACCGAACTTGTAGAATACTGGCAAAACTGATTGCACAACTTGCTGTTTATGAGGTCCCGGTACATGAGTGAAATTATCAAGACTTATTTATCTTCCTCATTAAAAATTTATAATGAACAACTTGAGGCATTAAAACCCACAAAACAATTTTGTAAATAGTCAAATTAAGACGAACCTTGCATAGTTCCATGGTTCCAGGAATGACTTGGCATCAAGCTTGGCCCAAAGTGAAAGGTCAACTAAATCAGAACTAGGGTGTGGAATTCCTTACGAATAAGATCATTGTCAAAGATGTCATGCATCATTTTTTCATTTTGTTAAAGATGAAATTGATGCAAGACTGGAGAAGAACAAGTCAGTCAACGCCACAAGGCTGGCGTTTGATAGCCATAAATAATAGAAGAACTGAAGTATACCACGTCAGTCTCAACTCTCAAGTTCATTGTACTTGTACGTACTTATCGTGCAGCTGTGATACAAAAGTAGTATACTTGTCGCATGTATGGATCATCATTTAAGCAATGGTGATGCAAGAATGCATGTGTACTTGCGTACGCTGCCGTCACAAAAGAGTGCCGCATTAGATTATGTGCAGTTAAACTCTATTGATTTTGATCAAATATATTGTTTAAAATATATGATTTAGATATATAGAAACCATACGAGTGAATTTGTCATATACTTTCATAATATTGCATTTTCACAACTTCTTTTCTAATGGAATAAGTCCATTTTAGATCCTCAATCTTTGCAAAAAGACCACTTAAACCCCTAAACTACAAAACAATTTTTAACACCCCAAACTTACAAAAATCATATCAACTTACATCCTAAGGCGATTTCGCTTACCGGGATCCAACTCATGGTGATTTTTGCTATGTTGGTAACCATGTCATCAGTTTTTGCAAAGTTCGTGGGGAGAGGTATAAAATAGACTTATTAATTTTAGTGGTCAAAATAGCACCTTATTGACTTCGAAAAGTGAAAATGTCACTCTTGTGTGACTAGAGGAAATAACTACTATACCTAGCTCTCACGCATGTATGTGGCAGCTAATATATATGTGTGAGCCATTGCCATTGCAACTGCAACTCTGCAAGTGACGTGTAATTGAGGTGGTGTTCTCAATGGCGTTCTTGGTTTTCTTTGCTGCATTCGTGTTAGCCGCAGCAGTTCATGTCGTCGGTCAGCCAGGTTTTTCACTTGATGCAAAATCGAAACACTTATCTTTTATTTTCCAGAACAAACAAAAGAATCGTGTGCCTTTTAACCAAGACGCATCTTAATTTTAATCCCTCGTTACATTTGCTTGTATAAATATTTTTCAGGCTTTCTGAGCATCGACTGCGGCCTGGACGCCAACTACAGCGACTACACGGACAGCTACACCGGCATCTTCTACGTCTCCGACGATCCGTACGTCGACGATGGGGAGAACCACAAGGTGGCCGCCGAGCAGGAGAGCGGCCCGAGGTATCTCCATACGCTCAGGAGCTTCCCGTCCGGCGTACGGAACTGCTACTCGCTGCCCACCGACGGTGGGGCGAAGTACCTGGTCCGGCTTCAGTTCTTGTACGGCAACTACGACGGCAAGAACAGCTTGTCGCTGCAGTTCGACATGCACCTGGGGGTGGACTACTGGGACACCATATATGTCGACGGCGACACGGTGTACGAGGCGGTGTTCGTCGCGTGGGCGAGCTGGGCGCCGGTGTGTCTCGTGAACACCGGCCACGGCACGCCGTTCGTGTCCGTGGTGGAGCTGAGGCCGCTCGGGGCCTCGCTTTACCCGCCCGTCACGACCAACCAGTCCATGTCCATCTATATACGGCGCAACATGGGGAAAATTAGTTCTATTATCCAGTAAGTTGCGTAGTGTTGCTATATATGTTTTAGGGTGATGAAGCATGTAAAAGATGGGTGCCAGAGGACAGAGGAGCAGGCAGGTCATAACTTTTTCTCTTTTAGGATTTGTTTGGATAACCCAGTTCCCTGAGAATGAGCCACCTAAACAGCGTCCTAGCATTTCTTTTTGGGACTGTCTATTTATAAGTTGTCTGAAATTTTGTTAAGTTTAAATCACTTTTTGTGACTATTGGATCAATATTCAATCATATGACATCCATTGGATCAATATCTAATTATATGACACACCAATCTCTACACAAATTCAATGATCACAACAAACGATTTAAATTTAAGAAAATTTCAGGCAACTTAAAACTAGCGAAACCGTTTCTTTTTTCCCATGGTTTAGACCACGACGAACTGAGCAGGGATGTTTCTTTTTCGTTTTGAGAAAATAAACGGGGAAGTTTTGATATATGGACGAAGGGGTTATCTAAACATGCGCACAGGCGGACCTGAGTTGGATCCCCGTAAGCGAAATCGCCTTGGGACCTCTCTTGGTTGCTGAGCCTACGATGGATTAGGATAGCCAATTACACCCCTTCCCCCAAAGAAAGAAAAAGAAACAGTATAGCTAAGAGCATCTACAATAGTTCATATCATTTGTTACTAAGGGATGAACACATATAAAGGAGAGATGATGAGAAGAGAATGTGAGCTTGTTTCTAGATGGAAAAACAAACAAATTGTTGATATCAAGACACAAAAAACAACAAAATAGCTATTAGAGACTTGCTTGTTATCTAAAAATTTGTTTTGTAAATAGCAATTAAAGTCTTAGATATAAACTCAAGAAATAATTTATTGGAAGATTTATTACTTTTTATTAGATTGGGTTCTCTCTCCTCTTAGTAACAAGCTAAGAAATAAACTATTATAGATGCTCTAATATATATCGTATTTGTTATTTCTAACTCGCTTAAAATTTTCTTTTTATATATATAAAGGTTTGTTTTTGAATGATGTGTTTTTCGAAAAATCATAGGTATCCCGACGATGCATACGACCGCTTCTGGTGGCCAATGAGCAGCCCACGGTGGGAGAACCTTTCCACGGAGTTGACCGTCCAGCCGGACTCCGCCTTCGCCGAGCCCTTGCCCGTCCTCCAGACGGCCGTCGCAGCGGCCGGCAACGACACGACCCTCATCGTCAAAACTTGGCACGACAAAACGATCCAATCGTACATGGTGTTCCTGCACTTTGCCGACTTCCAGAACAGCCAGCACCGGCAGTTCGATGCCTTCCTCAACGGCAACCGGCTGGGGCCCAGCGACCGCCCCTACCCGTACAGCCCGCCGTACCTGGCCGCCGCTTGCGTCTACAACTCCGGCTGGTATAGGTCGACTGACGGCAGGTACAACATCACTCTCGCGGCCACCGCCGCGTCCATGCTACCTCCGATGCTCAATGCGTTCGAGATCTACAGGCTCATCGCCCACGACGCTCCGACGACGTTCCACAAAGACTGTAAGCTAGCTGTCGCTCTCTCCATTCCATAAATAAGAAATGTCAATTAACAATATGTCATATTATAGCTTTAATACTATTTTTTTCATGCAATGCTAAGACTTACAGTTACATCTTGTCTAAAAAAGTAAGCATTCAAATTCTAAACTAGTTTCTACTCCGTAACTTTTACTTAAAAAGCATAGTTTTTCTAGTATTCCTTGAAATAAAATCTGCAATTAGATCTTCATAATCAATCTTCCCGAAACATTATTTTCAAGTGCTACCATAGCCAATCCATTTAACTCTTTCTCAAGTCATTGTACAACGCAAATGCAAGTAAGAATAACAATAGCATGTATTCAAAATAAGAACAATTCTAAAGTTCGAGGCTTGTACAGCCCGGTGGCTATGAAAAGTAGAAGAAAAAAAAGACGCAACAACCAAATTGATGCTAAGAACAATTCTAAAGTTCGAGGCTTGTACATCCCGGTGGCTATGAAAAGTAGGGAAAAAAAAAGACGAAACGACCAAATTGATGCCGCGTGTATGGATCCCAATTCCCAAAGGCCCCAATACAGCACTGATGGCTTGCTCAACGACCAAGCGGCGTAGTACCACAGCCTAGACAATGCACAAAGATCATGATAATGAGAAGAATACAAGATTGACCAGAAAAATTATTATATTAAGGGTATCTAGCTAGGAGAAAAAGAATTAAGGAGGGCAGAGGAGTTCATTCTTACATGAAATATATGAGATAGGGGTAGTGTGTGAGAGTTTTTAGCCTAAGTAACACTGTTGGTGTCATTATTAATAAATTTGTTCGTCCACGCATCGTAATGCTAAAATGGCACAATGGACATGCTAGCGGCTGACATGCATTCAAATCCGTGCCCCCTGAGCCCGGATGCCATCTCCACCACTCCCCGGGGGGCCGGATGCCCCCGTGCTACGATGTTGTTGCTGCCGCACCCTTGGGGGCCAGACAAGGTGCATCTGTGCCCCAATGCCACAGCACCCCTCTATCGCTCTCCCTAGCCTGGACGCCCGCCACATGGCTCTGCTGTGCCACCATGGCCCAAACGCCCACCCCTGCCATGCCACTATGGCCTGGATGTATATGGATAAGTAGTGGAGATGGCATCCGGGCTTAGGGGCACTGATTCGGACATGTGTCAGCCGCCAGAACATCCGTTGTGCCAATTTTGGTATTACGGTGCGTGGGCGGCTGAATTTGTTAATAACGACGCCAACAGTGCCATTTAGGTCAAAAACTCATGTGTGTGGTTGTGTGGCAGCAAAAGGGCAATGAAGAGAGAGAAATAGTAAAATAGCTTGTTTAACTTCTACCTAATACCGAAATTAACCAGTAGTAATAGAAAGTTGGCTAAAAATTCGGGGCCCTCAACTTTTGGGAGCCCTGTGCAAATGAGCAGCTCACTTAGAGGTGGCCAAATGGGTGGCCTGACCCAGCACGACACGAACTGTTTAGGCACAGCCTAGCTGACACGGCTAACTAAACGAGTCGTGTTGTGCCGGTCTATGGGCTTGGCTATCGACCCAGGCACGGCACACCAAGCTCACAGACCAATCTGGGCACGATAAGCCTGACGGGTCGGGGTTGGCCTGTGTAGCCCATCTCGGCCCAAAAAATGTAGAAATTGTAGAAAAAATTATAGAATTAAAATATACAAATTAAAATAGGAAAAAATGAGTTCTATACCTATGATAAGAAACAAATATATTGAAAATGTAGTAATGTGTTTTATTAATGTTTACATGGTCGTCTCGTTAAAAACTTTGCTAATTAAAAACTCAACATAAGAAAATATTGGCAAAGGAAAAGGAGTATAACATATAGCTATATATACATCCATGTTATAAGTGTTGTTGTCTAGATAAATATTTTTGAACATGTTCACCAACTCTGGAATATCTACAGAGTGCTATTCTCGTGCACCAGCTTGTTCCCAGTCTTTCACAGTTAGAAGTATCTCCACCATCTCACTCGTGAGACTTATTCTTCTCTCCTCCAATATTCTTCCAGAAAGACTGAAAATAGACTCGAAGGAAACCATGGAGATAGAAACTGTTAACACATCGTGTGCGTATATGTTACCTTATGGTCATGCCACCATTGCAAATTTTCGAAGCCATCTTCCTAGTAATCCACGGTATCACTGTCCAAATAGGTGGATGGTTCTCCACTCCTTTGATAAGCAATTTGTCTTGCTTCAGAACCTGACATAGTAGAATATGAACCCCTAGACCTAGAGGAAGAACATGCGCTTCATATTTTGCCCCACCCCTAGCCCGACCACTACATATGTCAGAGGTCAAAGTCACCAAAAATGTATAGGTACTAAATAGTTATTTTAATTTATCACGGCGTTCATTATAGTATTTAACTAGATCTCTAGTTATTGTATGTCTAAAAACAGTAGAAAATATAGGATTATGCACAATCATAGTATAATTTTCAAATGATTTAGACTCCCCAAAGATTAAAGGTAAATCCTCTAAAGCAATTAAACGACAAAGCGATTGACGAGCTACCTCAGGACTATAGTACCAGTTACATACCATATCATCGGAGTTGTATTGCAGTTGTGTTTGTCTCATGGCCAATCCTTGCTTTGCTTAAATCTTGCTGCATGTCTAAGCAAGTGCCCCGTTCCACCTGAAGACTTTGCAGACAATTTATGTTTACAAATTTTACAGATAAACATATCTTACATGAACTCCTTGTCCGTCTGGCTTGGTTGTCTTATCAAAATCTTCTCAGACTCCCGATGTACTCGATCTGGACCTCTTTTCTTCGGTGCTTGGAGACGCAGATGAACTTGTAGAGCATGATGATGATATCATTGCTTGCTCTTGCGGTTGAGTTGGGGCCTCAAGATTCTCGAAGGATGCAAGATCCTTCGATGAAATTCTGAAATCACCAATAGCAAAACTATCATAATTTTCCATCACGAAAACTGCAAATAAAAAATTACACTATTATTTATTTCATCTTAGTATAACAAATAAGAACCATAAAAATATACAAAAATCAGTATTATTCCTATTTTCCTGATTGCGACTGGATTTCGAATTTTTGAATATTTGGCACAAAATTGTCAAATTACAAAAGGAATCTAAATTTGCACAACAATATTCAGAGAAGAGATTGAAAAATGGATGGGTGCTGAATGAGAGGGAGGTATGTTTCCTATTTATACAAAATATTTTGGGTTTTTTTTTATTAAAAAAAGACGTATTTGAAAGCTCTCCAACGGCTAAAAAACAACTAAATTTTTGAAAATTTTGGTCGTTGCAGTGCCTAAATAGGCCTAATCATGCCAATGGGTCGTGCCGTGTCATGCCTTACCATGCCTAAACGGGCCCAACAGCGGTTAACGAGCTAATCGTGACATGTCGTGCCAGGCCAGCCCGGCAGGCATGGCCCATTTGGACACCACCACCTCTAAGCTCACTCATGCCCATGTACGGGCATGCCACTCCAACAAAGATAATTATTGAGGCAGTGCTGGCACCGGGACGTGCACAATTCCTCATAAATGATGCAACATTTTAAAACACTGCATGTAATAAAAAAAATTGTTATGCAACAAACAAATAATCATCTTGCAACAAAATCAACAATAAGAATTGTTGAAGACTTTGAAGCCCAGAGTGGTGCAACAAACAAACACTCATCTTCCCTCGAAGTGGTGCAACAAACAAAGACTCACAACAAAACAACAGATTACTAACACCGCGACAAAATCTCCTCTTCCAACAAACCCAACCGCAACAAAAGATGCAACAAACTAGCAACACTATTATGACCAAAATATGCAATTGTCAGGTGAGGTTGCTTTGAGAAATGTAACTGGGGATTAAAGACCATTCTACCCCTACCTTCTTCCTCTTCACACCATCCTCTTCAACTCCGGCCTCAAGTCAATGAATTGAAAAAGCCACCAACACGGCGTACACCACCACCACCACCGTACAATACGCACTTCATTAGAAGAGAACATGATGGCACTACTTATAATTAATCCCACAGCAAGCATCAAACACAATCCTAGTCCTAATGGTTTAAATCAACTAGATACTACATAGTCTAAGCTGAACCGATCATGGTAGCAACAGTTCTAGAAGTGGAGCACCTACCGGGGGCTCGCAGGGTCGATATCACAAAGGAGATGTTAGATATGTATATAGCTTAGGGTGTTCTTTGCATATTAACCAACCATGTACACGATATATTGGCCTTTTGGCCCAATGGAATAGATCAAGTTTCATTCCAACATGGTATCAGAGCAAGGTTAGGGTTCCCACTTGACAATTGTCACCGTCGCCAACCGTCTTGACCGCGCTGAGCTCCTTTGCTCGGTGCACCCTTACTCTGCTCGCCACCTCCACTTCACGCGCACATGCATGCCCAAAGCACATGCCACTGATCTTCCCTCTCGTCACTGGATCTGCACCCCCGTCGTTGGATTGAGGCCTCCCGTCGCCGGATTCGCCCCGAGGCGAATCCCCTATTTTCCTCTATTCTTCCTAACGTCGCGTGCTTCCTCCTCCGGACGCCATGCTGCGCTGCCCCCGGGGCCCTTCCGCCGCCGTGCTGCCTCCCGAGGACGCCGCCCAAGGCTGTTGTGCACGTAGCAAAGCGCACCGCCTCTCATGCGGCTGCTCAGAGCTCGCGCCGCTGCCGTCGGCTACTGCGCTGTAGCTCTGCCACCACCCCAGCTCCAGCCAACTCCAGCCATTCCGGCTCTGGATCCGACCACTCCAACTTCGGATCCCGACGTCCGGGCTACCCAACCCTGATCCGTTGCAGCCACCCCTCCGGTCGCTCCTTTGCTCCATATGGCTACCACCGGTGGCTCCTTCGCCATCCCACTCCCCTTGGTTTAGTTCGACTAGACGAATTTCCTGGAGTGGGTTGTTCACCTAGGGATTCACCTCAATAGCCAGTGTCTCTAGGGTCATCTCACCGACGAGCACCCCTATCCGCCTTGCCCTTGGCCACCAGTTTTGCTAGCTCTTCCTGCTGGTGCGGATCAGGCGGCTCAGGAGGCTGCCAGTGTTGTACTGGAGGAGACCCTAGAGCTCTACCAGTCTAAGATGCACGCCTACGAGAGATGGTAGGATGCCGAAGCTTGTGCTACCACCATCCTAGTGGGTTGCATGCCCGTAGCCATCTTCGTGGATGTGGTAGAGCTGCCGACGACTCAGCTTATGTGGGAGCACCTCCGAGCTCACTACCAGCCGACGAGTGATTCTATGTACCTCTCCATTGTGTACTAGGTGCATTCTCTATAGCAGTTCGATGCCACCGTGGATGACTTTTACCAGTAGATGTCTGAGGTGTGGTGTTGCTTGACTCTCTAGGGCCAGATGTCTACCGGACCTGTCACTGCTGTGTGAGGCTCCGCACCCACCAGAAGACTCACCGTCTCTATGACTTCTTGACTTGTCTCGGCTGAGTTCAAGACTGTGTGTGCTTAGCTCCTGACTCGCACCCGTGTCCGAGCTTGGTGGAGGCCCTCACAGGTGTGCGTGCTGAGGAGACTCATCATTGTGGCGCGGCTCGGATGTAGATTGGCTTATCTGCCTCAACACTGGCTCCTTTAGCACCGACCATGGTCCCTCTGGTTCCCAGGGCACCAGTGGTTGCTGCCTCTACTATAGGTCTCTACTGCACCTACTACCAACGTGATGACCACAGGTATCAGGACTGCTACAAGTGGAGAAGGGACCAGGTCACCGGGTTGGATGTTCCCCAAAGGGCTCTGGAGGTTCCTTCCACTCAGTAGCCAGTGCCTCTCGCCATGGCTCCTTCGGTGACGCCATACAACAGCTTCTTTCCTTGCTCCAACGCCTAGGTGTCGACTTGCCCTCTGACTCCTTGTGTTCTGCTCGTCTGGCTCTTACTTCTCAGTTGTCTTCCATGCATCCGACTCCTCCCTCATCAGGTATCTTATCTCCATGGATCTTGGACTCTGGTGATTCCTTTCACATGAGACCATATTCTACCCACCTCACTTCTATGAGTCACACGGCTCTTTCTTCCAGTGTTTAGACTGCAAATGGTACCTCTCATCCCGTTGCAGGCCGAGGCACCCTTTCTACTTCTTCCTTTCATGTTCATACAGTCTCTCATGTTCCCCAGCTTGCTATGCAGCTTATGTCGGCTGGTCAGATCATTGATTACAACTGTCATGTTGTTTTTAGCCTGATTCTTGTTGTGTCCAGGACCACCGCACGGGGACTGCATGGTACTGGCCCTTGGTGTCATGATTCGTAGCGTCTTTGTGAGCTCGACTGGCTGCACCTTCCTTCCGTTGTTTCCACCAGCCAGCTAGCAACTACCACTGCCTCTATTTTTAATGCGTCCTCTACTGCTTCCTTGGCTTAGTGGCACTATCGTTTGGGTTATCTCTGTGGATCGTGTCTGTTGTCACTAGTAGGTTGTGGTGTTATTGGATCTATTTCAAGGAACACCTCTTTACATTGTATGCATTGCAAGCTTGGCAAGCAGTTTGATTCGACCATTCGTGTGTTTCGTGCTAACTCTGCTGGTGAATTCATATCTCCTACTTTGTGTCACTTTCTCGCTGAGCAGGGTACTCTTCCACATTACTCTTGTCTTAGTGCTTATGCTCATAACAGTATTTCTGAGCGTAAACATCATCACTTGCTTGAGATAGCTCACGCTCTCATGCTTGCCTCTTATGTTCCACCTCACTTCTGGGCTGAGGCTGTCTCAACTAATGTTTTTCTCATCAAAATGCAGCCATCCACTGCTCTTTAGGGTTCTACTCTTGTCGAGCGTCACTACAGTCGGGCTCAGAGTATACTCACCTTCGTTGTTTCGGTTGTTTCTGCTTTATCCTTCTTCTACCTCGTGAGCGCACTAAGCTAATTGCTCAGTCGGTTGAGTGTATTTTTCTTGGCTACCATCTTGAGCATAAGGGTTATCGCTACTACAACCGTATTGCTCGCCAATTGAGGATATCTCGAGGTGTCACCTTTGATGCGTCTCGACCTTACTACCCTCGTTCTCCTACTTTTAGTTTAGACTTTCTTGTTGACCTGATCTCCTTTCTGATTTTACCTAACCCTCATCCTTCCACTTTTGTTTTGTTTTCATCTCCACCTTCTTCACTTCACTGTCCTCTGGCTCCACCTATCCCCTCTCCATCGGCGTTTCCTTCCAGCTCTTTTTTTAGATTCCACCTTTTCCCTTGCACTACTCTCAGTGTCCTCGGCCTACTCCTTCTTCACTAGTTGAACCTCCAACTTTACTGGGCCTTGTTCTCAGCTCTTCTTCTCCATCCTTGCTGAGTCCTGCTCCGCCTTCTCCTCCCATATACGATCTTCGTGATCGTCACACTATCAGGTCTCCTGAGCTTTACGGTTTTGCATCTGCTGCTCTTTCTAAGTCTACGACCTACCGTGAGGCTACTGCTCACCCAGAGTGGCAGCTCACGATGTTTGAGGAGATTACTGCTTTAGAGTGTACTGAAGCTTGGGATCTTGTGCTCTTACCCGCGCGTGTCACTCCTATCATGTGCAAGTGGGTGCATAAAATCAAGACCCGCTCGGATGCTTCCCTTAAACGCTACAAGACTCGTCTTGTAGCTCGTGGTTTTCAGTAGGAGTATAGTTGTGACTGCAATGAAACCTTCACGCTCTCCTTGATGTGGCCTCTGTTCAAGAATGCCTTTCTCATTGGCGAGCTACGTGAGGAGGTCTACATGCAGCCACCCTTGAGTATTATGTCCCTTATAGTATGATTTGTTGGCTTCGTTGTTCTCTTGATGGGATCAAACAAACCCCTCATGCTTGGTTTGGCCGCTTCTCTGTTCTCACTGCTGTCGACTTCTCGACCAATGATCACGAGTCTACCCTTTTTGTACACACATCTCCTCGGGGTTGAACGCTCATCCTTATATATGTGTATGATATGATCATTACTAGAGATGACTCTCAGTATATTGCCTTTGTAAAGGAGTGTCTTAGTGAGCAATTCTTGATGTTTGATTTGGGTTCTCTTCATTACTTCCTTAGGATTGAGGTCACTTCTATGCCTGAGGGCAACTATCTCTCTCAGGAGAAGTACATTCAGTATATCCTTGCTCATGCTTGTCTCACTGATCAGCGTATAGTGGATACTCCTATAGAGCTTGGTGTTCACCTTCACCCTACTGATGGTGAGCCTCTTGAAGACCCTATTCGCTACCGCCATCTTGTCGGAAACCTCGTCTACCTTGGGATCACTCAACCTGATATTTCTCATCCAGTTCACATACTAAGTCAGTTTGTCTCTACTTCCACTCAGATCTACTACAGTCACCTTATTCGTGTTCTACGGTATCTTCATGGGACCATCACTCGTCACCTTTTCTTTCCTCGCTCTAGTTCTCTACAGCTTCAGGTGTACTCTGATGCGACCTGGGCTAGCGATCATTCTGATCATCGGTCTCTTTCTTCCTATTGTGTTTTCAATGGTTCCTCTCTGATTGCCTGGAAGACCAAGAAACAGACTGACGTTTCCCGCTCAAGTGCTGATGCCAAGTTGAGAGCCATGGCATAGTTGACAGGTGAGTTCACCTGGCTTCGGTAGCTACATGAGAGTTTTAGTGTTTCAGTTTCTGCACCTACTCCTCTCTCATCACAGTACTAGTGCGATCGGTATTGCTCGAGATCCAATGAAGTATGAGCTTACCAAACACATTAGAGTAGATGCTTCTTACATGAGATCGCAGATGCAAGACCAAGTTATTGCTCTTCAATATGTGTCTTCAGAGTTTCAGTTAGCGAATTTCTTCTCCAAAGCACAGACTAGAGTTCAGCATAGTTTTTACCTCCCCAAACTCAGTGTTGTTAATCCACCATAAATTTGAAGGGTGTTAGATATGTATATAGCTTATGATGTTCTTTGCATATTAATCGACCATGATATATTGTACTTTTGGTCCATTAGAATCGATAAGTTTCATTCCAACATGAGAATCGTCACCTTTCTCCGGTCCAAGAACGACTGTCCAAATCAGCCACGGTCGGACTGGAGACGTCGACGCAGCAGGACGTGGCCGGTGTTGGATCTGCGGATGCCTGCTCCTCCATCGGTGCTGCCCCTAGTATCACCCAATCAATTCGCTTCCTAGTGCTATGGGTACTAGCAGCAGCGTCCGTCCCAGACGGCGGCGGTCGTCTGTCGCAGTCTGGCCCGTCCATCATCTGCGCCTAATCTATTCAGGTGCGGTGGCGATGGTGTCTACTCTACTGGGGTAGGATATTTTCCCCTTTCCTCGCTTTCCTTAGTGGGGTGGGGCATGTAGCCTGGCTACGGAGAGAGAAGCCACATCTGGCCGGTGAGCTCAAAGGTGGATCTGGTGCTTTGAGGTCGGAGTTTGTACGGGATGGAAGGAGGAAAAGCGCAGGGGTTAAGGGACTGTTTGGTTTGGATCCTCAAGTTGTCAAATCAAATTTTGGTAATACCAAAGGAATTTAGCTATCGTTTGGTTCAATATTAAATTTTGGTATTACCTAGAAAATTTTGGTAATGCCCCGGTTTTTCTTTTCTTTTCCTTGGTTGCTTTCCGGCGGCCAAAATGAGTGCCCGTATTTTGGTTTGGCAAGCCAGCTTCACTCGGACACATGTCATATTGTGGTTGGCTGAGCCTTGAGCATTTATTGTTTGATAAATTTGATTAGCAAGTTTCATATGATCATATTTCCTAAACCGAGTATCCGATTTACGATCCGATTGAACTGTTGTATTCCTTATCATTTAATCAACAAAACAATACCATTGTTTGCATATTTTAGGGAAAAAAGAATTTATGTCATGCGGGCCCCACGTGTTACTCACTTTTTTTGGCAAATTTTGGTATGGTTACCATTCAAACACATCAATTTTGGGATTTAAATCCATACCTATAAATGACATCGGACTTCAGTTAGTTAGGATTACCGTAAAAATAAGGGAAATGCTATTGCTCGGGTGTCTGACGCATCGGACCCCGTCCACTCCCCAAGCCGCTTAGGGTCTCCATCCATTCCACCTTGAGCACACCAGAAGCAAAGCAAAACAACAACAATCTCTCTCCCCCTGCGTCTCTGTTCACTAATAAATTCATGAGTAAAATACACTGTAGGTCCCTAAACTTGGTTAGGGGGTTCACTTGGGTCCAACATCTTTGAAAGTGTCCAATCAGGTCCCTAATCTATTTAAGTGGGTCAAGCAGGTCCAAAAATCCCTTGCTGGCTAGTTGACCATGACGTGGCCGGTTGACTGTACACGTGGACTTCCACCTCACCTCACTACACCACTCACTACACCACGTCACCACCTTTCCCCTCCTCTCTCTCCCCAAATCGCCGCCCACGCCCGCTCCACCTTCTCCGGCGCCCTCTCCTGCCCCGTCTGCTCTGCTCCGTGGCGCCAGGCCCCCTTCCTCGCCTCCCTCCGCCTCCACAGCTCCTTCGTCATGCACGCGCACGCCAAGCTCCTGGATCTGAGTTGGCCGAGCCCACCTCGACGCCGCAGCCTCCAAGTCCTAGGGATTTGGCCTCCGTCGTCGTCACAGAGCATGTCGTCCTCGAGCTGCCGCCTTTACCGAGGCCGTCGACGCCACGATCTATCGCCACCGACCACAGAGATCGGCGGAGGAGCGCGGGCTAGGCGCCGGCCGGACCCGAGCCGAGGCCAAACTGCATGAGGGAGTCGGGGTGGAGGCGAAAGGCAGCGGCGCCATGGGGCCGAGGAGGAGCCGGGCACGCGTACACCAAGCTCCTGGAGCGACAGCGTGGTGGGGAGCGGCATGAACGGGACAGGCCCGGCGAACAGCGTGCCGACGATGCCGACGGAGGCCTGGATCTGCGAGAGGTCCCCGGCGGCGGCGATCGGTGTGAGGAGGTCCGTCTGCGGGTATCCCGAGAAGGAGGTCGCGTCCTCGGTGGTGTTGTAGGCCAGTGAGCACGGCGCCGTCGACACCGACGAGGATCTCATGGTAGCCGAAGGTGACGAGCATCGCCCAGGACTTGAGCGGGCGGGTGCCGGAGTTGAGCACGGTGGCATGGGCCCGGAAGGAGTAGGGATGCTTGTTCTTGTCGCTGACGAAGGGCCAGATCTTGGTGCGGCCCTCGAAGTTGTAGGTGAGCCGAAGGCCAAGGCCGCCAAGGCGGCGGCGAAGGCGAAGGCGAAGACCGCGTCCAAGACCACCAAGACGAAGGCCTCCTCCTCCGCCGCGCCGGCCAAGCCCCGCCCCGCCAAGTCCGCCAAGACCTCCGCCAAGGTGGCGGCGAGGAAGGCCAAGATCGTCAAGCAGCAGCAGCCCCAAGCTTCATCCTCCCTCCTCCTCGAGCGCCCTCGTCCTCGCATCGTCGCCGATCTCATCCTCACATCGTCGCCGACCTCATCCTCGCCGCCATCCTCGGATCCGAACGTTGTCATCATCGTCGACTGCTCGAGCTCGTCGCAGGGAGTGGGAGCGGGCCGTGTCGGGCGGCACTGCAGCCGATGGCGGTGGGCACAAGAAGTCGGCCGGAGGAGAGCCATGGGGGCGGCGCCCACCAGGGGAGAGAGGAGTGGAGAAGGATAGGGCGGGCGACGGCGAGAGGTGGGGAAATTTGGAGGCGAGATGGTAGAACAGGGAAGGGGAACGAGAAGCTTTTGTTGCTGCGGGAAAACAGGGCGCCACGTCAGCACGCATCCGCCACACCAGCTGATGAATGGGGAAGAATGCCACGCTGGAGCGGCCACGTCACGGTCAATCGGCCACGCTGGAGCCACGTCGGTCGGGTCAACATTCAACGTCACCGGTCAATGCCAGCCCGGGCTATTTTGGACCTGCTTGACCCGCTTAAATAGATTAGGAACCTGATTGGATACTTTCAAAGATGTTGGACCCAAGTGAACCCCGGCCAAGTTTAAGGACCTACAATGTACTTTACTCTAAATTCCTCTTCCTACTCCATTATCTCTCATCTCTTATTTTCTACTCACTTCCGTCACTCCTGGTTCCCCTCCCCTTCACTCCTATCAAGGCACCAGCACATGCCCAGACTTTAATGCCCCACACCACAACCTGACCTCAATATCTCACAAGTTTTCAACCCCAAAAGGGACACACACAAACACATGCGCGCAAAGCAGAGAGAGGAGAAGATAGAGAAGAAGGGAGAGAGGAGGCAAGAAGTCACCGGCGCCGAGGGGACCGGCATCGGCCCGACTGCTGCTCCCGTGTAGCCGCAAGACGTCACCACCTCCTCTGCCGCTGGAGCAGCTCACCTAGTACCTGGCGGAGCTACTCGTCGCCCGATCTGAAAGCCTCCGCCGCTCTGGAAGCTTTGTGTGCAACTTGATCCCGTTTCCCTTTCCCTTTCTTCTGATTTTTGTTTGCAAACGGGTGAATTGTTCTGATGTTGCGGTCCATTGAAATAAATATTGTATACTGTTTTTTGAGATGTTATGATTCGTTGAAAAAAAATATTGCACCCGGTTGAAAAAAATGTTGCATACTGTTCTTTAAGATGTTGCAACCCGTTGAAAAAAATGTTACGCTCTGTTGAAAAAAATATTATGACTGTCGAAAAAAAATATTGTAAACTGTTCACGATGATGTTGTAAGATTTTTTTACGTGTTATTTTTCCCAGATGCTTTGTTTTTGTTTCTGAGATTTTTGATATGTGCATCCTGTTGCTTGATATGTTGCTGAGATTTTTGATATGGAGGGATTATTGATGTTGTTTGCGTTGTGGGAGAATTTCGGGAAGATATTCCCTCACGAACGAGATGGATGGCTGAAGGACATCACCCTAAATCCAATGTCGGAGAGTTGCGTACGACGTTAGCCCGACCGACGTTCGAATGCTAGTCGCGTCCTAAAAATAATGTTTGCATATATAAGATCCTAATTACAGCAACCTTTGCTCACGAACTCGTCCTTTATCCGGCTGGCAACCCGACGTGGAAGTCCCAGTTTCTACTAAAAAAAACAAAGCTTTCCATCTCAGGAGAGCACAAATGCAGCAGGAAAACCCAGTAGTCTATACCCAGTTTCCACCCCGACGGCAACGACTCCAGTACACGACACGCTGGGACGGCGTCGGCCAGTGAGCCCGTTCGCCGCGCTGTGCGTCTTGAGCAGCATCGTCTGCTGATGCGTCGTACGTAATGCCTCCTCCTCGCCGGTCGCCGCGCATCACCTAGCCGTTGTCCGCCTTGCCGCGCCCCTGCGCTCGAGGTGCTCGATCAAATGACCGTTAAGGTTAGCTTACTGTTAAGTGGGTCCCACCTGTCAGCTTCCGCTGGGCTGCACGAAACCAGAGGAAGCACTTGGGGGATCGAAATTGTTTTGTGGAAGCATTTGCGTTGAATTGAAAGTTTTTCTTAAATCTTTGTGTTTTCTGATACGTAAAAAGTGTCAAGTTTTGTGAAAATTTCTCTTTTCTGAATGCAATTTGCCTCACAAACCATGAACCTCTACCATTGCATACTTGCATCCAGTGATCAAACATTTTCTCGACCCTAATTTTTTTTTATCTTTGCTAGTTGACGCCATCATGGCTATCAAACTCGAGTATGGGGTAAAGAAAAACTGGATGGGTGATCCATGTTTCCAAACCAAATTTGCTTGGGACGGCGTGAAATGCAGCAACACAAGCGGTAACACTGCGAGGATAATATCTCTGTGAGTATTATTCAAAAGGTCTTGCATCTTGCGTGTACTAGTATTATAATATGCACTTGCTGCCCTTGCCTAATGTTGGACTGAAAATTGTCATGCAGCGATCTCTCCAACAGCAACTTGCATGGGGCAATATCTAATCACTTCACGTTACTCACGGCACTCGAGTATTTGTAAGTAATAGATAGTTGATTGATTTTCTCTGTGTTCTATTTGTGATATCTGAAATTTCCATTTGACATGAATGGGGATCCCCATCTATCTGTAATTATGAGTGAAAAACACCAACCAGATTAACACGAGAAGACTTCTTTTTGTAAGTGTTTGTAGGTTTACATTCACGGAAACTAAGTGTACGTTAGGGCTAGGCGGTGCTGTATATCATAGTAGTAGAGTACTTGGTTGTGGTTAAGAGATCACGGCTTCAAATCCTTATATTCCTTGTTAAAAAACAAAGTCCCACAGCTCCTCCTGCGTGTTCTTAAAAAACAGTTTCTTGGGCTTACAGCTTCTGGGCTAAATAAGTTAGTTTATTTGAAGCAGTCCAAGAATTTGTTTGGGTGAATCCAGTTTATATGCCTTAATTTGTAAACTTATAATCCCCATAAGACACTCTCCCCAAGCTTAAGCTTCTATCTTAAAGAGGTAGGGATCTTATCAGAGAAGACCAAATAGGCCGTTTGTTTGGCCACGGGTCATGGCTAAAGCCTACAAGCCCCATATGTCTAAGCTTAATATAGGTTAAGAATACTATATAACTCTATGTGAACGATGCATATCGCCTCCTTTAGGTGTACGTCTTGTTTGCTTTGCAAAATCTATTGTGGTCACAGTTGAATAGGTGAGAATATTACAGGAGACCGGCTTCTTTCTGCCTGCATACTTGCCAATTGCCATAACTGTGTGTTTATATTCTCCTATTTGGAAATTAAATCATTCTTTGTTGGAGAGATTTGGTATCCTAACTGCAGTATGATCATGAGCTTTCCTATCTGCAGTATGATCATGACTGGGTTGGGTGATGTTATGCCATAAATCATATTGCGGCTTGATAGAACCTAGATCTTATTATATTCTATCTCATGTAGTCTCTGAAAGAAGTACCAATATATTGTTTAGGCTAACCCACTGTAATTGTGCTAATGTTTCAAGAATTTGTCTTCAAACAACTTAAGTGGGTCAATACCTGGTTCTCTACCAAGTTTGCCATCCCGTTGAGTTCCTTAACAAGTGGATAGATTTGATTGCAGATTGTTACCAACCCAGGCGCTTTACTAAATTGCATGTCACTTTCCACAGAAATTTGTCAGGCAACCATTTGAATGGCCCAACTCCAGACTCCTTGTGTAAAAATAATGCAGGATCGCACATTTTCAGGTTTGGGTTTTCTTCTTGACATCTCTTTTTCTTTTAATATGCATCCAAATTGTGGAATGTCGCTCTTTCTCTGATGTTTAGGCAGGTGACCATTCAAGATTGTTTTTTGCACCAAAGTAAACAATCAACTTATTGTATTATGTAATATTTCAGGTATGATTCTGACAAAGATATGTGTGAAAAAAATGTAATTCCGTCTCCATCAAGAAATAGAACAGCTATCTTAGCTATTTCAGTTGTGGTTCCTGTGCTGGTAGTGGCTGTAGTTGTTCTTGCTTATTTGATCTGGAGACATAAAACAAAATCCAATAGTGAGTATGCTCTGCTCTTGTTATAACCTGTATCAAAATACATAAATTATGAGGGTTTACTATATTTGGTATTTCCGTTATATAACTGATATTTCTGCAACCAGTTTCTACACATTATCCTCCAAGAGAGACACAACATGAGAATGCTCCAGGAAGTAGAAAAAATCATGGGGAACACCTGCAAAATACTGAGAATCGCCGATTCACATACAAGGAGTTGGAGAAGTTTACTAACAAGTTCGAACAATTCATTGGACAAGGAGGTTTTGGGCTCGTGTACTATGGCCGTTTAGAAGACACTACTGAGGTTGCTGTCAAGATGCGTTCTGAATCATCATTGCATGGGCTTGATGAGTTTTTAGCTGAGGTACCAAATTTCAAAACCTAGAGAAAGTTCAAGAGACCTTAGAATCCCAAGTTTCCATGACATGTGAATTTAGCTCAGCTGTGTCTTCCCCCTTGATTGAAAAATTTAGAATTTTCAAGTAAACTCTGCAAGTCACATTCAGTGGGATTACATGCAAATTAAGAGATTCTCACTATGTTTTGTGTCTCGTTACATAGGTTCAGAGCTTGACAAAGGTGCATCACAGGAATCTAGTTTCTTTGGTTGGTTACTGCTGGGAGATGGATCACTTAGCACTGGTTTATGAATACATGTCTCGAGGCAATCTTTGTGATCATCTGAGAGGTTTGTCCATTGCAAACAGTATTGATTAAGAGACAACAAATTGTGTGTTTTTTTTTTAAATTGAATACGAAATATCTATGCATTGTTTGAACTTGAGGGTCCATCTTTAGTTACTTTTAAGATATTTCAGTATCTGAAATAGAATTTTTTTGGTGGGCATCTACATCTCTTCCTTCTGAAGTGCCTGAAATCCTAAGTAACAGTGTAGCCATAGTTGCATATTTCTAAACTATTGCGTTGGCAGGTTCAATTTGTTAAAGGGGCAATTCTATTTCAACTATTTTGTGCAATTTCCAATGCGGAAGTGCGTAACAGAATTACAAACAAAGAAAAATCGCATAAATTTCAACTATTCTAACTGTCACCGTGCACATATATGAAGGTAAATATGGAGTTGCTGAAACCTTGAATTGGGGAACACGTGTACGAGTTGTGCTTGAAGCTGCACAAGGTATGCTGCAATGAAAAGACTAAGATAACTTGGTTTCTCTTAAGTGAATGTGTCATATATAGCTTTTGTGCTCGTATTTTCCCTGTGGTTATCTGAGATTTGCTGTGCTATATATGTAGGCCTGGATTATCTGCACAAGGGTTGCAACCTGCCAATAATTCACCGGGATGTGAAGACCAGCAACATTCTCTTGGGTCAAAACCTGCAAGCCAAAATAGCGGATTTTGGACTTTCCAAAACTTATCTCAGCGACACGCAGACTCACATATCAACCGCGGCAGCTGGGTCAGCGGGTTACATCGACCCCGAGTATGTCTCTCTGTCCATACTAGAACATTTTGGTACTTCTTTGTCATATAGCTGATATTTGAATGAGAAGTAAACCATATGTAGTTTAACTTTCTTTTATAACTAGCTGATTTTGCCAAGTCAGGAAAGAGAACTAGTAAATTGATGTCGTTGTGTGCAAAACCTTTTCGACTTAATCACTGGGTGAAATCTTTAGGCTTACCAGCATGAGCCTCATCTGCTGTTTTTTAGGTACTACCACACTGGCAGGCTGACCGAGAGCAGCGACGTGTATAGCTTCGGTGTTGTTGTACTGGAGGTAGCCACCGGTGAGTCTCCGATACTTCCGGGCCATGGCCACATCGTTCAGCGCGTGAAACAGAAGGTTGCCGCCGGTAACATCAGCTCGGTTGCCGATGCGCGGCTCGGAGGTGCCTACGACGTCAGCTCCATGTGGAAAGTGGTTGATACCGCCATGGCGTGCACAGCGGATGCTGCTGCTCGAAGGCCAACAATGGCCGCTGTGGTGGCGCAGCTGAAGGAGAGCCTGGCGTTGGAGGAAGTTCGCGAGGACGGTGGCGTCAGGGCAAGCCCAGCTAGTGATACCGCGGCTTT
This sequence comes from Ampelocalamus luodianensis, assembly GCA_036346255.1. Classification (NCBI taxonomy): domain Eukaryota; kingdom Viridiplantae; phylum Streptophyta; class Magnoliopsida; order Poales; family Poaceae; genus Ampelocalamus; species Ampelocalamus luodianensis. The sequence continues at coordinate 33,074,270 of CM070633.1, read as the reverse complement.
GGTGCCCACATTTGGTCCATCGGTAAGATGAAGTGGTCTCTGTTGCTACGGGTTTTGATGAACTATTTGTCATCTTAAGGTACACTAGTGTATGTGCGTGTGTGACATTGCACATGTTTGCCTGTGTGTGCAAATAATAAGGTTTGGGTGAGCTTTCAGTTTCTTCAGGTACTGTGAGCTTCTTCCCGTGCTTCACCTGTGAGACCAACCTAAGGCTTGTTAATCTGAAGCTAGCTAGGATTGAGAAGTTTGTGTTCTCATGTTCTTGTAGGCTGTGTTTGCTTGCCGCAACACATGCTAGTTTCTTTGATTTCCTATTGTTTGCTATTAGCACTCCATATGTCTGCGAGGGCTCAGTTTAATGCAAATGTATATATACTGTAGACAATGCATCTGTAAGCTCTAGGCGAGACTGCAGCTTATAAATATTTCATAACAGTAGTTATATATACTTGCCGTATTTGTGTAGTATCTGTGTAATCAGTTTTGATTCTTGGTTAATGTAAGGGCTCGCTCTTTCAGAAGTAGATTGAAGCTTCTATGCTAAATAGTAAAGCTTCATTGGTCGTTGCCAGATACTGCTAATCGAAAGAGTTTCAAATAGAATAGGGTGAATAGTTAATTTTGTCCCTCTAAAATTTCCCCAATGGGCCACTTTGGTCCCTCACCTTTCAAAACGACCAGCAAGTCTCTCAGGTTTGTTATTCGGGCAACATTCGTCCCTCGGATGACTTGCCCAGCCATGTCGACGCGCCAAGTTGCTCCATATTACCCTTTTACCCCTCTATTCAGAATGAGTTTTTGGCTCATTTAGACTCAGCATAGATCAGCTCGGTCGTGGATATGCGGCTTAGAGGTCTTAGTGATACGCTTTAGATGCAATCATAGAGATGATTATATCGCTTCTATGTTTATGAATTTTTGGATAATATGTTATTTTGTCCCTTCAATGATATATAATTTATATTGAACGGCAAGTATATGACTTGTTCATGAAACTCTATATATTTATGTTTATGATGTCATTCTAAATATCTCTGATCTTATGTCATTATGTGAGATACTTATGATTTATGAATTAGCACATGTATTGCTTGATAATCACGTTTCATAGATCATAGATATGAGATATCAAATCAATAATGTGGACATTTTGGAGAACATTGTATTAGATTGGTCCACCTTCAGATACTATGATAATTGTTATATTCTTAAGTATCATCAGTTAGTCTTATATATAGTGTATGTGTGATTCTTAAACCTGAGGTTGTCATGGATTCCTACATACGTAATTGTTTACTTAGGGATTGTCAAACGCTACTCCGTAAATAGGTAGCTTTTAGGTTTACTATAAAATATGCAGAGGAATGTGAGTGATCAAGATAGAATTTGCCATTCCTCTTTGACGGGAGAGATATCTCTAGGGCCTCGATGTTGTTGGATTAAGGAAGCACATGGTCATACTGAATATGGTTGAGGAGTCAACTACAACTAAGTAATCCACTATAAGATTGAGTGAAGGATTGAGCTATTGTAGGTTGGCACACATCTCGCTTAAGTTCGATCTGATATCGTAAGACAAAGAGGTTAGCACATGAGCTTTACAAAGGTTTGTCTAATATAATCTTTATGTGTATTTCGGAGTCACTATGTCCTGCTAGGAACCGCTACCGACTTGTGGATCAGAAAGGAGTTTCCTGGTCATGGCCAATTAAGCATGAACCTACTGGGTCACATACTTAATGGGTTGAAACAAACTAGTTTGGATTGGATATGTTAGAAGCTTAAAACGGATTATAATCCATACATGGTTAAAAGTTCTAGTATGTTTTTAACGTAGGATCTATTAAAGGTTCTTTATAAGGAGACATAGAAGCTTTTGGGATTGTAATCCGTACATGGTTAAAAGGTTTTCTCGGACATACTACACGTACGGCCACCACCTCTTAAGCATATCTTACACACATAAAGATTTTTCACATGATACGTTCCATTCCACAAATCTTTGAGTACACACGTGCATAATGGCAGCCGAAGACGTAATGCAACTTCTTCCAATGGATCGATGGTTCGGAGGTGTACGATGGGGTGTTCATCCAGCAGAAGTCCATGTTGAACTTTCTATGGTGAGCCGAGACCTTCCAACGCTGGACACCTTACATACTCGACTTCGATCCAACTAAAAAGCATCGGACGAGCTCAAGAAAATAGATGAGTATGGCAAGGCCAAGTAGGCGGCGGACAAGGGAAGCTTCTACAAGTGAGACCATGGGCCGTTCTACCGCTCCTTGTCGCTTGGGTGCACTCCGAATTCAAGAGGTAATTTATGTTCAGTATGCATCATAATTATTAATTTGGCTCGACGTTGCGTTATCCTAACATCATTCAACCGTCCAGCCCGTCTCGCAGGACATGGATGACTTAGAGACTGGCCGCCATTGCTGCTGGTAGCAAGGGGATAATGGGAAGGCTCCTGCAAGTGACATTGTCGGTCGTACTACCGCTCCTCGTTGCCCGAGCGCATTACGGATCCAAGAGGTAAGTTATGTCTAGTATGCATTATAATTATAAATTTGGCACGATGTTGTGTTATTCTAACATCATTCAACCGTCCGGCCCGTCTCGCAGACATGGATGACTTTGAGACTTTTCGCCGCCGCCGAGGGTAGCAAGGAGACAAAGGAAGGGAGTGATGGGCCGTCGAAACTAATGATCTTTGTTCCAATCGACTTTATTTACATTTTAAAAAGTGCATATGTATCATAGGTGTATTTCGATTTGTTGCATCGTGCATGATGTCGTTTCTTATGCACGTAACCAAACCCTGCATGCCTTGTATTTTGCAATTAAATTATGAAGTCTTTCAAATTTACATATCTTTTTCTCAAATATTTGGATTGTTAAATATTATGTAATCTTTTTCGAAGGAATTGATTCCACGAACAATGCAATTGGGACAACATCACGCATGGCAACCCTAAACCCAAATATTTTGTCTATTCTCTACTTCACATTACATTATCTTCTCCGATTTTGAATTCTGAACTACGCGGACACTTCAACGTATTACCAAATTTTAAAAACAAAAATACAACCGCTACACATAAATAAAAAACGACAAAGCCCTCATGTCGCCAGTTCAATTGGCGACATGACTCCTGTCGCCCATTCAAATGGCGACAGGGTCATGTCGCCAATTGAACTAGCGATAGGCCCCACTATCCCCCCTTTGGCGACAGAGCCACTTTTGTAAAAAAAAAAAAATCAACTATTTATTTTTGTAATTATCTTTAAAATAGTATTATGTTAAAAAAATTCAAATGAACGGTATTGATTTTGAGGGGATCGAGTGTCCAATTTTGTAGTTCGAGTTGATTTCCAAACTTTTGAAAGAGTTCGGGGTGTCAAATGAACTTTTTTTTTTGTTTTGAGGATGGGCGGGTGTCGAGTCGCCGGAGTTGGAATGGGAGAGGAAGGGATCGAGGCTTGGGCGAGGGAACGGCGGCGCGATGGGCATGCATGGGGCGCGGATCACCCGTGGACGGTGGCTGCGCGTGCGCAACGCACCCTGCGTTCTAACCGGGGTGCTGTCGGAACAGGGCGCTGCGTTGCGACGCGTAGGCGTACTTTAGCTTTACGCACTTTCAGTATGAACATCTCTGTTGCTAAAGTTGTAAATGAAGGGTGGGGTTGCTTAAGATTTAGAAGGACACCGTGGGGGCATACACTAAGGCTTTGGGAGTAATTGAAATCCTTATGTGCTAATGTAATCCTTACTGATTCTGATGATAGAGCAGTTTGGTTACTAGGCAACAAAGGAAATTTCTCTGTCCATTCAATGTATTGTGCCTTGAAAACACAGTCTGTTCAGTTCCCCTATAGGTTTATTTGGCATGTTAAAATCCCTATGAATACAAAGGTTTTTGTTTGGCTTCTTATTAAGAACAGTATCCTAACCAAAGACAACTTGCTCAAAGGGGATGGAAGGGTTCAAATATTTGCATGTGGGATGGAAGGGTTCAAATATTTGCATGTTGTGTGTGGGGGCTGAAAGTGTGGAACATCTGTTCTTTTCATGCCCACTGGCTAAATTTACTTGGAATGTGATTGTGTGCGCTTTTAACCTCCCCTCTAAGGCAACTGGCATGCAACACGCAACATCTTTGTGGACCTTGGATGCATCAGTTTGCTAAGAGGGAGAGGAAATTGATGGTGGTGGGATGTGCAGCATTCTGTTGGTCCGTATGGAAAACACGAAATGTTGCATGTTTTCAGAACAAAATTCTTCTTGATCCTAGTAACCTTATTCATCGTATTTGTCATTGGAATGGTTCATGGTTTATTTTGCAGAAAGAGGAGGATCCAGAAGCATTGCAGGAGGGAGTTAGGAGGTTGCAGCTGATGGTGGCAGAGATTTTTCAGAGTACTAGAGGATGGGCACCGTTGATCAAGAGGTTGACGTAGTGAGAAGATCATGATGTTTTCTTTGTCAAATTGTTCCCAGTTCCTTAGCTATCTGTTATATCCAGCTGTGTTCGTTTCTTCTGCAATCTCTGAACGTAGCAGTTCTTATTTCAGTGTCTGGCTCTCGATTGATGGTAGAGGTCAGACATGTGAGAAGACCTGAAGGGTAGGTTTGAGTCTGCCGATGTAGGGTGTGTGCTTCTGTCGTTCTCGTTTTATTTTGGGAGCAACTATAACTCGGACATAATCTCACCGTACGGTTCGGGTCTGATGCAACATATCAAAAAGAGTCGTGCAACATTTCTTCCTCTTGTTGCAATATATCAAACACTCGTATGCAACATTGCTTAAAAGTCTCAAGACCAAACAAACAAAAATCATCAGAATCAAAACGACGCAAACACATTCTCATAATCAAATACGCACAACATCTGGAGGATGTCAACATATCAAAAAAAGATGCAACATCTTAGAAAATCATATGCAACATTTTTTCCCTATGTGCAATATTGTTTCCCCTCGCGTGCAATATTTTTTTTTTCACAGTTGCAACATTCTTTTACAAAGGGGTGCAACATCAACAAACACACCAAAAATCAACAAACACAGACACAGAGAAGGCGCAGATCCACACGAGGCTACGACGCATAGAGCAGGGAGGATGCGGCCGCATGGGTGCAGGTGTTGGAGAGGATGGCGGAACGTGGCGGAGCCAGGTCGGGGAAGGTTGTGCGGAGCCAGGTCAGGGAAGGTTGGATCCGCCGCCCCCTACTCTAGATCCGGTGAGTGCCTACCGCCACAGCACCTCCTCTTACTGGACTCGGGAGAGGGCGGAGAAGTTCGGGGGCACCGCAAGGCCCGCAACGCCCACGAGCTCTTCGTCGGCCAGGGTCTCGCTACGAATCCGGAACGCTGATAGCCGCGAGCTCGCCGCCGGCCGCCACGCCCCGCACGGCGCAGCCTCCAGCCTCGCGCTGCCGCCTTGGAGTGGCACTCACCTCCGCACGGGCGCACCATGCCACGGGCGCCACTGCGCCGCCATGGTACCGCACGACACCGCCGCACGGCCGCCTCCTCGCGCTGTCGCCCCGCACGGGCTCTTTGAGTAGCCATCGCCGCCTTGAAAGAATGGGCATGGGGAAACCCTAACCAGCCTTGCCCCTTTTTACCGGCCGAATGGGCCCTTTTGGAGCATGTGCCGACCGGAAAGGCCATAAGCAACATAGGCCGAATGAGCCTTAAAGATATAGCCCAACATCGGGTCGGAAGAACAAAATGGGTGATAAACCACGGAGGTTTTGATTTTGGCCCGATCTTTCGATGAGAAGATAAGTTCGGTAGTAGTCGCTCAACTCTCACGATCCTGGCTGCGAACTCGCAAGGCTCGAAACCACGCAATCGCTAAACAGCTCGACAAGTCATTATCAACCGTGCACGAATACTCGGTTGACCTGATAACAAAGATCGATTCTTGCATACACCGAAGAAGCACGTAAGAACAAGATAAATAAGCAATCTGAAATTACGAATATGAATTGAATGTATTGATAAGTGGGGTTTCGAAGAACAATATCGATGTTGATCTCGCCGACCAAGAGGACAAAGAATAAAGTAGCAAAGCTAAACTTCAATCAACAAAACCCGTGCAACCAAAGGAGATGGCGGCCACTATATGAAAAGGAGGGAGAGGCGGTGGCACTGTTTATATATAAATAGTACCATATGAATAGTACCCTAAAACCCTAGGGGTCGGCCATATGGGCCAAATCAGCCTATTCATAACATAAGTCAACCCATTCATTATATAGCCCATGGGCCAAGAAGAGGTGACGCAGCACCAAGGCGTGTAGGCGTAGTTCGATGGCATGTAGACATAGTTTGATGGCATATAGATGCAGCTTGGCATGTAGGAGTAGAAGTAGCTCGGTCCAATTTGGAAATATAGCATTGTCGTAGCCAAAAGTCCGATCGGAGAAGATGTGGATGCAATGCAGCGAGTTGAAGCAGTGGATGCATCCTTAGGGTTGATGTTCTCATCATCCTTCCTTTATTGAATTTGAGTCATCCTCAACTCAACCGTTGTCTCCAAATCATCACTTTTCTGCAAAAGGTTAGTAGCAACAGGAGGCAAAGAAACATGCATATCTTCTAATGGACACAAAGATTCTTTGCGAACCATAGCGTAGCATTTAGATTCATGTTGTTCCAAGTCAATGCAATCGGAGTTTGTAGCTAACATAACAGGAGCTTTCAACTTAATTTCACTTAGAACTGTAATCTTATGATCATCTTTTATCTTCTCCTTACTTGTTCTCTCAGTTCTTTCTAATTCATCATTTAATATGGTAGCAGGAGACATTGGAAGTAAAGTGATTTTCTTTTCTTTATAAGTGAAAGTATAATGATTAGATCTACCATGATATTCAGTATATCTATCATATTGCCAAGGTCTACCTAATAATAACGAGTATGCTTGCATAGGTACAACATCGCAATCAACATAATCATGATATGATCCAATAGAAAAATGTATGTACACAAGTTTAGTTACTTGCAACTTACCATAAGAATTCAACCATTAAATGTAGTAAGGATGAGGGTGTTGAGTTGTGGTCAAGCCAAGCTTCTCGACCATGTCTATACTAGCAAGATTGTTGCAACTTCCGCCATCGATGATGACTTTACAGGACCGTTCCTTGATGATGAACTTTGATTGGAACAAGGTGTGACGTTGATTTTGTTCAGCAAGCTCCATTTGAGCACTTAGCACATGCTGGACAACTAAGCTTTAGTACATGTCAGATGCCTCATGTCTTATATGTTCTTCCTCAGTTTCATCACCTGCATTGTTAGTTGCAACCAAAACATGTTCTTCCTCAATGTCACTAGCTGAAGTATACTCACCATTGTCCTTGATAAGTAAAGCTCATTGACTTGGACAATCGTGCATCAAGTGCCCAAATCCTTTGCAACGGTGTTATTGTACATCTCTAGACCGCCCTGTAGAAGCAACAGAAGAAGCACCGTTTGTAGGAACTTGTACCTTTACTGATTTGCTTGCATCAAGGACATACGTAGGAGTGGTAAGAGTAGCAGGGGGTGCACGGCTTGAGTAGGGTGTCACGTGTTGTTGCTGACTTAGCCGACCTGCAAAAGATCCTCCAAAATTGCTCTTAGAGCGAGATTGTCGATCATGTACTTCTCTTTCAGCTTTGCAAGTAAGATGGAACAAACGAGTGATAGAATTATATTCTTTATAATCAAGTATGTCTTGAATTTCTTGGTTTAAACCTCCTAAAAATCTAGCCATTTTAGCATCTTCAGTTTCATTTAAACCACAACGCAATAAACCGGTTTGCAATTCTTGATAATAATCCTCTACAAAACTACTACCTTATCTTAAGCATTGCAATTTATTAAGCAAATTACAAGAATAATATAAAGTTACAAATCTATGTCTCATTGCTCTCGTCAAAACATTCCATGTTCTAGGTATATCCTGATGAGTACGACCATATTCACTCCACCAAATAGATGCAAAATCAGAAAACTTACTAGTAGCAGCCCTAACTTTCTTATCTTCAGGAAATTCATGACAAGCAAATTTCTATTCTACAGTAAGCTCCCATGTAAGATAAGCATCAGGATCATATTTTCCAACAAAATGAGGCATAGTGAATTTCATTTTTACCAAATGCCTCATTATGTTCAGGTACCTCACGCTGATTTCTTCCCATACCTTGACGATTGTGATGAAGGCGACGTTGGTTGTGATCATTGGGAACATTGAATCCATCGGTTTTCGTATCAGCAGTGTAGTTGTTTATTTCTTTTTCTTCCACCTCATCTACCCAAGAGCGAGCAACCGATGGTGTGCGGCGAGCAGGAGGTGGTGCGCGGCGAGTAGGAGGGTCGTCCACCCTTGGCTCATCCTGGGTCGTGTTTTTAGCTGAGCGCAATGCGTGTGTGGAGCGCCGTGAGGCTGTCATTGATATTATCCAAGACATTGTGAACGCTCTCTCCGAGCGAGTGCTCTATGTGCCACACGAGCTCTCTCGTGTGAGGTGTGAAAGATCCCTCACTAGTATGCTCCAAAGAGTGGTCATTATTATGTCCGCCATGTGTAGATACGAACCTGCCATTGTTAGTGGACAACAAAGAACAAATCACAGTGTATATGTCCCTATGAACTACTAGGTTCTAGAGTTTCATAAGTCACTCTCACTCAAGCCTTTTACCAAGTTCTTATAAGCTCTTACCAATGCAGCAAGAAAAGTGGTACAACCGGGGGCTGGTTCGTGATACTCTCACTTGTGAACAACCCAACGATTGCGAGGAACGGTATCTGCTGAGTTAGTAGAAAGTGGAGCTCGGGAGGCTTCAATATTGTAACACACTTGCTATTCGGAAGCCAAAATGTTATCTAAAGAATCCAACATACAACCATAATGCAAGAGAATTTAAACAATTTCTCATCTAATGACATAAAGAGATCAACATTTAATAAGACAATGGTAGGAATATAGAGTCTGAATCCAATTAAGTGTTGAAGGGGTGATCAATGATCACATGCCGTACTTAATCAACCAAAACATAGAGGAAGATATCAACCACTTCTAACTTTATTTATTACAGTTCATCTCTTAACGAAAGAAAGATAAAACCAAGTTCTATTATTGAAACTGAAATATGGCGAAGTAAATGATTAGTGCACATCTACTCCCTCCCAATAGAGCCATCATCAACATTCACCTAAAATAAACAAACAAAACAAGTATGAGTCCGACACTCAGCAAGTACAGTGAATAATTAGACATACAACAAATATGAACAAGCCCACCACATTGAAGAATAGGAACATAACACCGAATGTTTGTCTTAATGAATGGAATGAATGGATGTAATGAAATGAATATACTACACTCCTGTTTATACTGGTATAGCTAGTGACACACCCGTCGATATTCACTTAAGCCCGTATTTAACAAAATACGGGGATCCAAATCCCGTATGAAGAACGTTTCATACGGGTGTCCAAAACTGCACACATTGGAATGGTGGGTCTCACATACTCATACTGGAATTGATGGGACTTTAAACTTCACTCCCATGGATATTCCACTCCTATGGACGGAACATGAAAATGGATACATGGATGAACTTATGAATAATGACTAGCATTATCTCCAAACACGTGAAATCCACATATGAAAAGAACATAAACATTGAAGCTTTTCACGTATCAAATAAAAACACAATACTAACATCAAGCATCCAGTATTCACAAACCATACGAAAGTCAATGTACTTGCCTTTAGCGTTGCGATGCGTTAGAAGGCAACGACGATGTCGCTAACCTCGGAGCCTCACCTCCTACACCATTAAATTACTCAATAAGAACCACAACATCAAGACATTACTCGCAACGCTCCTAACTCATATCCCAAAACCCCAACGTTTAAATATATACTTTAGTCAAATTGAACTACATTCTAGCAGGAAGTCGTAATGGACAGCAGTAGTAAAAGTGACATATCTTTTGCTATGAAATTCATAAAAATGTAAACTCAGGCTTGTTTTAAAGGTAAAGAAATTATCTACAACAAGCTAGTTGGTTGAAACCCCGAATTATATATGTATCTAACTCCAAATGACCGATGAACAACTTCTGCCCAACAAGACTGGGCAGCAGCACGATAACAGCCATAACTTCTAATTGGCTAAACCAAACTTAGCGTTGTTTATCAATCTCGAAAGCTAAGACCAAGGCCTACAATAATCTAGTTGGGTGAAAGCCCTGAATTTTCTATTAACATAATCATATTTTAAAAAGACAACTTGACAGCTCATTCTCGTCAGGATTCTGGACAGCAGTGACAAAAACTATCATAACTTTTGATATGTATGTCGGAATTAAGTGATCTTGGTGGATACCGAAAGCTAAAAACAAAACCTACATAACTCTAGAAGACGGACATCTCAAATTCGGCCTCTAAGAACCCAAACTTGGCCGCGCAATCTACTGGACAGATCTGAATTCTATCAGCACCTTTTCGATCCAACTCAACTAATCTAATTTCACATCTAAACATCAACAAACAGCAGAAAAAGCATCTCGTTACCTTTGAAGAATCACTGGAAAACGAAGAACAAACCCCATGAAGAGGATCCTTCTTCCCCTCCCTCTACCTTCCTCCCTTTGGATGGCAAACCGTAGTCTTCCCTCTCCTTCCTAGCGTGGTCGACAGCAGGAAGCACCAATGGTAGGGAGGAGCAGCACCAATGGAGGAGGGCGGCGCCAAGGGAAGGTGGGGGTGGTGGCTTGGACAAGGAGAGGTGGGGGTGGCGGCTGCCCAAGGGAAAGAGGGGAGGGAGATTAGGGCAGTTAGGGTTAGGGAGGGAAGGAGGCGCCCCCCTATGGCCGGCCCCCCCTCTTGGGCCTTCCAGGCCAGGGCTCGGGGCCCAAGTTGGCGGAAAAATGTAGAAAAACCCTTTTTAACTGAATATTCTCTCATTTGATTAATTTCCTTCCTTAGAAATAATTGGATTTTTGCAGAGAATCCCCTTTCTAACACGTGTAGCTTTCTTTTGCATGAATTCTCCCCTTGGAATAAGATCGGGGTATTACAAATATGGTAGCAAGGATCAGCAATAATCAAATCATTAAATGTAAGTTGAAAGATTGTTCAAAGTACTCGTCAAAATTGCTGATCCTAGCCTAATCACAGCTAGCTAATCAAAGTCCTATACAGAGAAATGTATGTACGCACACGCAAAGATAATTGTGACTTCATGTAAGCAAAGGAAAGCCTCACAACAAGTGCTAGGAGATACGCTAGCCAACTACTCAAACTTCTATAAAGGGCATAAGATTGTTCGCACGACGTAGAGTATAATAGGCAGCAATATCGGTATAATGCAACAGCCCTCTAGATTGAGTAGAAATAATAGCTAGTCTCAAACGATGAAAAGATAAAGTTTTATATCATTTATATATACTTATTTGAAAGGTTTCGATGAGATCTACAACTTTCTCAACTGGACAAACCCCAAATTCTGAAGGTAAGACCAAAAGAATAGCCAAAAATAGGAAACCAAAAACTTACGACGCGAATTCAGGGCTAAAGAAGGCCAATTTTAGGGGTCTTCGAAAGTACAAGCTAAAGCCTGTCATTTTTTCGGATGTGCATTGTTGTTAGCTTTCAAAAGAATTCAAAAACGTCGAATTCCAACTTCGTATGCAAAAGTTATGCCCGTTTTACTGAAGGTGTGTCAGAAACGGACTCGAATTCATTTCGGCCTCAAATTTAAACTGCTGTAACTTTTGATCCCTTGGGCTAAAAATGCTCAATTTTTTTGTGGCTGCTTGCAGATGTATCAAGAAGGGCTCCACCAATTTTCACTACATTTGGCGAAGGTTTGATAGACTTTTCAATTTTCAGAAAAGATGGCTCTCTCTTTTTGTTTCTTCTCCTCTTTTTTTTCTCTTTTTTTCTTCTTTTTTTTTTTTCTATTTTTTATCTCTGGAGCCCGAAACCCTAATAATTTTTTCTTTCTTCTTCAAACCAAAACCACTATGCAATTTGGGTTGGCCATGGCAGATGATTTGCACCGCTTGGTTGCCACGTTAGGGAGGATTGGCTGCACTTGGTTGTCGCGGTAGGGAGGATCGGCAGGAGGGGTTGCAGTGGCAGCTATTGGCAGGGTAGCCGCGGCAAGAGTGGAGGGGCAGCAGCAATCTGTGGATTGGCAGCACTTGCGATCTGTTGGACACGGTAGTGGTGGCAGGCGATTCTGGTGGCCGTGGCAAGGAAGGTTTGGCGCAGCAGGAGGGAAAGACTTGGTTCCCACGGCAGGAAGGATTGGCAGTGGGAGGAGGTGCTGGTGGATGCCGCAGCAGGTTAGGGCAGCGACTGCAGGGCCGTGGTGGATGCCGCGGCAGGGAAATGTGGAGGCCGTGGCAAGGAATTGATGCACAGAGGTTTGACACAACGACGGAGCTACACAAAGGAACACAAAGATGCAACTAGACAATGACGAACTAGACAATAACTAAACTAGAATTCAGCAACTGACACAACAATGTAACAAAATTTCAATGAGAAAAATACTGAAAAGAAAAATTGCAAATGCTCAGATTGGTTTGGTATGGATGATAGATCAGAAAATTTTTTGGGCAATTTTCTGGACTCTAGGTATGAAAAACAAATGAAAAACAAATATACTACTAAGGGTATTGATTTCTCACCGAAGAACTATAGCTTTGATACCACTTGATGAACCACTGAGGTCCTAATTTTGGCTCAATCTTTCGATAAGAAGGTAAGTTCGGCAGTAGTCGCTCAACTCTCATGATCCTGGCTACGAACTCACAAGACTCAAAACCACGCAATCGCTGAACTGCTCGATAAGTCGTTATCAACTGTGCACGAATACCCGGTTAACCCGATCACAAAGATCGATTCCTGCGTACACCGAAGAAGCATGCAAAAAAAGATAAATAAGCAATATGAAATTGTGAATATGAATTGAATGTATTAATAAGTGGGGTTCCGAAAAACGATATCGCTGTTGATCTCGCCGACCAAGAGGACAAAAAATAAAATAGCAAAACTAAACTTCAATCAATAAAACCCGCGCAACCAAAGGGGATGACGGCCACTATATGAAGGAGAGAGGGGCGGTGACACTGTTCATGTATGAATAGTATTATGTGAACAGTACCCCGAAACCCTAGGGGTCGGTCATATGGGCCACATGGGCCAAATCAGCCCATTTATGACATAAGTTAGCCCATTCGTTACATAGCCCATAGGCCAACAAGAGGTGACGCAACACCAAGACATGTAGACGCAGTTCGATGGCATGTAGACGTAGTTTGATGGCATGTAGATGCAGCTCAGCATGTAGGAGTAGAAGTAGCTCGGTCCAATTGGGAAATATGGCATTGCCGTAGTCGAAAGTCCGATCAGAGAAGATGTGGATGCAATGCAGCGACTTGAAGCAGTGGATGCATCCTTAGGGTTGATGTTCTCATCAATGGGGGCCGGCCAGAAATGAATTTCTGGAAAACAAAAATAAAATGGAAAAATCTGAAAATCCTAAAATCTTGTAAAAGGGCCCGCGGAGTTCTGAAAATTGCAGGGAAATATTTCCGGGAAAGAAATTCTTATAGAATAACTCCTCATAAATTGAAAAGTTGCACGGATAATTTTGTTGGAATAGAAAATTAGCGGTTTAGCCTCTAAAAATTGCAGAATTCTCCGAAAAATCATATTCCAGCAGAATAAGGCCTCGAGAATTCAAATTTTGAATCTTTTTAGCATTTGAAGCATGTTTAACATTGTTATTATTATTTCTATGCAATTTATGTATTATATTTACTGTTTTTGATTATCTGTGATTGTTTATATTACTTTTAATCACTAAAAATAGCAGTAAAACATAAAAAATGCATAGAAAATATGGGATCAAGAACTGGGAGTTCGAAGAACATTATGAGAATTTTGCAACTATTTTATGCAGATTACTAGTAGTAATCTTGTGAACTCTTTGTATTATAAAGATGACTGGCATCACAAACCAGGAGTTCAAAGAACTGACCCAGCATGGCCAGAATTTGTACCAGTCTTCAACTCTATGATAAGGTAATCACGGATTAGCAGAAGATTGAGAAGACTCTATACCTTTCACCCGAATGTGGTATAATCCGCACGCAACTATCGCCAAGACAGCTACAAAGAGTATGCTAAATTAATTTACAACAAGCAAGTTGCGAAAGCTCAAGATGATGTTCTAAGGAAGAACTACATCTCACAGCCACCTAGTAGCAATGTTGGCCATGAAGCCAATACTAGCAACTACAAGGTGATGAATCCTCTCACGAAGGAGAGGGGCAAGAAGGGTAAGGTTGTGGGTTGCACATTATTGATACTTTTCAGTCTAAGAAGAAGGGCAAATGACAGCATGAGGCACACCTCTCCATTGCAGGCACAAAGGGTCCACAGCCATTAGTTGCACTTATAGATGTGGACAGCCGAGTAACAGCCCTCATCATCCCTCCTTTGGATATCGCAGCGGCCACAGCCGTAGTTGCCCAAGAAGAGAAGATGGACATGGAACAGATTTAGACAGAAGTTTCTTCATACTTCGTTAATTTGATCTAGTACACGCATTACACTTGGATCTTTTATAGTTACTTGCAGTTTGTAATTGAAGCAGAGCACTGAATTATTTTTCTTTGAATAATGGTTGTATGCTCTAGGAGAGCAAAGCATTAAATTCTTATGATGAGTCCTGCAAGGCTTATTTTCCCGTATTTATAATAGCAAATTATATTCTGATATCTGAAGTATTTTATTTATGTGTTGCTTGCTTTCTATTGCATATTAATAAAGTACATTATATTAGAACGTGTGTGGCGCCCTATGGAGGAAGTGTGCTTAGCAAGTAGCGGCACAGCGAATACCATCCTGAGAGAAATAAAAAAAATTCAATTGATCAACACGAATGCTGGTAGTCTTATGACAATTGCGAGCAGTGATGCTTGTATAATAAGCTCAAGAAGGGCCACAATTATACTCCCGATGGGCACAACTTTGGTTATTGAAGAAGCCTTATTGCACCTAGAATCAACTAGAACTCTCAAGGATATTCACGTTAACGGTTTTCACACAGAGACTGAAGAAGAGTATGGTAAGGAATACCTGCTTATTGCAAAACATAAAGAAAGTAGAAAAGAGTATTAGAACGACTTTCTTTATATGAAACTGAGCTATACTACACTAATATTAAGGCACCTACAACCTATACTGTCTTAAAAACTGCATTTAGAAGCTCTAACTTTTTCTATCTCAGCATGATAAATTATGCCACCTAGGTCTTAAGATGACGAGAAATATAATTAACAATTCACAGTGGCATAATATCAATGTAAAGACTTTCCCGAATCAAGAAGATTTTGTGTGCCCGCATGTACTACCGAAAAATTAATTACTAGACCTTTTACTTTGAAAGTGATGGATGAAGTCCCTGCATTCCTGGACCATATCCAGGGAGAAATTTGCGGTCCTATACAACCCCTATTAATGGTATTTAGGTATTTATGGTGCTCATTGATGCTTCCTCGAAATAGTCGCACATATATTTATTGTCTACGAGAAACCTCGCTTTTGCAAAGCTAACCTCGCAGATAATTAAATTTAAAAAATAATTTCCTAGATCACCATGTGAAGTCCATCAAAATGGACAACACCGGATAATTTACTTCAAAGGTATTTGATGATTATTGCTTGGAAATAAGAATTAAAGTTGAGCATTCTGTACTGCATGTCCACACCAAGAATGGACTAGTAAATCTTTGAAGAATTGTAATTTACCAACTACATGTTGGGGACACGTAGTCCTGCACGCAGCAACTCTCATCAATTTTAAACTATCGGTATATAACACTCATTCACCTATGCAACTAGCTCAAGGGTCAACACTAAAAATTTCTCATCTTCGCAGGTTTGGTTGTAAGGTTTATGTACTTATACCATTACCGCAGCGGACTGCAATGGACCTTCTCTGAAAGTCTGGGATATACATTGGTTATGAGACAGCATCCGTAAGCAGGTATTTGGACCCCATAACTGGAGATTTGCATGCAGCCCGCTTCGTTGATAGTATAATTGATGATGATAGTTTCCCGTCATTAGGGGGAGGAAATCAACCCCTTGATGAAAATGTCGGGAAATAACGTGGTAAGCCACAGGAAGTCCAGAAGATAATTAGAATCCATGCATATAACTCATGCACTAGTGAAGCAAATAGAGAAATCCAGAAGATATTTGCAGTCTTGTCAACGATTGAGTCGCCGATCTTACGAAAAATAAAGGAAAATGGCATGAAATTTTCTAGGAGAGAATAGGACTACTCTTTATTGATATGAACTGGCTATTATAAGGGGTGCCTAATTCCCTGGTTTGCCTTCTGCCGTATACGTCCTCCTTTAAGTAGTTGACGAAGTGATGGCATTTATTCTTGGAGAAGACGCTTGTTGTGAAGCGTCATGACTGATCGGAGCGAGGCGGCGGTTGATGAAGTATCAACTGTTCTACGGTGAAGTGTCTGTGAGACACTCAACCGTATGGTGTTGTTTGTCAGTGACTTAGGATCACGTAACGTCGCGTGGTATGGAATATATAACATGGGTTCCATTCATCACACGGTATGGAATATACCTGGAGTTAGATCCAGATGCTAGTTTATAGCTTCTATGAACAACTACTTGGTTGGAGGCTAAGTACGGGATCTTGTCTGACCAAGTTATCCCTCTTGTAACCTCTGGAATCCTTACGACCAATAAGGTCGTGAGTCTTAAGGGTTACAACCATGAAGGCGTATAGTCTTTTATTATGTATTAAAGAAATACATAGAGATTTTAATCCTCGTCAGCTAGCCCCTTAACTTTAAATGAATAGGTTGTGTGAACATTGTCTTCTGACGAAGTCGCATCAGGAAGATCCTCATTTAATGCTGTGACATTCGAGGCGGTCCGTATTCATTTTAATGTTGAGAACCTACCTTGGGAACTGAAGAGTTTTTCTATCCGTTGGAGACAAAAGGTCATATCCGTTGGACTCCAGATAACTCTCAATTGCAGCTAATAGATCAGAAGCTATAAAATCCCCTTTGCGTTGAGCCCTAAGGTTTTACGTTTTTAGATCTCCTTCTTCATCTCCCGAGTAGAAAAAATTACTTTCGATCTCTTATTGTCTTCAACCTTTTATGATCCCCTTTCTTCTCTCATCCAAAAACCCAACCATGTCAGACCATATGACCAACTAATCGGCTTCTGATTTGAGCGAGAAGAAACTTGAGAATCTGGACCATATTAAATTGTTTTGATACTGAAAGTCCATATTAAGTTTTATTAAAATTCAAATAAAATCTCAAGGGTGAATTTTTCAACTACTAACTATTTAAAAGATTTTTAAAGCTTAGAAAATTGGGATGTTAAAATTAGCTACTTTGGTTGTATGTTCTTGATACTGGCTTCACTTAGTAAGATTCAAATTACTATGAAGTAAATCTAAGTGTAATGACGAATGTGTGCGGGACCCGTTGTTAGACACCACTCTTCATAGACTCCTAGCAGCAACTGATTTTCTGACAACTTGTTTGGAGAGTTAGATTCCTGGGTCCCCAGAAAACGGTAGCCACCCATTGCGCTGTGCAGTGCTTATCTCCTGGGTATCCCATTCCCAGCAAATATCTCAATAGCCCCTTGCTCTGTTTGAGTTCTTCTATGTTACTCCATTTGAGCCTTGTTCGGTTCTCTTCCTTGGCATTGCATCTATTTGTACCTTCTTCTTGGCCCCTTAATTATTTGTGAGTTTTTGGTCCGGATATCGCTGAATTGTCTTGTGTTTTGGTTCTTGCTTAGTACTATGCTTTCATAGTAGAGTAGAAGGAACAACCAGTAGATAGTTTACCCGAGCAAAATGGCAGGTTACCCTTTGCCTCTGTTTCTCATGGCATTGGAGTCGTTGTGCTGCTCAGAGATTGAGACTTTTTTACACATCACTCCTGGCTCTCACACTGTTCAAAACTGAGCTCGCCACTGTCCCTCTGAGGCTGCTTGATTGGGGCCAGGTGAACATCTCTGTTGTAATTAATTGCTCCTGTATGTTTGATTTGTCCAGTGAGGTGTGCCCTTGTTAGCTTATGACTGAGTGAGTAGTTTCTGGAGAAGATAGATGTCTGCTGATTCTGTAGATCTTATGCATATTTGTTGCTTGCTTTCTATTCCTTTTTTTCATCCTTTGTTATACTCTACTTTTTAGCACCTTTTTTTTAATGTGGACTTCTTCCCCATTATGGTTGAATCATGTCAGCATGTGAATAGTTAATCGCTGTTAATCAAAGGATTTCGTTAGGGCGGATTATTGTCGGGACCCCGGGTATGCAACCTCGGAATCCCTCTGTGCATTCTGAACTAGTCCCAGATCAGTAGTTAGCTCGCACAGTTTCAACACAGATGTAATCATATCCATACAACAAAATATCGATGAAGTAGACAAATTAATATTACTTAGCAGCAAAAGGACCTTATGGTTAAGTCTTACAGAGTTTTCCACGCAAGGCTAAAGATCACAGAGTAAACTTGTAATGGAACCAAAATATCTCGTGGTGGCCACCCGACATGCCCACAAGCAATCGAGTGGAGGACGAGACCTAATTCGCATAGTCTTCAAAGTACACCTCTTCAAAGAGCGCGGTGCATCCAGATTCTTCTGTGGAGACTAATTAACCAGAGGGCGTAAAGCTGCGAGTACTTTAAATGTACTCAACAAGTCGTAGGGAAATGTATGCAAATAGTCTTCATGCAGGGCTTGACGAGGATAGCTTTATGGCTATTTTTGCATAAAGCAGTATAGACAGTAAATACGATAAGTAGATTGAAAAGTATAAGTTAAAAGATTAATACATAAGTAAACAAGTTCTTTTGAAACGGCATATTCTGAAATATGCCACTCCTCAGTTTGTGGTTTTGAAATATGCCACTCCTCAGTTTTTTCTTTGAAATATGTCACTGCTTAGTGTAATGAGGAGTGGCACATTTTAAAGAAAAAACTGAGGAGTGACATATTTCAAAATTCTCTCTTTTGAAACAACTAGTGAACACCCTGTTCACTTCCCAACCTTTCCAACAACCCGATCGCTTCCCATCCAACCCAACATTCCAATATTTTTATGAAAATCTACCCCTCGTGTGAAATCACCAGGCATTGTCCATAACCGGGAACACGGCTATTCGAATAGTTTTACACTCTGCAGAGGTTGTACAGCTTGACCCACAAAAGATAATCATCTTATATTGTTAGACATTTCACGCTTCCGAAGACGTGTGACTAAGAGATTATCACAAGGTTTTTTATAAAGCTCCATTTTGACTCAATTCTGCTCGCTAAGGATTCGCCATTCCGGGCCCCCTCTTGTGCCACTCATCAACCCAAACAGAACCGACTCAAAACATTGCTAATTAGTTGGCCAGATCCACCCCATAAATGAACTTGTGGTTGCACGGTATGGCCCAAATCAATGGCGCATGAAGTTAAGTCCTTAGTGGTTGTTCAGACGAGGCTTTCCACATCCCATGTGCCTCGCGCACCTAAGTGCCTCCCGCACCCTGTAATGTGCCTCTCGCATTGCCTCGCGCATTCCACCCTTGCCACCGACCACCCGTCCGAGCATAAATAATTTTTGTTCACCCAAGCCAATGGCGACCCTCGCCATGGCACAAATTTTATAACAATGGCATCGCTCCACGATTGACACAACTGTGACCTCGCACTACAGTTGCACAATAGCGGTATCGCACCATAATTCCATATATCATTAGGTCAAAATTAATCGTTTATGAATATGTGATCATGAATCCCGTCGCGTCTAAGCATGCCTAAGCATAATACGAAACCCATGTTGGTAGTTCATCAATGTCCTACTAAAAATAACCCATCCTATGATGTCCAAGGGTTTATGTCATTCAAGAAAATATGTCGATATCAATCTTTCAAGGAGGCATACCACAATTAGGCAATTAACTATTCCCGAAACCGTTTAATATAAAACTAGCAATGCATGTTTATATCAAACAATGTAGTTTTATAAAGTGGGTACGACATAGTCAAAGGTCTACGACTTGCCTTCGTTGAAGTGTTGAGGAGCTTCGGTCGTCGGGTCCGAGAAATCTTCCGAAACGCTGGAATCTATACGTGCGAAACGAGTCAAATAAATAAAACAATACAAAATAAATTCCAAATAATTACTAACTAAATACAAACAGAAAGATAATTAATTTAGAGGAATTCACAAATTTGAATCACTCGAATCGGAGTTTGAATGGAGAAGATACGTCCTTCAGAAGTTTGAAATTACATAAAATCAAGAAAAGGGGTTTTTCTTGATTTTTGGAATTATTTTTGTAAAAGAAATTGGGTTTACGACATCCGCTGATGTCAGCCCTGGGGTTTAAATTTCGAACGAATTTATTTTCAACTGAAAAAGGTGGGAAAAACCACGTAGGTTGCTGACTGGACAGAGGGAGCGAGGTGGTGCTGAAGTGGCGCCATGTGGTGGCCACGTCGGACCCGAGCAGTGGCACGCTCGGCCCGATGGTCGCCAACGAACAGCGGGGTTTTGGCCGGCGGCGAGGGCACCGAGGGCTAGAGGGGAACGAGGCAATCTCGATGCTCACGGTCTTAAGAACGCAGCACCAAGGGATGATCGACGGCAAGGACAAAAAGCGGAGGCGGTGGCGGTTGAAGGTGGAGGTGACGTTCCAGCAAGGATCCGGTGAAGGGGAGGTGCGCACGGGGAGGCCCGTGCTTCTACGATGCCGGAGGTGGGGTCAAAGGAGGCAAACGAGGCTTGGTGGTGGTGCAAAAGGCGGTGGCGTTCTTCGGTGGCCGGCAGCAAGAAGCTCGAAATGGGGGCAGAGGAGAGCGAGAGGGAGAGGGGGAGGAGAGGGGAAAGTGAGAGGAGAGGGTAGGGCACCTGGTGCTCGCCTTATATAGGCTCGGGGAGGCGTGCACGAGGAGGATGGGTGCGGCGGATTTCGCAGCGGCGAGTATCGGCGCGGCATGGGAAAAGGGGCGTAGGGACGGGGCTAGTGGCAACAGCGGGCGCGGCGGTGGCGGCGGGGAACGCAACGCAGACAGGAGGAGGACGCGGAGGCGACGGGAGCAGGTGAGCTGACGAGAAACACGGCACAAAACCGCGAACGTGCGCGTTGACGCGCGAGGAAGACGACGAGGAAGGGGCTGATAGGTGGGGCCCACCTGTTAGCAGGAGCAGGAGCGGGCGAAGGCGATGGGCACCGTCCGATTTCATAATGAGTTGGACGTTCGATTTCGATCGAACGGTCCACAAGGATGGGGACGTTCGGACGCAGGGGTTGAACGGGCTGGCGCGCAGGAGCGGGCCGCGGAGCTGGGCCGCGCGAGGGAAAAGGAAAGCGGGCCGAGGGAGATTCGGCCCAAAGCCGGAGGAGAGATTTAAAATTCCTTTTCGATTTTAGAAATACCAGAAAAGCAAAAAGATTTTTAGAAAATAGGAGATAGGGTCCAAAATTCTAAGAAAATGCACAGAAATTCTTAGAAGTATTTGGGACTTAATAAAAATACTTTTTACTATATTTCAGCCTTTTATTTTGCAAACAAAACAGATTTTATTTTCAGACAAAATGAAAAACTATTTTTAAATTATAGAAAATGCAATAAAAGCCTTAAAATAATAACTTTGACTTTGAAATCCAGGAAAACTCAAATAAACCAATTTTAATTTAATTGAAGTTTGCTTAATTCAAATTAAATAGTTTTTATTTTTAAATTTCAGGTTAAACTTTTGCAACTTAACAACATCAAATGGTTATTTGTAAAAAATTTTAAAAAAATAAAAACTCAGAAAATTAAAGATGTTACAAACCTACCCTTTCAAAGGAAATCTCGACCCTCTTCTAATTGCCTCCTCGGTACAACATGTGGGCACAGCGCAAGCGCCAGTCCCGTAATCGTGGCCACCAGATCCGACTGGCCCTGCAGCAACCCAGAGCCATAACCCCACCTCCGCGCTCGTCCCCGACGCGGCGCCACTGGCGCCCAGGAGCTCTACCTCGACAACATCCTCTCCCCGCCCAGCCCCACCGCCGCCTGCTCCAGCTGCGTCCTCTTCGTCCACCGTTTGTTCTTCGCCGAGAACTCGATGATTGAGTTGCGACGTCGTGGTCGTCCAGCAACACGTCCTTGCATTGGATCTGCACGCCACAAACTGCCACAAGAACCTACATCTTAATTACATTCTTTGCATACACGTACATTTTCAGAACAAATGGTGGCCACTGCGGCATGCATGTTTGTATGCAGAAGCAGCGGAACGGAAGGAAGATGTCCCTCATGTGCTTGTCAGTCAGCTGCTTGAACCCGGCCCGCGCTGGACGAGCGCGCCGCGCGCGCCCTCCTTGTCACGTCACGGCTCCCGCGTGAGTCCGTCGGACGTGCCGCGAAGGCGGAGCTCCGCGTCTGGGAAGAGCTCGGCAGTGGGGCCTTGTACTCTGTGAGTGACCTCGCGTCACGGCTCCCGCGTGAGTCCGTCGGGCGTGCCGCGAAGGCGGAGCTCCGCGTCTGGGAAGACCGGAAGAGCGCGGCAGTGGGGCCTTGTACTCTGTGAGTGACCTCGCGTCAACGCCGGCTAAGGTCAGAGGTCGGCATTGGGGAGAAGATGTGTAGAATTTTCGATGAAAGGAAAACGAAACATGATTAATGAATGACGCGAGATTCCCTTGAATAAGCCTACGAAACATGAATGGCGCGATCAAGGAAAAATATTTCTGTTCGCATTTTTTTCGTTTGTCAGTGAAATGGCCGAAATGACGAAATTTAGGTAATTTTGGATGAATTTCATCCGAACGGTTTGATTAAATTTGAATTTTAAAATTTAAATATTTCTAAAAAATACAAAGACTGGAAGCTACGAGCCTGGGATTCAAACCCAGGGTCATCAAAACCAAAGGGATAGAGTACACCATTGGGTTATCTTCATCTTTGTGGGTTATTCACTGTTTTTACTCTCTTTAACCCTCAAAATCTAAACAAAACAAAAATTTCGAAGGAAACCATATCCTTTCAGACGGAATATATTCTAACTATATTTCGCCGAAACTGTGAATCCTGCGCGTGATTCCCTTTCTATGCCTACGAAACATGAAAGCGCGTGATTCCCTTTCGCCGAAGCTACCTCGTGCGGAAAGTGGAAACTGGTGCGGAAAGTGGAAAGTGCCGCGCTACCGAGACAGCCACTCCTGCCGGCCCGCGCGGAACCCCTTTATAAGGCGCCTGTTTGTGCCACCGCCAACAACAAAGACCTTGCTTTTCCACGATCAAAGCGCGCGCGACAGCTATAACACGCAGCCAACTTGCCATAGCCTGCAGCACCCGGCCGGAGCGTACAGATAATGGCGGTGCCGATGTCGGGCAACGCGGAGAAGCCTTCTTCTGCACCGTCGTCGGTTCCCGCCCCGGCGAATGGAGAGGCGGATGTGCAGCCGCCAGCTCCGCCCGTGACGACGGCCGTCGACATGGAGACCGAGCTGCTAATGGCCGCGCGCCGGGGGGACAGCGCGCTGCTGAGGCGTCTCCTGGGCGTGGGAGACGAGGTCGCCATCGATGTCGTTGTGACGCCGGCTGTGCGGCGGGAATCGGCTCTTTCTGAGGCGGCCGCGGGTCGTGATGACCAGCCTACGCAGCCGTCGCTCCTCGACGGGGTCACCGCCCATGCCGCCGACTCGGCGCTCCACGTGGTGGCCGCCTGCGGGGACGGCAAAGAGTTCTTGGACAGCGCGACGGTGGTCCACGACGCCGCCAGGCACCTCCTGGGCGCGCTCAACAGCAACGGCGACACGCCGGTGCACTGCGCTGCGCGGGCCGAGCACCCCAGGATGGTGTCCCACCTGATCGCCCTGGCCGCTGGACCCGACGGCGCCGAGGCGGCCGCGGTCCAAGCGCTGCTTAGGAAAGAGAACAAGCGCGGGGAGACGGCCCTGCACGAGGCGGTCCGCGTCGCCGGCAAGGAGATGATCGACGTGCTCCTGTCGAAGGATCCAGAGCTGGCCCGGTTCCCGGCTGGCGACAGCACCTCGCCGTTGTACCTGGCCGTGCTGCTGGGGCATGACGACGTTGCGCGGAAGCTGCACGACCACGACTGTGAGCTCTCCTACTCCGGACCTGACGGACAAAATGCCTTGCATGCCGCGGTTCTCCGCGGCGAAGGTACGTACCTATCCATCTTTTTCAGGCGACTGACATCCAAATGTCGAATACGATCAGCTCAAAGGCATGCTAAGATTTAGCAACTGTACGCATGCAGATGATGCAGTGCCGACGACGGAAATGCTGCTGGGGTGGAACAAACACCTCACCAAACAAGGCGACCTGTACAAAACCACGCCGCTGCACTTGGCGGCATGGGCGGTGCCGCCAGGACCGGCCCGTCGGCTCACCGCCCTGCTACTGGAAGCGGACCCGTCTCCGGCGTACGTGATGACCAGCAGCGGCGGCGTCGGCGGCGGCTCGTTCCCGGTACACCTCGCAGCGTCAATGGACCGGGCCGACGTCCTGGCCGACCTGCTCGCCAAGTGCCCCGACTGCGCCGGCCTCTGCGACGCCAAGGGCAGGACCTTCCTCCACGTCGCCGCCAGGCACCGGGGACGCAAGGTCGTGGCGTTCGCCTGCCGGTCAGGCCGGCCGGGGCTCGCGCGCATCCTCAACGCGCGGGACAACAACGGTAACACCGCACTGCACCTCGCCGTACAGGAAGGGGACCTGGCCATCGTCACCTGCCTGGTGCGGAATCTTGAGGTGCAGTTGAGCTTGGAGAACAACAAGCGGCAAACCCCCCTCGATTTCGCGTGGTGGGGGATTCCCCACGATTTCGACTGTTCATCGGTAACCAATCCAATCTACCACGCTCGATTAATCTACATGTCATTAATTACTTGTCCTCCTCTGTTTCATGTACTAGATCAATGCACGGAGTCAGATACACGATGTGTTAGAATTTGTCGGAGCTAAACGCAACCTCTACCCGCCTCGCAAGAAGTACAGTACGTGCTCCCAACCTGACTACCAAGAGAGCGTCTTATCCAAGCACATGACGGACTCGGCGCAGACCCTGGGCATCGGTTCGGTGCTGATCACGACGGTGACGTTCGCCGCGGCCTTCACCCTGCCCGGGGGCTACGTCGCCGACGACCACGCCCGCGGCGGCGCGCCGACGCTGGCGGGGAGCTACGCCTTCGACGCGTTCGTCATGTCCATCACCCTGGCGTTCGCCTGCTCGCTGCTGGCCACCTTCAGCCTGATGTACTCCGGGGTGCCCCTGGTCGACCTGCCCGTCCGCCACCAGTACTTCCTGAGGTCCCGGATGCTGGCCGTCAGCTCGGTCAGGAGCCTGGCCGCCGCCTTCGCGCTGGGCGTGTACGTCGTGCTGGCTCCGGTTGCTCTCAAGACCGCCATTGCCGTCTGCCTCATCTCCTCCGCCACGCTGCTCTATGGACACAGAGAAGCTCGGATGCTCCTCACCAACGCACGAACGCTCTACGTTAGACGGGGTGCTCGCCCGTTGTGGGCACTATGGAAAGAAATCTTTTCCATCATCTTGTGTAACTACTGGTCCTACCTGATAATCTTCGGCTGGCCAGCGTATTCGACCTATCGCCACATTTGACTTAATTAATTGGAACCGAGGTATCAAACTATGGCCGTTCAACAAGATGCATGGTTGATAATTGCACCGATGACTTCATATTTCTTTCACATTAAGTGTATTTCTATGGAACTCTCTCTCTCTCTCTATCTATATGTACATAGAGAGAGAGTTGAAAGCTTAATTTCAGTTTTTATTAGTTGACTAAATTTTGTTATGGTTTCAGTCGATTTTTTAAGTGTTAGATCTAGATGCAGCAACTCTCTCCTCTCCCACTCCACGGTACAAATACCCCTACCACCACAAAAGCCTAGCTGCCGCCCTACGAATTTTTGGCGGATACGGCCAGTTTACGAATCGTATTTACACTTCTGACCATTCGCAAACGGTATTTGCAAAAATAGCAACGCAAGACGGCCACCCGCGCCGCGCTTCTTTGTGCCGCCACGTCGGCGCGGCGCACACCAGCGCCCGCCCGGTCCCACCACCCAGCGCGCGGCAAGACGCTCACCCCGCGCTTCGCACTTTGACGTTTTTTCATTTTTTTCATTTTTAAATTTTTTAATGTAAAAACATTTTTTAAAAAAATTGCTACAGTGGTGGGCGCACGCTCACCCTGCGCCCACCACTGTAGCATTTTTTCGTTTTTGTTTTTTTAAAAAAATCATTTATGTTTTTGTTTTTAAAAAAATCATTTATGCATATTTTTGTAAGAATTTTTAAATATAGTAAACAGGGTTCAAAAATTATGAAATTTTTTGTGGAGCCTTCTGACACTGTGTACTTGCTTGTGTAATATTTTCAAAATTTTATCTATTATGAATTTTTCTCAAAAATTCATTTAAGTATATTGTAAATAGGGTTTCATCATTTCATGTGACTTGGAATGATTTCATAAAATTTTGTCCATTATCCCACCGTCCCTCCTCCCTACTCCGCACATCTGTCGCCTCGTCCAGAAATTCCGGCGCCAAATCTGACGGAATTCCCGGCGCCAACGCCGCGACTCCTTCTCCGCTCGGCTATAAATACCGAACTCTGGCACTCGCTCGTCGCTCAGCCTTGATTGATTACTTCCCCCGAATGGCTGATTGATTACTTCCTCCAAAGGACAGGTAATTTGTGCTATGTTTTTGCCGTTATTATCGTAGTCATAATTAGTCGGTCTTAGTCACTAGTCGTAATTAGATAGTTTAGGGTAATTAATTAGTCGTAATCGTTAGTTGACTAGTAATGAATTAGTTTAGTAGTAATGAATTAGTTTAGTGGTAATTAACTTTGTTAGTCGATGTAGAAAAATGTTATGGCTTAAATTGGATACTTATCTTCTCTTAATTTCAAAAAAATTAGATGTGTTTCATGAACACTACTACGAGAAGGAGGTGGGTTTCGTGCAGAGTTGTGGTGCATACTTTAGGTTTGGGCTACGCCCACGACTGCAGTATCATGGCTTCACTATCAACAAGTACGGTAAGGAAATGTGGCGCGTCAAGGTCACCGTCACTCAAGAGCCATCTACGAGGAGACATATCCTATCACTTCACGGTAGAGAGGAGCGGACAAGCTCGGGATGCAAGATGAAACCCTAATGTGGATACTATTCTTTAATATCGATCGCACCACAAAGTTGGATAGGCTTGTACATAAACCAAATAGGGAAATACGTGGCGTGCAGATCATATAACGATGTATCGTAGCCTTCAAACGCACACAGCCGGAGGTTACGGTCCATCGTTATATGATCCGCATGCCACGATTTTCTCGCTTGGTTCATGTACAAGTTTATCTAGCCTGTAGTATAATATGTGTTGTCATATTGTATATCGACATCTCCAATGGAGTTGCAATGCAGCGTTTTTCTATACATTCCAAGTCACATGAAATGATGAAACCCTATTTACAATATATTTAAATGAATTTTCGAGAAAAATTCATAATGGATAAAAATTTGAAAATATTACACATGCAAATACACAGTGTCAGAAGGCTCCACAAAAAATTTCATAATTTTTAGACCCTGTTTACTATATTTAAAAATTCTTACAAAAATATGCATAAATGATTTTTAAAAAAACAAAACATAAATGATTTTTTTAAAAAAAAAAAAAACGAAAAATGCTACAGTGGTGGGCGCAGGTGAGCGTGCGCCCACCACTGTAGCAAAAATTTAAAAAAAATATTTTTACATCTAAAAAAAATGAAAAAAAAATGTACATGCGCGCGCGCAGGTGAGCGTGGCGCAGCGGCGCTGCGGTGGTGGGACCGGCCGGGCGCTGGGTGAGCGCGCCGCGCCGACGTGGCGGCACAGCAGCGCTGGCGCGGGTGGCGTGCGCCAGCTGCTATTTTTGCAAATATCGTTTACCAATGGTTAGAAGTGTAAATACGATTCGTAAACTGGCCGTATCCGCCAAAAATTCCCGTCCTACCTCTCCATGCTCGCGTTGCCACCTCGCCCATCTGTTGTCGTCCTGCCTCCTTGTTAATGAGGCATGATACATATTAAGGATTACCAAGGATTACCAATTCTAACCATGAGATGTTTCCTTTGTTTGGATACATGCATGGGTTTGGTCCATTACCCCGTGACTAGAAGCGACCCGCGCCAATTGGCGCGGTAGGCGAGATAGAAAATTATTGCTATTTCATCCATATGAGATTGTCAATTTTGTACCAAAGGTGTATGTCACAATGCGAGATAGAAAATTACTGATATTGGAACACCGTGCATAGCACAAAATTGACATGCAAAATACCTGGACATTTTCACTTCAGAAACAAAGTCACTAAACTATGCAGCACAAAATACGGCATGGGGGCTGATCAAAGCATCCATTTAATTCATATATGATTTAAGAGAGATTCTTGTGAGGTTAAATTATGTTACCTCCTTCAACCAGAATTGATATGTATCCCTAATGTTTGTCTTCCTCCAAGTTGTGAGATCAAAGATATCCATCCCATATGCCCACGCGCATTCATCTGGGTCAAGACTCTGAGCCATCACAGGGTGAGCGAAGTTGAAATATGTCCTGAAACGCTTAGACATCACCCAGCTATCTTCACCTCTGCACGTCTCGACAGCCCCATTCACCTTCCCTTCGAGATTGATCTCGCAAAGGGGAGACAATTAGACAAAATCACGCTGAACAACAATGTCATCATCAAGGAAGACCACCTTGTTGAGGTTGGGAAAGAGCTTGTTAAATAAATGAGAAGAGATAAGGTAAAGAATTGTGAACATAACAGCACGGCACTTCTTTTTTATTTAGAGTACATTGTTACAATCTTGTTATAGGTTATGTATGGCCTAACTTGAAGGAAAAAACAATGTTTATGCTACCTATTGATTTAACAGAATTGGACAAGAAGATAAAGAAAAAGTCTATTTTCCAACTTTGAACTTTTCAAATAGCCTGGAAAACAATTTTGAAATCGAAAACTAGACAGCATAGGACCTCGACGTTTGCAAACCGGACAAAATACCCCCCCGCGCCGATTCCACCCTGGTTTGTGCTGACATGGAGGTTCACCTGGCATCCTTATGCTTACACGGCTCTGTATAACACGTGGGCGGCTCGGTCTGTCCCCTTCGTGCAAGCGTTTGTGGAAGAGGAAACCCCCTTCATCCTAAAAAACTCTAGGTTAAGAAATTGCGTCGGCGCGGTGCATGGCAACCTCCAGGAGCTCAAGCACGTCGCAAGACCGCCATTGCCGTCTGCATCATCTCCTCCGCCACGCTGCTATATGGACACACAGAAGCTTGGACGCTCCTCACCAACGCACGAACGCTCTACGTTAGACGGGGTGCTCGCGTGTTCTGGGCACTACGTAAAGGAATCTTTTTCATCATCTTGGGTCATTACTGATCCTACCTGATAATCTTCGGCTGGCCAGCGTATTCGACCTATCGCCACATTTGACTTAATTAATTGGAACCAAGGTATCAAACTATGGCCGTTCAACAAGATGCATGGTTGATAATTGCTCCGATGACTTCATATTTCTTTCACATTAAGTGTATTTCTCTCTCTAGAGAGAGAGTTGAAAGCTTAATTTCAGTTTTTATTAGTTGACTTAATTTTGTGA
Organism: Ampelocalamus luodianensis; assembly: GCA_036346255.1. Lineage (NCBI taxonomy): Eukaryota > Viridiplantae > Streptophyta > Magnoliopsida > Poales > Poaceae > Ampelocalamus > Ampelocalamus luodianensis. The sequence goes on along the minus strand of CM070633.1, from coordinate 33,044,474 downwards.
TGGTTTCAGTCGATTTTTTAAGTGTTAAATCTAGATGCAGCAACTCTCTCCTCTCCCACTCCACGGTACAAATACCCCCACCACCACAAAAGCCTCGCTGCCGCCCTACCTCTCCGTGCTCGCGTTGCCACCTCGCCCATGCATCTGCTGTCGCCCTGCCTCCTTGGTAATGAGGTATGATACATATTAAGGAATACCAATTCTAGCCATGCGATGTTGCCTTTGTTTGGATACATGCATGGGTTTGGTCCATTACCCCATGATTTTAATAGGCCTATTTTAGAGTATCTCCAGTAGTGTCTTTATTATCGTTTCTTAGCTATGCTATGTCCACAAAATCCTACGTGGAGAAAAAAAGGAGGAAGAGTAAGAGCATATGTCGTCTCTTCGTGAAGAGACTGTCGTACACGCGAAACAAGATATGATGCATTAATCTACTATAGTTGACATGTAGACCCGTTTCAAAGAAAAACTATAAATGTCGGAGAGTGTACTAGAGACTATCTATTGGAGATGTTTTATGTAAAGATGATATAGCATATGTTAAAGACAATGTTATCTCTAACTATTGAAGATGCCCTTATATATGATACCTTTTTAGCCCACCAATTCATTGGGCTAGCCAAAATTCGAAATCGATTTTGTAGAGATTCCATTTCATTTATAGAAGAATCGTTCAATTATCCTTCTTACTCTCCCTCCCAAGGACCGGCCATCTACTACCTACTGGTGCCAGAGTTTGGGGCCGTGGAGCACCGATTTGTTAAGGCTTGAAGAGCAAAAGAGTGGGCGCAAGAGGAAGAACTAGTGCTTGCACGTCCGTATAGCCCAAGTTGCACAACTGGTTGTTTGGTTCAGTCGAGGCCAAGCTGCCCACGGTCCAACCATAGTCAGCACCATCGTGCAACCCCTAGCGCGAGGAAGGAAGCAAGAGTACCTGAGGCTGCGATCGGTGAGACGAGGGCACGGTGGGCATGTCACAAAGGGCCAGGGGGCCCATGAGATGAGAGTGTGCCGTTGGCTGTCGTAGAGGTAGGAGACGTTGCGGCCTGTAGTAAGTCTAAGTTTTTGAATCTCATCTCAACTTGTCGTGCCATTTGGTAATTATATTCTCATTGGTCAAGTTACGGAATTGCCAATACGATCATAGATCTATTGAGGGTCTGTTTGAAACATAGGAATTTCGTAGGAAACATTTAATTTCCGTGTTAATCGGGAAAGAAAATCGACGGGGCTAAATTTGGATTGTATGCCAGTATATGACGGTCAAATACATGCTTGGTACGTGTCGGGACCTGCATTACGACTCGAACCCTACGTATACCGCACTAGTCCAGATCACGCTAGTGCACACAGGTTAACATGTAAATATCGATCCACACAAGCGATAGATAAAGTAAACGATTAGTTTGAATAACAAATAACGGTTTTGACCTTATGGTCGAAGTTTACACTTATTAAGCCACAGTGGCTAACAGAAATAAAGCAAAGAATGAACGGAAAACTCCAACGAGATCCCACCAATTCACCACAGGCAACCAATCGGGATCCGGACTTAACGAACGATCGCCTTCAACGAACTCCTCCTCGAAAGCGGCGTAGACTCTCCACTTCAGAGGTTTTGGGCGCAAGTTTTACAACAAGCGTGAGTACACAACCGCACTCGCAAATCACACCACGTAATGCAATGTATAGATGCAGCTTATTCCAAAGAAAAGGCTTCGTGGTTCTTTTGCATAAAAGCCACATTTGCAATTGAATACGAATAATAGATGAAAAGCATAATTCAAAGCAAATAGACAATATTAATTTAACATTATTTTCACAAAGACACAACTAAACAGATTATTTCACATAGCCATATGATTGAGATCACACGCTCCCATTCCCACATTTTATGAAAACTACCCCTCGTGTGAAAGCACCGAGCATGTCCATGATCATGACGCGCTATTCGAATAGTTTATTTAACACTGCAGAGGTTGTACACTTTACCCACACGATATAACCAAAGTGTAGCTAGCACCAATCATAACAAAACAGTTCGAAACTTCATCTCCAACATTGACATTCCCAAGTGTGCTTACAAACCGTTATACATATCACATAGCCCATGCATAACACACACCGCTGGGCGGGGGACGACTTAATCCTCCGTGATGCAACCACCAAGTAGTCACACCTCCACCCTATCACATAGCCTAACCTACCACCAACATCAATGCCGAGAATCCATAACTTACTAAGTTAGGCCCGCCCCATACGGGCATGTGGTCGCACAAGAAGGCTCGTTCAATGGCGCACAAAGTTAAGTCCTTAATTGACCAAGGCAAGACTTCCATGTTCTAACTAAGCCACACAGATTATCAAACCCATCACATAGTCCACCATGTCACACGTCTCCACCACTTGCCTCGGCCTAAATCCTTTACCACCCGGTTGATTTTAGTGCAACACATGCCATCACAAAGTAATAACATACAAAGACACAGCTTTACACGAAGTTCCATAGTCACTTAGTCATAATTGATATTTGCAACTTACATGAGATGATGACTCGTAGCATGGCTAAGCAATTGTACTAGCATCTAACCAACCCACGCTGGTGCTATAATATTACCAACTAATAACCAATCTAGGGTGACAAGGAATTATGACATACAAGGCCAAGGTGTGATAACAATTTGGATAATAACTATGCCCAAAGCATTTAAATAAATAATTAAACTATCATGCAATAATTTAACACAAAGTAATTTGAAAACTGGGTTCAAGATGATCAAAGGTATGACTTGCCTTGGAAAAGGTCTATGTACTGGTCTTGATCTTGGGGTGCTCCTTCTTCCACAAAATTCCCCGACGAATCGACGTCTACTCGCAAACGAGACACAAACAAACAAAACAAATAAATAACAGAGGCAAAACAAACTCCAAAAATTAAATAAAAATCTCAGATAAATAGATCTTGAATTTAGACAAATTTAGAAATTTGAATGGGCTCAATCGGAGTTAGGATGCAAAAGTTATGGGCTTTGGAAGATTGGAAATCTAAAAGAAACCCTAATTTGGATTTTCTGGAATTTCCGAATTATTTCTTAACAGAAAAATCGGATTATTGCGCAATCTTTGGCAGCGAAGGAATTTCGGAAAAGATAAATAAAGAAATCTCGACATGTGGGACCCACATGTCGAGGCTAGGCTCACGAGGACTGGCCTCACCGAGCCTCGGCCGGGATCCGGTGGATTGCCGCGTCGATCCGACGGACGCCGACAGGATGACACGCAGCGCTGGAGCTAACGCGCGCCGAGGTGGCGTGCCACGCCGACCCGACGACGGCGGCGCTCGGGGACCGACGGTCTCGCGCGCGGCGGCGCACGCGGCGACGGATAGCACCGGAGGTAGAGGTGGACGCGGGATCTCATCAGACGCTCACCGGTGCTCGGGGGCGACGGGAGTGACCGGCGGCGAGGTTTGAGCGGCGGAGGAGGTACGGGCTCAACGGCGACGGCGTTGAAGGGGTCCTCCGGCGAAGGCGACGGCAGCTTCGAGATGCGGGCGACGCGACGATCCCGGCGTGGGGTCCGCGCGCGAGGAATCGAACGACGGCAGCGGCGACGAGTCCTTCGCCGAGCCGAAGACGGCGGCGACTAGGGCTCTGGCGCGCTTTGGTGGCGCGCTAGGGTTTCGGGCGCGGCTCGGTGCGTGGTACGAGGATCTCGGGCTTTAAATAGCCCCCCGAGGCGAGTCCACGACGGACACGCGCGGCGGCGGCAAAGTCGAGGAGGGAGGAGTCCGCCCGAGACGACGGTGACGTGGCGGTCGGGACCCACCGGTCGGCCGACGGGCTCAAGCGCTGGTGCGTGTGAAGCGACACGCCACGAAACGGACTCAAGATCCGACCGCCCTCCAAGATCCAACGGTCCAAAATCAAGGAGACGATCGAACTTCCGTTTTCATCCGCAGCGCCTTAGCCGCTCACTCTTGATCGAACAGCAGGAGCGAGCGGCTCTGGGAAAGAGAGAGAGATCGACATGCGGGACCCGCATGTCGGTGGGAGGCGAGCTTCGCCACTGGCTTGTGGATGGTGGTGTGGCGAGCGCGGGAGATAGGAGTGGGCCGAGAGGAATGGGCCGAGTTTTTAAGGAAATCGGCCCGATTGATTTTTTGAGATTTTAAATAGGTTTTTCAATTTATAAATTACCAGAAATTCAAACAAGCAATAGAAAATAGCAAATGAACTCAGAAAAATTCTAGAAAAATCTAGAAAATATATCTGAGCACATAGAACCCAAATAAAATAGTTTTGGCTATTGTTCATGTTGGGATTATTCACATTAAATGTTTTTGATTGCAAAGTCCAATATTAAGCTTTTGAATTAAAATCAAATAAATCCAAATGGTGAATTTTTCCCTGCTAACTATTCAAAGGATTTTTAAGGCTCAAAATTGGGATGTTACAAACCTCCCCTTAAAGGAATCTCGACCCGAGATTCAAAGCTAGCTAGAGAAAAGGCTAGGAACTCGGCCGGCTCTTCTTCACGCTCCCACGTTGCTTCTCCTTCCGAGTGGTTGCTCCATCGACCTTGTAAAACGAAGCCTTGCTTTCGTGAGGCGCTCGCGACATCCAAAATCTCGACCGTCGCTCCTTGTAGGTAAGATCCTCCTTCGGATCAATTGATTCAAGCGGGCTTGCTCTTCCGCACACGAAGACACTTCTTCAATGCGAGACATGAAAGACGCCATGCACTCGCTAACGCATCGCGGTAGCTCCAATCGTAAGCAACTTCTCCACGGCGTTCCAAAATCTTGAACGGACCAACATACCTAGGGCAAGCTTCCTCTCGCATGGAACCTTTTGACACCTCTGAGTGGTGTAACTCGAAGATAAACGAAATCTTCGGGTTCGAAGCTGAGATCACGACGACGATTATCAGCGTAGCTCTTCTGCCTGGACTGAGCTATCTTTAATCTTTCTCTTATCATGGCCACTTGCTCTTCTGCTTCCTGAATAATGTCTGGACCGAAAACTGACCGTTCAGCTGTTTCTGACCAATTCAACGGGGTTCTACAGGCACGGCCGTACAAAGCTTCAAATGGTGACATTTGTAGACTGGCTTGATAACTATTGTTGTACGAAAATTCTGCATACGGTAAACTTTTATCCCATCGGGTAGCATTTGCTAGAGCACAAGCTCTCAGCATATCCTCCAATATCTGATTGACTCTTTCAGTCTGCCCATCGGTCTGTGGATGGTATGCAGTACTGAAATTCAGATGGGTACCCAATGCTTCATGCAAGCTTTGCCAAAAACGAGAGGTGAACTGAGATCCTCGATCGGACACTATCTTCTTGGGCACACCGTGCAAACTGACAATTCTGGCCATGTACAACTCCGCGGCGATCTCCGAGTATGTGGTTTTGATCGGCAAGAAATGGGCGACCTTGGTTAGACGATCGACTATTACCCAGATTGAATCGTAACTGATTGGGTCTTGGGTAAACCGTGATGAAATCCATACCGATTTCTTCCCACTTCCACTGAATCTTCATGGTTGTAAAGCAATCCTGCGCCTCCGTGTTCGCTTCACTACGACAGATGTCGATAAGGCAACGAACTCGCGACTTTCGCTTCAAATTGGGCCACCAAAATTTATTCTTAACATCCCGTACATCTTGGTACTTCCAGGTGGATTGAGTACTTTGAGTCATGGGCTTCCTTTAAGATTAACTGTCTCGCACCATCGATATCCGGTACACGATCGCCCATTAATCCAGTATGTCTTGATCATCTTTGGTGAAATCCTTGAATTTCCCTTCATCATTTTGACCTTGATGTCTGACAACACAGGATCTTTTGGTTGTGCTTCACGAATTTGCTTCTCCAGGGTACTTCCAAATTGGCTACAAATCCTTTGGACACAACTTCTAGCTTTAGCTTCTGAAATTCTTCATAAAGTTCTGGGCAACTTTCCTTTACTTCCAAAGTATTGCAGTAACTCTTACGACTTAGAGCGTCTGCAACTACGTTGGCTTTTCCGGGATGGTAGTGGATTCCAAGATTATAATCCTTAATCAATTCCAACCATCTTCTCTCGTCTCATATTCAGATCCGATCGGGTAAAGATGTACTTGGACTCTTATGATCGTGTAGACTTCACAATGATTACCGATGACGTAATGACGCCAAATCCTTAGTGCATGCACTACGGGCTAATTCCGGATCATGAGTAGGGTAATTCTCTTCGTGAGGTCTCAATTGCCTTGATGCATAAGCGGCGCCTCTTCCTTCTTGCATCGGACGCATCCTAATCCTTGACGCGAAGCATCACAATAGATATCGAAATCCTTGCGAATATCCGCGAATCAAGATCGGGTCAAGTCAATCGCTTCTTCAACTCTTGAAAACTTTCTCACAGTCGGAGTCCAAGTGAACTTTTCTCCTTCTTCAACAATTGCGTAAGGGCTTAGCAATTGATGAGAATCCTTCGATGAAGCGCGGTAATAACTCGCCATTCCCAAGAAATCGCGAATGAGTCACGGTCTTGGGTCGCTCCCAATGTAACATCGCTTTCACTTTACTGGGGTCAATCGCTACTCCTCGGTGTCATAACATGACCAAGGAAATCCACTTCCTTCTTCCAAAATCACACTTATCGAACTTGGCATACAATCGATGCTCTCGAGTTTCCCCAATATTGTTCTTAAATGTTCGGCGTGTTCTTCCTCCGACTTGGAGTACACGAATATCATCAATGAACACAACTACGAACTTGTCCAAATATTCCATGAATACTTTATTCATCATGTTCATGAAATAGGCAGGGGCATTAGTCAGACCAAAGGACATGACTAAGAACTCATAATGTCCGTACCGCGTTGAGAAAGCGGTTTTCGGTATATCCTTAGGACAAATCTTTAGTGGTGGTAGCCCGATCGCAGTCGATCTTTGAAAACACTCGGCTCCTTTCATCCGATCAAACAGATCATCAATCCGGTAGTGGTACTTGTTCTTGATGGTAACTTCGTTGAGAGAACGGTAGTCAATACACATCCTCATACTTCCATCTTTCTTCTTGACAAACAACACTGGCGCTCCCCATGGCGACGAACTAGGTCTCACGAAACCTTTCTCAAGAAGTTCTTCTATCTGCTTCTTCATCTCTACCAATTCATCTACCGCATCCGATAAGGTCTCTTTGAAATTGGTGCTTGTCCCTCGCACTAGGTCGATGACAAACTCAATGTCACGATCTGGTGGCATTCTGTAATTCTTAGGAAATACATCCGGATATTCACCACCACTAGTACTTCTTCTAAGGCGAGGTCTTCGATCGTTTACTAGCAAATGTCCATCACGAACTGAGGTGGCTAGAAACTCTACCTTGTTTCCTTTGGCGTCCTCTACTGTTACGGCTCTTCGGCCACAATCTAGCACAGCTTTATGCTTGGATAACCAATCCATGCCAAGAATGACATCTAGGGTTTGGGTATCTAGGACTATTAGGTTGGCTAGAAACTCAACTCCAGCTATGAGTAACTTAGCTCCTAAACATCCCACTCTAGTACTTAGCTCTGCTCCAGGCGACTGGACTAACAGAGTATGCTTAAGTTGCATAACTTCCAAATTATTCTTGGTTGCAAACATTCCACAAACAAATGAATGCGAAGCTCCAGAATCAAACAAACCGATGCAGTCTTGAGTTAACCGAAACTTACCCGAGACGACGTCCGTGATTCTGGGCTCCTTCGAGTGGTGACGTGGTTGACACGGCCTCGATCACGGATCGCGGTGCTCCTCCGCTTGACCGCAACTTGCGGCTCCTTGGTTGATGCTCGTTTGGCGTCTTGGATGGCGAGCTCCAAGGTTGAAACGCATCGGAGTGATTGTTTCCTTGCGGACACGGTTGGCAAATGTCGGTACCGACGACAGCGAATAGACCTTGATGACGTTCACTGGTTGCTTCCTAGATTGGGGTTGACAGTGCGGGGTTGCGGAAGTTACGGCGGTGGACGGGTGTTGAAGTTGGTGCAGTGCTCAACGAAGTTTGGGGTGGAAACTTGTTGAACTGCGGCCGACCGCTTCTTGCCCTCTGCTGTGATTGATGGTTCCCTTGCCGAGCCATCGGCGTTCTGGTTATCCTCCGATTCCTTGCGTTTGTCCTCCAAAACAAAGGCTTTGTTGACCGACTCTTGGAAATCGGAAAAGTATGGGCGATCAAACCGACTTGCGATCCGTTGTTTAATCCCTTCAAAAGCGACTCGCGAGCCTTATCGTGGCTACATCTTCGCGGCATAGCGAGCTAGTGAGAAAACTTGTTGAGGTAGTCGACATCGACATAGTTCCTGCTTGAGAGCGGAACTCATCCTTCTTCGGATCGATAATGCCTTCGGCACATGATAATCGCGAAATGCCAAAGAAAATTCCTCGTGTGATATCCTCGTGGCGTCTCATGGGCGGCACAAGTTCTCCCACCATTCGCCAGCGGTGCCTTCCATCCGTGAGTGGCATACGTAACCTTTTCACGATCATTGCCTTTGGGTGATCGTAGCTTTCTTTCAACAACCCCGAGCCAATCATCCGCTTCCACCGAGAGACGTGTCCGGAAAATGTGGGTGGACGAGTCCTCATGAATTTCGCAAGTTTGGATGGTCCATGGTGACCATGAGCACCGGGCTCCATGCCGTGATTGTGGTTGTTGTTGTTCTCGTTGTGCATGGCTTGCATCCGAGTCATCATCGTATTCATCACCGAGTCCAGGCCGCCATGAAAGCTCCAAAGTTTTGCAAGTCAATTGGGGGTGCTTGCGGCGGGCGCTCCTCTGGTGGTTGCTCATTGCCTCCCGTGTGGGGTACCGGAACCACTTGCGTGATCGACGAGTTTGAACCATCTGGCGAAGCTCCATGGGTTAGATAAGGTAGCAAGCACGAGATGAGTTAAGAACTAGGCAGGGGGTAGGTTAAACCCAACAAAACACAGATCAAGAAACTCAAATGAAATACCTTTATTACTTAGGGTCTTAGCATGGCTGCAACAAATGCCTAAGGGCCTTTGCAGCTCATACTCGCACACAAAAGAAACAACGACCTAAGCACACAAAGCTACCGCCTAAAGGGCGACTCACTAAACTGAAACTGGCTAAACCTGAAAAACTGAAGCCTAAACGAACTACTCAAGAAAGCCTCCACAACCGCGGCGACGCTCCTGACGGCTGTAGACTCGGAAGTGAGCCGGCATCTTGGCAAACTGATCCTGATGCCCTGGAACTGGTGCAGCAAGAACAGGCGTTCCCGGTGCAACTGGCTCTGCTGGCTCCTCTGGCTCTGCATCTTCTTCGGGCTCAGCTGGGCCTTCCTCCGGATCTTCTTCAGGATCATCCTCGGGGTCTTCCTCTTCTTCGGGAACTTGATCGTAGAGGATCTCTTGCAGTGGCGACCTTCTCTTGACTCTGCAAGGCTTCATAGACATGATCCAACTCGTGATGGTTCTCTCCAAAGCTTCCTCTGGCGGCCACGGCCCGGGCGAGGTGTCGATCAGTAGCGTTGCTCTCTCCTCCTTCAGGACGGGTAGCGTGGTTTGGCAAGTCCACGGCTGCAGCTACGGGTGGTAGCGAAGACGGTGTCTTGAAGCTCCGTGCGTAGATGTTGCGAGATCGTAGCATGGCCAAGCGCGACGACTCGGATACCTTCCGGCCAAGTGATCTTCCTCACCGAGGCGCGCGAAGGTTGGCTCGCCTTGTCGTTCCTCCCGGCGTAGATCGCCGACGACAAATCACCGCAGTTGCTCGCCCATTCATCGCCCGCTTGTTGCCGACGTCACGGACGATCAAAACCTCCAAGAACACGGAGCAACTTCCAAAGCTCGGCGGCATACCCTCCAAAGGCGCCACCATAGCTCAAGACGAGGCATCCGTCAAGACAGATTTAACAGGTAAGAGCAACTTTAAAACAGGGGAGAGAAGAGATCATAGCAAAAGTTGAGGCGAGAGAGATATGAGAAGAGTTAAGCAATCAATTAACTTTGCAAGTTAATTTTTCCTTTTAGAAAATAGTTTGGACACTCTAAGGACGGCCAATCTACTAAGGTCAAGACCTACGATCAGATGGCTCGATACCACCTCGCCGGGACCTGCAGTGCGATTACGGAACCCTGCGTGTATCTTGCACTAGTCCAGATCACGCTAGTGCACACAGGTTAACATGTAAATATCGATCCACACAAGCGATAGATAAAGTAAACGATTAGTTTGAATAACAAATAACGGTTTTGACCTTATGGTCGAGTTTACACTTATTAAGCCACACAGGGCTAACAGGAAATAAAGCAGCAGCGGAACGGAAAACTCCAGCGTAGATCCCACCAATTCACCACAGGCAACCAACTGGGATCCAGACCTTAACGAACGATCAGCCTTCAACGAACTCCTCCTCGAAAGCAGGCGTAGACTCCTCCACTTCTGTAGGTTTTGGGCGCAAGTTTTACAACAAGCGTGAGTACACAACCGTACTCGCAAATCACACCACAGAATGCAATGTATAGATGCAGGCTTATTCCAAAGAAAAGGCTTCTGTGGTTCTTTTGCATAAAAGCCACATTTGCAATTGAATACGAATAATAGATGAAAAGCATAATTCAAAGCAAATAGACAATATTAATTTAACAGTTATTTTCACAAAGACACACAGCTAAACAGATTATTTCACATAGCCATATGATTGAGATCACACAGCTCCCATTCCCACATTTTATGAAAACTACCCCTCGTGTGAAAGCACCGAGCATGTCCATGACCGCGGACGCGGCTATTCGAATAGTTTATTTAACACTCTGCAGAGGTTGTACACTTTACCCACACGATATAACCAGTGTAGCTAGCACCAATCATAACAAAACAGTTCAGAAACTTCATCTCCAACATTGACATTCCCAGTGTGCTTACAAACCGTTATACATATCACATAGCCCGTGCATAACACACACCGCTGGGCGGGGACGGCGAATCCTCCCGTGATGCAACCACCAAGTAGTCACACCTCCACCCTATCACATAGCCTAACCTACCACCCGAACATCAATGCCGAGAATCCATAACTTACTAAGTTAGGCCCATCCCATACGGGCATGTGGTCGCATGAAGGCTCAGTTCAATGGCGCACAAAGTTAAGTCCTTAATTGACCAAGGCAAGACTTCCATGTTCTAACTAAGCCACACAGTTATCAAACCCATCACATAGTCCACCATGTCACACGTCTCCACCACTTGCCTCGGTCTAAATCCTTTACCACCAGTTGATTTTAGTGCAACACATGCCATCACAAAGTAATAACATACTGACACAGTTTTACACGAAGTTCCATAGTCACTTAGTCATAATTGATATTTGCAACTTACATGAGATGATGACTCGTAGCATGGCTAAGCAATTGTACTCGATCTAACCAACCCACGTTGGTGCTATAATATTACCAACTAATAACCAATCTAGGGTGACAAGGAATTATGACATACAAGGCCAAGGTGTGATAACAATTTGGATAATAACTATGCCCAAAGCATTTAAATAAATAATTAAACTATCATGCAATAATTTAACACAAAGTAATTTGAAAACTGGGTTCAAGATGATCAAAGGTATGACTTGCCTTGAAAAGGTCTATGTACTGGTCTTGATCTTGGGGTGCTCCTTCTTCCACAAAATTCCCCGACGAATCGACGTCTACTCGCAAACGAGACACAAACAAACAAAACAAATAAATAACAGAGGCAAAACAAACTCCAAAAATTAAATAAAAATCTCAGATAAATAGATCTTGAATTTAGACAAATTTAGAAATTTGAATGGGCTCAATCGGAGTTAGGATGCAAAAGTTATGGGCTTTGGAAGATTGGAAATCTAAAAGAAACCCTAATTTGGATTTTCTGGAATTTCCGAATTATTTCTTAACAGAAAAATCGGATTATTGCGCAATGCTGGCGTCAGCGAAGGAATTTCGGAAAAAGATAAATAAAGAAATCTCGACATGTGGACCCACATGTCGAGGCTAAACTCACGGAGGACTGGGTCTCCGAGCCTCGAAGTGGGATCCGGTGGATTGCCGCGTCGATCGACGGACGCCGACGGCGGATGACACGCAGCGCTGGAGCTAACGCGGCGCCGAGGTGGCGTGCCACGCGGACCCGACGACGGCGGCGGCTCGGGGACCGACGGTCTCGGCGAACGGCGGCTCGGCGGCGGCGACGGATAGCACCGGGAGGTAGAGGTGGACGCGGGGATCTCATCGGTACGCTCACCGGTGCTCGGGGCGGCGGGAGTGACCGCGGCGAGGTTTGAGCGGCGGAGGAGGTACGGGCTCAACGGCGACGGCGTTGAAGGGGTCCTCCGGCGAAGGCGACGGCAGCTTCGAGATGCGGGCGACGCGACGATCCCGGGGTGGTCGGCGGCGGCGAGGAAGCGAACGACGGCATGGCGACGGAGTCCTTCGGCCGAGTCAAGACGCGGCGGCGACTAGGGCTCTGGCGGCGCTTTGGTGGGCGGCTAGGGTTTCGGGCGCGGCTTCGGGGTGCGGTGCGAGGATCCTCGGGGCTTTAAATAGCCCGAGAGGCGAGTCCACGACGGACACGGCGCGCGGCGGCAAAGTCGGGAGGACGGAGGAGTCCGCCTCGGAGACGACGGTGACGTGGCGGTCGGGACCCACCAGTCAGCGACGGCGGCTCGGGCGCGGGTGCGTGTGAAGCGACACGGCCACGAAACGGACTCAAGATCTGACCGTCCCTCCAAGATCCAACGGTCCAAAATCAAGGAGACGATCGAACTTCCGTTTTCATCCGCGCGTCTTAGCCGTTCACTCTTGATCGAGCAGCGAGGAGCGAGCGGGCTCGGAGGAGGAAAGAGAGAGAGATCGACATGCGGGACCCGCATGTCGGTGGGAGGCGTTTCGCGCAACTGGTCGATGGCGGGTGTGAAAGCGGGAGATAGGAGTGGGCCGAGAGGAATGGGCCGAGTTTTTAAGGAAATCGGCCCGATTGATTTTCTGAGATTTTAAATAGGTTTTTCAATTTATAAATTACCAGAAATTCAAACAAGCAATAGAAAATAGCAAATGAACTCAGAAAAATTCTAGAAAAATCTAGAAAATATATCTGAGCACATAGAAACCAAATAAAATAGTTTTGGCTATTGTTCATGTTGGGATTATTCACATTAAATGTTTTTGATTGCAAAGTCCAATATTAAGCTTTTGAATTAAAATCAAATAAATCCAAATGGTGAATTTTTCCCTGCTAACTATTCAAAGGATTTTTAAGGCTCTGAAAATTGGGATGTTACAGTACGCTCATCTCATTTCTGTCCCTCCCTCCCTCTCTTGCCTAGTTAGATATGTTTGGTTTATGAATTCTGATACTACTTATATTTCATAATTTCTCTCTATATAGCTAATTGGATTTGTGATGACACTATATAGCTAACTGTTCCATGATTTTGCATGCTAAAATATGGTAGATCTGGTCCATATATACTAGCATTTTCCCTTGATGTTAGTGTTAGATGATGCGACGTTATTTGTTCGTAGTGTCTCTCCGTGTGATGCCGCAGTGCTTCATTTGCTTGAATGCGAAATGACAATTGCAAACTTTGTTTGGTTTAGACCACCACGTTGACAAACCAAAATTATGGCGATGCCAAAATTAATATACGACCAAACCTTTGGCAAAGTAGAGATGTTTGGATTGCAATCATACCAATAGCTGAAAAAATCGCCAAAAATCCCCTAGTTTTGAGTATGGTGTGTGGGCCACACATGGCATCTAAAAGTTTTAGTACCAAAATATAGCCAATACTGGTCTTGTTTTATTTTTTAAATCACAAGGAATACAACAGTTCAAACAGATCACAAATTGGATACACGATTTAGAAGATATAGTGATTTGAAGCTTGGTAATCAAATAATCAAAGCATTTATTGCACCTGGTCTCTAGCTACCATATAGCGAGCAATTCTTTCACCCACGAAACGCCACTGCTTTGGCAAGGATGGTGCAGGTGTTACCAAAATTCCAAGGGTAGTGTCAAATCTTGGTACCAACTCAAGTCCTAGCTAAATTCCTTTGGTATTACCAAAATTTGGTTTGTTTCAGGAGGTCTCCAAATCAGGCTTATCAACTCCATTCTGATACTGGTTGGAATGGTGAACGCACCATACCACCACCCAAACGGCACACAATGCATCATGCGTCCTATCACGGCCTTGATTTTGGCCAATTTCAGCCGTTCCGAACAAATTGAGCTTACCAGCAATTCCAGTACCGGGCAACAAGGAATATCTCCTCCCAATCCATCTCAAAGGCAAGAAATCAAGCAGGAAATAATTAGATTTGAGAAGAAAGCGATAAATTAGAGAAACACTGTCTCCTCCCAGTTCATCTCGAAAGCAAAAAATCAAGGGAAAAACTTAGATCTGAGAAGAAAGAAAGAATCAAGAAACCCTAGCCACAAAAGAACAAGAGGGTTGAGCTAGAGGTGTGGTCGTGCGTGTCGGACCCCGGACGTGGAATACCCGAAGCCATTGTATGTGTATCATACTAGTTTCATTATCAGTGGCTAGTACACGCATCCACAACACCGATAATCACATCCCTACATTATACATACAACATGAAACAAATATAGGACTTAAATATTTACATGACAAGTATTTATTACCAGGCCGACCGGCCAAATTAAAGCATAAGTAGCAAGTTAAACAGCAGAAGCACAACAAACAAAACCCAAAAGTCCAACGGTGTGCCCATCCATACCCTCAAGCAATCTGTAACACCCTGGCTATTTGGAAGCCAAAATGCTACCTAAAGACCTAACTAATAACCATACAGCGGAATGAATTTCAACAAATACTTCATCAACTAAGCTAAACAGATCATCAGCAAATGGAACATAAACAGGAATGTAATATTGGATCCGCTACGATATCTTATCAACGAATGATCAATGAACATAATGATTATTTAAACAAACTCAACGATAAGTAAGGTATCCTTCAAGTCTAAGTTTATTTAATACAATCCAACACTTAACGAATGAAAGGCGTAACAATTCTTATGTCGAAACAAGGGTAAAGTGAACTGAGTGGGTTGTGCATGTCTACTCCTCCCAAGAGTTTCATCACCAATGTTCACCTAAAATAAATAAACAAAGCAAGAGTGAGTCCAAGACTCAGCAAGTACATTGAATAAATTAACAGACAACCAATATGGACAAGACAACATCTTCACAGTTTCTGTACATACCACGAATGAACATTTAAGAATGCATGATATGAATGAAATTAATCAAAGGATGGATCAGCACGTGCTTATACTCCGGTATAGCTAGTGACACACCGTCGGTGTTCACTTAAGCCCGCACCTTAACAAAAGTGTGGGGATCCAAGTCCCGTATGAAGAATGTTTCATACAGGTGTCCAAACTGCCCACATTGGAATGGTGGGACTTACATGTCCATACTGGAATTGATGAGACTTTAGACTCCACTCCCGTGGACGGAACATGAACATGGACGCAACTTTTGACTCCACTCCCGTGGAGTTCCACTCCTGTGGACGGAACTTGAACATGGATGCATGAATGTATTTATGAACAACGACTAGCATCATCTTTGAACATATGAATTTCACATACGGAAGAAACATAGTCATCGGAACTTCTCACGTATCAAATAAAAACACAGTACCAACATACACAATTCATACAAACGTCAGTGTACTTGCCTTTAGCGTTGCGATGCGTTAGGAGGCAACGACGATGCCGCTAACCCCGGAGCCTCACCTCCTACACCATTAATTTACTCAATAAGAACCACGATGTCAAGACACTACTCGCAACACAAACCCCAACACCCCAACGTTTAACTACACAATTTTACTCCAATTGAACTACATTCCATCAGAAAACCACAATGGGCAGCAATACTAAAATTGACATAACTTTTACTCCGAAATTTGTAAAAAAAGTAAACTTAGGCTTTTTTGAAAGGTAACAAGATTATCTACAACAACCTAGTTGATGGAAATCCCAAATTCTGAATGTACCAAGCCCCAAAAGACCGATGAACACTCTCTGTCGAACTGCTCGACACTTCACAGCAGCAGTACGAAAAAGGTCATAACTTCTAATTGGCCAACCCAATCTTAGCGTTCTTTATCAATATAAAAAGCTAAGACCCAGGCCTACAATAACCTAGTTGGGTGAAAGCCCTGAATTTGCCATTAACTTGATCATATATTAAAAGGCAGTTCGACAATTCGTTCTCGTCAGGGTTCTGGACAGTCAACTTAAAACGTGTATAACTTTTGTTCTACAAATCCAAATGGGATGTTCTTTATCAATCCTGAAAGATAATGAGATCACGTACAAAAGTAGTTATGGGCAAGACTTCTGAATAATCTTCTATCTAAGTCATAATTTAACAATTACAGTGACTGCTAATTCTCGTCAGAATTCTGAACAGCAGAAACTAAAACGATCATAATTTTTGATCTGTATGTCGGAATCAGGTGTTCTTGGCGGCCACCGAAAGCTAAGAACATTATCTAAATATCTCTAGGAGATCAAAACTTCTAATTCAGCCTCTAAGAACCCAAAACTGGCCACGCAATAAACTGGACAGAATTGAATCTACTGCGGACAGAACTTGATCCAATCAAACTAATCCAATTTTCACATCTAAACATCATCAAAATAGCGGGGAAACGAATTGATACCCTTGGAGATGCGTGTTATGCTGATCAAACCCCGTGAGGACAACCTCTCCTCTTCTCCTTCTTCCTTCCTCTTCCTTATGGTCAGCCACTTTGCAGGGGAAACACCGGAGATAGTAGCGACGGCCAAGGGCGCGATTATTTGTGCAATGGGTACTATAGCGGAGGCGTGCACTGTAGAAGTACGGGAATACTGTAGCATATTAGGGTTTGTGGCTTAATCCCCTCCTTTCTTGCCTTTAAGTGGACTATCAACCTTCCATGGGCCTCTAAGGCCGGCTTTTTCCTCTACGACTGTGGGTTGGCGGTCCAAAGCTCTCTCAAAAAACTGAATTTTGAACTTATTTCCATATCTAAACTTTGTTGCACTCGCTATTGAATAAATTTCCCTCTCCCGAGTAATATTCTCTCTAATTGGAATTTGAAGTATTACATTCTACCCCCTTAATGTGATTCGACCCGAATCTACTCGATGAACTAACCGAAAGAAAAGCGAAGCTGGAATTTGAACAAGGATAACCACGTACCTCTCGTGAACAAACCGATCTCTGTTCGCACATGTGAGACTCCAACTCCCAAGTGGTCTCTCTCTCGCATTGAGACCACAACAAAGCGACGTAAACGACGTCCGTCCTAAAACTCCACCGGTATTTCCGGTACACTCATTAGAAGAGAATCAAGGTAAGACCCTACTCGATGGACAACGTCTTTAACGAAATACCAAGCTTGGAATTGCTTAGTTGCTCACTTAGTACCGAACACGGACATTGGGTTCTCGCGTATGGAAGCTGTGACGGTCCTAGCGATCGCCAACCTCTTAACCCCGCAATTGTCGAGAACAAACCAAAGTACTTTGGGTTAACCTCCCCTTTGGTACCAATCCACACAACATGCGCATAGCACAGAACTCTTGTTCCACCTCTCAATCGAACTCTTCACCAAACAAGGACCACATCCTTTACGAGAGACACACAAGAACTTGCTTTGAACAACTCTATTACAAATAGAGTCAATCGAAAATAAGGATTCCGTCGCAACCACACAATGCCAACTCGGTACCAAAAGAGTCAAATCGAATCAAGATTTATCATGAAAAAAGCTGCCCACTTTCCAAGTGGGCGGTTTCTGCGATTTAACGCCATTACAAAGCCAAAGGACAAATCACTCGAATAACCAAATCAATCATTTTTTCTTCTGAATCGATTAGAACCACACATGCCAACATACAAACAAAACTCAATTTCTGGAAGACATCGGTCATAAGCACGTAGCTCAAACAAGAATCAAGAAAACGTGTCATTACTTGAGGAAGCATCAATTTCTCGTTTCTCTTTTAGGAATAAAATTTTTCTCAAACTTTGGAATTCCAATTCATCGCTAACACACTAACTCATCTCTCTAACTTGGCATTCTCAACGCTATGCTCAAGTCAAAATACATCATCCACGCCAGTAGATAGGCTCTTTTGACTCCACGAAACATACTCTAGCCAACTCTTCTCATCGATAGAATTACTTTGACAGATGACTTCCCATGCATCTCAAAATAGATCTCATATGCAATTACATCACCTCCATCTTCTAAGAGTAAACAACTCGGAATTCTCAGCACACCCATTCACATACTTCATCAAAAGGATTCTATCAATGACCATCCCATTGTTCAGAATCCACCCTTATTCTAATTCCTCTACACATAATCATTGAGCGACCAAAGTCCTAGCATAAAAATGTGAAGCCCAAAATTAACTTCCAAGACCCCTACAACGAACTTCTCATATAGGAAATAAGAGAAACCTCAGATTAAATCCCTAAAATTCTCACAATCCAAACATACTCGCGCATTAACATCAACACGAAAATATTTCCTTGACCCAATTATCTTTATAAAGATTCTAACTCTTAGAGAGTTACTTGCTAAGTCCAAAACATTCCTAGTAATAATCCAACAATCACGGCTACATGTTTTCCAAGTTAAAAAAATTGATTCCATTCGCTCTTTCTTTTGAAGAAGAATCAACCTATTCGTTTCACCTGAGACTTTTGAGGTGTTTAATTATTGTAGTGTGAGACTTTGGTTGTAAGTTATTCGATGAGCATTGGAGGATGAAATAATTTCGTAATATAGTTCTTTGAGAGAAGTCTATCTCAATGAAAGATTGTCTTATGGGGTTAAAGCGATTGCATTATTCTGACTAGTAGAACCTATAGTGATTGTGATCCAAGATCTATTGTTCACTTAGGGTGGAACATTAAATTCTGAGAGTATGGAAATCTTGATCAATTTTATAGGTATCGTAATTTTGGTAGTATTGCGAGGTTGTGAATGGCTATTCTCAATGATGTGGTTTAATGAGTGGGATTACAAAGTAATCGAATTGTTATGTCAATTAAAGGGATAATAGGAAATGTTGAGTAATGTCAAGAGTGATTTGGCTTTAAATGAGTGACCTTACGAGAGATTATAATCTTTGTAAAGGTAAGCGGGTCAAGAAAATTTTTCATGATGATGTTAACGAGTGAGTATGTGGGAATTATGGAATCTTTTTAGGATTTAATCTGAGGATTTCCTATCTTTTATATGGGAAGTTAGTTGCAAGAGTCTTGGAGGTTAAATTTGGGGCCTAGCATTGTTATGCTAGAACTTTGATCGCCCAATGATAATGTGAAGAAGTAGTATAAGGGTGGCTTTCAAATAGTGAGATGATCATTGATAGAAATCTCTTGATGAAATACATGAGAATATGTGATGTAATTTCGAGTTGCTCATTCTTAAAGGACTAAGGTAACGTGATTATGTGTGAAGATCCATTTTGGGATGCATCGAAGTTATCTATCAAAAATAATTGTCGGTAGAGGAGTTGACTAGAGTATTGTTTCGTGGGTCGATAGAGCCTCTCTACAGAGGTGTGGTTGATGTATTTCCGTTGGAGCATAGCATTAAGAATGCCACGTTAAGAGATGGGTTAGTGTGTTATGCGATGAATCGGGATTCCAAAAAGTTGAGAGAAACTTTATTTCTAAAGGAGGAATTGAGAAAAGATTACTTCCTGCAGTCTGAAACACTCTCTTGATCTTGTTTGAGCTATGAGTTTTGACGGACATCTTTCTAATTTGGGCTTGACTTTATGTTGGCTTGTGTGGTTCTTATCTATTCAGAAAGAATAAAGGAAATGAGGGAATTGGATATTTGAGTGATTTATCCTTTGGCTTTCGTGAGGTTTATTTGCAAAATGCCTAATTAGAAAGTGGAATGATTTTCGTGATGAATCTGCGATTTTGGGTTAGACCCTTTTGGTGGGAACTTGGCATTGCGTTGTTGCGATGAGGATCCTTTACCTTCAATTGTCTCTGTTTTTAGTAGAGCTTGTTCAAAGCGAGTTCCACTGTGTGTCCTCGTTAAAGGAGGTGCACCTTGTTAAGGTGAAGAGAATGCTTGAGAGATGGAACAAGAGTTTCACGTGTTATGTGCGAGGTTGTATGATTTGGTGCAGAGGGAATGTTGACCAAGGTACATCGGGTTGTTCTGGAAGTTGCGGAGATTTGGGGATTGCGTCACTAGGACCATTTGGAGCCCTAGTGTGTAGCACGGAATGTTTTGTATGACCTATTGTCAAAGGGTATTGGAGAAATCGTGAGTAAAGTTTCCTTAGAACAGTTGACCTCTGTGTAAGACCATGCCTTCGAGGCGTGCTGTCGAGTGACTCTTGAAAGGTTGGGACTAGTAGTAAGGCGTAGCGCGCGATGCGTCAAGGTGTTTTTGTCGCGATGAGACCGAGAGAGAGGCCACAGGAATTTGAGTCGCATGTGCGGCGATGTCGGAGTTATTCACGATGGGTTGTCGTGATGTTAATAAGTTTTAGGCGTGATCATCTCTTTGGCGTAACGTGGTTTAGATTCGGGGTCGAATCACAAGGGGGTAGAATGTAATACAGAAAGTGTGACAAGTCGTTAGTGGGAAACATAATTATTCGGAGAGAAATAATCGGTTTATGGGAGGATCAATCGGAAAAGGTTTAATTCTATAATTAGAGAAGGGGAAAATGCTTTCAGATCCAACACAGGCTTGGGCCCGGCCCATGGGAGCCCAAGGCAGCCGGCCAAAGGGGCGCCACTCCCCAAACCCTAACATGCACCCTCCTCCCTACTTTCCCCACGCCCCCCCTCTTCCCCTTGGTGGCCGCCACTCCTCTCTCTCACGCCTCCTCCTGGTTTCCTCCCCTTGCACCCTCCCAAGCATCCTCCAAGTCCCCATTACTGCTGTCCAAAGGTAGAAGAAGGACCCCCATTGCGGTGGCTAAGGAGGAAGAGAAGGAGGAGGAGAAGAGGGAAGGAAGAGGGAGAAGAGAAGGAGAAGAGAAGAAAGCGGGATCCCATCCGGAGTTCGTGATCTTCAGCTGTGCCAAGGGTAACTAGCTTCATTTGTTGTTGTGTGTTTAGTCGTAGATCCAAATCGAGTAGTTTTGGCAAGATTGAAGTCGGTCAGTTAAAGTTGCAATTCTGTCCAGAATGTTGCGCGCCAGTTTCATGTATTTAGAGGCCGAATTAGGAGTTTGGATCTCCTAGAGAGTTGTAGGTTATGTTCTTAGCTTTCGTTGTTGCCAAGATCTCCCAAATCCGATTAACGGTCTGGGAGATATGAATTTTCTAGTGTTGCTGTCCTGTGGTTCTGTCTGTTTCTGGCAGTCTGTGGTAATTGGGTTAAAACTGCTATTTAAAAGGAGAATCAGGGGATCTCAGAATAACGAAAAATATGGGTAATTTCTTTACCTTTTCATAGAGTTAAAGAACACGATATTTGGACTTTCGTAGCAAAGGTTATGGTGGTTTTAGCGTACTGTCCAGAGAACCCGACGAGAATTCTGTCGTCTGATGGTTGGTTTGATAGGGGAAGTTAAGGGCAGAATCAAGAGGGCTCCCCAACTAGGTTTATTTAGGTAATTCAATGACCTTTTCAGAAAGTCTAAGATCATCTTAATTGGACTCCTGAGCAGGAAGTTATGTATTTTAGAAATTGGCTGTTTCCAGTAAGCACCAAAATGATCGCTAGAAATTGGAGGTTTTGTTTACACTTGAGAGTTAGCGAGTTACATTGCGTTATTATTTATGCTCTTGGTCCAGCATGTTGGTCTTAGATTGGGATACCTTTTTGTTCAGTGTGGGGCGCGGTTCGAGGCAGCACCCTCTTGGCGTCCACCGCTCGCACGGTTGAGGCAAGTATTCGGGTTATAGTGTATTTTCGGTTGTATGATAAGATTGTTGTGATTGCTTGTTGTAGCCTTGCACGAATGTAGTGTAATGAGTTTTCCTTTTATCTTGATGAATGCAAGCTATGGTTAATGTTTCCCTTGAGCGTTGCTAAATCTTACATGTTGTTATGTACATGATAAATTCTTGGGTATGAAAGACGTGGGCATGGAGCATTTGCATGTTTCAAGCGTGTTGGAGACTTGGTCATGTATGCATGTTTTGATATATGATAGCGAAGTAAGGTTGCTTACATGATAATGAGAATATGATGTATTCCTGCTTATGAATATGTTATCATGGTGCATATGCATGTTGAGAACATACAGTGCCACAGTCACGTGGTGACCAAGCACATCTGATTGAGTCCCCGTCATGTAGATGGCGGTTGAATCCCCACATTCGTGGAATGTGGGCTATGAATAAAGAGGTCCCCATCATTAAAGTGATGGGCAAAGGTCCCTATACATGTGGTGTATAGGCTTTGGTCCCTGTGCGAGAGGGCACGAGCAAGGGTATCTGGCGACGGTTGTATACCCCATGACACGATAAAATGCGAAAGAGATAAAGTTGAAAAGGTGCATTGCATTGGTTGCATTCACATGAGCATGAAGGCTATACTTTGGTGCATTGTTTATCTTAGATTATTGATGCTATGAATGATAACTTGCTTAGCCTTGTTGGTACTTTATTGAGTCTTTGGGCTCACTCTTGCTTTGATGTGTTTTAGGTACAACCGCAAGACCGGCATGCATGGGAGGGAGTAGATGTTTGGATACACGCACTACCACTCAATCTTAAGAATTAATTATGGATGGTTTGAGTTTGGATTAAGCGTAATAATGAGAATAGCAAATTTTGGTTATGTTTATGAGATTATCCTGCGCTTGAATGAACACGATTATGATTATATTGATAAATGCCTTGATTAATTGTTGGAACCTCGGTATAGCTGACTATACAAAGGAGGTTTTGTCGAGAATTTGTAATTGGTCTTAATTTAGCCTAGTTTAATTTAATTTTAGTAGCATTCCAGCTTAATCTTTGGGTGAGGTGTTCTGATTGGTATCGAGCGGGCTTTAGATCCGTGGTTAATAGAAAAGTATTAAATTGACACACTTGTGCCTGATGAGGTGGGGTTGGGAATTGCATTGCTTCGCATTATCGTTGTTATGTTTCATTGGTTGAGCAATTGATGAATTGCCTCGAGCTATCTTTCTTGTTGTTAATCTATGATATGAGATGTTATGATATTATATATCTATAAATCTATTCTATGATTGTCATGAGATGATCATATGTGATTATACTATTTATGCGTGTCGATAATGGTTGTTAAGAAGTGGAGACCGTGGTTGTGACCTTGGACTTTGTCAGGTTATACCACCATTCATGGTAGACGAATAGAGTAGTTACCCCGAATACCCTAGATACAGGAGTTGAGCGTGAGTTGCTTTGGAAAGTTGTTTTCCTTCTTGACCTCAATCTTGGCAAATTCTTGATCTGTGGTGGATGATGAATTTCTCTGGGGTTCTTGGTTTATGGTGGTTGTTGAGTGTCAATGGTCTCTAATGGTTCTCTGAAACAAGTATTGTTTTCCGACTGTTGAGCTATTTTTACTACTTGTGATCGTCCTCAATTGACATTACTGATAATTCCATGGTTGTTTCTTCTTTCTCATTGGAAATAAAATAATGACTCATGTATTTGTTTGAAAGTTTGGGTAATGAAAGTTTCTGTTGCAAGTTTGTTAACATGAGAAAGCTTTGGCTCTATGTATTTCTTTGAATTATTCCAAGTGTTGAAGTTTAATGCATCTCTTTTCTGGTGGAATTGTTAAGATCCTTTTGTGATACCTTGTTATGGTTAAATTAGAGATTGTAATCAACTAACTTGATATGGTATGGGTATCAAGTTGAGCCATTGGTGTGGTGCATAATTAATATTAATTAGTAACCCTGGAAGTGAAATTGATTAAGTTGATGTTGATTTTTACTAGTTCTTGATGAGCTGTGCATATGAGTAGTGATCGAGAGTATGTCCATACGTATTTGGAGTCGAAGAGATATTAAGAAGTATGTAACATTGATGAATTAGTCTGACCATTAAAATCGTTTAGGTTGGTAAACTTGTTGGGTTCTCTGGTACCAATAGATTAATTTAATTGTGTGGAGAGGGAAACTAGAGTAAATGCTAGATTTACATATTTCTTAGTATGATTCATTGTTGGAATTGTGTGCAAACGATGGGATGGATTGAAGATCAGTGGATATGAATTTATGGGAGGAACTCTGTATGGTTCTTTTAAATAGAATAACAGGATGAATCTGGTTATAGTGTTGTTGAGACTTTTGATCGATAGAATATTTTGATTTTTGGAGTTCTAGTGTATGTTGTCGAAATCTAAATATGAGGAGGAACAATTGAATATGTGCTTGTAAATACTTATGTGATTTGGAGAGGAAAATAGGTAGCAACTAGATCTCATAATGAAACTAGTCGATAACAGTAATAGTTGGAGTACAACTATTGTGTGCTGAAGTTTGGTGTTGAGCGTTACTAAAAGTTGCAATGATATGATGTAATAGGAGGCTTATGCCCATCTAATTGTGAATTAAACGGTTGATAATGTGACCTTGATGAAAGGGTTATGGTAGGAGCTTTTCAATTGTATAGTAGACCCCTTCTAAGTTTAAGAGGTTGATGTATTGATGTTGTATGGTTTTGGTATACACTCGTTTTGAAGATGGGATGAAAGGATAGTATGGGAACTTTTGGTGAAACTTTGGGGGCTTTCTAATGGAATAGTTGATGATAAAAATTCGTGTGTAGAGTATATTATTCTTGATGTTAGTAAGATTATCTGCAAGAAGTTGCGACTTGAGTTATGTGGAGATTGAGTTTGTTTCGAGCAAAGTGACATGTTGAAAGATTTATTTGGTTCCTTAGTGGTACCCGTGATTTGGGTTTTTAAGAGCTTATCTTGTTTAAGCTGGCAAAATATTGTAGTAAGCTCAGAAAATATCTTTCCTTGTTAAAAGAAGGAGTGAAGTATAAGTATTTGAGATTTAAATCTCGTTTCGTATCTTGCAGTTTATTTGAGTATGCTTAAACCTTATGCAGTTGTTCCATAAAAGTTTATCAATTTTAGAAGGGTAGTACCTTCTTCTTATTTGTGGTTTGGTAATCGCTTTCAGTAGGGCTAGAGCCCTCGATGGTTGACTTTCCCTTATGTTTTCCGAGTACTTAGCTTAAGTGACAGTTTTCTTTGGTCTTGTGTTCACTGTGGGTGGCACATGTTTTCCAAGTTAAAAAAAAATGATTCCATTCGCTCTTTCTTTTGAAGAAGAATCAACCTATTCGTTTCACCTGAGACTTTTGAGGTGTTTAATTATTGTAGTGTGAGACTTTGGTTGTAAGTTATTCGATGAGCATTGGAGGATGAAATAATTTCGTAATATAGTTCTTTGAGAGAAGTCTATCTCAATGGAAGATTGTCTTATGGGGTTAAACTGATTGCATTGTTCTGACTAGTAGAACCTATAGTGATTGTGATCCAAGATCTATTGTTCACTTAGGGTGGAACATTAAATTCTTGAGAGTATGGAAATCTTGATCAATTTTATAGGGTATCGTAATTTTGGTAGTATTGCGAGGTTGTGAATGGCTATTCTCGATGATGTGGTTTAATGAGAGTGGGATTACAAAGTAATCGAATCGTTATGTCAATTAAAGGGATAATAGGAAATGTTGAGTAATGTCAAGAGTGATTTGGCTTTAAATGAGTGACCTTCTGAGAGATTATAATCTTTGTAAAGGTAAACGGGTCAAGAAAATTTTTTCATGATGATGTTAACGAGTGAGTATGTGGGAATTATGGAATTTTTTTAGGGATTTAATCTGAGGATTTCCCTATCTTTTATATGGGAAGTTAGTTGCAAGAGTCTTAGAGGTTAAATTTGGGGCCTAGCATTGTTATGCTAGAACTTTGATCGCCCAATGATAATGTGAAGAAGTAGTATAAGGGTGGCTTTCAAATAGTGAGATGATCATTGATAGAAATCTCTTGATGAAATACATGAGAATATGTGATGTAATTTCCGAGTTGCTCATTCTTAAAGGACTAAGGTAACGTGATTATGTGTGAAGATCCATTTTGGGATGCATCAGAAGTTATCTATCAAAAATAATTGTCGGTAGAGGAGTTGACTAGAGTATTTTTACGTGGGGTCGATAGAGCCTCTCTCTGAGGTG
Organism: Ampelocalamus luodianensis; assembly: GCA_036346255.1. Classification (NCBI taxonomy): domain Eukaryota; kingdom Viridiplantae; phylum Streptophyta; class Magnoliopsida; order Poales; family Poaceae; genus Ampelocalamus; species Ampelocalamus luodianensis. Next base: position 33,018,220 of record CM070633.1, on the reverse strand, counting down.
TGGTTGATGTATTTCGTTGGAGCATAGCATTAAGAATGCCACGTTAAGAGATGGGTTAGTGTGTTATGCGATGAATCGGGATTCCAAAAGTTGAGAGAAACTTTATTTCTAAAGGAGGAATTGAGAAAGATTACTTCCTCAGTGCTGAAACACTCTCTTGATCTTGTTTGAGCTATGAGTTTTTGTGGACGTCTTTCGCAATTTGGGCTTGACTTTATGTTGGCTTGTGTGGTTCTTATCTATTCGTAAAGAATAAAGGAAATGAGGAATTGGATATTTGAGTGATTTATCCTTTGGCTTTCGTGAGGTTTATTTGCAAAATGCCTAATTAGAAAGTGGAATGATTTTCGTGATGAATGCGATTTTAGGTTAGACCCTTTTGGTGGGAACTTGGCATTGCGTTGTTGCGATGAGGATCCTTTACCTTCAATTGTCTCTGTTTTTAGTAGAGCTTGTTCAAAGCGAGTTCTCACTGTGTGTCCCTCGTTAAAGGAGGTGCACCTTGTTAAGGTGAAGAGAATGCTTGAGAGATGGAACAAGAGTTTCACGTGTTATGTGCAGGTTGTATGATTTGGTACCGAGGAATGTTGACCAAGGTACATCGGGTTGTTTCGGAAGTTGCGGAGATTTGGGGATTGCGTCACTAGGACCATTTGGAGCCTAGTGTGTAGCACGGAATGTTTTGTATGACCTATTGTCAAAGGGTATTGGAGAAATCGGTGAGTAAAGTTTCCTTAGAACAGTTGACCTCTGAGTAAGACCATGCCTTCGAGGCGTGCTGTCGAGTGACTCTTGAAAGGTTGGGACTAGTAGTAAGGCGTAACGGGGCGAGACGTCAAGGTGTTTTTGTCGTAGTAGGCCGAGAGAGGCCACTGGGAATTTGGGTCTCGCATGCGTGGCAGATATCGGAGTTATTCACGGTAGGATGTCGTGATGTTAATAAGTTTTAGCCGTGATCATCTCTTTGGCGAAGCGTGGTTTAGATTCGGTCGAATCTGTTAAGAGGTAGAATGTAATACCAAAGTGTGACAAGTTGTTAGTCGGAAACATAATTATTCGGAGAGAAATAATCGGTTTTGCGGGAGGATCAATCGGAAAGGTTTAATTCTATAATTAGAGAAGGGGAAAATGCTTTTCAGATCCAACACGGGCTTGGGCCCCGCCCATGTGAGCCCAAGGGCAGCCAGACCAAAGGGGCGCCACTCCCCAAACCCTAACATGCCCCCTCCCCACTTTCCCACGCCCACCCCTCTTCCCCTTGGTGGCCGCCACTCCTCTCTCTCACGCCTCCCTCCTGGTTTCTCTCCTTGCACCCCTCCCAAGCATCCTCCAAGTCCCCATTCTGCTGTCCAAAGGTAGAAGAAGGACCCCCCCAATTGCGGTGGCTAAGGAGGAAGAGAAGGAGGAGGAGAAGAGGAAGGAAGAGGGAGAAGAGAATGGAGAAGAGAAGAAAGCGGGATCTCATCAGGAGTTCATGATCTTCAGCTGTGCCAAGGGTAACTAGCTTCATTTGTTGTTGTGTGTTTAGTCGTAGATCCGAAATCGAGTAGTTTTGGCAAGATTGAAGTCGGTGCATTAAAGTTGCAATTCTGTCCGAATGTTGCGCGCCAGTTTCATGTATTTAGAAGCCGAATTAGGAGTTTGGATCTCCTAGAGAGTTGTAGGTTATGTTCTTAGCTTTCGTTGGCCAAGATCGCCCAAATCCGATTAACGTTCTGGGAGATATGAATTTTCTAGTGTTGTTGTCTGTGGTTACATGCTTTACGGCAGTCTGTGGTAATTGGGTTAAAACTGCTATTTAAAAGGAGAATCAGGGGATCTCAGAATAACGAAAAATGTGGGTAATTTCTTTACCTTTTCATAGAGTTAAAGAACACGATATTTGGACTTTCGTAGCAAAGGTTATGGTGGTTTTAGCGTACTGTCCAGAGAACCCGGCGAGAATTCAGCGTCGATGGTTGGTTTGATAGGGAAGTTAAGGGCAGAATCAAGAGGGCTCCCCAACTAGGTTTATTTAGGTAATTCAATGACCTTTTCAGAAAGTCTAAGAGCATCTTAATTGGACTCTGAGCAGGAAGTTATGTATTTTAGAAATTGGTGTTTCAGTAAGCACCAAAATGATCGCTAGAAATTGGAGGTTTTGTTTACACTTGAGAGTTAGCGAGTTACATATGCGTTATTATTTATGCTCTTGGTCAGCATGTTGGTCTTAGATTGGGATACCTTTTTGTTCAGTGGGAGCGCGGTTCAGGGCAGCACCCTCTTCGCGTCCACCGTTCTCGCACGGTTGAGGCAAGTATTCGGGTTATAGTGTATTTTCGGTTGTATGATAAGATTGTTGTGATTGCTTGTTGTAGCCTTGCACGAATGTAGTGTAATGAGTTTTCCTTTTATCTTGATGAATGCAAGCTATGGTTAATGTTTCCCTTGAGCGTTGCTAAATCTTACATGTTGTTATGTACATGATAAATTCTTGGGTATGAAAGACGTGGGCATGGAGCATTTGCATGTTTCAAGCGTGTTGGAGACTTGGTCATGTATGCATGTTTTGATATATGATAAGCGAAGTAAGGTTGCTTACATGATAATGAGAATATGATGTATTCTCGCTTATGAATATGTTATCATGGTGCATATGCATGTTGAGAACATACAGTGCCCCAGTCACGTGGTGACCAAGCACATCTGATTGAGTCCGTCATGTAGATGACGGGCTTGAGAATCCCACATTCGTGGAATGTGGGCTATGAATAAAGAGGTCCCCATCATTAAAGTGATGGGCAAAGGTCCCTATACATGTGGTGTATAGGCTTTTGGTCCTGTGCGGAGGGCACAGGCAGGGTATATCTGGCGACGGTTGTATACCCGCACACCGATAAAATGCGAAAGAGATAAAGTTGAAAAGGTGCATTGCATTGGTTGCATTCACATGAGCATGAAGGCTATACTTTGGTGCATTGTTTATCTTAGATTATTGATGCTATGAATGATAACTTGCTTAGCCTTGTTGGTACTTACGAGTCTTTGGGCTCACTCTTGCTTTGATGTGTTTTAGGTACAAGCGGCAAGACCGGCATGCATGGGAGGGAGTAGATGTTTGGATACACGCACTACCACTCAATCTTAAGAATTAATTATGGATGGTTTGAGTTTGATTAAGCGTAATAATGAGAATAGCAAATTTTGGTTATGTTTATGAGATTATCGCACGCTTGAATGAACTGATTATGATTATATTGATAAATGCCTTGATTAATTGTTGGAACCTCGGTATAGCTGACTATACAAAGGAGGTTTTGTCGAGAATTTGTAATTGGTCTTAATTTAGCCTAGTTTAATTTAATTTTAGTAGCATTCCAGGCTTAATGCTAAGCTGGGGTGTTACAAGCCCCTTCGAGCAAGCTTAATTAGTCATGCTCGTACTACTACAGCCTACCAACATGCAAGGCTAAACCTAGATAACTTAATTAGCTAAGACCACCCCAGTTCAGCTGTGTAGTTGTACTCTTACGCTTAGATTGGTGGCACCGGCGTTCGGTCCTTAATCGATCCGGGAGAGCATCTCCCCCTATCTACTTGTGAGATACACCACTCACTCTTTTCAGTTTATAATATAACTCGCCCACGTTATAAACTAAGTTTTTCATTTTTGATCTTTAAATAAAATAACACAGGTAACCCCTCTGGACCATACTTCAAAATCTTCCCAAATTCATACTCACATTTTCATCAAATGTTCAATTTTAGCGAAACTTGAGCCCGGCTAAGCAACTATTCAACATTCCTATTCAAAACACCCAAATTGACATCATTCATTGTCTAAACCATGTCCTAAAGGCTAAAATGATATGTATATCAACATATCAAGGAGAAACATGCATTCAATAGGAATTTAACTACCGTTATCCCCAAATATAGCAATTATTAACCAAACATACACGCATGCATAATAGATTTTTCAAAATAAAATACAATAATTGAAATAATAAGATCAACATGGTCAAAGTAGGTGCTTGCCTTGCTCTGGCATCTCTGAATATGAGGATTGAGGGTCGTCGAATATTTTGTCCGCGTTTCGGACGTATATTAAAAAGAGTCGATAACAAATCACAAATAGAAAAATAATATAAACATCAACAAAATCCAAATATTTTGCATATTAATACAAAGCATGATTTTATATCAATTTATAAAAATATTCATCCAATTTGGAGTTTATATGCAAAAGTTATTAACGTTTCGATTTGCCTCAGTTTGAAAAATCCTGAAATTAAATTAAAGGGTGGTGTTGAAAGTGTATTTTTCTCAAATTTACGCTTTTCAACAGAGAAAGCATATTTCCTTTGAACTGAAAGTGGATTTTCTTTTTTTTATGAATTGTTCTTTTTTTTTGAAGCGAATAGCGATGTATGGTAGATGAAATTGAGTTGCCCTTGATTTGTTGTTGAGTTATTACCATTTTATTGAGAGCATCTTACCGTGACTTGCATAGGACGCCTAGTTCATTTAATAGTTTCTTTTGTTATTATTTCCTATTTATCGAGGAAGTTCCATGATTTAGGTATGTCCTATGAGTATCATCTAGATACCATCCATACTATTTAGACGGCGTCTTTTATGCATCTGAGTTTTATCATTGTATTAATATGTTCTTGTCATAATTATTATCGTGGCCTAGCTCTCACTAAGGTACACCTATTATACTAGGTTAACCTTTAACTAAAATATGTACTAATGACTATTTTTAGTTAAGTCGCTAACTGCTCATTTCAGTTCATGAGGCCTAGGTGTTATTGGCTACTAATTCTTACCTAGCCATGTGCATCCTAGTTGCTTGATTATTAATTTTTCTAACAAAAGGTCATTTATAGGAATCACCATAGCTATCTTTTATTTCAGCCGAGTAGAACTAATTGGAGGAACTTACATGGCAAGGACTCATAGTTTAGCTTCTACTTCTAAATTTAGACTTAATTATGTGTGTGTCATATGTGTCATATTATGTCCTAATTAAGTTGTGCCCGTTGGGAAGATTTAGTCCATTATTAATGACTCGGGTCCAGTGCTCACGTAGACACCTTATACATCCATGGCTACATTTTAATAAAGGTATAAAATTTTACGGTTAACAACATTTCTAGTTGAACTTCTATTTTAATCTAGACATTAGTGTCACACAAACTAGTTTTCAATTAAAGTTCACCACCATTTATATTTTGATTGGTAATTTAATAAATTAACCCTATACTACATAATCTTAGGATTTGTTATCATTTCATGTTATGCTATTTTCTCCCCGGTTATTATACAACGCTAGGTTTTTGGTTAATTATTTAATTAGGTGGGCTCTAGGTGTACTGTAACTATCTTATCAATTTGATTATGACTAAATTAGTCATATTCGTAGTGCTTAACTTGTTGTTACCATTACTAGTTATTGTTTAGTTTAATTTGGCCTTGTTAGTGTTGATTAATCCAATAATAGAATTTGTGTGGAACCTACTCTTTTATACTATCATTTCATGAGATTTCACAACTACATTAAACTGTTCTAAACTAATACTCAAGTATTTATTAATGGTTTAGGACCATATTGCCATTTAGGTATCCCTAATTGTAATATTATATTTCAGTATTTACTCATTTAAATTCGGGTCTTATTATAGATGCTAATAAATCATCATTTCATCATTATTATTAATTTTATTCGCTTGCATCCTCACTACTGACCTTGACCTCGGTTTTACTGCCATTTGCAAATGACTATTTCTAATTATTTTTATTCCCTTCCTTATCTTAATCCTCGAATATCCATGATACCATATGTCATGTTTTAGGATTATTAGATTGAGTTAATTCTATAAAAAAAATTATTATTAGATTAGGGCGTATCTCCTAATGTAAACTTACCTCTCCATTATGTTCTACATTTTTTTTACCTAATTATTTTTACTAACAAGGTTTTTTAGTTAATCATTTAGCCCTTTTTCATTTATCTAGCATTTAACTAAGTGTGGCCTAGCCATTATCAAGGTGTTAGCAATATTAACATTTTTTTACTTGATTTCCAATTTGGAGCACCATATTATGAATTTATTCTAAGTGCATATTGAGGATATTTATTATCTAATTATTTTACAAAATTTGATTAGTCATCTCATTGACTTATTGCCACTTTTATTATTATCATAACCATGGCCTAGGGTTCATTTGTTATTTAGATAACCATATTCTAATCCTTGACCTCTACTTAGTTTTGCTCTTTTAGATCAAATGCTAATGGCTAATAAATAAATATGATTTTTAATTAACTTGCCTTTGCATTTGTCATGGTTCTAGCTCACTGCCCAATTCAAATTTCCTAATTGATCATCAAATTCATTAACAAGAATTTGCCTAATTGTAGTATTCACTTGAATAATTAGCTCACTAACCATTTTTAGTTTATCCAATTATTGGGTGGAGGTCCACTATCACTGAGGCAATTGTGTCTAGATGAAATGCCAAATTATTTTTGCTCTTCTCTTCAATTGATTGTAAATGGCTGCTATTTTTTTTTAATTAAACCTTAACTGCTTGATTTAGCTAATAGGATTGGACCCACTGTCAGTCACTTAGCCTGTTAGCCGTTGATGGTTTACTTACAGGAGGGTCCCACTGGCAGTGGCTTGCTACAGAAAGATAGTGAACACACGAGGCAAGGAGCAGAGAGCAAAGCAGAGGAGGCTGGGAGCGGCTCGGGGCTATGCTCATAATCGGTGATGGGGTGATGGTGAGGCGACAGTGACCCCCAAAATGGGTTGTCGGCGGGACAAGGAAGCAAGGGGAGGTGGCGTCGTGGCTCGGGTGGCACTGTGGCAACACAGTGGCGGCCGTGAGAAACAAGGACAGCGATGCATGGATGGGGAGGGCAAAACTAGGAGAGCATGAGCATAAAGGAGGCAAGCTGGACCTCACCGGAACATTCGGTGGAGACAGGAGGTGCCGAGGTGGTGCGAGGAGTGTCGGAGGTCGCTCGGTGATGTTGTTGTGGCAGCGGTCTTTGCGAAGAAAGTGAGTGAGTGGTGGGGAAGCTAGAGGATGGTGTGGAGGTGCTGCGGATGAAAAGAATTGGTGAGAAGCTCGTCGGAGAGGAAATGGCGATGGCGGCGGCAATTTTGGTTGGTTTTGCAAAGATAGCGGGCTGCGGTGCTCCTGTGGATGAAACACAAAATCAACTAAGGGAAAGGATCCTTAGGGGCTATAACATGTCGTGGCGTGGTCCATTGGGGAGAATCTCGGTGGATTGGCGAAGCAGTGTGTGGAGGTGGTAGCCACTAACCGAGCATCGTCGAATGCCAAGAAGAAGGCGACGCTTTCCCAGAGCTTCGGCTGTAGAGAGAGAAGGAGGTGAGGGATGGAAAGAGGATGTCAAGGAGGTTTAGAGGGACATGAAAGAGTTGGCAGTGGCTCGTCAGCATGGCTGGGCGGCTTGGTGAACGGTGACATCCATGGCCTGCCTGCGGCACTCGACTCTGAGCTCGACTAGAGCTCAGGGAAGAGGAGGTGGGGGAAATAGAGAGGATGAACATACGCACTTGGTGCATGGGTTGAAGGACAAAGGGGCTCATGAGAAATCGCGAGATGCTAGTGGCGAGATACTACTGGAGATGATGAGGGGCGGGCGGGGCATGGGCGTGGCGCGAGCATGACCAAGAGTAGGGTGTGTTGCAGGCGTGTAGGCGAACTGGGGGCGATGGTCCAAAGCTAGGGGCGATGCAAGCTACGCTGGCATGGGTGCATGACCATGGCGATGAACCGGGTAGAGCATCATGGAGCAAGAAGGCTAGATGGTAGGCTCAGTTTGTCAGTGGCAGTGGAGGCGGGAAAAGGAAATTAAATTCGAGGATTTCTGAAAAGGCTGAGGTTTTTAAGAATTTTTAAATATACCAATTAATCTCCAAAAATTATGAAAATTTTTAGGGAGGCTCACGATATAGTTTAGTTTATTGTGTAATTTTTCTAGAATTTTATTTGTCTGCATTTTTATCGATAGTTCTTTTAAGCTTTTGTTTGCATGCAATTGTATTATTTGATTTGAGAAAAGTTTCAAAACATGCTTAAACTATTTTCCCCATTTCATTAGTGGTAAAAATACCACAAGTTTAGATTTTTAATTATCATCTTTCATTTTAATTTTTTTAATTCTCAATTAGGTTTGTATTTCCAAACTTTGATTCTTAAATTTTTACAATTAGACAAAAATTCTTGAATAAAAATCCAGAAAAAATGTAAATAAAATGCATCAAAACTTTTAAAAAGTTCACATTTTCAAACAATTAAAAATGAACTAAATTTTGGGATGTTCTGAGTGTGGCATCAGAGGATGGTGGCAAAGACTCAGACCTAGGCAGGCCCAATGGCGACAATCAGCATGGCAACACGAGCTTGCGCCCTTCCATCTCATGTGTGTGCTTGAACGTGGTTTTGTTTTCCTTTTTCCTTGTTTGTGGCAGCGACGTTGCTTGCCCTGCCCCTCTTTCTTGTGTGTCTGTGTGTGTGTTGGTTCATTCAGACTGGGACACTTTGGGTCATTGAGGCTTAGGGCCTAGGACAATTGAGGCTTGGCTTGTTGGGCCAGACCAACTAACCCTTTTGATATTTTTTTTAGCACAAAAACTTATATAGCATAATAACTAGAGTTAATATCTACTTGTATTCATAAATATATTATATTATGCTCCAGAATGTTACGCCGAAATAGAGCGGTACCGAAATTATCCATTCCAAAAGCCAAACCAAAATGGTCTCCGGAAAGGAATTGACAGCTATGCTCCAAACCAAATAGCCCCTTTTTTGAGAATTTGTAGCCCCTTTTGTTGAGAATTTGTGGTCATGTTTGCGTCAACAAAGATCAACCACACATGAATCATATAATAACATGGACACAAGATGAACACAAAATGTTTGAGAGAGCAAGATGGGAGAAATCTTTATTAGAATATCAACCTTTGTTTACATAATGAAGCCCTATTTATAGACTACATGAGTGGAACCCTTCAAGGTGGTAATTGCCCACACAAACCATAGGTTTCACAACACTCCCCCTTGGGCAAATACTACGTAGCGCATATGCCTCATTAAGAACTCATTTCAAAAACCCAGTGGGAAAAAAGGGAATAGAGAAAAGAGTACATAGCACACGATAAGTTGTATTGCATTTGTTGCCTCATTAAAAACCTTCATGTGAGAAATACTATGGGAAAAACTCATCAAGGGAAAATTAGTACAACACTTATCTTTGGGATTTAGTAATGATCATCGGGATCTATGTATGATCTTCATGATCTTTGCGATGTTGATCAACTAAATTTAAAACATTCGTGTGGTAAGACCTGCAAGATAGTGATCATCAAGTTGATTCCTTCTAGGTAAATCAATATTAAGACTTCCGTAGTCTAAAATATGATGAGTAAAATTTAGCATATATGCCCCCCTCTCAAAACGACATATGTTGGAATCTTCCAGTTCCAAAGTCGTAATCACATTTCTTAAAAGAAACATGAGTAATGATATTGTGAGTAAGTCTACTGGATTATCCCAATGTTTAGTCTTCTAGACCTTTATCTCACTATTTTTCTAGAGATTGTGAGGACAAAATAATTCGGGAACAATGTGCTTAACACTTTCAAATAATCACTATTTAATTGTGCAACACAAGCAAAATTTTGTCCTTTTAGAGGATATAGGGGTAAAAATTAGTTGCAATGTCATATATCTTATGGACATATCTTGTCAAACCTCTTCATTTTGGCTAAATACTTTGAATCTTTCTTTGCGTGGATTTTCAAAGTTACAACCAATTAGTTTGTTATGCAGATCTATAAGAATTAGCTTCTACCACTACATAGTAAGATATAACCTGTCTAAATTTGGCGTTCAAGGGATAAATCATGTTGCCATTATCAGCAATGTATTTCGTACCTTCATGGTACTAGAGGATACTACCATTTCCACTATCATCAGGGTGGAGATGCACTAATAAGTTCTTATTTGGCACTCTTCCAGTCTTATGGTTCCTCATTTCATTCTCACAAGTCTATATGGGTCTTTGTCCACTTCTAGGGATCACACAGCCATTGGTGTCATTTCAGATATTAAGTGGTAAGTCATTTATTGACTTATGCTATTGACTTATTCCTTCAAGGAAAATGTTCATTCTTCAGGTTGAGACTCACTATTAATAAGTGTGAGATTTATATGTATGTATGTATGTATGTATGTATGTATGTATGTATGTATGTATGTATGTATATTGTGATTTTCTTTCCTTTTCATTAGGAAGCATGAGCCCTTCATGGATCTCTTCATACGGATTTTCAAAATCCATTAACCGCATAATTTCATTCATGCCATTTGCCATAAATACTATGTAGCGGAATATACATTCATTCATAATAGGAGAGTATCAAGTTTTTACAAGGACCTACGAACCATCGTTGTTCACCACCTCATTATTTTCATAATGGCCCATTAAGTCTGAACTTGTTGTTGAAGATATACATTTAGCGATTATGGTACAACCTCAATTGCTTTCTTCATTTGACCCGAGACGAGCGCTTAAAACGTCTCTTGCCATGGACTTTGGTTCCAGATCCGAGTTCTCATTAGAGAAGCATTAGCAATTATAGAGGCATCGTTGTCGACAACTGTTTCATTTCTCCCATATCCTCATAATTTGAGGTTATTTCATTGTTAATCAAACCTTCATCGTTTTCCAAAATGAAAGATTATCGGTTATTTCGCATGCCCCCAGCATTATGGTCTGTGCGCGCTTATATTGCTGGGTTTTCATCTTCATGATGAGTCTCTTTCTTCTAAACTTCTTGTTCAACCTCTTCATGAGGTCACCTTCCAAGCGAATTCTCTTCAAGAGTGTTAAGGAGTATTTAACCATTATTTGACTAGTGTCATTAGACCATAGAACCCGCAGGCATCCCCGCGGATTTAGATCACTGGCTAATAAGTCATTCCGCCTTGGTGGATATACTATTAAAAAACCTGGGGTGTACCACTCTTAGCGGTGAGTTAGCTTCTAGCTAACACAATTTGGTTACTCCTTTAAAATTTCTTCAAAATTATCTAGCAAGCTCCCACTTCTGGCTTACAGGAGTATCAACTAAACTCTAGTTTAGCTTGGCAAGTACATGAATCTTAATACTACAGATCTTTTTCACTCAAGAAATATCAAGGCATTCAACAATTATGGGCTTTTCTCTCCCCCTAATGCTGAGATTAGATCTTTCTTTAATAGCATACCACAAAATCCCTACCATGGGCCTTTGGATTGATGGAATTTCATATTCAACACATACCCCAACTTCTAGTAGAGGCCCATAGATGTATGCTCTGATGGTGATATTATGTGGAAATATTTCATTCTTCCAATACGCACTAAAAACATCTAGGGTTATTCGTTATATGCAGTGAGCTAGACTTTTATTAATGTAGTGGTATGAAAACTGCATGACCCTAACAACTCAGGGTTATCCTAACTCCTTGTTGTCTATTAATATGCGACGAGCAAGCCCAAACAAAGGTCCATGTTAGCAGATTGCTCTATATTCTAGCTTCTTTATTCTTTGCCTAATTTTGATCTAATTACTCATACCATATTAAACTAATTTGGATCATTCAAACTTCAAGTTTGTAACTACACAACATGTTTTCTATGGTCACAAGTAGTATGTTTTAACAGCATAATATAAAACTACAGGATGCTCTGCGAGAACATAAATATAATGTTGAGACATAAAATGTTGACCATAATTAATCTACATATAAATATTAGATTTTCTTCTAGAATACAACCTTAGTTGAATGACCCAAAAATATTCACTATTCTGCGAGAATGTTGATTATTCTAAAGGAATATATCAATTTAGAAAGGTGGGTGATAAACGATATGCTTGACTTCTATTAAAATGCCAAAAAAAATATGGCCAATTTAGATCATTATAATCCGACGGGTCATCATCGTGATAAATAATTTAGGAGTTATGTTTGCTCCTAGCAAATAATATAATTGCAAATGGCAATGCGGTTTCAGACCGCTTATACCAATAAACATGTGTCATGGACGGTAAGTATGGCGTGATTCAGTATGCGCTACTTGTAGCGAGCGACATCACTTCTTGTGCTGTGGTGAGCTGCCTTTCCTGTGCAGCGGCAATGCAACTGTGCTTCCTGCACAGTGGCAAGCGATGATTTGGTGGCACAGCGGCATCAGGTCGTGTATGCACGTACATGTTGGTAGTTAGCGTACTATTGAATGTACAAATCAGTTGCCCTACCATGGGCTACAAATATTATGACCATTAACAAGATAACATGAATGTCATTCTTCATATCTACCAGATACTGACAATCATTATATAATAAATTTATTAACCTCCCAGATTTATGCAACAAGGTTCAGGCTTATTTTGCTTCTGGTTGTGATCTAGGATATGCCATTATGTCTGCCATAGATCTTGTTTTCTACATTTTTCTTATGCTTCTTCATATCAATTTTACCTCTTATGCCCAAATTTCTCCCTCTTTTCACACCAACCCTAAAAATTCTAAGTGATAGCTTATGCTTCCCACATTTGCTTTGAATCAACTCAAATGCTTATAGCAATATTTTGCAATCATACTACTACTAGGGTACAATTTTATTTGGTGTGAAACCAACATATATCATGTAACTTCCAACTTACATAATTATTAAATAAGAAACAATGTGGCAACGGGTGGAATCATATAGACTTCTAGTCTTAGGGTGCAAGTAATTATGTACTTGTTCGAGGATTATACTGTTTTATTAGCCAAAACTATTCTTTGGGATCGATATAAGGCCAATAAATTCCACTTGTTCCTGTGTTGCCTGAGATTCTATTTTCCCCTTTTGCCATGTGGACATTAAAGCACACAAAGAACTAGTGGATAAATAACCTACGTGGTTTATTTTTTAGGCTTAGTGGATATCAAGAGTACATATTTAATAATTAATTCTAATAGGAAAGACAATATATTATTTACAATGTCAAGCGTACAATTCATAATTTTTATTCCGTGCAAGATTAAAGATTTTTACTACAGGTAAGAGGTGTTATTGGCAAGCATTTACTACATAAGATGTGCTACTAGCAAAAGGCAAGTTAGATAAGGTAAGAAAACCTATAATGCAGGTAAGGTCTACCATCTTCAGCAATTTGCCCTATTATTATGAGGGGAACATTAATCTAATGCAAAAGATAAGGACTTGCTCTATATGAGTATAACCAAGTTTTTCATGAACTATATATAAACTAATAATGCAACTCGTGTAGGTAAGTGACATCTAATCATAGTTGAGGATAACCACAAGAATGTTGCGCGTCTCTATATATCTCCCTATGGACTAATCCATACTCTAAATTCATATGATTTCTTTCCCTTCCACTATGTTGCCCATGATCGTTTCTATAGCTACAAGCATTCCCTTTCTTCTGAGTGTTTGCATGTTCTTCTTGAACGGGCGTATTTACTGTAGGACTAGTAGTGTGATTCTTCAGGAGATCACTCTAATTTGTGTAGGTAGTAGGGTGGAAATCAATTTAGAATACTCAGCGTACTTGGTGTGACGATACTACTATTGTAAAGTCAAATTCTAGGGTAGAAAGTGGGCATAGTCTTCTCAATCATGTCAGCCTCAGTAACTACCTGGTTACATAGCCTTAATTTAGATACAATATGGTGCGTGATGGGATTATACTATGCTTCTTGTCAGTAAAGCACAATTGGATCCAGTCATGTTGTGCCTGCAGGAGCACAATTGACTTTTGCGCAATTGCGCGTCCCCACTTCATGTGCGGTAGTGAGCGGCGGAAATTCCTGTACCGCAACTTGACTAAGAGATAAGAGTATATTAATATCAACATTCAATGTCTAGGTAAGGTGGTTGCTGCCATTTAGGGCAATCAAGATCCTTGTTAGTGATGTCTTAACATATCCCACAATATTCATGCAATTTTCTACAGGTTTATTGCTAGTAAATAATTTAAATGCATGAAATGAGTGCAAAATAGTAAATATTGATTTAATATATTCAGTAGATAATTTTCTTAATTTCCCAGAATTTTCATAGCATTTTTTGGGCTACAACTAGGATCGGGGATAAGAATAAGTATATCACTCTTATACTTGGGACCACATGCCCAAGAACGCTCGGGACCTCGTGCGAGAGAACGCACAGAACCTTGCGCCCAGGACCAATTAATTAGGTATTGTAGCAATTTTTTGAATTACCAAGACCCTACAAATAATTTCCCAAACACACATTGCCACGAAAGAAAAACCATAAAATATGATGCTTCCAGAATATGTACTAAATCTAACGTTTCACAAATTTATGGAAGCTCATGTGCCTGAAACGAAATTTCTAGGATTATTTATGGTTACTGCATAAAATAAATATACTTGTTAAAGTAATTAACCTAAAGCGAGGGTTTAGGTTATAAGAGAACAACAAAACATCTCGATCCAAGAAAAACCAGTTCAGAAGGGTTATTCTACAAGAATATATGAAAAATCTGAAATTCTCTATAATTTCCCAAAAGTCCAGGGTTTTTTTTTGAAATTCCGCAAAACTTCCTTGTAATTTTTCTGAATTTCGAGGGCCTTTCTGCAAAAGTCTCGTACTGGGCTGGATTTGAAATCCGGCCCACCTCGTCACGATCCACCCGACCTGCTAGGCTAGGGTTAATAGAAGTGTGCACTAGGGTTTAGGGTTTCCCAGTGCCCATCCAGTGGCGCATGCTAGAGTGGTGGCGCGCGCATGTGTCCACGGCAATCGATCGATGGCCGAATAACGGTGGTCGTTGGCCGGCAGGCGGCGACGGCCCGGTGAGTGGTGCGGCGCGGAGGTGCGACGCGACAGCAGTGCGGCGTCGCGGCGAACGGTCGGTGCATGGGCGGTGGTGCCGATGTGCAACTTTCAACACCGAGGGAGAACAGGAGGGGCGACGACTTCGAGCCAGTGCGGTCGGGTGCGAAGGCATGATGGGCAATGGCGATGCTAGCGTTTAGGCCGACGACGATGAGTGTACGCGAACGGGCGCACATGCACGGGTCAAAGCCAGTGTCATGGTCGTCTTCCCGCGCCTAATATTGTTTTTAATAGATTGTACCATAATCATGGAACAAACTCACGGAATGCTTGATGAAGATCGATTTCTCGATGTTGTGTAGGATTTAGATGCAACGTCGATCGACACAGGCATAAATTCGTTTGCAATCTCCGGTCTGATTGCCCATGTAAACCATGGGTTTCGTAACACCTTTATCCCAACGAACCACGAGGAGTTCCAAATCATCGTCGTCATCGTCCTTCCTGTTCCGGATTCCACATCACGGAGCCCATCATCCAACGCTTGTTCCAGATCCGATGGACACCACGCCTTCTAACGTCTCGCGCGGCCCCATGCGTAGCAAGTGTCATCGTGCTCCGCTTCATCTCTACTCCTATCTCAATAAACCATACTTATCAATTCCATTCCGGCACCAACTGAATTGTAGTCTCAATCTTGTACCGGTTATTCCGGTATCAGGTAAAATTAAAGTGACCACTCCTTTAAATCAGCTCGGAAGACTCAGTTTAATACTACTCCTTCGGTAAGAGAATTATGCTAGACTAGTATGCTAGACTATGGTAAAAATTTATTAAGTTATAAACCCATATTGTATTATTTAACTAAGTACGACCTTTGTATCTATCAAGTCATCGAGCTATATGTCATTTTTATTCTAGGGTTATGTATTTGAAGTGGGATTTTAAGTAAAATTATGTGTGAATATGATTACATATATATTTATAAATATATATATATATTAAAAATCTAAAATAATACACCAAAATAGACCGATGTATTTCATACAAAAAGCAAGTAGAAATGGCCTGGGACTGGGAGTGGAATTGACAACTATGCATGAGTGGAATTGACAACTATGCAATAACCCCCGCTATAATTTACCTCCTCTCGCCGTTCCCCTGCCCCCACCCCGGCCGCCCCCTCTCCTCCCTTCCTAGGGTTTCACGCCCTCGTCCGCGGCTGCTGCTGTTGCTGCGGTGAAGCTTCCACTCACTTCGGCGGCAGCGGCCAGGTAAAGCTGCTCCCTCCCTCGCTCGCTCCCGTCCGGATCCCGAGGCGATCCTATGGATTGTCGTTCCCCCGATTCGTGTGCGGCGGCCGTAGATCTGTGTGTTTCCTGCTTGATTTGTGCCCGGGTGTGTCAAATCTACGCCGCGTTTGCGTCGTATGCGTGTTTTCACCTCTTAAGATGTGCTTGATGCGGCTGGTTGGTGAGGCGTCCAGATCCATGCGAATCTAGGATAACGGGACGGTTTGTTCGGTTGGTGTGTCCGTTAGAACACTGATTCGCGGCTGTTTTTTTTTTCAATCGATGCGAGTGCTGTAGGGCGACGTTTGGTTGGTGGATTTGCGCATGATTTCAGGGTTGGAGAGTTTCCTTTCCTGGTGATCGTTGGTATCGTGATGTGCGGGTTAAGCTAAATGTTGGAACTGGTGGGTTTGGTCGTGTCATGCGGGAGTGTAGATGGAGCTTATACTGAATCCTAGCTAAAGTGATTTCGGATCCAAGCTAATTGGTCCAATTAAGATCACTAGCAAGATAATTGTCCTGTTAGTGTAAGTTGTGAGACTTTCTAGATGGGCACGAAAAACCAGGGGCGAATCCACCGTAGGTGCTAGTAGGTGCTCGAGCACCCCCTCCCCCCACCACCGGACCTCTAGAGCACCGGCGAGACGACGACTGCGAGTTGAAGAAAGGTGCGGCGAGTTCGTCTTGGCGAGTCTCCCTCGGAGGTTGAAGAAAGGCTTCCCGTCCCGAGCGACGCATGTGGCTTAAGACCCATACACCCTTCGGCTGCCGGCCCAAATAATAGATAAGCCCACTGCTCACTTGCTCGTGCTCACTCTCTCAGCCGCACCGAGACGCTCGGACCCGTAATCCAGATTCGAGATTTTGAGAGACAAAGAGATCGAGAGAGACCCACTGAGGCCTGAGGGGGAGGCGGTCGGCGGCGGGAGGTGGTCGGCGTCACTCGGCGGCTCGGCGGCTCGGCGCGGAGGGAGGCGGTCGAGCGGTCGGCGTCATTCGGCGCCTCGGCAGCCGGGCGCGTCTCGGCGACTTGGCGCTTAGCGGCGGACGCGGTTGCGACTCGCG
This sequence comes from Ampelocalamus luodianensis, assembly GCA_036346255.1. Lineage (NCBI taxonomy): Eukaryota > Viridiplantae > Streptophyta > Magnoliopsida > Poales > Poaceae > Ampelocalamus > Ampelocalamus luodianensis. Next base: position 33,000,973 of record CM070633.1, on the reverse strand, counting down.
GCCCAGCGCAGAGGAGCGGGAGGCGCCCAGCAGAGGCTGAATCGTCGAAGGTTCGAAAGGCCTCGCGGCCGCGGGCGCAGGCGGCGAGCGGGGCCGCGGAGGAGGCGGGGAGCAGTGGCAGTGAGCTGTGAGCTGTGAGGCTGTGGGAGGCTGGGCGCTGGAGGCTCCGAGGCTATGATTGAGGGTGACTGGGTGAGGGCGTGAGAGCTGTGGCAGTGTGAGGCAGTTTAGCAGTGAGTGAGTGAGTGAGTGAGTTTGTTTCTCTCCCAAAAAATTCCCCATTTTGCTTGTGTTGGCTGTTGCAACTTGCAAATTGCAAATGTAGGTAGAACCGTAGAATAGAGGGTAGACTTGACTTGAGATTGAGGAATCATGAATTGATTATTGATGCAAATATTTAATTGGTGGTTGACTAGTTGTTGTTTAATTTGTGATTGATGAATTGAAGTAAATTGTTGTTTAATTGATTAGTGAACATCATGATAGTAGTCGGTTAGCCAATTTGTTTAATTAGTGGTTGACTGGTTGTTGTTTAATTTTTTTTAGATTTACAAAAATGGATATTTGGGGCACATTATCTATTAGCGAGGTATTAAATTTATTGTACTGTACATTTTCAATTTGTTCTCTTTCTATTTATATATGAATTTAACATTCCAAAGGCAAAAGACCGGTAGATGTAGCTTTAGTATGCTTATGTTGTACTATAGTCTCAACAGTAGAGCTCCCCCTCCATTTTCATCCTGGATTCGCCACTGCGAAAAACTATAGATAGAAATCACCTGCTTCCTTTTGTGCAGCTTAGGCATAGCTAACCCTTGCTCACTTTTTGTCGACTGAATTATATCTTTCAAATATGAATGAGGAAATAAAGATTTTGTTTCACTTTTGAATTATGAAGTAAAATGGGCATTATCTTGTTCGATTGCAAATTGATGTAACTGAGCAAAACCTCTTTTCTGCGCATTTTTCCGTAAAGAAGCCCGTGATATGATTCATGTTGAACTTCGGTTTTCATTTTATTTGAAATGCTGCCCTTCCTGTGTCTGCGTGTCAATATTTTGGTAGGTTTACTTATGTTTCACAGTTTCAGTCAAATGGATTCATCTTCTTAATCACAACCATGATTGAGTGCATAATGCACCAAGCCGGGGATTCTTGTAAAGTTTACTGGGTTATTTTATGTTTCAGATTTTTCATGCGTGTTGTACAGAATGCTGATCTATTTTCTTTTCTTGCGCAGCAGAAAGATGGCTGGCGGCTTTCGAGTACTGCATCTTGTCAGGCCCTTTCTAGCTTTCTTGCCGGAAGTACAGAGTGCTGATAGGAAAATACCATTTAGAGAAAAAGTGATCTACACCGTTATTTCTCTCTTCATTTTCCTGGTGTGCAGCCAGCTCCCGCTCTATGGCATTCATTCAACTACCGGAGCTGATCCTTTCTACTGGATGCGTGTTATTCTTGCATCAAACCGTGGTACTGTTATGGAGCTGGGTATTACTCCAATTGTGACATCTGGAATGGTAATGCAACTTTAGTGGGATCGAAGATTATTGAAGTTGACAACAGTGTGAGAGAGGATCGTGCTCTGCTGTAAGTATTTATAAAAATAGCAGAATCTCCTATTTACGCTTTTCTATTTAATATTTATTAATGGATATTGTGTTCACAGTCTGATGTGTATGTAGTTTATCCTCTATCCAGTGAATGGCCAGTGAAAATTGTAAAGCTTGCTAGTTCATGTTTCTTATATCCAGTGACGATCTTGTGAACAACATTTTACCTTTTTACCCAGGAACGGTGCACAAAAGTTGCTTGGTATCCTGATTGCTATTGGGGAAGCTGTGGCATATGTTCTGTCTGGAATGTATGGTAGTGTGAGCCAACTTGGAACTGGGAATGCTATTCTCATTATACTTCAGCTTTTCTTTGCTGGCATCATTGTCATCTGTCTAGATGAGCTTCTACAGAAAGGCTATGGTTTGGGTTCTGGCATTTCTCTGTTCATTGCTACCAATATCTGGTAAGCATGTTTAACTTCATTTTTCTTATTGATGTGCTATTCTGTTACAAGTTGGCTTATGGTAAACCTGCTGTCATATAGTGAGAATATCATCTGGAAGGCGTTTAGCCCCACAACCATCAACAGTGGGCGTGGTGCTGAATTTGAAGGGGCTGTCATTGCATTGTTCCATTTGTTGATTACTCGAACTGACAAAGTCCGTGCCTCACGTGAGGCTTTCTACCGTCAGAACCTTCCAAATGTGACCAATTTACTTGCTACTGTCTTGGTCTTCCTCGTAGTTATCTATTTCCAAGGCTTCCGTGTTGTGCTTCCAGTGAGATCAAAGAATGCTCGTGGGCAGCAAGGCTCATATCCAATTAAGCTGTTCTACACTTCGAACATGCCCATCATTCTGCACTCTGCACTGATTACCAACCTCTACTTCATATCCCAGGTACAGATTTCAATTTCAGTGCTGTAGACTGTAGTAAGGTAAATCTGTACATGAATATGCAATTGCTGACATGTTTTTTTTCCCGCTATTACAGCTTCTCTACAGGAAGTACAGTGGAAATTTCTTGGTTAACCTTCTTGGGATATGGAAGGAATCTGAATACTCTGGCCATTCTGTTCCTGTTGGTGGTCTTGCTTACTATGTAACTGCACCATCAAGGTGCATAATTATTTTCTTTGACGTTACCACCTTTTCTTTTATGATTTTTCTTTTGATTTCACAATTTACTGTTAATTATACTTATCTTTGCATGTTTTGAAACCTTGCAGTTTGGCTGATATTCTTGCAAATCCATTCCACGCATTGTTCTATGTGGTATTTATGCTGTCAGCCTGTGCTCTCTTCTCAAAGACATGGATTGAAGTTTCTGGTTCATCGGCGAAGGATGTTGCTAAGCAGCTGAAGGTAAAAACAGTGTATATGTATGATTCATGTTTTCATATGCAGCTACTGTTCCAGTTCACCTACAGGCTGTACCATTGTTCATAACATTGCATGGACAAGGTTGAATTTTTTTATGTCAGATCTGTTCGTGTTTTGGTATATGGTAGTACATTGTCTAGTTCTAGAATTTGTGCGTATGAAACTCCAAAGATTGTTGTAGCATGCAATATTAGTGTCACTGAGTTACATTAATGTTCTAGAATTTTGGTTTAGGATCTGTTCAGAAAACCAGTATTATCTGCCTCTGGAACTATTGGTGTTTTTTTACTGGATCCTTAGAAACTCCGGCCTGGTGTTAGGACATCAATATCTACACACTGGTTAGTTAAGTGGGATATGGACTAAAAGTGTTAAATGGGTGATCCGTCGTCTATATTTTGTGTACACATCCAAAATTATTATGCAATAGCCACTTGTGAATGTGGACTCTTTTGACTTTGGCATTCAACAGGAACAACAAATGGTGATGCCAGGCCATCGTGAGTCAAACTTGCAGAAGGAATTGAACAGATACATCCCCACTGCTGCAGCATTTGGTGGAGTATGCATTGGCGCATTGACTGTTCTAGCTGATTTCATGGGTGCAATTGGTTCAGGAACCGGTATACTGCTTGCCGTTACCATCATATACCAATACTTCGAGACATTCGAAAAAGAAAGGGCAACCGAGCTTGGTTTCTTCGGCTTTTGATACCATAGCTGCAGGACTGAGTTATGGCAATAGTTGAATCTTCTTGCAAATCACAGTACTACTTGTCCGGCTGTTATAAAACGCGTAATTGAAGAGCTTAAAGTCAGTTTAGGTTGCCCAGACTTATTTCAAATGGGAAAATTGTAGCAGGCTCAGCTTGTGTTTTCAGGCCAGCATGGTGGTAAATGTCCTGTCCGAGTACAACCATGACCATCATCTACCCGTCTTCCGCAGCCTTCTCATGTCTTGACTATATAGTAACAGAATGTTTTGAGATCAATCTAGTCATCTTGAACTGAATATATCTTTCCTTTGTTTGCGGCAGTCAGCTGTACTAATCTTTTTTATTCCTGGGAACTATGGAGTAATGCATCTTTTATTCTTTTTTTCTGGATTTTGATAATTGTTAGTCTAGTGTATTTTATTTTGCGCGGCACAGGTTGTTGACAATGTTATTCCGCTCATTCTATTGTATTGGGATACTGGCTACTGAGCCGCCCAGATGGCCGCCCAGATGTACGCCGTTGTGTAACAGTGTGAGCATGTAATGTTGCTTGTAAACAATGACGGTGCAGAACGTGCGCTTAGTGATTTCCAGTTATTATGTGCTCGTTGCTGATTCTATTGAAATTCGTGGTTTTAAATTCCAGGTGCGGCATTGTACTAAGTTAACACCTTAGGCTGTTTGGACGAGGGCTATTTGGTTGGTATTTTGTTCGGTAAATGGTCAAATATAACAGCCCTGTTTGGATCAAAGCAAAACTGGTGGAATTATTCTGCTTCCGATGAAATTCAAACGAGACGGCCCCCAACTGAAAACTCGAACAGAAGCATCACAAGCAGTACCATAGGGAACATTTAAAGTCATCATGGCTACTAAGTTGAAGAACATAGATTTCAAAAAAGCTGAAGTAGACTAACATTTTCATCAGAAGTCTGCATTACATGATTCTCCGCCCTTAAGAGAGCCTCGCAAGACATCTCATCAGGCAAAGCTCTCGCAGCATCCATTTCCAAGTTAGCACGACATGAAGCAGGAATCGCCCAAATTCACCGAGCCGCCAAGTCCAGTTTATCCTTGCCGGCGTGAGGTAACATTCTTGGCAACCTCGGCAATCTCTTCCATTTGGCTGTCAACCACCTCATTCAGTTGCTGCTCCTGTGTCTTGATATCCTCCGGCTGCTGCTCGATTGTTTGATCATCTGCATCCCCACCCTCCTGTGTCCAGTACACAGCAAACGATGTCTCCTCATCGAAACTGCTTGGCATTTGGACGAGCCGCTTCCCGTTGGTTCCAGTGGCGCTGCCAAGTATTTCACCTTTGATACGGTCATAGATGCAGGCCCTGAAGTTGTTCATGCTCTTACGGTCCTCAGCGTCAAGGTTTAGATAGATCAGAATTTCCCAGCACCGCAGAAACTGCTTCTTGTTGATCTTCAACATCTGCCGCACAGTCTCAGCCAGGTCAGAGGGTGGAACCATTTTCAAACTACGAGTCCTTTTTGAAAGGTTGGTCTCCTTCAGAGACGAGACCATAGAACTGAGAGCAGGTTTGACTGGATCGAAGGTGAGAAGACGGAGGCAGTCAATGGACGAACGTACATACTGCAGGTAATCGGAAGGATCTTCTATGGTTACATCGTATATGTTTTCAGACTCTGCAATAAAATTGATTGCCTCGAGAAGACGAAGACCATGGCCTTCACCCTGATAAGGTGGCAGGACCAGTATCTGAAAAGAAAAAGGAAAGAGAATCGTATCAGCAAAGCATCTGCGTCAGACCAAAAACATGCTTTACTTTCCAAAACATATTTGCTTATATATTAGTGCCATGGCTTCAGTCCAAAGAAACTGACTACATATACGACCCATGGACAGATTAAGTAAAATAGGAGGGCCAACCTGGCTGATCCGCAAGCGAGTGCTCGCAGGGTAATGATAGAAATGATGGACAGCTGCAAAGCCTAGCAACTGAAATTTAGAACTGGATGACGCCTGTGTTGTCTTTACTATCAGGAGCATTTCCCATCCATGTTCAGTTATATCTATAAGCGTGGAACCTAGAGTGCAATGCTATTAGAAGAAAGAAGTTGCAAATAAATTAGACCACTGCACTTCAAAACCTTCAGTTACCTTCAACCAGAAGCAGAACAAGGGCACCAGACGAGAATAAAGGAATGCAGCAGCACCTTGGAGTTCGACTCGAACAATCTGGGAACAAAAATGGATATAAATCTCAGGACTAGTGGAGCTGGAGCCCCAAAGGGTTATAGGTTGATATTTGAACAAAATAAAAGAAGGATGGCAACAGGTTAAATGCAAACTGCCAAGAAAGTAGATCTAAACCAGAGCCAATCAAAATGTGAAATTACAGAAATTTCATTTTCTCAACAACATATTTGTTAGAATTTAAGAGGGATTTTACTATTCACAACTATACATCTTATTCATTATTGAGAGGGTATATATAGACATAAGCCTCATGGGCTATATAGGCCGAGAGAGAGTGAGAAAGTATACAACTCTTAACACCCTCTTCAAACTCAAGGTGGATCACAAAGTTTTGATACACTGAGTTTGAGTAGATGAAGTCGATGTTGTTCTCAAGTCTGAGCTTTAGTGAATAAATCTACAACTTGAAGCTCTAAGGGTACATACTTTAGGATGATAGTCGACTGCTGACAATACCGTGTGAAGGATGCATCAACATCAATATGTTTTGTCAACTCATGCTTGACTGGATCACTAGCAATCCGAATGACACTTGTATTGTCACAAAACAGAGGTGTAGGATTATCACAATGGACACCGAGATCAGCTAACAGCCATTGAAGCCAAATGATCTCTGAGGTGGTAGCGGCAAGGGCTCGAAGCTCAACCTCTGCACTAGAGTGTGATACCACTGTTTGCTTCTTGGACTTCCAGACAATGAGCGAAGTACCAAGAGAGATGCAGCAATCAGTGATAGATCGGAGATCAGTAGGATCACTCGCCCAAGTGGAGTCAAAGTAAGCGTGGAGCTGGAGCTGACTCGAAGGCATAGAACAGACGTCTGAACGCAGTCCCCCTCAAGTATCTCGGCACACGAAGAACATGACCATAGTGGATTGATGTGGGACCACTTACAAACTGGATGAGCACATGAATAGCATGAACAATGTCTAATCTGGTGACAGTGAGATAAACAAAGCTCCCAACAAGCTAACGATAGTGGGAAGGATATGTCAGTGATACACCGTCTGTAGGTCGAAGCTACAAGTGAAGCTCCATGGGGGTGGCAACATTGCGAGTATCAGTCATCCCAGAGCGAGCGAGCAAGCGAGCAGATCCTGAACGTAGCGATGCTGAGAGGTAGTTGCCATCACCATCAAAATGAATCTCAATCTCTAGAAAATAGCTCAATGGTCCCAAATCTAACATCATAAATTATTCACTCAATTTCTTCTTCACAAAAGCCACATAGTTCATGCCATCTCCTGTGATCAACATATCAACTACATATAGAAGAAGCAAAGTACGACCTCGCTGAGAAGTGTGAATAAACAAGGCGCGAGAGAGAGAGAGAGAGAGAATGTACGAGTCTTAACAACTCTTAATAATATTAACATTACTTAAACCCAACTGGGCTTTAGAATTGGAAAAAATATATACCCTAATATGATAGGTGATAACACTTGGTAGGAACCTTTTCTTTAGCAAACTTAACTTGATGTGCTAAAAATCAGCCCACAGCAAATAAGTGTCGCAAATCAAATCACAAATGCAAAGAATCAAAAAGGATACCTCAACTGCTGAATCTTCTCCAATTGAGGCATCACGTTTAATGACATTGCCATTTGACACCACATTGCTGTAGCAGTAAGGAAAATAGGTTCAATCCTGCTTCCTGAAGCAACAAAAGAATAAAGTTGCTGGGTGCTACAATTGAAAGTACCTGATATATTGGCATTCCTTCGAAAAGGTCTGCAGAAATTCCTCTTTTTCCACTAGGGTTTCCCCAAGAATGTTCTGTCAAAGAGAATAAATGAAGCTTAGAAAGTCTTGCATGTAGGAATTTCTTTAATTATAAAAGATACCATAAACAAAACTTATCTTACCTGAAGAACAGTTTTGAGATCTGTGATTCCTTTCCCTCCCTGGAAGAAATCAGTTAGTTCTCTGTTACTCAATAGCTTGAGAAAATTAGGAAACACTATGGCTACTATAACAAACAAATACATGTGAACTGAAATTTCAAATTCATGATTAAATCGTTCATTAAATAACAATAGTCAATAATTTCAAAGGTAAAAAAAATAACAAAAATGAGAATATTTAATGGCAGCAGATTAGAGATGGATTGCTGGGAGGGAACAACATTGATCAAGTCATCTTGACACAATGTGTGCAACGAACAAAAAAATGTCATTTCCTTTTTGGTGAAATCATGTAAAGAACTTGGCCAATACATGTTATGATAAAAATAACGACCTCAAAACATCTATATCATATCCCACTGCTTTGCAAATGAAATCAGTGGTGCTAGCTATAAGTCTATAAATCTATAACCACTCTATTGGATGGGAGAAATGCTAAAAAGCAATAATTTACCAAATATTAATAGAAAAATATGTTTGAAGTTCACATCATATCAAATAGGAAGAGATAACCAGCCAGATGCTTTAGGATGGACGAGACAAAGCACAAGATTATAATTAAATAACATCTCATAATGATTCAGACGGAAGAAGACAACACTCCAAAGCAGTACCGGATGACATGGTTGGCAGTGAGAAACTATAAACAGCAGTAGTAGAAGATAACAAAACAAGTATAGAATATTATCTGCACACATGGCTAAGTCAGGATTCAGGACGGATGGAATGCTCTTATCAAATAGTCTCACAATAAATAACCCATACTCATATTTTTTTAGATGAACCAGTACTCACATCAGATGTTTCCTCGAAAGAAATATCAGCATATGCATGAAATGATATTGCACTTATCCACACATTGATCTGCACCAAAAGAAAATATCAGACACAAGCATAGGGAATTTTACATTGCAAATGACAAAAAAAAAAAAAGAGAAAGGATTGGAGAGTCTGCAAAATAAAACGACCACTTTGCTTTATTTACCTTGAGATTTTTGTGGCCATATATCTTGCCATCTTCACCAAAAAAATGATTTAGGTCAAATGGTTGAATAGAAGCGCTGTTTGCTGAGCCCACCTCATCAGGGTTTCTTGCTGTAGCAAAGCCAACAGAAAACTACTAAGAATCTGAAGAACCCAAAATAACAAGATTGCGAATTTATTGAGTTCAGCAAGTTCCAGATAATATAAATAGCTGTTTACTTTTATTGTAGTTAATTGAATTATGCAACTAACCAGGAAAATTCATAATATCATATTAAATGAAACACGTTCTTTTTTAGGTTGTATAAGGTTTTCTTTCCTCGACTCTTAGTACAACAAGATGTCATTAACTCTATTCCAAGGATGAATCTTTCTCCTCAACGATGATATGATCCCAATATGAATAAAGTAGATATTGCTGTAAATTTACACTCCAGAATTTGGAGTCGTATAAGCTAGTGAGATATATGGGCAATTGCACAAACAAATGAAAAAAATTGAGGCTAATTCTTAGTGCCGGAAGATTGCAGATTCAAGGGGGTCAAAGAATAGAATGCCATACCGAGAAACACTTTCATGCACTCATTTGCCTCAACTCCAGCATCTACAGCACAAGAAAGAACAGAAGATGACAAGTAAATTAGTTAATCTATCTATACAAAAGACCTTAAGTGCCAGAAAGCACAAAAAAATACATTGGAAAATGAGCATGTCCACATCCACAAAAATGACCGAATAGACATATAAATTCTATAGCTTGCAGGGCACTGTTCATAAGACTGGTACAGCTAAAAAAGAGCGATGGATGATGGCCCTTCCTGTTTCTAAAAACGATAAAACAAGTCACCAGTTCGAACCATGTTCTGTGCACCATAGACGACAGGAGACAAACAAAATAAGAAAAATACAGCAACACTAATTGACAGCATGTTTATGGTAAAGTTGTTTGCACTTTTCTCATCCAAGAAAAAGAATATAAACCTATAAAGTTCTCCCCAGAGTGCAATGTTCATTTTAACCCTTTTAATTACCCAAAACATATATGACCACAAGATCAGGGTCCAACCACGCTAGAACAGCCAGATCGACATTTCCACAAGCAAGCAAGCGATATACTACTATCATACAATGTGCAACTTCCTATCACTATCCACTACACAAGACAGCCCAGGGTCTAAACCCAAAAACTTGAGTAACTTCATCGCACTCCTCTAAACCAACACAAAACAAATCCCCCATTCTTCCACTTTAGTACTACACAGCAACGAGGACAATTTCATCTGAACGACTAAACCCCATGAAACGCAATATCCCAGCAGCAGAAACACTTCAATCGGAAGGAAGAACCACCATCCCAGCACCTCTAATCTAAACAAAAGCGAGCGAGAATCCAACTAGACAGCCGCCACACCGCGACCGCAACCTAACCGCGCGCCGAACTCGAACCAGATCCGCGAATCGGGAGAGTAGTAGGGGGACAGGGGTGTCGGGTTGGGTACCGATGCCGGCGAAGCCGACGCGGCGGCGCTTCTTCGGGTCGGCGGCGGCGTCGGCGGCGGTCCCCTTCTGCTTGAGCGCCATGGTTGGCCGATCCGGAGGAGGAGGCGCGGTGGTTTAGGGTTAGGGTTTGGGGTTTTGGAGGGAGGAGAAGAGGCGGGAGAAGGGAGAATGGAGAGGCGGGAGGCGGGAGGCGGGAGGCGGGAAATGGGGAATTGCTACGGGGACTGCTGCCTCTTGGCTCTTACCAGCGAGTCAGGACTAGATTAGGAATTACTCTCAATGTTTGTTTGTTTGTTTTTTAGGCAGGAATTTTCCCCCAATCGGTCCGTATTAAAGAAGAAAAGCATATTATCTCGTAAGATAACCACAGGAGTCAGCGCTCAAACCGTGATAGACTAAAAGTCTAAAGTTGCTCTTGTCAGCTGAGCCCCAGCTCAATCCTCGAACAAACCCTCCCTCCCCCCACCACACACACACACATCGAGTGAGACACCCAGCTGAGTCCCGGACTCGAGCCTAGCAGGTTGCTTGGCTACTGTCGAAGCAAACAAGTGAGCAAGCTCACTTCCTCTACTCTCAATGTTCTCTTTTACATGTTTTAAAGGTGTGCAATGAACCTTTTCAAACTGATCACTAGTATACATCATATAATTTGAATTTATCACGTGGAAATGATATTACTGAAATTGTCATGAAAAGTGCTTATATTTTTTATAGCTTGTGCTAACAAATAATTTAAAAACCAATGGACAAATGTGGATTGTTTTTAAAATAATATTATTTTAAAATATAATTACAAAAATAAATAGTCACCCAAAAAATATTAAAATAGGTCTCTATCGCCGTTTGAACTGCCGACAGGGACCCTGTTGGCTCCTTGTCGCTGGGCCAGCTTCCTGTCGCTAGTTGAACTGACGACGGGGAGTGAATAGTGTTTCTATCGTCAGTTGAACTGGCGACAGGAATATGGCTCGTTATTCTTTGCAAATAAAAGGGTATTGGGGTTGGTTGGTCGGTTTGTGATTTTCGTAGATTCTCAAGGGTACGGAATTTGTTAGACTCGAATAATATTTTGTGATCGTCGTATATTGTTCTACTGCGGTAAATTTCTGAAGAATTTTGTGAGGACGATTGAGGTGGCAATTATTTGTAAGTAGGAAGATAAGTGATATTGCGAAGCGCCGGGGAATTCATACATGATGGACGACTTTGGAGAAATGGTGCAACGATAACAACACATCCTACTTTGGTGAGATAGGTAACAACGAAAGATTACACTGCAAATGAAGTTAAAGTTTACAATTACGATACAATTAATTCTATACTACGTACAAGAAGCAAAGTACTAACTAAATACAAGGTACAAAATGCTAGCATTTATAATCTTAGTACCACTACACGCACAACATTGGCAATCACATATTACAACTATCTGTGCTTTCCCGTGGCCGCGACCTCAACATCCTCCATGTGGACTGCCTCAAGTCGGGCGGCCAGATGAGGTCCCCGCGGCGACATCCGGAGTGCCGATGTCTACTTCATCCTGAGGATTTATCATGGGGCATTTTTTGAAGATATGCCCAGACTCCCTGCAAATGGAGCACTTTTTCGTACGACGACCAGCTTCTACTTCGTCCATGTCGTTTCTGATGCATCGTACCTATCGTCGGTCGACCTTTTTCTTCAGTCTATCAATGTCCGCGGCCCAGATTAGTTGCTCTCAGGTCGGATGGGCAGTGAAATGGTCAACCACGGCGTAACCATCCAGAATCTTTCAGAGTGTTTCAAACTTCCATTGTTAGTTAACTAGAAATGCTCTTACGAGTATACTACGTAACTTCATTTATTAGTTTAAGCTTTTGAATAAACTCGAACTTAATAGCCTCTTCGCTATCTCAAATGGGCAACTATAAGCATCAATAGACATATAAATAAAATAAAGGGGAAAATAGAGATAGGGAGACCCGTATTTTCCTAACGGTTTTTAACCGTCACGAAAGATCGCCATCCTGGTAGACGTTATTACAATTTTACAATGAATTATGGAGCTTTTCTGATGTGCCAATGTGTTCTACGGCTTAAAATTCCTATTGCATCGGCACGTATCTACCTTCTACGGTAAATGTTCCATGAGAGTTAGCAAAAGTGTCATAGACATAATGCATGTGCCCTCCGTCCGCCTCGTAGCCGCGCGAGGGTCCCGAGGCGGCCCTCGACCATGCCCCCCTCCGTCGTGCGCACGCCATCCATGAGGATGCGCAGCGCCTCCCACTGGCAACGCTCCAGGACAACCGCCAACTCCCAGCAGCACCGCTCCTTCACCATCGCGGGGGAGGCAGGGCCCGCGGTGGCAGGTCTAGCTTACCAGTGGCGGAACCACCATAGGGGGCAAGCCAAGGTAGCCGCCCCGGGTCTCCCAAGCCAGACACTCGCATGAATGAATCAAGTTTCTAAGCTCAATGGATACTAAATCCAATATCTAATGCAACACATACACTAGGATTTTGCTCTCTAAACTCATTAAATGCAACACATACACAAAAGAGAGGGGAGGGCTTGCTCTTTGCTCAAGAAAAATGAAAATGTCACCAACACTCTCCCACAATTGGCCACAAGGGGTATCTATACACCCCCACAAAAAACTAGCCGTTGGAGGAGAATTTACAGGAAATCAGGGAATCTCTGTCTGACCGCTAATCAATGGCCGGTCAGACCGCACCTAGCTCCAACAGCTATAAAAACTGGTCATTGGACAATTAACCAGACTGACCTCCCTCACAGGGGCAGGTCAAACTGCTCCACAAAGGAGCCAAGCCAACCAGAGCAACATGCTTCCCTGGAAAAAGCTAACCAGGGCGACTGACTGTGGGGTCGATCAGACTGGGGTCCCACCAGTCAGACCGGTCACAAATGGCGGTCAGACCGCTAGGACATTTGGACCGGCACTAAGCCTGGTCACACCCCTCAAGGGTTAGTCAGACTGCCCTAGGCCAGCAATTAGACTGCCAAGGACTTAAAAGGCAGAAAAGACATTTTTTATTTCGTTTTAACTTAATTTACAAAACACATTTGTCAATTGATGTGCGATGCAAACAAGGGATGAAAACAAGATTCTCAACAAGTTGTAAAACACATTTGCCAACTTTTAGAATCATATCAAAGAGAATTAGGTACATAGACTTAAATGTTTGCAAAACAAATTCGTAAACTAAAGTCATATGCTACAAAGATTATGCATGAGCCTCAACTATTTGCAAAACACATTCGTAAATATCGACAACATGCCAATGAGAGCTAAAGCAAACATTAAGAGCTATCAATATATGATACACTCAAACTACTAGTCAAGATCTCTCTTAATAATACAACAATCTATACTAGCAATCCAATCTTCACACCAAACATCGAGACCGATAAAAATATTAGAAATACGTCCTTAGTCTATGCTAGTCATACATTTGTCTTGAGTATCCATCTTGGAATGATCACTTGATGACGAACATTTTTACTCCAAGTCCGGGTTTTGACTTGAATATCATCAACACATGATGATCTTCTTTACTTCGGGATCTCATCTTGATGCTCATCAACAAATGATGACATCCTTCATTCTGAACCTTGACTTGATGATAATCAACTCATGATGTCATCCAAAGTCTTCATCATCACGAGACTCAATCTGTTTCACCAACTCATAAAAATGTTGATCCATACGACAATTGTCATTAATTACTAAATTACTCTATTAACACATAATGATAGGTCTAGATTCTTCACGAGCGACGGGTGACACACGTGGGGGCTGAGGGCTGAGGCGAGGCGATGCGCGGGACGGCGGGAGCTCGGCGCAGGTGGGGTCTGAGGGTTGAGGCACAACGAGCCAGTGAGACGACGCGAGGGACGGTGGGAGCTCAGCATGGTGCAAGGATGGCCGACGGGCGAGGCCGCGACCGTGGTCCGCAAGAGAGGCCCAACGCGGCGCCGACGACGGGCGGAGCTGCGGAGCTAGGGGACGACGATGCACGGACTAAGCTTCAGCTAGGAGCCAGCAGCCAGGTTTGTCCAATTGCCACTCAAATCACATTGTGGCTTTGTATTTTTTACACTACAAGTGTACGAGTCTTCCAAATTCCTGGTTTCGTCACTGTGGCTGACCACGCAGGTGGTGAGCGGATTGTGTGGGATGGCCAGCCCTGGGTGGCACATATCCCCGCTGCCGCCGTGGCGAGGACGGAGAGAAGGACGGCAGCCGAGAGGAGGAGACGGCTGGATGCCATTCTTGGTCGTTGATGCAATGTCTTAAATAATGGATAAGTATATAGGAGTATGCAGGGCAAGCGATGTCTTTGCTTTTGGATCTGTGAAATGCTATGCTTGCAGCTTAATTGAGTGTTGTTTTGTGGAACTGAAGTTTGGAGTGTTGGGATGATCTTTGGCTAACGGCTCCCGAGAATCCCGGGAGACCTCGTCTCCATACGCGCCATGATCGGAGGCGCGCCCAACTCCTTATTTGGTTCGGGTCCCGGTCACCTAGCGAGAGATTAACACTTAAGGGGCTCGGCAGGCTTGAACACTGGTTGGTTCTTGATCATCTAAACCCCACACACACCGATCCACTAAGGGCGCTAAGGTGAACGAAGACCGGACGCCGTCGACCTCCTCTGCTACCACCGACGACCGTCACCATCTTCATCCACGACCGACTCATCTACATCGACCGCTCTTCTTCTTCTGGCCGCTACACCAACTCACCACCATCCTAATGGCATCGGCAACCTCGGGTATGTCACGATTATGTTTCCGCACTAAGTTTTGATCTAGGTGTTCATGCATAAGCTAGGGTTAATCACGTTTAGCCTAAGTATTACTCTCATATTTGGTATCAGAGCCTAATCTAGCTCATCATGAACCCTAATTAGTCAAAACCGAAGTTGTCTTTGCCTAGATCTAAAGATTAGAGCCTCGGATCTAATGCTTAACGACGGGATCTAAGGGGTAGTGGCTCGGGTTAGCAATTTTAGAAGGAGAGGATTTCAAAACTTGTGGAACCCTAATGTGATCCCGAGCAAAATCCCCAAATTCCCAAAATCGAAACCCTAAAGAACTTTTTAGATGCGTGAGCGCACCTTTTGAGTCGTGGCGCCTCTTCGGCTTCTTTTCTCTCGGCACGCCGAGCTCCACTGACGGCGGTGTGCGCAACCTCGGTTGCACACACGCGGCGAGAGAGCACCACTGGCGCCACCTCGGCCGCGCCTCATGCCGCTTCACTCTTCTCGCGGGTGGGCGGCAAGATCGCGAGGCGCCGTTTCCTCTCGCTCGCGTCGCCGTTTTCGCGCTCGCATGGCTGCTTTCGTGTTTTTCGCGAGGAGGAGGAGAGAATGGGATTAGGGTTAGGTTTTCAAGTTTTAAGTCGCCGCGATTTCATCTCGTCCGTTCGATCTAATCCTTCACCACCGCTTTCGCGGGCGGAGAGTCGTTGGGCCAAGTGCTTCTCAGCCGTTCGATTAGAATCCGACGGCGCTTGCGTTTTTCGGGCTGAGGCGCGAAATGGGCCGCGCGCGTGCGTTTGGGCCGCGCGCGCGATTTTGGGCCGACCGTAAGTTTTTGGGCTGAACAGTGTTTTTTCTCTTTTTCTTTTATTTTCAGTGCATTTTTTATGATTAAGTCTTTTGTGCACTGATTTAATTATTGTTTTGATGCCCAAAATTATGGTATATCATGAATAAAGTGTTATTGCCCAATATTATGCTTAATCTCTTATTAAAATTGAACCAACGAGATATTTTAATTAGAGACTTTTACATTTTATGTTTTTGGCATTATGTACATGCATATGATTATATTCAGACCAACGTTGTTTATAATCATGTGTAGCCATATTAATTATTTAAGTTCTTTTTCATTATCTGCCCAACGGTGATGTGAATTAGAACTATAGTTTTTGTGTGTTATTAATCAGACCAACGTAGGATTAATTGCATGCAACATATTTCTTATGATTATTTCTAATTTTGTGCCCTGTATTTTGGTATTCAGCAATAAATGCATCAAATGTCGCTGCCACCATCGACAACATTGAACAGCTTACGGGGAGCAATTTTCCCTCCTGGAAGGAGAGAATACATGTTGTCCTTGGGGTATTAGATCTCGATTATGCTTTAAGGATGCGGCTCCCATTCCCCACCGAGGTGAGGAAAATTATGATGACAAAGGAAAATTTATGAAACTAATCTTTGAGAAATGGGAGCGGTCCAACCGCTCATCACTTATGATAATGAAGACCTCCATTTCGCTTGGGATCGAGAGCAATCCCGATTTCGAAAATGCTAAAGAGTATCCGCATCGCTTGAAGAAAAATTTAAGGGCTCTACAAAAGTTTATGCTAGTACTCTGATTGAGGCTCTTGACAACTAAATATGATGGTTCCGGCAGATAGAGAACACATAATGATGATGACCGATATGGCGGAAAACTTAAGGGAATGGACATGGAGATTTCGATGGTTTCCTAGTCCATTTCATTATGACTTCTCTCCCTTACGAGTATACGACTTTTAAGATCAACTATAATACTCGAGAAGAAAAGTGGAACATGAGCGATTTAATCGCCATGTGTGTTCGAGAGGAGGAAAGAATAAGGACGGAAAAGAGGATCTTGCACTTCAAGTTGGTGGCTCCAATAAAAGGAAGTTCCAAGGGGACTTCAAATCTAAGAAGAAGTTGGCGTTCTCCCCCAATGCTGATAAGTCGGGGCCTAAAGTGCACAATGCACCTAAGCCTCATGTAGCTCCTGCTGGAGCACCTAAAGGGGGTGAATGTCATTTTGCAAACAGTCAGGGCACTTTCAGAAGGACTGTGTGCCGGATTTCTAAAGTGGCTCGCAAAGAAGGGTAATGATACAATAACTTTTGTTGATGAAACACTTTATGCTAATTTTTCCATTAATTCCTGGTGGATTGACTCAGTGCAATCTGCACACATTACTAATTCTTACAGGATTCCATACCGCGAGAACCCTAAGAAAGGGGGAGCGAAGCCTTAAAGTCGCGGATGGAAAGGAAGCCGAAGTGGAATCAATAGGATCAATTACATTAGTCTTAGACAACGGCTTCTCACTTCGTCTCAATAATGTAGTTTATGTTCCTTCTATTAGGAGGAATTTGATTTCAGTTTCTTTGTTGGACGATGAAGGTTTTAAGTGTACTTTTGGTGATAATAAATGTATTATTACGTTTGATTCTAATAATATTGGTCTTGCTTTTAGACGAGACAAACTCTATATGCTTTCCCTTAATGAATCTCCTGTATCCTTGAATGTGTGTGATGCTAAGAGTAAAAAGAATAATGAGACCTCTTCGAAATTGTGGCACTGTCGTTTAGGCCACATTTCGAAGGGGAGAATGGAGCGTCTCATTAAGGAAGAGATTCTCCACCCATTAGATTTCTCTCGACTGGACACATTGCATTGATTGCATTAAAGGAAAATATGTGAAACAAATAAAGAAGGGAGCTACTCGCAGCACAGGACTTTTAGAATTAATTCATACTGATATTTGTGGTCCTTTTCCTGTGACATCGGTGGATGGTTTTGATTCTTTTATAACATTCACTGATGATTTCTCCCGTTATGGTTATATCTTTCCTATTAAAGACCGATCTGAGTCACTTGACAAATTTAAGATATTTAAGGCTGAAGTTGAAAATCAGCACAACCTAAGGATTAAAGTGGTAAGATCGGATCGTGGGGGAGAATATTATGGAAGACATGCCTCGTATGGACAAATTCACCGCCCTTTCGCTAAGTTTCTTCAAAAATGGCATTGTTGCCCAGTATTCTATGCCAGGTGAACCTCAGCAGAATGGAGTAGCTGAGAGACGCAACCGTACACTTATGGATATGGTACGGAGCATGCTCAGCCACTCTAGTTTACCCATTAATTTGTGGATGGAAGCACTAAAGACAGCTGCACATATTCTTAATCGGGTTCCCAGTAAATCAGTACCTAAGACACCTTATGAATTATGGACTAGGAGAAAACCGAGTATGAAATATTTACGAGTGTGGGGTTGTCGTGCTGAAGCTAAGATATTTAATCCACATATTGGGAAATTAGACCCTAAAACAGAGTAAGTTGTCATTTTTGGGTACCCTGAAAGATCCAAAGGGTATCGTTTTTACTGTCCTAATAGGACAACTAAGTTTGTAGAAACAAGGCACGCTGTGTTCTTAGAAAATAATGAGGAGCTGGAGCCCAGGAAAATAGATCTTGAGGAGAAGCGGGTTTATGTTCCTTCACCGTTCATCCCGAGCCTTTATTCTCGTGTTCTCGTGGCTGCACCTCCGAGAGAAAATACTGTTGTTGCACCCACTGTTGAGGTCTCTGAAATTTCCTAACGTTGCACCTAATGATGAGCCTCAACAGTCTCCTGTAATATCTAATGAACCTATTAGAAGATCACAGCGGGAGAGAAGATCCGCCATCCCGAATGATTATGTTGTATATATGAATGAGGATATTAATGATGTAGGGAAGGTAGACGATCCCACCTCTTATAAGGAGGCCATGATGAGTGAACATTCTCCTAAGTGGCTTGATGCCATGAAGGATGAACTAAAGTCTATGAGCACTAATGATGTGTGGGACCTAGTAGAAATTCCTGACGGAGTCAAAACAAGAGGTCAGAAATGGGTCTACAAAACCAAGCATGACTCTAAGGGAAATATCGAAAGGTTCAAAGCAAGGCTTGTAGCAAAAGGCTTCTCACAAAGAGAGGGGATTGATTATAATGACACCTTTTCTCCTGTCTCATCTAAGGATTCATTCAGAATCGTAATGGCACTTGTAGCTCATTATGATTTAGAGTCGCATCGATGGATGTTAAAACGGCATTTCTTAATGGCGACTTGCAAGAAAATGTTTACATGGCTCAACCGGAAGGTTTTGTCGTGGAAGGCAAGGAGCATATGGGATGTCGACTTAAGAAATCAATTTATGGCTTGAAACAAGCGTCGAGGCAGTGGTACCTCAAATTCGATAAAATAATAAGAAATTTTGGTTTTAAAGAAAATGAAGTTGATAATTGCATATATGTTAAGTTCAAGGGGAGTAAATTCACCATTTTAGTGCTTTATGTGGATGACATCTTATTGGCTAGCAGCGATAAGGATATGCTGTTTGAGACCAAGAGATTTCTTTCATCTAATTTTGATATGAAGGATCTTGGTGATGCCTCTTACGTTCTTGGCATTGAGATTCACCGAGATAGGTCCAAAGGAATATTAGGTTTATCTCAGAAGGCATACGTTGACAGAGTACTGAAGAAATACAATATGCATAAGTGCTCTGGCTCGCCTGCTCCTATTGTTAAGGGCGATAAGTTTGGGACATTTCAATGTCCAAAGAACCAATATGAAACTGATCAGATGAAGTCGGTTCCTTATGCTTCAGCTGTCGGAAGCATTATGTATGCTCAAGTATGCACGCTCGATTTAGCTTTTGTAACCGGATGCTTGGCGATATCATCAAATCCAGACCGACCACTGGAAGGCCGTTAAGAAAGTCTTGCGCTATATGCAAGCTACTAAGAATTTCATGCTCACATATAAGAATTCTGATAACCTTGAAGTTATTGGTTATTCAGATTCAGATTTTGCGGGATGTGTTGATACTAAGAAATCCACGTCAGGTTATATCTTCACACTCGCTCGTGAGCTATCTCGTGGAAAAGCTCCAAACAAACCCTCACGCATCTTCAACGATGCAAGCTGAGTTTGTGGCATGTTATGAGGCCACCGGCAGTCAGTATGACTTAAGAATTTTGTCCGGACTTAGAGTGGTAGATGATTTCTAAACCACTCACCTTATATCGCGATAACGAACCCAGCCTTTTATGCGAGTAACAACAAGTCAAGTGGTGCTGCCAAACACATTGACATTAAGTATCATGTTGTGAAAGATAGAATCCAGGATCAAACTATCAAGATCAAACATATTAGTACTAAGTCAATGCTTATGGATCCGCTTACTAAAGGCTTACCACCCAATATCTTTCGTGATCATGTTGTTTGCATGGGTTTATTGGAAAGCCTCGATTCGGACTAAAGGACCTTAAAAGAAAACCAACTCCCATTAAGTATAATGAACATCCATTTCAAGATAGGATAGTACACTATAGATATCGAGGTTGTATGACACTTCATTGGTCATGCGACGCATTATCTTGGTATGCTATTTTATTGAGAATGGGCCTATGATGTTAGCCTTACGATCAAAGGGAGAATGTTGGGATGATCTTCGCTAACGGCTCCCGAGAATCCCGGAGACCTCGTCTCCCATACGCCATGATCGGAGGCGCCTAACTCCTTATTTGGTTCGGTCCCGTCACCTAGCGAGAGATTAACACTTAAGGGCTCCGGCAGCTTGAACACCGGTTGGTTCTTGATCATCTAAACCCCACACACCGATCCACTAAGGGCGCTAAGGTGAACGAAGACCGACGCCGCCGACCTCTCTCGCTACCACCGACGGCCGTCACCATCTTCATCCACGACCGACTCATCTACATCGACCGCTCTTCTTCTTCTGGCCGCTACACCAACTCACCACCATCCTAATGGCATCGGCAACCTCGGGTATGTCACGATTATGTTTCCGCACTAAGTTTTGATCTAGGTGTTCATGCATAAGCTAGGGTTAATCACGTTTAGCCTAAGTATTACTCTCATATGGAGGACAGAACAGATGGATGGACCATGCGTTTGGAGGCTTTTTGCAACATAATTTGGAGTGATCATGGTATTTTAGTTGGCTTCCTTTAATTTTCTTGGACACATGCATGGAGAAATTTATGGGTTGGGGTTTACTTTTCATATAACTTGCATGTCTCGTGTTCCTAAGGAAAGGAAAACTCTTGATCCACTGCATCCAGTGGTAGGAGTGCAATTCTTTATTTTCTTGGTTTTTGTATACAGGTGAAGTGCTGCATATGCTTACGAAGTGCAACATAATGGATTTATACGAAACCGAAATACGGAGGGCACAAATCTTCGATGGATTATGTTGCTTGGACTCAAATATAAAGCTTTGTTTTTAGGTATGCTTTGGTACCCCTCTTTTATAAAAGTTCACGAATATTATAGTAAGTAGTTAATATTAGGTAGGACCAAATATGTATAAACTAAAAAAATAAATCAAATCAAAGATTTGTCCCTATCTAATATTCAATCAAAGATTTAGTACATGTAATGGGAGTATTGCAGGTTCACTGCTAGACTAGCGATATTTTGCCACGGTTTTTATTTTTCTGATGGGCCCGCAGCCGACCGCGAGGAAAACCATATTTTGTGATTGGTATTATAAATCCGCCAGGGAAAAAAATCATATTTTTTTGTGACGGGTGTCACGAAACCGTTAGACAAATTGTATTTTTGTGTCAGTTCCAAGGTAACTGTGAGAAAAATTATACTTCTTTGTGTTGGTTCGGTGGTGACCGTTAGGAAAATAATTATTTGTGTTTTAGTTCTAAGGTAACCGTGAGGAAAATTATTATTTCTGTGTTGGTTCAAAATTCACTGTCATGAAAAAACAATTTCTGTGGCGGTTCAAAATTGTCAGGATATTTTTGGCTATTCCTGCTATGTGGTTTTGCTAATTAAAAAAAATGAGTCCGTGCCAAATATATATAAAAAAGAGCATGAGTCAAAAATCAAGTTAGAGGGTTGTGGTGCGGCACCACTACTACTAATTTCCCTAACATGGACTACTCATCCGAAAGGAATATATAGTGAAGCTAGTAACCCTAAAACCAATGTCTCCCTTCATTGTCCCCCAAATCCACCGTATCCCCACCACATCCTCACATGTCGCCTCCCAACCGATCTGATTGCCGCCGCCTCCTACCCCATCCACCCGCCACCACCTCCCAACTCGAAAACCAGTCGTGGAGCCACTTTCCTGTCGATGCCCGTTAGAAAATAAATTCCTAACGATATTTCCTATTGTCCATCCAACAGGGAATAAGGCCTCAAAAACCTGACGCTAATGGATGTTTCCTATCTGTAACCATAAGACAAAGCCGATGGAAAATACTTTTTTTTTTACGTGACCATTCTCCACATGGGTATTTCCTGACAGTTCCCCATCAGAAAAATAAGTAATTCGTATTTTCCTAGCGGTTTTTAACCACTGCGAAAGATCGCCATCCTGGTAGACGTTATTCCAATTTTACAATGAATTACACAGCTTTTCTGATGTGCGTTCTACAGCTTGAAATTCCTATTGCATCAGCCCATATCTAACTTCTCTTAGAAGTGTTCAATGAGAGTTTGCAATAGTGACATAGACATAATGCGTGTGTCATCAAATTAGGAAATCTTTAGTTACTGGTGAAAGCTGCGCCTAAAAAAGTAGGAGTGATGGTGTTCTAACTTCTAAGATAAAATGCAACGAGCATGATTGTTTTTCTCTCGTTGTTTGGATGGCCCATGACAAGAAGTTAACATCCAACCCCGTTCGACCAAAAAAAAAAACAGCTCGGTAAATCACCTTAACACAATCACCGTTAAACACAGAATGAAACCCCCACTTCAAATGGTTGATTTTGTTTACACAAATGTTAAAGTCGCTAGTTAACTAGAAATCGCACTTATGAGACTCATATTGCCTAACTCGATTTATTAGTTTAGGCTTTGAACGAACTGGAACTTAATAGCCTCTTCTTCTATCTCAAATGTGCAACTATAAGCATCAATAGATATATAAATAAATTAGAGGGGGATAGGAATCTTTGACTAAAATGTCACGTTCTTTTTTATCTGTAATAGCAAAATTAGACCTCACACGAACGAAATAACAAAAATAACACTCGACCGCGCACGCTCATGCCGCTTCGGTGGCTTACTTGTCGCGCACGCGAATGTGATATGAACATGTGCAGCTATTTGCTTGGTTTTGATGAGCGGAATGTCGCTCTCACGACGATTTTGCGAGGTGTTATTTTTGTCATTTCGTTTGTAGGATGCTAGTTTTATTAGGAAAAAAAGGCTAAATGAGAAGAAGAAAAAACTAGTGAAATAGAGACACGAGCACAACGAGGTTTGAAGATCACGGAGGTGGTAAAAAAACATGCTGAAAAAATGATTTGCGGTGAGCGTGGATCGAACACGCGACCTTCAGATCTTCAGTCTGACGCTCTCCCAACTGAGCTATCCCGCTGTCCGTTGCCAACGTGGAATATAGTATTCCCATTATGTAACATCATAAATGGCACACGGAAAGTCGGACACGATCAAATTGCAGTTGTTCCCTAAATTTCAGTCTTGCAAGATATAAGTTCCTTTTCTTTTACGAATTTTATATTTGATTTCTCTATGCAAAAGTCTTCAAACCTAATTCGCCGCAATAGATTTACAACCTCTCAACCAATATTTGATTTCTCTATACAATCTTGGCTATGTACTTTCATATGATGGCAAGGTTATGTTTCTTCCTGAATCAGAGGTGAAAATACTGTGCGCTCTCCATTGAAGCCTGCAAGGGCTATTATGTTTGAAGCCCATGAATTTGGCAACTTCTATTCCATTTTTCACTCATGTAGGTGGGCTTAACACCACTGACCCATCCCACTTAGGACTTGTTTAGCTAGTAGGGAAATTTATCCATGGGAGAAACAATCCAAAGAGGGGCTGGGTTGATCCCCCCTCTCTCCACCCAATTCTCAGCCAACCCTCTTCCATATCCAAGGGGGGATTAGAGCAAAGGTTGTTTGTTTGGATCATGGTTAAATTGGAAGGGATAACACCTATTGAAAATTTTGAATTTAAAAGTGGTCAGAAAATTCACATAAAATGGAAAAATCCGAAAAACAGTCTAGAAATTTCCAAAAAAAAACCAATAAAATTCAAAAACAACATAAAATATTCCAAAAATTCAAAATAAAAATAGTAAATTGTGAAAAATAGTATAGAGAAATTCAAAAAATAGTCCAGAAAATTCTCAAATAACCAAAAATTTTCGAAAACAATCCAAAAAAACATAAAGTTCAAATAACAAACAAATAGTTCAACGAGAAATTATGACAATTCATGAAGTAAACACACGCATATGCTTGCACACAATGGATATCATAAGGTAGTTCAGAATCTGCTAGCATATGAATCTGGAACTCCTTGCAATACATGACAATTTGCATGTCCATCGTCCGGCTATCTGGACCATTCTAGGCATTCAGTCCGCTAGCACTATGTTGCAGTTTAGAACAAATAGCAATAGATTGACCGATATCATCACAAGATGATGCGGCCCCAAGTAGCGTTGTTACTGATGTGGCCAAGAGTGAGTTAGGTGCAAGCCGAGCTAGAAGAGAGCAAAGTCTATGACCAGTTCCAGAGGGTCTACGATCAGCTCCAGAGGGTCTACGACCAGTTTAACAAGGTCTATGACCAGCTTCGCAAGGTTTACGACCAGATCTACAAGGTCTACGACCACTCGGCGGAAGGAGTACTCGTCGAGAACAATACTCGGCGAGAAATAAGACTCATGGGAACGAGCCCACGACCACGATCAGGTGGTTCATGACCACCACCAGGTGGCCTACGACCACGTTCAGGAGGCATGCGACCATATCCAGAAGGATTACGACCATGACCAGTTCTGCATCCATGTATTCGATCAGGTCCACGACCAAGTGGTCCGAATCTAACATGGCAAGTAAGAAAGAAGCCAAAAGGAAAGCCGCGTCAGGAGAAAAGCCGCATGCTAAAGGGGGTAACCGTGCCCTATAAGGAAGATCAAGATTACGGTTTCTATGTTGGTTCAGTTTGGATCGGAATCAATCCGTGATTTAGTTTCTATCTTCAAGATTGTTTCCGTTTAAAGGAGTCCAAGATGTAACATGCTAAATGAGCACGAGTTAGAGATAGAATCGGCTTTTGTGCCATGCGTGTGTTGGTTTTGACCTTAGGTCGTGTGTGTTTGGCCGCACCCTTAGGTGCTAATATAAGACCAGGGCATTACCCATTGTAGGGGGTTCAGTTTTTTTTTTAGATTTTAGAGTTATTTGGCGTGTCGCCATGAGGGTCTACCCCTGTTATCGCATGTGTACGAGTTCTTGAGAGTTTTTCATCCAGGATATCTCTGATTGCTACTCAGGTTTAATCTTGTTGATTGAATTTGTGTGCTGATCTTATTTAATCTGCTCGTTCGTGTCTTTGTGGTGTGTGCGGTGTGAGATTTATCTATCATAGTGCGAATTGCATCTTGTAATTGTGCTCCACATATTTGTCAGAAATTTTCCACCGTGAAAGATCGGCAACCACAATTTAATCTTATCTCGAGGTTAATCCGCATCACAAGGTCAAAGTATTTCCTATTACAAATTGTCTCAGACAAAAAGATTGCTCATCTAATATCGCAAACTATAAATTCAAATTCAGAACTCCTTCAATCAGCGAATCATCAAGCTTTGCATTCGATGTGTTCCTGAAGAAGAATTTTGAAAGATAACATAATGAGTTGCATACCAAATCCGCACAAACAGACATGTAAACTTTAATAGCTAAGTCAAGATATGAAAGCGTGATGATATTAAACCAACTTCTTTGTAGGAGAAGGAAAGCAACTATACTTGGCGAGCAATAAAATTTGAAATTTAACAAAATCACCAAGATATGAAAGCGTATGATATTAAACCAAATACTAAGGACCATTCGGATCGGTTGATTCAATTCAAATAAATTCAATTGGAGCCTTCACAACATGGTTAGATGACAAAGAATTTAATATTGCATCAACACGACAACAACGTGGAAAATGTTGCTTATTGCTTGACATATTATTCATGCATTCATCCTAACAATTTCTTAAATGTGAAAAGGTTGTTAGAATCGAACAAAGATGACCGACACTCATGTTACCTTTTGATACAGGGGAAAAAGTGCATCAAATCATCACACAATTGAAAAATGTGCTTGTGAGTAATCTAACACTTTTGGAAGCATCCGGATGTCATTATGTATGACTAAGTGATCGCGATGATCGATGAGAGATACAATACATTCGCAAAGCAACTCTCAAGCTAGGTGTACACATCACTGCGATCGGCGACACTTCTACTACCGATAATCTCAAGATCGTGATCCAAATTGCAAACCAAGCGCCATACATATACATAGTTGCTTGCTCCATGCGATTACACTATCCGCACCTTCCTCGTTAAATGCGCACACTCTTAATCGACAACGCAATCATGGAGAGCAGAGCGGCTAATTATTGCAGCCCATTTCCCTTTCCCCGGATGTCTTCCTCATGTATATGCATGGGTCATGTGAGGTAAACCGGTGAGCTACCTTGCTCCACATTGCCAATCTGCAAGCTAGTCAGCTAAGACAGGGACACAAGGTCCACTTCAAGAGCTAGCATATATTTCTTGTCGAAAAACCTGCATATACGCTTCTCATTTTTCTCTTCACAACCGCCAATGAGGACAAGATGATCAATTCCTTTCTGTGTTTTGTATTGCACTTGTTACTAATTTGCGTCGAGTATGTGAATACAATGGTACCTTAATTTGTAATGCGATTACACTAAGCATGTGTCAGAATTCCCCCTGAAGTTACTTTCAAGCCTCAACATCGATCTTTATTTGTAGACAGTACAAAATTTTGTTTCACTAAGCATGTGATTACCTAATCTATCACACAATTGAACAATTTCTTAAATTTCTTTTTCTGAGACTCCAAAATAGTTCCACATGCTACATTTTGTTGTTCTAATCAAGAGAACAATGGGGGCAAGTAAAGGGTAAGGTCACTCACAGTCCTTGTAACTTCATCCGGACCCACTAGTAAGGCATTTCACCATGTAACACGCTCCTGCTTAGATCTCTGCAATATTTTTTTAGATAATGGACGAGATAAACTCTTCTCGCCTCTACATCAAGGATGAGATCTCTGCAACATGGAATTATGGATTATGGTGCTACTATTTGCTTAGCAGCTTAAGTACTTGTGGCACATATTAGTTTGACTGGTTGTTTAGTATTATATCATGCACATTACGAGCAATAAGATCGCTAGTAGTCAATAATTTTCTTACTTACCAATGAAAACATATTATCGCACAAGCTCTATCGACCAACGCTAAAGAAACTGTATTGACAACGATCAATGACAAAATCGAGCATTTTTTGGTGACAAATCGAGTCAAAACCAAACTCAAATTTGGGTATAACATATAATACTAGGATCTGCTCGACAAACTAAACCAAACATATCCCATAAACTTGAGCAGAGGCAAAACCAAAAGCAGAGGGATCTAGTAGCACAAACTCGAACATGAAGTTGCCCAAGCTCAACACCCTACGCCGCCACCTCCCACCGCGCTTCCAGATTCCCACGCTGGAAGAGGCTCCTCGAGCAACCCCGCCGAGTTCTCCTCCTCTCTAACCCTGGTGCCAGGAGATCCGTGAGAGAGAAAAAACTGGGGCTACAAACCCTAGAAATCGTAGTAGTAGGAGGAGGAGGAAGAAGAGGAGACTAGCTGGATAGATCTGACTGGGATGTTCCTCTGAGGGCGACGATGGTGGCGGGATTGGCGTCACCGGAGTCGTGAGAGAGAGGGGAGGCGCGGGTTTGGAGAAGAGACTCGCCAGATTGCGAGCGACGCGGAAAAGAACTACGTGACGGGCGAGTGTTTAGAAATCCCCGTGTATTGGGTTGGAACGCGACGGGTTTTTGGATCCCGACGCCATCCAAGCGCGCGAGAAGGTGGGCGGAAATTCTATCCTCACGGATGTTCCCTGGTCGATCCTGCTGATCTCTAGCGCCGCCAAACAAGGTCTTAGGACTTATTTGGATACATTATGATCTGACTCAATCCATTCAAATTGACTCAAAAATTAAACTAAAATCTCTTCTAATCCGAAGAGATTGGTTCTAATCGCTCCCTATCCAAACAACCCGCGATTTACTTGCTATGCACGCCCTCTGCATTGCATCAGCTTTTTTAGAGGATCTTGCCTTGCATCAGTGGTAAAAGCAAAAGAATTTGAACGGGTCGATGGGTCGGTTCGACTAGGCCCACTTGCATTCCTATTCATTGGCTATCAAGTTTATTTTGCTGCCGAACTTTGACTAATTAATTGGCGAACAACCACATCCTTAAACTAAATTTTGGCACACATTGGAATAGTTATTTTTTTGAACTTGACACGTTGTAATAGTGTGGATATCATGGGGATATGCTCATGATCTTAGGATGATGTGTCAATTGGCAATGACGTTGAAGGTTTGCGGAAACACGAGTTTTCGGCAAAGTTCGTGTTCCAGGCCAGCCAAGGTCAGGTCGACCGCCCGGTGGCGGGCCGACCGCCATGCCTCAAGTGGTGTATCGGGTGAACAGTCGGGCGGTCCGACCGCCAGGCGGCGGTCGACCGGTGGCCAGGCGGTCCGACCGCTACCACCGAGCGGGCCGATCGCCATGAAAGCTGTTTTGGAATTTGAGGCTGGGCCAAAAATAGAGTGTGTAGGCAAGTGAGGAGTTTCTACTGCACTTGGTCCCATAATTTTTGCAGCCTCCAGGCAAAAGTTCTATTCGTTTGAAATTTCCAGAGAGGTTGCGGATTTCAGTGTTGAAATTTTGGCTAAGTCCCTGGGTGGCGGCCGATCGGCTTATATTGCCGATCGCCAAGCCAGGGTGGCGATCGACCGGTTTTCACTTAACTCGCCGCCCGTGTGGCGGCAATGGTTG
Source organism: Ampelocalamus luodianensis (assembly GCA_036346255.1). Taxonomy (NCBI): domain Eukaryota; kingdom Viridiplantae; phylum Streptophyta; class Magnoliopsida; order Poales; family Poaceae; genus Ampelocalamus; species Ampelocalamus luodianensis. The sequence continues at coordinate 32,971,953 of CM070633.1, read as the reverse complement.
TTTGTTAGGTCAATCTCATGGGTTTCAGTGCATATGTGTTGCATGATGCATGTTTTGACTAACGGGTCAAGTTGTGAAGAACTTGTTCCGGTTCGATTTGCTTGTCTATTGTTGTGCGTGTTGCTTGGTGGTCAACGACGGTCAACCAGCGGATGATCGAGACTAGGCTTGTAGAGCCGAGGTTCGTAACGATCGACGATGCGGGGTGAAGTCATTGACTCAAGTATGGTGAAAGATGGACAAAGGTGACCGAACGGGCAGTTTCGTGCAAGCGGTTAAATCAGCGCGCGGGGTCGTGCAAGTGCCATGGTGGTTTCGGTGGGAGCGGATGGGAGAGACTTGCCGACATGATGAGAGCCGTTGGATCAACCTACACGTGGCGAACAGCGAGTGCCGCGACAATCGGACTCGGTCTTGGAGAAGGACCGAGAAGGGTATTTTGGTAATTTTACCAAATATCGCCTTGGTTACCTTTTGCCAACCCGCGACGCAAGACGGTGCGTTGGAGAAGCGGATTAGGTCAAGAGGAGATGAAGACATGGCGCTTTAAAATGCGTGCGTGTGACCCATTTGTTTTGGGCCTTAACGGGAGCCCATTATGGAAACTCTTCTAGAAGGTCTAGGCCTCCACTATAAATAGAGGAGGAGGTGGCTGCACCCTCAACCCTTTCATTACTTGTAAACCCTAGTTTTTGCTTGTGTGCTTAGGGAGTTGATAGTTGGAGGTTAGGGTTCTAGAGAGTTGGATTTGATTTCGTGCTCATGTATTGAGTCTTTGTCCTCCATTGATGGAGTGGCTGTAAACCAATACCCTATCAAATCAATCCAAAGAAAGTTTCCTCAAAGATGAGTTCATTTGCTTTCTTTCTCTCTATTTGGTGATTTTGAGTCTTTCTTTGATCCGTGAGTTTTTACTTGGTTTCTGGCCGTGATCTAGCTTGCTGTGACATGTGGGAATACATCTAGGATCATCAAGATCATCAATCATCCACGAGCAAGTCTTAAGATCATATTTGCTATTTGACTCGATTTTTGACCCACCTTCACTCAATTGAAGAAAGGTCTGAACTTTGGCAAGGATATTCACGATCGTTGTTTGGAATAGGTTCCTGATATCCTTGAGAAGGTGTGTGTCAAGTTTCACGAAGTTTGGACGCACAAATCAAAAGTTATATCAATTTGCGTTTTGGTTTTTCGGCTGATTTCATCGCTCATTGGCCGGAAGTCCATCGCCATGTATTGAGAGGTCGACCGATTTCAAAGGTCGACCGATTTCTAGTTGGAGGTCGACCACCCAACTCATTTAGGTTTTGAGTTTTATGTTTTGAAGATTTTGCTTGGGTTTTGATTGGATTCAATACAAGTCTTCCATTTGCATGATTGATTGATCTTCATAGCTTTCATAGCTATTGGAGTGAGATTCGTATTGAATTCAATTAGGAGAAAAAGAGATTGTGCTCCTATTCACCCCCTCTAGTCGCCTTTTCGGTCCAACAGTGGTATGAGCCTGTTAGTTCAATCTTGATCTTAACCGGTCACCGAACTTGGCGATGAATAAGTACTCCTCCAAACCGCATATCTTCGATGGGCACGACTATGCCTTTTGGAAGAACCGCATGCGTGTCTTTCTTGAGAGCGAACCACGAGGTATTTGGGAAGTCGTTTCGAGATCCGCTCATCTTGCTCGAGGTTGCTCTACGGGCTTCAAGCCCTCTTGGCTAATGACCGTAAGGCAAAGAAATTTTCGTATGGTGGGCTTGGTAGACAGGAATATGATAGGATTTGCAATCTCGAGATCGCACATGAGATTTGGAAGACCTCAAAACCTATCATGAGGGTTCTTAGAAATCAAACAAGTACGTCAGCAGTCTATAAAAGAGAATATAACAAATTCGAGATGCGTCTGGTGAGAGCATCGATGACATTTTCATCGTTTAACACGTTGATAAATCGGATGAAGGTCGTTGGTATTGAATTTACCGTCCTGAAAATGCCATCCATCTCCGCCGCAATCAACACCGGGAGTGGGAGATAAAGGCTACCGCCATTCAGGAAAATGTCAAATTTTCTGATCTGACCTTGGAGCTGCTCTATAGCAAGCTCAGGACTCATGAGATCCGTAAAGTCGACCATTCTAAGAAGGGTAACATGGCTTTGTAGCAGACCGCTTAAGAGAACCTTTGATGGGTCGTTTGAGTCTTCTTCTGAATTTTTCTTGCTTCTTTATCCGCAATTCAAGAAGAGGATCTTGAAAGTATTCCCGAGCCCGAGATGACACTTTTGATTAAGAAGTTCACACGGGCCTACAACAATATGAGAAACAAAAAGAGAGGCGCCTCGTGACTTGTTATGAGTGTGGAGAGCTTAATCACATCCGGCAAATTGCCCCAAGCCGAAAGGTAAGAGCAACTACAAGGATGAAAAGCCGACTTGAAGAAGCCTCGGGGACGCAAGTCCAAGTTTGATGATGCCAAGCTCGTGAAGGCTCACCGGGTTCTTGCCGCTCTTGGGATCGATCCTTGAGCGATGTGGACTCGAAGCGAGGAGGACAAGGAGGAGGAGCTCCTCAAGACAAGAAGGGAAAGGCCAAGGACTTCACCCGCATGTGCTTCATGGCCGACTGACGATATTGATGACAACAATGAGGTATCTCCCTCCTATGATGTTCTCTTTGCTAGATGTGAAACCTGTTTATGAGCAAATGCTAGGTCGATAAAGCCTTAAAATTCATCATGACTAGGAATGAGGAGTTAGAGTCACAAGTAGATAAACTCACATTAGAACTTGTGAATGCTAAGAGTCTTGAATCGATGAATGTTCATCCCGCTATGCTTTACATTTCGAACTAGCTAAAGCGCAATCTGCTCATGATATTGTTTTGCAACAACTTGAAAATGCTAGGACCTGAGCTAATTGAAGTTAAATCTACTCCTTGCAAAAATGCTTAGAGTCTAGCAAGTTGATTGTTTCGTGTGGTTGAAGCTAGCTCTTGCTCATGCGCTTAGAACGTGAACGTGAAGTACATGATGTTGTAGAAGCGGCTAGAGTTAAATATGTCAAGCTTAAGGACAGTATTAATTCTGCTACTTGTGCTTAATGTGAAGCTCTTAAGCTTGAAGTTGCCCTTTATAAGAAGAAGGTTAACGCTAAAACTTGTGATTCATGTGTTAACTTTGGAAGAGAAATTGCTTACCTTAAGGACACATTAGAAAGATTCTCTGATGGTAAGAAACAGTTAAACATGATTCTTGACAAGTCAAAAACTCCTTATAAGAAGCAAGGGTTAGGATACAACTTTGCCCAGGACAAATCTAGTGGTATTCAAATCTTGAAAAATGGCTTAGTTGAATTTGATACCCAACCTGCAAAGATCACTTTCAAATCTGCAGGTTTTGCCTAACCATCTATTCAGTCAAAAGGTGCTTCTCCCAGTGGTACCAAGTACCATTGCACCTATTGCAAGAAGGATGGACATTTGGTTGAGTTCTGTTGGCGTAGGTTGAAAAATACTAAGAAAAATATTGCTAGAATGTCATCTAATCAACCTAGAGCTTTTGTGAGACATGGTAATTTAGAGAGGAAGAAACCTGGTCTAGGATTTGCTTCACATGCTAATCATTCTCATGCTCCTAGACAAGATAATTCTCATGTTAGAGTCACCATTGCTCATAATGTAATTTCAAATAGAATCAAGGATAGCACGCTTTGCATACTACTGCTGCGGACGTGTGTCTCAAAGATCTGGTTCCCAAGTCATGTTTAACTAACCCCTGTATTGAGACACATCGATCTTTTGTGCCTTGATTTTCAGGATCACCGCGGAAGGAAGGACACGTGGTTCTGCCGACTCGGCTATTCACGCCACATGACCGAGACTCAAAATGGTTCACCTCCTTCACGCGATCGATAGGTGATGTACTCATCACCTTTGGAGACAATACCTAAGGGCGGATTGAAGGAACAGGATCAATCGGGGTGAACGACAATTTCATCCTAAAAGACGCCCTTGTGGACAAGCTCAGGTTTAACTTACTCTCGTCTCACGACTTCTTGATGATGGCTATGAGACTATATTTAAAAAAATGCTTGTCGGTGCTTGATTCACTGGTGAGCTGCTTTTGGGATTTATAGAGTTGCTAGGATCTTTGGAGCTGATTTTTCCGAATCTCTTCTTGGTTCTCTTAAATATTTATTTACACCTTCTTACGAGTTTCGCTTGACACCACGCGTTGGGGCACATTGATTTTGATCATCTGACGCGAGTTAGCAACCTTGATCTCATGAGAGGTTTGCCTAAACTCAAAGCCGTCATGGATGCTGTATGTGCGCCCTGTAGGCATGGCAAGCAAGTTGCCGTCTCACACCCTTTAGTGACCTTGGTCATGACTGACGGACCTGGACAGTTGTTTCATATGGATACTGTTGGTCCTGCTAGGGTTCGGTCAATTGGTGGTAAGTGGTACATTCTTGTCATAGTTGATGATTTTTCGAGATACACTTGTGTGTTCTTTCTTGCTTCAAAAGATGAAGGTTTTGGTCATTATCGTGATCTTGTTCTTCGTTTGATTTCTGAACTACGGTGCCTTGAAAGCGATCCGCAGTGACAATGGCACGGAGTTCAAATGCCTCGTTTGCCTCTTTTTGTGCCGAGCGCGAATTGAGCATCGCTTCTCTTCTCCACACGTCCCCTCAGAATGGCATTGTGGAAAGGAAGAAACAGAACCTTAGTCGAGATGACTAGGGCGATGCTAGATGAGTATAGCACACAGGAGATTTTGGGCAAGCTATTACAGACTTGCCATATTTCAAACCGTGTCTTTTAAGACCTTCTTTGGGCAAAACTTCATATGAGCTTCGATTTGGTAGAAAACCCTCTGTTTGTCATTTTCGAGTTTTTGGAGCTAAGTGTTTCATTCTCAAGACAAGAAACCTAGATAAATTTGAATCAAGGACTTTTGATGGTTTATTTCTGGGTTATCCTGCACATTCGAGGGGTTTTCGGGTTTTTAATGTTGAAACTAACATTGTCCAGGAGACATGCAATGTCACTTTTGATGAGACTAGCCCTGGAGTTAGATCCGACGTTTCAGGTGATACACAGGTGACAGAAAGCATTTTTGTGGAGGAAGATGATGACGAATCTGATACTTGTCCTCCACCTGCTGCTGTTGAGGCTCCTGTCCAAGCTCCAGAACCTGCTACGACTGCTTCACCTCCAATTGAGGCTCCTGCTGCATCTTCTTCATCAGCAGTACCTGCGGAGGTTGAGGAGATATTGTCTCCCCCGGGCGCTCCACTTCACATTCAGAGGCGTCATCCTCCGGATCAGATGATTGGTAGTCTTCATGAGCGAGTCACTCGCTCCAGGTATGACGATCCGAGTCTCTACTCTCATTCTGCATTTGTTGCTTCTTTCAAACCCCGCGATATATCACATGCATTATCTGATTCTAGCTGGGTTAATGCCATGCATGAAGAGTTAGAGAATTTTGAGAGGAACAAGGTCTGGAACCTAGTAGAGCCTCCTAGTGGTCATAATGTGATAGAAACCGTTGGGTGTTCAAAATAAACAAAATGAGGACGGTTACTGTGGTTAGAAACAAGGCTAGGTTGGTAGCTCAGGGGTTTTAGCCAAGTTGAGGGTTAGATTTTGATGAGACATTTGCTCTGTTGCAAGATTGGAAGCCATTCGCATTCGCTTGCATTTCTTGCTTCTAAGGGCTTTAGATTATATCAGATGGATGTTAAGAGTGCCTTTTTGAATGGTTTTATAGAAGAGGAAGTGTATGTTAGGCAACCCCCAGGCTTTGAGAACCCCAAACATCCACATCATGTTTTTAAGCTATCCAAAGCCTTGTATGGTCTTAAGCAAGCCCCTAGAGCCTGGTATGATAGACTTAAGACCTTTCTGCTTAAGAATGATTTTGAGATGGGTAAGGTAGACAAGACTCTGTTCATCCTTAGGCGTGGCAATGACTTCTTGCTTGCTCGTGAGTTTATGTAGATGATATTATCTTTGGTGGTTCTTCTCATGCTCTTGTTTTTAGTTTTTCTGAGACCATGTCCAGGGAATTTGAGATGAGTATGATGGGAGAACTCAATTACTTTCTGGGGCTTCAAATCAAGCAATGCAAGGAAGGGATCTTCATCCATCAGACGAAGTACACCAAGGATCTGCTCAAGCGCTTCGAGATGGGTGACTGCAAGCCGATCGCCACTCCCATGGCGACTTCGACTGTTCTGGATCCAGATGAGGAAGGAGAAGCCGTGGATCAACGCGAGTACCGCAGCATGATCTTCTCCCTCTTGTACCTGACGGCCTCAAGATCGGACATCCACTTCGCGGTTTGCCTCATGCGAGGTTTGAGCGTCTCGAGGACTTCCCATCGCCAAGTCGTAGCGCATCTTGTATTTACACTCTACCCTCCAATATGGCATTTGGTTTTCTGTTCTTCGTCCTTGTCCATTCGGGGTTTTTCGATTTCGATTTTGCGGGTCAGTGCGGCTAGATAGGAAGAGTACCTCGGGCACTTGTCACTTTTTAGGCACTTCTCTTGTCTCTTGGTCTTCTAGAAGCAGTCTTTTGTTGCACAATCCACTCTTTGAAGTTGAATATGTGTTTAGTCATTGCTAGTTCTTTGTAGTCAGATTTTGTGGATAGTGTCCACTCTTAAGGATTTTGGGTTGGCATTTGATAGTGTTCCTCTTTGTGTGATAACATCTGCTATAAACATTGCTAAAAACCTGTGCAACACTCTAGGACCAAGCACATAGACATTCGCTATCACTTTCTTAGAGATCATGTCGAGAAGGGTGATATTGTCTTTGCATTTCATGGAGTCCGAGGCTCGTTAGTGATATCTTCACCAAGCCTTTAGACCCAACTAGGTTTGCCACCTTGAGAAGTGAGTTAGGGGTAATTTATCCCTACGGGTTGGTTTGAGGGGGAGTTGGCTCTGTTCTGAACTTTCCTTGTTCTTCTGAACTTTCCTTGTTCATCTGAGCTTTTCTGATCCTTTCTGATACCTTCTTCTAGTGGTATTTTCTTTTGATCTTTTTGATCTTTTTAGGATCTTTAAGTTTTTGTGCATCTCATTGTTTCATACTGCATTCATATGAAAAACCAAAAAGATGCATTGTTATATAAGCTTTTCTGCTTGTCTTTTAAAATTGATGAAGCTTTGCTTATTACCCTTTTGAGCTTTAGTGTTTCAATTCTGCTCAATGTCATGTCTAGTTCTTTGACTTGCTAGAATTATCATGCTTTCACATGTGTAGCTAAGTCTTTCTTTGAATGAGCGAACTTTAAGACAACTTGAACTAAAAACTGTAATTTGTGGATGTTTTAGCTAGTTGCGCAATTAGTGCTCCTTTTGTGACATTGGCCCTGTCAAAATTGCGGTGTTAACTCTTGAATCTAGTATTGATCATTGCTTGAGCTTCTTGTTCTTTAAGAATCTAAATCGCTCTTGTGAAAAATAAAAATCAAATTTAAAGATTGTCTTATGCTTAAAAAGTGCCAAACTATTCTCTCGAGGGCGCATGTCATAGACATGAACTTGGAGATAGTTTGATGATCCAGACGATCTCATGGGGACTGCTTGTCACAATTGACATGAACCTCAAGATTTGTCGCCCTGGTAGAAGCTTAGGAAGAGTTTGTGGATGACACCTAGTCCAGGATCTTCTTCACTAAGATATACCTTTAATCAACTTCAATATTCATTGCAAATGAAAAACTGTTGAAAAATGGGCATTTGAGACAATTTGACCAAAATGATTCAATTTAGGACCTGTTTGTCTCTTAATATGGTCATTGTTAGCGTCTTGGTCTCACATTGACATTTTGACATGGCCAGTATTATCTTAGGGTCTCTGTTGATGGACTTGCTAGATTTGAAGCTTTGCTTAAAATGCTAAAATTTATTGCTTTATATTGAGCCTTCTTGTTTTAGCTTTGTTATATATGTCTTATCATGATCTTGCTAGCGCATTCAGGCTGATATGATGTTTATGCAAAATTTGAGATGCTAGCTTGTTCTTTTGGGTAATCTTCAAAGCTTCTTGTAATCCAAAATTGAAAAATACAAAAATATGAAGCCACTCTATTGCATTTCATGCATGCTCCTTCTTATGCTTTTTCCTCATTCTGCATTTGTTATCTCTGGACGAGAGGAAGGCGTGATTCCTTGATGACTCCATTGTCATAGGGGGAGAAGATATTTCAAAATGTGTAAAGGGGAGAGGATTTAAAAGTATTAAAAAGAGGGAGAAAATTGGAGAACTTGAAGTTTTCTGAAATTTGAGGATCATAGTGAGGGGTAGTTTCTTATTTGCATTCTTATGGTCTTATTGCTCTTTCTGAGCTTGAATTGCAATTCTTGATCCTCACCATGATCAAAGGTCATTTCGAACAATTGTTCTTTCATATGGACCTTAAGTGAGATTTTTGACTCGTCTTTGGAAATTGAAGCTTTCTTGCTTTCCTTTGCCTAATCTCACTTGCCGATGCTATTCGAAGCCGACTTGGTCATTTCCTTTGCTTTTTCTTACATTTGAACCAAGTTGTGCCTTTGCACAAAGCGTTAAGTTTTTACTTTTCAAACCTCAAAACTTGCATTTGTGGGAAATTGCCAATGTGATCATCAAGGGAGATTGTGGATATCATGGGGTATGCTCATGATCTTAGGATGATGTGTCAATTGGCAATGACGTTGAAGGTTTGCGAAACACGAGTTTCCGCAAAGTTCAGTGTCGAAGCCTCAGCGTCGGGCCGCCCCGGTGGCGATGGGACCGGCCATGCCTCAAGTGGTGTATCGGGTGAACAGTGGCGGGTCCGATCGAGCGTGCATGCGGCCGACCGCCATGAAAGTGTTTTGGAATTTGGTGGGCCAAAAATAGAGTGTAGGCAAGTGAGGAGTTTCTCCGCACTTGGTCCCATAATTTTGCACCTCCGGGCAAAAGTTCTATTCGTTTGAAATTTCCGAGAGGTTGCGGATTTCGGTGTTGAAATTTTGGCTAAGTCCGTGGGTGGCGGTCGGGCCAGGCCTTACTGGTTGGCGATCGACCGAAGCCCAAGGTGTGATCCGCCGGTTTTCACTTAACTCGATCGCCCGTGTGGCGCAATGGTTGTTTGTTAGGTCAATCTCATGGGTTTCATTGCATATGTGTTGCATGATGCATGTTTTGACTAACGTGGGTCAAGTTGTGAAGAACTTGTTCCGGTTTCGATTTGCTTGTCTATTGTTGTGCAGTGTTGCTTGGTGGTCAACGGCGGTCAGCGGCGAGATGATCGGGACTAAGCTTGGAGGCGAGGTTGAGAACGATCGACGGCCGGGTGAAGTCATTGGACTCAAGTATGGTGCAAGATGGACAAAGGTGACCGAAACAGGCGATTGGTGCAAGCGTTGAATCAAGCGGCGCGGGGTGGTGCAAGTGCCATGGTGGTTTCGGTGGGAGCGGATGGGAGAACTTACCGACATGATGAGAGCCGTTGGATCAACCTACACGTGGCGAACAGCGAGTGCTTCACACAATGGACTCGGTCTTCGAGAAGGGCCGAGAAGGGGTATTTTGGTAATTTTACCAAATACCACCTTGTTACCTTTGCCCGCTGGCGCAAGAGCGGTGCGTTGGAGAAGCGGATTAGGTCAAGAGGAGATGAAGACGAAGCTTTAAAATGCGTGCGTGTGTGACCCGTTTGTTTTGGGCCTTAACGGGGCCCATTATGGAAACTCTTCTAGAAGGTCTAGTCCTCCACTATAAATAGAGGAGGGAGGTGGCACGCACCCCTCAACCCTTTCATTACTGTAAACCCTAGTTTTTGCTTGTGTGCTTAGGAGTTGATAGTTGGAGGTTAGGGTTCTAGAGAGTTGGATTTGATTCGTGCTCATGTATTGAGTCTTTGTCCTCCATTGATGGAGTGGTTGTAAACCAATACCCTATCAAATCAATCCAAAGAAAGTTTCCTCAAAGATGAGTTCATTTGCTTTCTTTCTCTTTATTTGGTGATTTTGAGTCTTTCTTTGATCCGTGAGTTTTACTTGGTTTCGCCGTGATCTAGCTTCTTCGTGACATGTGGGAATACATCTAGGATCATCAAGATCATCAATCACCCACGAGCAAGTCTTAAGATCATATTTGCTATTTGACTCGGTTTTGACCCACCTTCACTCAATTGAAGAAAGGTCGAACTTTGGCAAGGATCTTCACGATCGTTGTTTGGAATAGGTTCCGACATCTTTGAGAAGGTGTGTGTCAAGTTTCACGAAGTTTGGGACGCACGAATCAAAAGTTATATCAATTTGCGTTTTGGTTTTTCGGTTGATTTCACTCGTTCATTGGCACCGAGGTATGCCATGTATTGAGAGGTCGACCCGATTTCCAAAGGTCGAACCGATTTCTAGTTGGAGGTCGAGCCCAACTCATTTAGGTTTTGAGTTTTTATGTTTTTGAAGATTTTGCTTGGGTTTTGATTGGATTCAATACAAGTCTTCCGTGTGCATGATTGATTGATCTTCATAGCTTTCATAGCTATTGGGTGAGATTCGTATTGAATTCAATTAGGAGAAAAAGAGATTGTGCTCCTATTCACCCCCCTCTAGTCGCCTTTTCGGTCCAACAAATAGTCATGGTTGACAAGAATTGAGTATGCCTAATACTATACACAAGTAAGGGCTATTATAGCTTATGAGTTTTTGGCTTAAATGATATCACTGTTGCATAAAATAGTAAATCTAGCTCCTAGGAGATCAAAGCAAAAATAGCACTGCAGACTTGCCGGCAGATGACATGTGTTCTCGTTCGCGCTACGGATGCGCGGACCCCCTCGTCCCTTCTCTGAGGAAGGGGACTTTCGATATGTGTCATTGTTCCCTCTCCAGGAGAGTGGACTTCCGATATGTGTCCTCTTCCTCTCTCCTGGAGAGGGAATTTCCCTCGTACTGCTAATTAAATTACGATTAAATTGATTATGACTAAATAATTAGGGTTAACTAATTACGACTAATTAATAAGAACTAACTAACTACGACTAATTAATTATAAATAATTAGTTATGACTAAATTAATTACAACTAATTATCCATGACTAAATTGATTAGTACTAATTAGTTACGAATATATTAATTTGACTAATTAATTACAACTAAATAATTATGGCCAATTAATTACAACTAAATACTTATGACTAATTAATTACATGAGTTAATTAATTAACCCGTTGTGTAATTAATTACACATGTTTAATTAATTAATCCGTTCGCTTAAAGTTAATTAATAAATCAAGTCCTACGGTGGGATTTTTCTCTTACTTCTAGTTAATTAATTATATGGGTTTAATTAATTAACCCCATCATGTAATTAATTACATGTGTTAATTAATTACAACTAAATAATTTCGTCTAATTAATTACAACTAAATAATTACATGGTGGGGTTAATTAATTAGTCATAATTAATTAAATGTATTTAATTGCTCACAATTATTTAGTTGCAATTAATTAGTCAAAATTAATTTAGATGTAATTAATTAGTCCTAATCAATTATTCATGGTTAATTAGTAAGTAATTAATTTAGTCATAACTAATTATTCATAATCAATTAGTCATAATTAGTTAGTTCTAATTATTTAGTCATAGTTAATTAGCGGTGATGAGAAAGTCCCATCACTTGGTGCGCGGACGAGAAGTCCTTCTCCGGGAAAGATGACAAGGACACATGTCAAGTCCCCTTCCCTCGGAGAGGGGACGAGGATCCGCGCACCGTGGTGTGGGCGATGACACATGTCGCCGTGCCATGAAGTTCATGCGGTGCCATTTTTGGCTTTGATATCCGGAGAGCACTAGATTTGCTTTTTTTTTTTTTGTGCAAACAGTGTCATTTAAACCAAAAAAACACTATAACTTCTGCCCTTGGAATGACATGTATCAGGTACTCTAATCAAGCCTAGCAATTCCATTCCAATAATGGCCAAAATATGCCATACGGCACCCAAAAGGCACATACGGGTTCAATCACATGCAGTGTATCACCAACACCAGGTCATTCCAAATTCGATGCGTGCATAATTGAAGTGATCCCTCTTTTGAATCAGACACAAAGACCCTGCTTAATACTACTTCTTTGGTAAGTGAAATTATGCTAGACTATGGTAAAATATATGAGTTGTGAGCTCGTGTTGAATTATTTAACTATGTACGACCTTTTGTGTTTATGAATTTATTGAACCACGTGTTATTTTTATTCTATGGTTATATATTTCAAGTGAGTTTCTAAATAAAATTATATATACATATAATTACATATATATATTTTTTAAATAAATATTATTATATTAAAATTCAAAATAATACATCAGAATAGACCGATAACATGACATTTTTTTTATACCAAGAGGCACATGGATGATCCTGGGAATGGAATCGACAACTCCAATGCTCATATTGACCTTGGCTGTGTCGGCTTCACTGCTTTGGTAAAAAAAGCACGGTACCCTGTCAGTGACCCCAATTCCCCGATAATTATTTGGTGGGCCCACACAAGCACTTCCTGCTTCTGATTGTCGCCTGTTGGAGCTACCTTTTTATTCTTTTCCTACTCCGTTCTCCTATACCCGCACGCGCACCCAACTCCATAATTGCATTTTGGTTGGAACTGGAAGCGGCGATCCGATGGAACGAACGTATTACTGCAGATGCAGATGGTTACTTTGTTAACAGTGTTTATGACTGTATGAACTGTAATAAACTACTGTAGCGGTTGATTTCGTCTTTTATTTATATTGAATCATTCAATCCAGGAAGTAGGAACTTGGAAGGCGTCTCTCAGACTCTCGTCCTGTTCTTCGCGGCGGCGGCGGCGAGAGATGGAGCGGCGGTCCAGCGTCCGCTTTGCGCCCTCCGAGGTATGGCCCCACGCGCCATTCATTCTCCCATCCCCCTCCTCTGCGCCCTGCGGTGGTGCCGTGGTGGGTCTCTTTGGTTCTTCTTGCCCCTCCGTGTTGGTTGGAGGATTCTTGGTGTTGGAAAAGAGAGGAGATTTTCAAGATTGGAACTTGGAAAAGGATTGGGGTTTCTTGCGCACAAGATTTGTTTGATCGGTTGTATGCTGCTCCATTGCGTTACTACGGTGGGTTTTGTGTGGGAATTTTCTTGTCCCCCCCCCCCCCCCTCCCCCTTGTGGGTTCCATTGAGTTTCTTAGGAAATGCAAAGTTCCTTTGGTAAAGGAGGAAACTTATTGGGAATTTTGTGTTATCCACTCCTTTTTTTTGTTTTGTTTTGTGGGTGAGCATTCGGACGATTACATGTGGCCTTGATGTTTCCTTATGCATGCAAATGTTGGTTCTTGTGTACATTGTGAATTGTTCGATTCTAGTTTCAATCTATTTTGTTATTTTGCGCCGCATTGGGAGGAACTTCTGTAAATTTGTAGGCTTTGATGAAAAAGTCACTAGGGTTTGGTTTATTAGGCGTGATTCCCAAACGATGGGGACAAATGTTGGTTGAGGTGATCAATCCATGCGGCAGGAGTAAAGGAATTGTTGGAACACTGCATTACATTATTCGATTGCTAGATAGAAAATGAGTTATGTTGATATCGAAAAATAATGAAGTGTGAGGCCCAGTCTTGGTTGTGGTGGTCAAATTGGTTGAGGTGAGGGATAGCCGAGTCCTCATGTTGTCTAGATTCTTGTGCTCAGGGCATTGCTATTATGCTAATGATTCCAATCTTAGGGTTTTCTTACTGCACGATATTTGCCATTGTTGCTAGATTGGGCCTATTTGTAAACGAAGAGGGATAAGTTATTCTTTTCCAGTTCTTTGATCCTGTAAATGTGATGATACTTAAGTTGAAATTGTTCTCCAATATCCCAACTTGTGGGAAAAGGCCAATTTGATGGCACTTTGTAGCCTTTTAGTTTACTGTAATGTACAAGTATTATGTGTTAAGGACTGTCGGAATTTGGGTCATTTGGCCCACTGTAGGGTTAAACCTTGTAATGCATCATTTATGCATCACCTATCCATTTTGGAGGGAGGAAGGGGAGGGAGAGTATGATCATAAAAGCTTCCTACTTACGCCCACTGAGTTTCATGGTTCAACACGGATCTCCTCGACAATATACTATATCACTATGCATGGAGGAGTTAGTAAAAATGAGAACATGTAGCAGGTACTACGCATCTTTTTAATTAATGTAGGATTTGAGACTCGAACTCGTGACCTCAACCACCACCCTAAGTGCTTTACCACTACAGCACACAGTCTCTCCCTATGCATGGAGTAATTTTTGCGTTTAAACTGTTTGCACCTTGCTAATTCAAGCTAATTAGTTATACTTTTTGTTGCATCTTCCCTGATAAGTTAAATACTTCATGGTACAGATTACAAGGATGGAGATGTTGGTTGCAGACAGAAGAGAACAAGTCTTGGACGGAAATTTCTGCCAGAAGCTTGCCGAAGAATTTAAGTAAGTCCTACATACATGGTGTCCCAATGACCTTTTTTATTGTGAATCCATAACCTAGAGAGTAGAGAGTGTTGACTTCGATTGTAGTTTCTGCAATAAGCTTATGAAAGGATTCAAGTGTTTTCTATTGTCGTTTTTTAAGCATAAATGTATCAATTTGTTGCCTGACTGTATTTAATACAGGTTATTGTGAAACCCTGTCCTTTTAATTTGTAAATTATTATTTACCTCTAATAGTTTCCAAGTGATGATTCTGATATTTAATTTTGCTCTGTTTGTAGCTGCTCTGCAGGCCGAGTTGGAAGTAGAGCATTGCAAGCTACACAGGTGATAGTGCCTTGATGTGCTCCACGTTTCACTGAGTGTGCATTTGTATGACATCTGTTTCGACAGGTTCAAGGATGGTTCCTTAATAATTTCCCAGCATCAATCACCAAACCTACTTGCTTGCCTACTGCTACTGAAGAAATGGCTTTAGACTCACAAGCCAATGTGTTAGTTTCTGAAACAAAGGCACCATCTTCTGAAGAAAAAGTTTTAGCTCTTGATACAAGTATTTCGAACAATGAGGATGAGGTTTCTCCAGATTCACCCAAAGGTAGTTGCAAGCACTAGTCTGTTGAAACTTAATGCTTGGTGCATGTATCATTTACTAAATTTCATATGTGCTGGCTTATTTTCAGGGACTAGAGATAAGGTTCCTGAACTTGAAGACTTGGAGTTTGAGGCTAGGTCGGCTAAGGATTCTGCATGGTGAATACCCTTTTACTTGCAGCAATCCTATTCTTTGTTTCCTTTTACCCTTTCTCCCTTTTATTTGCAGCAATTTTGTTCTTGTCTCCCTCGCCCTATTCTATTATCTTCTGATTAATAAAACGAACATTCAAAAGCAACCAAGAAAGATATCTTAACTTCTGTTGTACCCCAGTTTCTATTGTTAAGGAGTACTTGGGTATTTGCTGTTCAGCATGGCATTGGTGGTGAATACATTGATAAATAACACAAGCCAGCTCTGCATTGTCTGCACTTGTTTTATTACTTCCTAGTTAATGAGCATGCATGGCTTTGATCCTAACAGTTTATTACCTCTCCTGATAATGCCAGTAATGATGTGTTAAACTACGGTAGTGATCCTAGACGATGTATGCAATGGTAGATCTTGATGTTATAACCTTGCTAGCCGCCTAGCCGCCTATTAGGATACATTGCACTTGCATAATGTTGTTAGCGCTATGCCATGGAGAAGAAATTTTAATCGTTGTACATGTACCCAAAAAATTGGCTAGCCCCTGGAAGTGGGTATTATTGTCTTCAAGTTTTTATCTTTCTTTTGCTTCTTAAATTTGCAGCCAAGCTGGCTGATTCAGATAGCTTGCACTTGCATAATGTTGTTAGCACTATACCATGGAGCAGGAATTTTATTCGTTGTGCCTGTACCCCCCAAAAAAAAATGATAGCCCCTTGAGTTGGTTATGACTGCCTTCAAGTTTTTATCTTTCTTAATTTTGGCAGCCAAATGAAATGTCATCACATGTTCGCTTGTGCTATGCAGGTACGACATTGATATTTTCTTGGCACACAGGAGGACAAATTCGGGTGAAGTTGTAAGGAGTATAATTGATGTTGTAGTTCATATGCTTATTTCATTTTGCCATTTCATAATCAGATGTATTTGCAGACTGCTTTTAGTTTTCGGAATGTTTGATGTTTCTACAGGCAGTTTTCTCTTTAATGTCATTTTCAGATTTTCTTAAATAAAGAAAGAATACCAAGGATATTGCATATTGTTGCTTGTCATTTCATTATTGTTTGTACAACATCAAACTCAAGTTCTTTGGCATCCTTTTGTAACTTGATATTTCTACATTGTTGTTTCTAGGAAGTCCGGGTGAGATTTCAGGGGTTTGGGGCCGAAGAGGATGAGTGGGTGAATGTCATGAAGGCTATCCGCCAGCGCTCCATTCCGCTGGAGTCCTCAGAATGCCGAAGAGTTGTTGAAGGAGATCTTGTCCTCTGCTTCAAGGTAAGTGGGTAACAATTTCCCTGGAGTAGCGTTGCATAAAACCTGATGCAATTGGATATTTTTCTATACTGCTGCAGCTTGCTACTATTAAGGCAGTTCTTTTTCTCCTTATATTCTTTCTTTTCTTATTGCAATCTGTACATCAGGAGAGAAATGAAGAGGCATTGCATTTTGATGCGCATATTCTGGAAATCCAGCGGAAACAGCATGACATAAGGGGATGCAGATGTGTCTTCCTTGTCAAATATGATCATGATCAAAGTCAGGTATTTTCAACTGATCATGCCCCTGTATTTTCTGAATGTCTTAGAGCAAACCATATGTGGTTCCTGTAAATTTTCAATCATCTAATCATACAGGGTGTTTATATTGCTCGAGCCTTGGACTCCATTCTCTCAGTCATAAATTGCAACACTTGTACTGAAATCCTAAGATGGCTTGATCTTCAAAACTTCCTGTTTTGCTGATGCCAGGAAAGGGTGAACCTGGGAAGATTGTCACGGCGGCCAAAGTACTTTTGATGGCATCAGTTATCGTCGTTCTGCTGCTTCCTGTGTGGGCTGCCGCTATATCGAACTAACAGGAACTTCAAAGATAGTTAGGGACTGAACCCTGCATGTTTCTTCTTTTTTGATGTGTATAGTAGTAACCACGGGAGAATACTTCAAATTGCAACCCTCTTACACATAGCCCTTGTAATGGCTATTGGTAGGCTTTTTGATAGCCAAATTTTGTACACTCTTTTGGTGCAAAAGAGGGGAACCAGAGTACCAGGAAACAGGATCAAAGAATGTAACCGCTGTGTTGTGCGCAAAATACCATGGAAATGTTCGCCGTTCTGGACCTCTAGTATCCAATGCAATGTTTAGTACTTCATTTGGCTATTGATTTTGTTTTCGACACGATTTCTGACTTTTGTTGTTTCTCCCCAAATCTACCAGAAATCTCGTAGTCCATTTGGTTATTGATTTCGTAGTTTCCGACTTTTTTTTTTTTTTTTTTTTGGCTGCTGATTTTGTTTTCTACATGGTTTCTGATCCCCCTGTTATTTCGCCCGAATTGTACAAGAATTTCGGGAGGGTCGAACTAAACCATCGGTTGTTGGAAAAACTAAACGAAATATTACCCACCACAAGGAAGCCCGTCTAGCTCAGTTGGTAGAGCGCAAGGCTCTTAACCTTGTGGTCGTGGGTTCGAGCCCCACGGTGGGCGATTTCGTTTTTTTTTTTCAATTCACGTCATGTACTCATGTAGGCCCCCCGGAAGTCAGAGGATACGCTTCCCAAATAAACAACCACGCTCATTTTTTTTTTTTTGGATATCGGACAGACAGAGACATGCTGATGCTGTTGCTGCTTCCATCCAGCGTTTTAATACAGCAAATCAGCATCCATCCTTTGGCAAGTGGGCCTACAAGCAGAGGGCATACAGTCAGACGAAAGACAGTGACACATCTGGCAGTTGTTTTCTTCTTTTCTCAATGGTTGACAGCCAACGCAACACACTAATCTAAGCTCTTATCCAGCGGCAGCGTACTGGCCTGAGAGCGATTAAGCCTCCAATCATTTGTGCGACACCTGTGAGATCTTATTTTTAGTGCTCCATATTTTACGAAAATTACATATAACATCGAGGCTAACAACCGCCGACAACCACCGATACATTTCAGAGTGGTATACGTGTGTAAAAAAAGTATAGGGTTTTTTTACGGCTCGTGTAAATTTTTTGTTTGCAGACAACAAGTGTTAATACAGTCGCCTGTCAATTGCTATGCTGTAAAAATACAATCAGGTATGTAGTGTGTATTGACGTTGCTGCGGCCGACATGTTTGGCATCCGATGTTTCTCTTCTAGCACAAACATTTTCTGGTTCACGTGTGGCAACGAGCAGAAATGAGCTGTGCCTTGGTGGACTTGAGAGCGTTATTATTTCCACCTTTCTGTTTCTATATTGTTGGGACTAGGAACAGCCGATCACATGCAAAACAATGATATTATTTGGCCTGACTTAAAAACTTGGACATGTGATTGAGCTGTCTCCAATATCATCTCATATCTATATGAACACCTTGCCCTTTAAATAAGAGAATTTTTACGTATATTCTACTAGTATTATATAGTGGTAGTATAAATCAATCAACCAATAATTTGTTAAGAACATAATAGATTTTTTTTTGTATTTATAATTTTTTCGTATGGTATTATAGACTTTTCCAACTAGAATTGAAAATATTTCTCTTATGACATATGATGTGATCCTTCATGGACAATTACAATTCTACTTCTATCGAATTCTACTACTTATATTACGGATATAGTATAATTAAATCCTAACTAATCGAACCATTGGATCAAATAGAATGAACAATCCATATTAAATTAAATGTATTGTAAAATAGCTCTTAAATAATGTATCACTGCTCACTAGACATCTCTATGTGTTCCTAAAAAAACCCAGCAATTCAGGAGGACGTTGGATTCTATTTCGTCAATCATTATTTGTCAATCCCCAACCTCCATCGCCTTGGCCACGGTGTTGTCATCGGCGCCTCCAAAGCTTACAATGTTGCCATGGCCAACCGTGGGTAAAAGCACCTTCAGCGCCGCACCGCTCCACCCCCTCTCCCCTAGTATTGGTCATCACTGCCAATCCTCACCCTTGCAACGAAACATTTGGAGCTACTACTTCTCGCTATCCTGAAACTGTTGCTTCTATATCACTGCACTGGTGGTCAACCTATCTACCCAGTGGCAGTGGCGGAATCAGGATTTTTGAGATGGGTACAAAGTTAAGAAAATATTTGCTTCATAAAACAATTTAATGTGCATACTAACAAAAGTAACACAACTCAAATGAAAAAAATGTTGGCTGAAATGCAAATTAGTAGTTCAAATATGATGTATATAGTCATGTATACATACTATACCTAGTATATACTTGTTTATTTTTTCTAAAAAAATAGAGGTGCAACTGCACCCATGCACCTAGCTACCTCGTGCCCTCCACCAACGCTTACAAGTAGTAAGCTTAAGACCATGCTGCTCCATTGCCGACCACAATTCTCTTGATCATCCACTTATCAAGACAGAAAAAAGAGAATATTCTTAATATGTGACGAGGAGACACGTAGCACATGTACATCATCTCCGCCTCAAGTTGCTATATTAAAATTGTATGCACTCTGTGCATGTAGCCCTATAGCTATAAGATCGTATAACCAAAGAAGCTCATCTTGATCGTGATATAAACGCATATGTCATCATAGCCACACAAGATCGTGTAACCACGTAAGATCATCATGAAGAGGTCATCGCGACGTGTCAACATACTTTGCCATGAAGTATATGATGTTATCGCACGCATTAGCAAACCGATGCTATCACCGCTTATATCAACAAATATGTGATATCATCGCTTAGGTTATCACCTTCTTGGACATCAGTAATGAGTTGTAAAGTTGAACTTACAACTTTCTTGGACTCTAGTTGCAAGCAACCTACCATGGACATCCCAGAACACACATCAAATTAATCAAGAGGTGAATCTTTTTCTCAATGAGCTACACGTTGATTTTTATAAAAATAGATTGCTACATAATGCATCTACATCACTTGTTGTAAGGTTTCATGAAGAAGGTTTGGAGGCAAGGAAAATAGACTACTATAATGTAATATCCCAATTTTTGTGAAGCTTTAAAAATCCTTTTAGTAGTTTAGCCCTTGGAAAACTCACCCAAGATTTTATTTGAATTTTAATAAAACTTAATATGGACTTTCAGTAGCAAAACCATTTAATGTGATTAATCCCAACATCAATTAATGTTAAAATTATTTTATTTGGGTTCTATGTGCTTAGAAATATTTTCTAGATTTTTCTAGAATTTTTCGAGTTCATTTGCTATTTTCCTCTTCTAAATTGTAAACCCATTTAAAATCTCGAAAATTCCGTGGCCGAATTCCCTTGCTTCGATCCATTCCTATTCTTTTTGGCCCAAACTAGCCCGCAAACATCTCCTCTCTCTCTCTCCCACGCAACACGCACCCCGACCCCACCGGCCCTCACCCGCGCCTTTGCTACTCGTTTCGCCGAGCCACCGACGCGACTAGTGGGTCCCACAGATCATTGTTCATCGTTTTCAACCTGCCCATTCGATTTTCCCGCGCGCGCTCCATCGTCATCCTCGACACTGACTCTATCTCTCCGCCTATTTAAGAGCCCACATTCGTGTCACAAGGATCGCCTCAACCTTCACGCTTTTCCCAAAGCAAGGAACCCTAGATCGCCGCGTTTTCACCGGATCGAGCTCAAACCCTAGCACCGCCGAAGCCTTCTTTGTCGGATTCCGCCGCCGTCGGTGAGCCCGCCGCCATCGAGTGCACCTGCTCGGCCACGCCACGCCTCTCACGATGCGTGTGTCCTTTCCTGAGAAACCCTAGTCCGCCGTTGTTGCGTTGAGCCGCGCCACTCCGCCGCTTAACGTCCGCCGCCGCTATATGGTCGTCGGCGCGAGATCTCGAGCGCCACAAGATTCCCGAGTCGATTTGCCAAGATGTGCACCTTCGTGCGCCATCGAACGCCGCGCGTTCGCCAAAACTAGTGGTCACCGAGCCTCACCGCCGCTTAGCGACATGTCTGCCGCCACCGCCCACCCACGCCCTTCAGCGCGGCGTGTCGCCCACGTGCCGCCTCGTCATCAATCACGCAGTGCACAGGTGTCACGCCGATCCAAACCTAACCCTAAACCTAGTATATCTAGTCCATGGTGAACCTAGCCTATGCCTTGTGGGTCCCCTTGTCGATACTATTCTATAGACCCATGAACAGTCAGACCATAGACAAGTTTCGTGGACCGGTCCATGGACCGCGAGCCCACATGTCAACCTCTATCTTATTTTTCCCAGTTTTATTTTAATTTCGAAAATCAAGGCTGACGTCATGCTGATGTCATTATTCGGGATTTCCAGTAGAAAAGAAATTCGAGAAAATCCAATTTTGGTTATTTCTTTAGGTTTAGATCTTCCAAAAGTCCGTTCTTTCTCATACGAACTCCGATTGAGCCTATTCAAATTTCTAAATTCATCTAAATTCGAGCTCTATTTTCCTAAGATTTTTATTTAATTTTTGGAGTTTGTTTTCTTTGTTTTGTATTTATTTTGTTTATTTGCTTCGCTTTATGAGTAGACGTTGATTCTTCAGGAAATTTTAAGGAAGAAGGAGTTCACAAAGACCAAGACCAGTACCAAGATCTATTCCAAGGCAAGTTGTACATTTGATCATGTTGAACCCAATTTTCAAAAATTACTTTGATTCAATTATTGTATTTATTTTAAGTATTTATTTAAATATTTTGGTATTAGTTATTTATCCAAATTGTTATATCCACCTTGCCTATTGTAATGTCATGATCCTTTTGTTACCCTAGTTTGATTAATTATTTAGTTGGTATTATCGTAGCACCAACATGGGTTGGTTAGATATGAGTAGTTTGTTTAGCCATGCAACGAGTCATTCATTGTCATTTGAGTAGCAAATATAAATTTGATTAAGTGATTATGAAACTTTGTGTAAAACTATATGTTGTGTGTCATTACTCGTTGATGGCATGTGTTGCACTTAATCAACAGGGTGAGAAAAAGATTTAGACTGAGGTAAGTGGTGGAAACTGTGTGATATGGTCGAGTTTTGTGATTGGGAATGGTAATCTTTGTGGCAGTTAGAAATTGGAAGTCTCGTCTTGGTCAATTAAGGACTTAACTTTCTGCGCCATTGAACTGAGCCTTACTATACAACTACATGCCTGATGGGACGAGCCTAACTTATTAAGTTCCGACCGATATTGACTACTCGTAGTAGGTTAGTAATGGGTGGAGGTGTGGACTACTGTAGGTCACATTTATGAGCGTTCGTCGCCTTCTGTGTCCAACTGTGTGTCGCCAAAGCACTATGTTTAGGTTGGTGCGACAGAAAAACACATCGAGTATCAATTGTTGAAATGAAGTTTCGTGAGAAGTTTTGTTATGATTAATGCTAGCTACATCGATTATATCGTGTGGGTAAAGTGTTACCTACAGTAGAGTGTTAAACAATCTATTCAAATAGCCGAGTCCGCGATCATGGACATACTCGGGGATTTTACATGAGGGGTAGATTTTCATAAAATAATTGGGAAGAGACAGCTGTGTGACTAAATACATATGGCTGTGTGAAAGAATATGATCTGGCTTTGTGTCCTTTGTAAAAATAACTGTTAAATTGTTATTGTTTATTTGTTTTGAATTATGTTTTCAATCTATTATTTGTATTCAATTGCAAATACTGCTTTATTGCAAAATAACCACAAAAGCCATTTTATTTGTAATAAGATATCATCTATAATTGTATTCTGTGGTACAACTTGTTGAGTACTTGGAGTACTCATTCTTGCCGCAATCATTTAGTCATGGAGGAATCATCGCTCGCCTTCGAGGAGGGTTCTACGTTGGTGTTGATTGTTAGGTCTTGATTCCAATCTGTCACTGTGGCGAATCGATGGATTTACTTTGGTTTATTTTGTTCATTCGCCGCTTATTTATTTCTCGCACCTGCGTGGCTTAATAGGTGTAAGTTTCGCCATAAGATCAAACCATTATTTGTTATTCAAATTACTTGTTTACTCTATTATTCGCCTTGTATGGATTGATATTCATCTATGTTGACACTGTGTGCACTAGCGTGATTCTAGACTAGTGCATTATACACAGAGAGTCCGAATCGCATTTTTGGGTCCCAACATACAACTTCAAGACCAAATTTAAAACCAACACTAAAAATGCATGCTAGTGCAAGGAGATGTGTAGTGGGACCCATCTATAGGAGAACAACTAGTGGGGTCCATTAGAAAATGTCAACATCAAGGTGAGGTCACTGCGATATCAAAGACACATGTCAACATCAAGACGAGGCCATCGTGATATGTCGATGACATTGTAGCAACCATCGCATCTTGTTCATCAGTAGCAAACCGACCTAACATGTATAAATAGGAGGGTACCCCTCCATGTAACATCATAGTTGAATTTTTAGAAATATGAACTTCTTGTTCTAAGGTTTGTGTGAGCCATTTCCACCCCCTTAGAATTGGGAATTATCTGAGAGTTCTTCTCTCCGTCATTCTTATGGTTGCCTTGGTGATTGCTAGAACATGTTTACTCCACGCGAGTGAGTAGGCGAAGGATCAAGCGTGTGGTTGGGTGAATCGAGTGTCGCGATTGACGTAATAGTGACGTGGTTGGCGGATCATTCATCGTTGCATGGGTCCAGTTATCCTTAATCCTACGTCATGAAGATCAGCCCAAACCCTACCCCGCATCAGTTGGTATTAGAACTTAAGGTTGACATGGTAGGATTTGTATTCCTAGTATTTATATAGTTGTTTTCTTTCCTATCCATAAAATGGCCACAAAAAATATTGTTCTTTAGCGTAGATTCAATTGAAAATTTTGGTGAGTACTGCTAGGTTTTAATCCATTGGAATCTTTCTTGCTTGTTGATCCAAAAGTTTCATTTGTGTTGCTTTATTAGAGCTATAACCCTTAAGTTCTAGATTTATTTTGCTCTTTTGTTGGTATTTCACTTATATCATTAATAGCTAATTCTATCCTTTGCGAATACTTTGCACCTAAATTAAAGGCTAGCTTTTGAAGTATTGCTTGGGCTTTGTACACTTGCTATCCTCTCCAAAGAGTTGCTTAGAATATTGTCAAATTTTTGCATGTTATTTTAATCTTTATTTTTTTGCCATAGTACCAAAAAAAGGAGCTAAGAAAAAAAAAAAAAAAGAAGCAAAGAAAGCAAAAAGAGCAAAGAAAGAGAAGAAAGCTTTGGCCAATAATATTTTCTATATATCATTTTCCTTTGCAGGAAAGTAGGAATAGCTTGTGATACTAGTGTGCAAATCTATAGACCATTTTAAAATTGCAATCAAGCTAGTGCTTTCTTACAACTTGTGCAACACGAGCTATTTTATTCTTCACTTATATCTTGTAATATAGCTCATTTCTTTGGTTGCATTCAAGTTACAATATCTTTGCGTGTGAGTTGCTACAATCTTCACTTAAATTTCGTGATCGCAACTAAGTATCGAACTTCTAGTTTGGATTATTACTTATCTTTACAATTTCTAGAATTTCAATTGAATAGGATTATACTAACCTCTAAGCTCCACAAAAATAACTACTATCATTTACAACACCTAGACCTTTATTCACTTATTACATCACCTTTGTGATGTCCATCATCACCGAATTATGTACGGTTCTTCAACTCGTGAAGCAATCATAAAAACTTGGTAAGTAATAGGTGAGGTTGAGTGACTCTACGTGAATTCCACACATATTTTTTTTGTTTTGTTCGCTACTAATGATGTTAGGTTATGAGTACATGGAACTTCCTTCACGGAAGTAATGATCCTGAGGAGTACCTTGAATGGGTAGAACAAATGGACAAGGAGCTTAAAATCCGTGGTTGTCCCAAGCAAATGAATTAATACGAGCCACTATGGAATTTGAAGATTACACAAATTATTGGTGGATGCAATATCCAAGAAAACGCTTTGTGAAAACTTAGAAAGAATTGAAGAGGATCATGAGAAACAAATTTGTACCATGATTAGTGCAAAGTAAAGTCAAAAGCCATATTTAATCTTAAGTCACCAAGCCAAGAGAGCAAAGTAAATTCAAAAGCCATGTTTACTCTGAAGCCTCCAATTCAAAAGAACCAAGAGAAGTCTAAAGCTAGATTTAATCTTAAACCATCAATTCTTGACAAGGCGGTCAAGTATGGGACTTCCCTTCAACTGAAGTGTTGAGTAATGCTACCCTGTTGCCACCTGCAACATATGAGGAGATCATGGTTGATGGTGCATCTTTGGATGATAAAAGGCATCAAAACCCATGCAAGGATGAGAGCCACATAGCCAAACTAAATGAGAGTCACGAAAAATAGTGAGTTGTGGCATTCCACCATATATGAGTTTAAGTACATCCGAATTGAGAATGAGAGAGATATCCAAAAAGAAATAAGAGAAGTAGAAGATATCAAATGTGAGGTTATTTTGAAACTAACAACTTAATCTCTACTTCTAGTTGTGTTTCTCTTAGTGTGCAGGTTGACTATGAAGTTGAGGAATTGAATGATAAAGAACTTGCACTAGTTAAAAAGAAGGATGATGAGATAATCATAGGAGGATATAGAACACTTGCTGCTCCTGTCGGGACCCAAAAAATGCATTTTAGAAACCCTCTATGTATTCTGAACTAGTCCCAAATTAGTAGCTAGCTCACACTGAAACAAGAATGAAATAACATCCATTTATTCGATTTAACTAAAAGATCTCAAATTAATAAATAGTAATAATAATCGACCTTATGGTCAACGCTATTTAACTTATCACATTGTAGCTAAAGAAACAAATAAAATATTGTAGCGGAATGGGAAAACTTGTAAAGACCAATCAACATGCTCATAGGCAATCGAGTGGAGAATGCATCATAATCCGCAAAGCCTTCATAGTACTCCGAGCGAAGAACTCTTGAGCGACTTGGTATTCTTCAACCGAGCAAAGATAAATCGTAGTCGTGAGCACATAAAGTACTCAAGAAGTCATAGATAAATAGTATACAAATAATATTCATGTAGGGATTGAACAAAGTTTAGCAGTATGGTTCCTTTGCATGAAGCAGCATTGGCGATAAATGCAATAAATAGATTGAAATGCGTAATTTAAAGACAATAGGTAAATAAAGAAAACAATTTCTTTGGAATCAACTAGTGAACTCCCCATTCACTTCCCTAGACAAACCACCAAGTGAATTACCCATTCACCAAATGAACATTAAATTCATCAAGTGAACTTCCTATTCATACTCCAACACATTTTACAAAGAAACTCTGCCTCTCGTGTGAAATCCCCGGACATATCCATAATCGAGGACACGGCTATTCAAATAGATTAATTAATACTCTACAAAGGTTGTACACTTTACCCACATAATACAACCAGTGTAGCGATCACCAATCATAACAAAACCTTTCGTAAATTTTAGCTCGACAATTGACTCTCACGCAGTATACTCGTCACCCCAACCTCACCGCTGGTTTGACGCACACCGTTGGACTCGAAGGCGGCGACTGACCATCAATGTGACCTTAAACTAGGTACACACCTCCACCCATATACTACCCGAGTAGTCAATGTCAAAACTCTATAACTTACTAAGTTAGACTCATTCCATCGGTATGTGGTTGTAATGAAAGGCCTAGTTCAATGGCACACAAGATTAAGTCCTTGACAAGTTACTCAAAGTAGTCTACCACAAAACCCACAAAGTGTTATATCCACACCTCATCGCACACAACCGCCGCCTGAGCAAAAATTATTTTGTTTAACCAAGACTAATGACATACCCTACCATGGTACACAAATTTTAATAAAAGTGGTAACCACCACAGTTCCATATTTCATTAAGTTAAAATTAATCATTATGACACATGTGATCATGAACCCATCATAACTAAGCATGACTAAGCATCTGTACGATACCCATGTTGGTGATGCAAATATGTCTAACTAAAATTATCCATGCTATGATGACAAATGATTCATGGTATTCAAATATTTAAGGAGGCATAATGACAATAGGTGATAGCTAATCCCAAAGCAGTTAATATAAAGATAGTATGCAATTGTATAAAACAATATACTTTTGAAAGCATAGGACATTGGCTTTGGATATGCTCGACTATGACACTCGGATCTTCTGGTTGACTTTCGCTCCGCTCCACAAAACAAATCGTCTAACGAGAGAGAAACAAATGATGAAAACACAAATAAATTCAAATAAAATCCAAAAACAATGAAACCAACTCTAAAAGAAAGAGCTTGATTTTAGATAAATTTAGAAACTTGAATGGACTGAATCGGGTTTAGACAAAGGAGAATGAGCTCTCAAGATTTACACCAAAAGAAAAGGAATCTGCATCGATTTTCTCGAATTATATTTCTATTGAAAATTTCAGACATCGCGTGAGCATGATGTTGGCGATTAAATTCTAAATTAAAGAAAATCTAGAAAACTCATCACATGGTGGACATGCGGGCCCGAGGTTCATGGACCAGGTCGACGCAATAGCTCATGGGTCTATGGCTCACGAGTTCACAAAATAGCGATCCGACACATATGACCCACGAGTCAGAGACACGGCTCACGTGGACTAAATCAACTGAAGGTTTGGATTTGGGTTAGGGTTGGGTTTGCCATGTCCACGCACACGTGGCGCTGATTGAGCTGCTATGTCAGCGACACATAGGCGCAAGCCGACGCGACGCTGAGGTGGTAGGGACATGGTGGCTCAATGTCAGCGAAGCTCCAGAGAACACAAATCCGGTGATTGGTGACTCTCCAGCAACGACGGAGGGGTGCAACGGAAAGGTGGTTCTTCGGCGAACATGATGACACGTCACAACTCACCCACTTACCACCACTCCAAAGGCAAGAAAAGTGGCGGCGAGGCAATGCGGAATCTCCCGCACGAAAAGTAGGGGTGTTCGCTCGATTTTTCGCTTCGTAAATACAAAGATATACGGTATTGTTAGTTCGGTAAATATGGTGTTTTTAAAAATACGGTCTGTTTCGTAAATCCCAATTTTTTCGGTATGGTATCGGTAAATACAATATTTACCAAAGTTAACCCGATTATGAACGATGACATTGCACATAGCGGCAGCGGCAGCACTATGCATCGCACATTCACACTAGTGCAGCAGCAACCAGCAAGCAAAGTAGCAAAGCACGCAGGAAGCAGCGGTCACAGAACAAAACAACTAATCATATGCTTCATTTTTAAGATTTACATGGAACGTGCGGCAACGTTTAACTTCAAATCGTACGTGAACTCCATAAACCATCTCTAGCTAGCTAGTAGCGCTGCCATATACACATCATGAATAAAATCCATGTACTTTGTTCTCGTGGCCAAAGAAAATAAAAGATTGTACTAGCCTGGAGACACCACCAAAAGCTAAAAATACATATGGAAATAGCTACTTGCCACACAGTCACACACCACACGTCCACACCAGCCTCTGCCCTCCAGCCAACAGCGGTAGCTCAGCACTCTGCACTTTTGGCTTCTGCAGTCTGCACGCAAGGAGCAGGCCAGGCCAGCAGCCGGGCGCAGGCGCGCAGCACCCAGCAGGTCAGGAGTGGTGGACCGTGGATGGGCCGAGCTGCGCGAGCGCCCGAGGATCAGAGCCAGAGCGTATCGTATTGAAATTTTGGTTTTTTCGGTTTCTAGCCGGTTTTTACCGAAAAAACCGAAATATAAAACATTCTGGATCCCAGACAACACCGTCAAACCGAGTTGACCGGTACGGTTCGGTATTTTCGCACGGTACCAAAATGCATGCACGGCGACGAAGGCACACACCACGAGAACACGTGGTGGTGATCTCGGTCAGCGACGGGAGGTCGAGGTCCATCGGCGATGGCGCAAGAATGCGGAGAAAACTTTGTGGCATCCGACTTTCGAGCTCGACGGACGAAAGCGGCGCGCGATTGAAGAGGTGGCTCTAGGGTTTCGGAGGAGGAGGCGATGCGGACGATTTTGATGTGAACGCGGGCTTTAAATAGCCACGGGATGGGAGAATCAGAGAGACGGCGTGGCAAACAGATGAACTCTGACGAGAGAGGAATCCACGATGAAGACGATGGCCGATGTGGCGACCGACATGCGGGTCCCACGCAGAGCGAGGAAGGAGAGCGCAAGCGCCGATCGGGCTTGACGTATGGATAAAGGCCTGTTGGGTTAATGAGCTCGGAGAAATTGGGCCGGGATTAGGTTCCACCCAAAGCATTTTCTCATATTTTAAATAGCTTTTCTAATTTAGAAAACGCAGAAAATTAAAATAGCAAATGGAAAATAGCAAATAAACTCAAAAAAAATTCTAGAAAAATCTAGAAAATATTTCTAAGTGCATAGAATCCAAATAAAATAGTTTTGAAATTTATTGATGTTCAGATTAATCACTTTAAATCTTTTTGATTTAAAAAAATTCAAATTAAGCTATGACTTTAACAAGAAAAATCAAATGGTTATTTTTGTTTTTAAAACTTTAAAACAAACCAAAATTTTGGGATGTTATAGCCCCATGTTTAGATCATGAAGAAATACAACCTATTGGACCTACATCATGTGACAAGGTTGAAATAGGTAATAATGGTGCTGAATTAGTTGTTCATCAAGAGAAGGTGAGTAAATGTGAGAGTCAATGTGCTCAATTAGAAATTTCATGTTCTGAATTTCATATTCTCATTTTACATAATGTGGAGAAGATCACTCATAAGGAAATTCTTAGTAGGATATTCACTATTGATTCATTATGCTATATCAAGTTTGATCAACCTATTGAGCTACATAGGGTATTTGCAAAAGTTTTGGATATAATATCCTTGTAGTGTTTACATAGAAACTACTACACCTACACATATACATTTTATTTGATTAGAGATTATGGTATAGACAACAAGTACTATACGCATTTGCAATATATATCACTTGTGATAATCTTGCCAACTTAAAACTAGAACTAATGGGCAAACAATCTTCTATACCATGTTTTATCCAAATCAATCAAATCTAAGAAATAATGCTTATAGTATAAAACAATTTATATTGCCTACTTGTTCATCATTTGCGTCACACACACGTATAAGCAATCAGAATAGCACAGTTGATGCATGGAAGACACAATATTTTTTCCTATCTACATTACAATTTTTTGATGTTCGAATGGTGAAATCTGATCATATGAGTCAATTGTGTAATTTAGAACAAGCTATGGTGCTACCTATTACTAACTTATTTACATGCTTTCAAAAGTCGAGGAAGACTTTTTCTCATAAGGGAGAGAATGATAAGAATGCCAGTATTAATTACACATACACATTATATATGTCATACAACTCTTGTACTTATGGCTATTGTTCTACTAATCACGATGTGCAAAACAAATGGAGGACTAAAATGGATGATAAATACATCTACCATGCATATATGTTGTTCTATTTATTTAGTACACTTTCAGGCCATCAAAAGCTGAGGATGGCTTTTCTTGAAGAAGGGGAGGATGATGAGGAGACACCTAGCACATGTACATCGTCTCCATCTCAAGTTGCTACATTAAAGTTGTGTGCACTCTCGGTGCATGTAGCCCCATACCACGTAAGATCAGATAACCACATAAGATCATCCCGACTATGATATAAGCGCATATGTCATTATAGCCACGTAAGATCGTAACTACGTAAGATCATCATGAAGAGGTCATGCACGTGTCAAAGATACTTTGCCATGAAGTATATGATATCATCGCGTCGGTCAAGAAACTAGATGATGTCACCACTTATGTCAACAAATATGTGATGCAATCGCTTAGGTCATTATTTTCTTGGACATCATAATGAGTTGTAAAGTTGAACTTTACAACTTTCTTGGACTTTAGTTGCAAGCAAATCGTCGACCCGTAATTACGATTCAAAACCTCCGTGTATACCGCACTAGTCCAGATCACGCTAGTGCACACAAAGGTCAACATAGGTAAAATATCGATCCACACAAGTTTACAAATAAAGTAAACGATTAGTTTGAATAACAAATAAGGGTTTTGACCTTATGGTCGATTTTACACTTATTAAGCACGCAGGCTAACAGAGAATAAAACAAAGAATTGAACGGAATAACTCCAAACAGATCCCACCAATTCACCACAGGTAACCGATCGATCCGGACCTTAACGATCAACAACCTTCTGCGAACTCTTCCTCGAAGCGCAGTGAGACTCCTCCTCTTCAGAGGTTTGGACGCAAGTTTTACAACAAGCGTGAGTACACAACCGCATTTCGCAAATCATACCACGTAATGCAATTTATAGATGCAAGCTTATTCCAAAGAAAAGGCTTCGTGGTTCTTTTGCATAAAAGCAACATTTGCAATTGAATACGAATAATAGATTGAAAGCATAATTCAAAACAAATATACAATATTAATTTAACAATTGTTTTCACAAAACACACAATTAAACAGATTATTTCACATAGCCATATGATTGAGGTCACACACCTCCCATCCCAACATTTTATGAAAACTACCCCTCGTGTGAAATCCCCAAGCATGTCCGTGACCGAGGACGCTGCTATTCGAATAGATTGTTTAACACTCTGCAGAGGTTGTACACTTTACCCACAAGATACAACTAGTGTAGCAAGCACTAATCGTGAATAAAACAGCTTCTGAAACTTCATCTCAAACATTGATATTCCCGATGTGCTTTCCCGCTATAGTAGCTCACATAGATTTAGTATAACACACACCGCCGGATGGGAAGCTGGGCGAACCGTCCCGCGATGCAACCACCAAGTAGTCACACCTCCACCTCACACAACCTAACATATTCACTGAACATCAATGCCGAGAATCCATAACTTACTAAGTTAGCCCGTCCCATACCGTGCATGTGGTGCGCACAAGAAGGCTCGGCCACCAATGGCGCACAAAGTTAAGTCCTTAATTGACCAAGGCAAGACTTCCATGTTCTAACTAAGTCACACAGATTATCATTCCCAAGCACACAACTTCCACCATATCACACAGTTTCCACCACTTGTCTCGCTCTAAATCCTTTACCACCCAGCTTGGTTTTAGTGTAACACATGCCATCACAAAGTAATAACACATAGCACATGGGCTTACACAAAGTTCCATAGTCACTTAGTCACATTTGATAAATTGCAACTTACATGAGATGTGAGACTCGTAGCATGCTAAGCAATTGTACTGCATCTAACCAACCCACGTTGGTGCTATAATATTACCAACTAATAAACCAATCTAGGGTGACAAGGAAATATGACTTACAAAGTCAAGGATGATAACAAATTGGATAATAACTATGCCCAAAGCATTTAAATACATAGTTAACATAAAATGCAATACTTTAACACAAAGTAATTTGAAAACTGGGTTCAAGATGATCAAAGGTATGACTTGCCTTGGAAAAGGTCTATGTACTGGTCTTGATCTTGGGGTGCTCCTTCTTCGACGAAATTCCCGAATTAATCGACGTCTACTCACTCGCAAACGAAACAAATAAACAAAACAAATAAATAACAGAGGCAAAATAAGCCCCAAATTTTTTAAAAATCTCAGATAAATAGAGCTCGAATTTAGATAAATTTAGAAATTTGAATGGGCTCAATCGAGTTAGGATGCAAAAGTTATGGCCTCCTGAAGTTTTAAATCTAAAAGAAACCCTAATTTGATTTTCTCGAATTTCGAATTATTTCTAAAAATCGGATTATTGCGCAATGATGACGCCGCAAGGAATTTCGAGAATTAAAAGAAATAACAGAAATTCGACATGTGGGACCCACATGTTAGAGACACTATCACGCAGAACAGGTCTACTGAGCCTCTGACCTGAGACCGGTGGCCGGCACGCGGACTGAGCCGACCAATCCTCGCGACACGTCGCAAGCATTGCCGACATTGGCCGACTTGCGGCGCACGCGGCGAGATGATGGGGATGCCACGCGGCCGCACTCGATGACACACGCGCGCCACGCGAGGTGGTCGCCGGCGTGGCGACCACGTCGATCGACGGACGGCGCCGCTTGGAACCGACAAAGAACGGCGAACGATCGCTTCTCGCCGGCGGTGAGTGGTACGCGCGTGTAGGGGCGCCATTGCGAACCTCAGGTGCAACTCCGTGGTCGAGGTCGACGAGACGGCCGGCGGTGAGGGTTAAGCGGCGAGTCGCCGTTTTGCTTCGGACGGGGCTCCGTGAGGTCTAGGTGGCGTGGTGGTCTCGGAGGTAGCCGGGTGACGGCGATGGCGCGGGTGCACTCCACGAGGGCGGTGTCACCGATGGCGCGCAATGGGTTGAGGGTTTTGGTGCGCGGTGGCGACGGCTCGGGCCTATTTATAGGTATGCGGAGGGCTCAGGGCGGCGGGCGCTTACGAACCCTAAAAGAGTCCGAGACGGCCAAGAAGAAAACGAAATTAGAGACGAATCGATTTGGCTTTGATCCGAGAAGATGCGAGATAAAGGATAAGATTCTACGCGTTTTCTAGAAGGGGTTCAATTGGAAGGAGGCGTTGTCGCACGGGGTTCGAGCTTCGAAACATGGCGACTGCCAGCGCCGCGCGCGAGGAAGAAGCCGACACGAGGGACGACGACGGCGGCGGGCCCACACGCCGAGACACGGGAGGCGCATGGAGCTGGTTACATGATCAGCCGCCTGCTATGCGCTGGCGGTAAGCGAGTTTGGGGTTTGAGCGATTCGGCGAGAGGATTTCTGAGATTTTAATAGCTTTTCTATTTTAGAAAATACTGTAAATTCAAATAAGCAATAGAAAATAGCAAATGAACTCGTAAAATTCTAGAAAAATCTAAAAATATATCTCAGAGCACATAGAACCCAAATAAAATAGTTTTGCTATTGTTCATGTTGGGATTATTCACATTAAATATTTTTGATTGTAAAGTCCAATATTAAGCTTTTGAATTTAAATTCAAATAAATCCAAATGGTGAATTTTTCCTACTAACTATTAAAAGATTTTCAAACGTAGAAAATTGGGATGTTACAAAGAACCTACCATGTGGATATCCCTAGAACACACATCAAATTAATCAAGAGGTAAATCTTTTCCTCAATAAGCTACACATTGATTTTTATACGAATAGATTACTACCTAATGTCTCTACTTTACTTGTTATAAGGTTTCATAAAGAAGCTTTGAAAGGCAAGGGAATACACTACAACTTCAAGACCAAAGAAAAACCAACACTCAAAAAGTGCATGCTAGTGCAAGGAGATGAACATTGGGACCCATCTATAGGAGAATAACAAGTGGGGTCTACAAGCAAATGTCAACATCAAGGTGAGGTCACCCGTATGTCAAAGACACATGTCAACATCAAGACGAGGTCGCCGCATATGTCACTATAGCAACCACCCTACTGTTCATTACTGTAGCAAACCGACCTAAACATATATAAATAAGAGGGTACCCCTTCATGTAACATTAGAGTTGAATTTTCAGAAATATGAACTTCTTGTTCTAAGGTTTGTGTGAGCCATTTCACCTTCTAGAATTGAGAATTATTTGAGAGTTCTTGTCTTCGCTGCCTTGTAGTTGCCCTGTGATTGCTAGAACACGCATACTCCACATGAGTTTTAGTAGACAAAGGATCGAAGTGTGTGGTTGGGTGAATCGAGTCGCGCAGTTGCCTTAATAGAGAATCGGTTGTTGGCGGTTTCATTCATCAGTTGCACGGTCCAGATTATCCATAATCCTACGTCGTGAAGATTGTACCAAACCTTGCCCGCATCAATATGTGTCGACGATCAAGTTGCCGATCTTACAAAATAAAAATTAGGAAATTGGCTAAGAATTCTTAGATGAGAATATGATTGCTCTTATTATAATGAACGGTTTTTATAGGGATGCCTTTGGCAAGACGACATACTAGCCCTAAGTACACTAAGTATATTGAGTTGTCTCATAGTGATCTTGAATCACTTGTTCTATCATTCGTATTGCTTTGTTGTGTTGTTTTTCAATTGTCTTCCAGCTTGATCCTTTTGTTGTTTGTTGTCTACCTTTAAATAACTAGCGTAAGAGGTGTCGATTATTCTAGAGAAGACACCTTTGGAAATAACACGTGCGTCGAGAGAGCGGTTGTTGTTAGTAAAACGCCAACTGATCATCGGTTGGTGTCAATAGGAGACGAAACTGTATAGTAGTTATTGTCAATGATTTAAGGCTGAAAAGCATCATGTGGTTTGAGGCAAATAAGGGACATGTCTCATTCATCACAAGGAAAAATATACTTGGAATCGGATCCAAGTTCCAATTCAAAGATTCTTCGAGTAGTTATCTAGTTGGGTAATAGGTATAGTGCCTCTCCGACCAGGGTACTCGTTGAGCAACCTCTGGGATTCTCACGACCACAGGGGTCATAGACCACAGGGGTTACGACCTTAAGGGCCACATGGTCTTTAATTAAATATTAGAATAGTATTTGAAAATTTTAATCCTCGCTACTATTCTCGAACTTTAAGTGAATTTGTAATGTGATCTTCTGATGGGACCTATATCGGGAAACCCTTCGTTTAATGGTGAGAAAAACAAACTAGTCTGTATTCACTTTAAAGGTAAGGAACTGCCTGGGAAACCGAAGAGGTTTGTCTATTGGGCTTTGGGTAACTCCTTTTTGTAGTTAAAAGAAAACCCTTATAAAACCCCCGAACTACGCTGTCTTAGGGATTTTATGCTCTTAGAATCACCTTCGATTTTTCTTCATCTTCTTGCCACAAAATCAACAATCTCAGATTCAATCTCCAAGTGGCTAGTTTTCAAGTTGAACGAGAAGAAGCTCAAGGCTATGGAGAAGAGCGGGGTGCCTCCCGACTGGGCCTTGATCCCTTGGAGATCAGCAGTCGGGGAGCACTTTCCCAGCAGCAACGAGGGAGAAATCCCCATTTTTCTCGCATACATCGAGTGTGGGTTTAGGTTACCAGCACATCCATTCCTCTGCCAAGTTCTTGAGTACTATGGAGTTGAACTGGTAAACCTTGCTCCCAATTCGATCACCAATCTCAGCATCTTCATTTATCTTTACGAAGCATATCTTAGGGTTTCGCCAAATTTGGAGGTTTTAGATACTTCTAGAAGATGGCGAAGTTAGAAATCGACGGCGTCACCTCGGAGTGCACTTTGTGCCTCCATGATGGGAAGCGGTGGAGTACATTCGGATGTATTCCAAGTCTTCGTGGTTATCATGGAATTCGGATGTATTCCAAGTCTTCATGGTTATCATGGAAGAACAACTAGTTCTACATGATGCTCGCACAGAAGAAGTCTCTCGCTTTCTTGGTCGCGGTGGTGGTTGAGAACCCACGATGGCGATCCTCCTCGAAGAAGGAGGGAAGAGTGGGAGATGGATCGATGCCATCCACCTCATCAACATCGTGAGGTCCGACTTCTTGCAGTGCGTGGTGAAGAATTTCTCCTCATGCGAGTAAGTCCTCTCAAGTTTAAGCGATGCCATGCTTTGGTATGTTGGTTGGGATGATTTGACTAGGGATTCTTCGAACATAAGTCCTAAAATTTTTGACTAGTCAATTTTGTTTTAGTTAATTATTTCATAACCTTAAAGTTTTTCTTCTTCTTTACAACCCTTTCCCTAAAGATATCGTGGATAGGATCAAGATGATCTGCTCTGAGGAACCCGATAAAAAGGCCGATGTTCCTTGGATCTTGGCTGTTACCTCTCCAGAAGAGAGGATAGAGATACTTAAGGTAAAAAAAAAACTTCTTTTCACCGTTTATCTATTTTTCGACCAGTATGCTATAACGAATTCGCTTTAATACGATCGGTTGGGTGGAGAGCACGAGCTTTCAGAGAGCTCGAACCTGTCTACTCCGATTACTTCGCTCCAATGACCACTCAAGATGGTGGCTCCGGAGGTAGGCTTTATCGTAACTCTAAGAGTTTTTGCTTTAAGCTAACTCCTTCACCGAACTAACCTTAGTTAATAATCGTGGAAGAGAGAGAAATCGTTAGAGTTACCATGTTACATGGCTCAAGCGATCGTGGACCGACTAGATAGTTGCTCTGATAGGCTATTCCAGGTGGTCGGCGGAC
Organism: Ampelocalamus luodianensis; assembly: GCA_036346255.1. Taxonomy (NCBI): domain Eukaryota; kingdom Viridiplantae; phylum Streptophyta; class Magnoliopsida; order Poales; family Poaceae; genus Ampelocalamus; species Ampelocalamus luodianensis. The sequence continues at coordinate 32,934,709 of CM070633.1, read as the reverse complement.
ACGACTCCACCACGTTGTCGTGGAGATTATTTCGACCTCAGTCGGAGGGTGCAAAGGGTCCGACCACGCCCTAGGAATGGAAACTGTGAAGTCGGTCGAAAAAAGAAAAGACGGCGCTCGGACTTCGCTCTAGGGTGTTTCAATTTTAGGATCAAGAAAACCAGGTATGTACAATGAAAAATTTACATAGATTCATACCTTTGGATTTTCTTATATTCCTAAGTTTTCTCCTTCCTTTCTTCTATTTTCATGGATCCTCTGGTGTTCCGATCGCTTCTGATCATAGCACTCCTCAGGAGGAAACTCCTGAGGAAAGGATGGTCGAGCCAGCCCCCGAGCAGGTGGAAACGTCAATGCTTGTTCCTACTACTCAGGAATCCTTAGCGGCTCCGACCCCGCCTATGGAGGCAGAGGCTAAAGAAGAGTCCCAAGCAAGTGCTGCCTACTGCTAGGACCGAAGTGGTCGAAGAGGAGGGAGCAAGTCCGCTTCCTTCTTTCTTCAATGATCGCGTGGAGAGGAGTTCTTCCTTGCTTAGGAGTCTCCTCATCCAATGATATCCTAACAGACCTCAAATCTTTGATAATAGAAGACTTGAGGGGCTTGGAGAAAGATCTTAGACTATCAATCAAAGACAGATCCTATGATCATTTACTCTAACTATGCACACAAGGCGGTCCAAGTAAATACCTACGATCACTCTTATGGCATTTTTATGAAGTTTATTATTTTTATAGCATATGGTGGAGAACGTCGCTGTGGTCGGAGAACTGACCCAGCGAATAACTTCCTTGGAAAAGAAAAAATTTAAATTGAAAAGTAAGTATTTCTTCTTGACTTCTTCTTCCCTTTTTTGTTTTTCGTTTTTTCTTAACTCTTCTCCTATCATAATTGACAGAATTGGATGTATATAAAAAAAAAGAGGCTATGGCTAAGGGAGCCATCATAACTACACTTGAGGAGAAGTGCAAAACCAAAGATCGGTCGATTGAAAATTGGTCGACCAGATTCAATGAGACCTCCCTCAAGCATAAGAAAGCCATTGAAGCTTTTAAGAAGAAGACTCAAGGTAACTGGTCATAAACTTGACCAGTTTACTATGTGTTTATAGTTTATTTCTTTTTCTAACTCTAATCTACTCCTGTAGAGTAAGCTCAAAAGTAAGAAAGAATAGAGAAAGCTCTTGAGTTTGAGCAAAATAAGGAAATAGAGCTCAAGAGGAATCTTCAAGAGAATATCCTTGCCTTCAACAAGATACTTTCCGACATGGGGTTGAAAGTATTTTGTGGGTGTACAAGAGAAGCGATCGAGAAGCGTAACTATCTTGATCGACGACTGAGACTCTCCAAGGTCTGCTCGCAACATCTTTGAAGAACCACGAAGACTATGAAAGACGCTATCTCGCGGATGGAGTTATCTTTGCTTTGGCAAAGTTTAAAGCCTCGACCCTCCATCAATCTCTAACCTCTTGAAGCAGCTTCAAGCGCTTGAAGGAGGATGTAGTCAAGATCTTTGTGAAGGGATATGGGTGGCTACGATAGCAACAATTCAAAATTTCTACCATATAAAACCAGGTACCAAACAAGTAGATGATCACGGATCGTTACCACCGGGCGTGTAGTGCTTGGAAGAAGAGTCGGGCACTGGTCCAAAGAAGCGCGATCGATGAAGTGGTCATAGTCGATCATCCAACGTCCTCGTGATCGATTGTCTCCTCCAAAGAACCTCTGAAGTTCCTTGTGAAGATCATAGATCATCCTCAAGCGCCGCAAGCAACCGCAGCGGTGCCTCTCACGGTATCCACACATCCAGGGAAAGAACAAGCGAACGCCAAAGTGTGCTAGCACCAAGTCGCATAGTGGGGCTCTCTAAAAGATGGCGGCTAGGGTTTTGGTGGAGCAACTCATGCCTCTGCCTCTACCCAAACGCCTCAAGCATGTCCTATATAGTGCACATGGCGAATCCTATCCGAACATATTTTGTTCCAACCCGTTAAGTGTGCAACCACAGCAGATTCATGCGTGTCGGTTGTGACTCAAAACCCTTTCCAACCACAGTCGTTAGCGATTCCTAGCAGGACATAACGATTCTGAACACACACAAATTATATCGGACGAACCTTAATGCAATATTATCTATAACTGAGTCCTCATAACTTACGATCAAAGGCTCGTATCTCGATCACGACGTATGTAGGTAAGACGAGTTCGTAACTCCCTTACGCACGATTAATACTTAAAATACGATCGACGCCTATGACCAGCTCGTATCTCCATACGACAGGTTGTATGCGTAGTGCGACAGGTTCATATTTAGTCTCGACGATTCGTAACTCCTTATGACTAGGTTTCGACCACTTTGTGATTTCGTTCGATCGCTTCACGACCGCTCGTATCTCCATACGACTAGTCTCAGAATCGATCGAACTAAGCGCACCTTCTCGTGCATTCTCCCTTTGCCCCACGATATCGGTTTGAACTCTAGGTGAGATGTTTGTCATCCATGGGCTGCTCAATACTTTCTCGATCGAGTATCGGATAACCTTATATGGTCAAACTCTTCGACCACCAAAGGGCATGGCCATGCACTTTCTTTATCCGACCGCTTCGAGAGGCTGAAGATATCTCTCCTGTTATGTTAGGAGGAAAATTTCATATCCGACTAGTCACATCCCTCCGCATGTTTCATAGCATACCGAAAGCTATCTTTATAACTATCCAGCATTCTGTAGTGGTTGGCAACCCTAAGAGTGCTATTACACATGTAGAAAACCATGCCGATCTCGTGTCTAAGGATTATACATCATCATTGCTTGAGACCAACTAATGACACATAGAATCATAATAATCTTAATAGTGTCTCAAGGTGGATCTATCCAATACCATGTTCTCTAACATGTGTTCACTTTATCGATTCGATATCTCTATGTGCATATTGGTGAAACATGGTCATCAATCAATACATATGCTAGTCGTAGAGTCACGGTGTTCCAGCCGGTGACATCCGACTGAGGATACATTTAGAACGACATCATATAAGTTAAAGAGAGCTTCACCAACAAGTCACATACTCGTTGATCTATATAAGCGATGATTCATTCAAGAGCAGTAATAATATTTATTCAATAACTCATAAATATAGATGTGATACAATCATCTCTACGATTGCCTCTAGGCATATCACCAACACTTCGAGAGAGTGAAACCCTTCAGAAACAAGGTTGCAAAAGAGATGAAGGTTGGATCTCCATCTCACAGCGACCGATCAAGTGGCTCCGTGGATTAAATAGATGTAGTAAAAATTGCAATGCAAAAGACTTACCTTTTGTCATCAATAAAGCTTATGTTTTATCTTTCAACTTGCTGAGTACTCATGTATTTCCTAGCCCCTAGCTACTTGTGTAGTAGAAAAACTTAGTAAGGAAGCAGTAGACCAAGAAAAAGAGCACATGTTACGACCAACGTACAAAGTATGTGCTGATTATGTTGTAAGAATGATCTCGTTAGTACTATGAAACCAATTTGGTCGGAACCAGTGTATGATTTCGACTAGTTTTAGATATATTTCCATAATCGAAATACCATAGAGTACATTTTATTTAAGGTTATGTCTTCTTAAGTTTTGAAAGTTTCTTACGTGTCGATATATGATCTCCAACATTGATGTTTCTACGACCGTGTCATCAACATAGGCCTCTAAGTTTCAACCTATCTCATGAACTAAAGGTTTTTTTTTTTTTGCATTAGCCTCTGAAAAGTAAAACCAACATTTTTTAGATCAAATGACATTTTGACATAACAATAAGTGCCATATGGTGTGATTAAGAAAATTTTCTATTCACCATCTTTACTCATATTAATATAATGGTACCCTGAATATGCATCTAAAAAGCTTAGTAACTCACATATGGAAGTAGAGTCAACAAGCCGATTGATACGTCGAAGGGGAAAGTCATCCTTCGGATAAGCTTTATTAAGATCTGTGAAATCGATACAGATTCACCATTTCCCGTTACTTTTTCTAACCATTACAGGATTGGCGAGCTATTCTGGGTGGTCGACCTCACGAATAAATCCAACATTGAGAAGCTTATCAATCTCTGATTGGATAAGCTCGTTCCAATCTGGTGCAAAGCGCCTTAGCTTTTGCTTGACCGGTTTTGTCGGGAGTTGAAGCTGCTAGTTCATGCTCCAATCACCTCCTAGGACTCTGTGCATCTGGGATGCACGCGAAGTAATACATCTGAATTAGCTTCGGAGGAAGGAGATGAGCGACTCTTCCTATTTAGGATCGTCTGTTGCCACGACTAGCACCTTTTGGAAGGTTGCACTAGAATTTTTTAGTCCAGACAATGCTTTGATGCTTTTCAAGAAGCGTCTGGTCCGATGGAATTTCCTTGATCCGATCGAGAGGCTTTGGGTCCACCTTTGGTCTTGAGTGCTTGCTTTGCATGGTAGGCGATTAGTATTCTGGTTGGAAGTTCATCGACCGATTCTAGAGATTTACAATTGCATGCATATGCTATCTTTTTTTATCCCTCGAACCGTAATGACCCCTTTGGTCCCGGCATTTTTAAACTTTGATAGTCAGAATGCATCGCTATCGAACTTCGCATGTCCGATGGACAAGGATCCCATTGTATGTAGTTTCAAAATCTACCACATCAAATGAAATCCTTCTGCTCTAAGTTGCCTTGTCTTCCAAATGTAATCTGAAAGAAAAGTTACCCTATTGGTTTAACACTAGATCTTGAACTATACCATGGAAGGCATATTTTATGTGCTTTACCTTAGACTTGAAAATTTGCATTTCTTCTAAAGCTCTCGTAAATAAAATATTGAGAGAACTACCACCCTCTAAAACTCGATTGACTTGTTATTATTTATAGTAGGTTCTACAACAATAGGAAACCTACTGGTCGAAGTTGAAGAGATGGTCACCTTCCGATCAAGGAGATGATGCCTTCACTATCCGATGGCTTGACGGTGATGGAGATTCGACGAGGTTCACTTTTGCTCCACGCCTCGGATGGCGCCTAAACTCATGAGGAGGACCCACCAAATATCATGTTGACGTGCTATGGCCTCAATATTCCGATCTTCATTGCCATCCTTATCTTTTTGAGCTTGGCTTCCAAAGCATCAGATGGAAGGAAAAGGACCTTACCTAAATAGTAGTCTTCTAACTTTCCTCGCTAGGACCGATAATGCGCAAATCATGCCCCGCCGCTAATGAAGGCACACCATTTCTTGTTCATTTTGTATTCATGGCTGTAGTTTTGCCTTGTTATGACTGAATAGTCATTCTTGCCTCGCGAACTTCTCCTAATCACAAGGACCTCTTTATTACTAGGCTTGCGATTCTTCTTACCTTTAAGAGCCTACTTGTATTTCTTTTCTGTTTATCTAGGCCGTTGAGGGATTTTTTTATTTCGATCAATAGCATTGTTCCATTCAACCGTCTCATCAGCGCGCTACGCACTCTATGGCCATGTCGAATAGCTCAACGATCGCTCATGGAGGATTTATTGCAATGTCCTCCGTAAATTGCCGATTCCTTAACCCCGCTGAAAGCCCGACAATAAAAACTGCGACCTTAGAATAACATAACTGGCCAACCTCTGATGTACCGCCTAAGAGTTTCATTAGGTTCCCGCGATCCGGGAGATCATTGTCCTTTCTAGGCGATCGACGCCCCCAAAAGTCCGCAATCAAGAGGTTGTAGAGTTGTTCTGTGTAAATTGATCTCACGGGCTGGTATAGCAACCAAGACCGCAGATCCTCCAGCATCATGGGCAAGTGTTTGCCATCACATTGCCATCACCACCAAGCAACTCGGCGGCGTAGTATAGATCCGAGGAACTCTAATGAATTTTTCCATTGAATTCTCCAGTTTGTCGGTTAGAACTTGTCCAGCTAGCCAGACGCTTAGAGTCCTACCGAGAATGCTCATAGCCCATAATTGAGTCGCGCTTTTTGGAAGGAATTGACAAATGGCTGGGGACCGATTCTTGGGTTGGCATACTGAGTATCTAGTATCCTAATTCAGCTATGGACGTTGGTATGATGACTTCGACCGATTGCCTAGTTTAGGTGATGTCAAGATCACCAAGCCAAGCGCTCATTCCTCTCAATGAGGGGAGGAGTGGCTTCATGGAAGAGCTTCCTCGTGACTCTTGCTCAATATCCGAGGAGGTCTAGATGTTTGATGGTTTTCAGCCCAACCATACTGCTCTCGCAGGGAGGAACGTCCGGACGGCCAAGGCGACTCGTGAGTTCCTTTGTTCCCTATACATCTCTCAGCGTGCATGGTTTGCAAGAATTTCTCACACCGCCCCGCAATGAACATACCTTGAGTCTCGCCGAGCAGGTCCTAGTTATTTAAAATATCATGAACTCGCTGCGTTCTCGTTGTAGGATCAAGGATAACCAACTAGAGCTGGTGAATAGGAGGTTTCTAAAACTAATCGACTATTTTAAACTTTGAACGAGATAGTTTTAACAAAGCTTCCTAGAACAATTAAGATGAAAGAACTACTAAGCTACTTAAGACAATAAAGAGCTAATGTCAATACTAGATATAATTCTAGCTAAGCATATCAACAAGAGAATTGCTAGAAATATAAATGCAAAGTAAAGACAAGAATTAACCACAATGAAGACAAATGAGTTTTTCTCGTGGTATTGCTGGTGACCTTCACTAGTCCACGCTGAGAAAGCTTGAACCAACTGCCGGCTCCACAAATTGCTTTTCTCGATTTCACTAGTGGTTGTTCTTCTTCCACTCAAGATGGTGAACACCAAACTAATCACACCTACGCCGAGCCTCTTCTCAACCTTCTTAAAGAGATCATCGCACAAACTCCTCGCTAAGTCGTCCAGGTGTTGATAAACACCAAGAGTAATGAATCACACCGCTGACTCGCAATCAAGTACAATGGATCAAACTAGAATAAATGCACTTGAATTAATGAACAACCTCTCAATGAATGCAATGAGTGTATGAGGTGTGAGAGAGAGTTTTTAGCTCAAGGGATGTTAAATGACTCTCTCCCCAAGAATAGAGTGGGTATTTATAGCCCCAAGCCAAATACGATCTTGGGAGCAAATTAAAAGTTTTTCAACACATGCGGTAGTATTGCCGTTGATCGCCGGTACTACCGCACCTTCCCAAAGAGTCCAATAACAGCCTAGGCAGACGCATTAACTACTCCGAGAGAGCCGTTGAAAATCTTGCATGTACTACCGCCATTGATCACGGTAGTTCCGCTTTTTGGTTGTTCCGAGAGAGTAGTTCCACTTTACTTTGAGGTTCAAAATGGCACCCATTGGAAATAACGCATCGCTAAAAAAATCTCGGTTATACTAGGTTGCGTAGTTCGTGATAAGCATCGGTACTACCGCACTTCCAAAGAACAAACAAACTTGAGAAATGCGCCATTCTATAAAAACGATTCGAATTGTTCTTACATCGATGCGTAGTTCCAGAACAAGAACGGGTACTACCGCAACACAAGAACGATCACCCAACTTTGCCCGATCGCACCAAAATGTGGACTCGCCCGATTTGATTGGACGCTCGCACCACGTGTCTTAACCGCACGATTGGATCACGCTGTCGGACGATCAACGCTCACCTGCAGTACCGCCAAAGGAACTCGTACTAATGTTGAGCAGAGTACCGCCAAGTACACTCTGCGACTACCGCCTATACCGCCTATACTAAGAAAAACAGCTTGTTGGCTTTTAGCACAAACTCTAAATGCATACATGATCCTAAATTGATCCAAATGGCACAAGAACATGTTATCAAGCTACTAGTCATGATCCTCTTAATAGTATGACATTTAACCTAAATTTGGTCTTCTATCCTTTTTCTTAAGACCTGTAAAATGTAAAAAATGATCCTAGACTATTTGTACTTTGTCTTTGAACCATATTGATCTTCATGTTGACCTTTAGTATGCATCTCCACGTTGTTGTATTCACCACTAGGACTAATCCTTTTAAACACTCAATAAACACGTTAGTCCCATAACACATATTGTCATTAATTACAAAACAATTTTTAGGGCCTAGATGCTTTCAATTGTTAATGAGTTTTGAAGGATTCCTATTGCGTAGGTGTTCGATGACTTGAATTCCTCCCACCCTCTCGCTTCGCTCCGCTCACCCATCACGCAATGGGGTAGAAACATGAATCACTGATTGATGTCCACTAGTTCTATTGCCTCCACTATCTCGTGTTGATGTTGGAATATCTACACCATCCACCACCTGCGCCGCGTTACGCCGTGAAGGATCGTGCACATCATCTTGATCAAGATCACATATTTAACTTGCACTCCAACAAAGAGTCTCCGACGAGCTCCCATCATAACTAAATGAGAGCCTTCCATCGCTTTGACAAGAAGTATCCATGACGGAGAATAATTGAAATTAACATCTCTAGTGGGCTTTGTGTGGACTCAACCGATCCGACTGATTTCGATCATATGCCGAAGTTTATAATTCACTGCCTTCGACCGTGGCAACTTCATTGATATCGCACGGTTGTTTGGCCGCCTCAATACCTAGGAGTCGCTTCGAATATCTCATGTCATGATTGTATCAAGAGTATCCCAATTCTCCGATTGAGGTGCCGAGTTTTTGTCGCCATTCTTGTCGCATCGAAAATGGCTTGCAGGGTATTGATATTTCAATCGCCAAAACAACCGATTCTCCGGGAGCGAGGATCGATGGGATGATGGATCTTTCTTCCATAGATCTCGCTCGTTCAATGTGAGAGCCCGTGATTAAGAAGATGATGGTGACATCGCACGTGTTCCATGGCACTGATGCATGCCCATATTGAGGTCGGATAGTCCGCCAAATCGAATCCGCTTCTTCTCATCCTATCTCGCCATGATCGTGATAGGGCATTTACTGAATGAAGAAAATGAGGATTGCCGAGTGAAAAATCTTCAAAAACTCAAATACATTCTTCCCCATGGATACATACCACCGATTTACTCAAGTCATCGATCTTACGTAAATAAAAAATAAAGAAATTGACTAAGAATTCTTGGATGAGAATATGGTTTTCTTTATTGCATCGAATCGATTTATAGGGATGCGATAAGGCGACAAACTAGCTCTAATTACACCGAGTATATTGAGTTTTCTATAGTGATCTTGAATCACTTGTTCTATCATTCGCCTAACTTTGTTGTGTTATTTTTCAATCGCTTTCTAATTGATCTTTTGCTATTTGTCATCCACTTTTAAATAACTAGCGAAGAGGTGCTAGTTATTCGGAGAAGACACTTTTGGAAGTGACGGTTCCGGCCTGAGAGACTTGTTATTAGTAAAACGCCAAATGATCGCCGTTAGTGTCAATAGAGACTAAATCAGATAGTAGTTATTGTCGCGACTTAGGCCGGAAAACATCGTGTGGTTTGAGGCAAATAGTACACGTGTCTTATTCATCACACAAAAACATGCTTGGAATCGGATCCAAGTTCTAGTTCAAAGATTCTTTGAGTAGTTATCTGTGGGTAATAGGTATTCTCACGACCATCGGTTGTATCACTAAGCACCTTAAGGGCTACATGGTCTTTAATTAAATATTAGAATAGTATTTGAAAATTTTAACTCATCAATATGCTACCGAATAACTATATGATTCATAATATAGTTATTTAGTGGTATATTGTGAAGATCCAGTTATTTAGCTGATATTGAGTGGCATATAGCAAATTGCAAAAAAAGAGTAACCCCTTTATTGTTAGGTTTGAAACAACCGCTTAGCAACAAAAAAACAATATCATGACATTCCAGCTTTATCAACAGTTACATATTACCGATGCATCTCTCTCGCTTTTTTGTTTAACCAGCATCACATGTACAGTGAGATGGGCCTCTGCCATTGGGCAACACCAGTCCAGAGAAAATAGTAATGAAAATTTTTGTAAATATACCCAAAAGCATGCAGTGAGGCTCTAGACTTACTAGCCTGGCCGAGACAATGAGCCGCCCAAGAGCGCCTAGGCGCGCCGCCTCCCGAGTCGCCGAAGGTCTAAATGCATGCGCTAAAGCACTGCACCCACTGTGAGGCGTGAGCTTCATTCGCTATTCCCAATCTTCTTCTCAATCTTCCTCCATTTCTCAAACTTCTTCTTTCCTCCTCCCACTAGTGGTGGTGGTCCGTGGCTCCCCTCGCGCCCGGCCGCCGCGCTCGGCCCGCCCTCGTCGCCGCAGCCGCAGCCTCCCATTCTAGCGCCCACTCCGGCTCCTCCACACTCCCGACGCCTCTGCTCCGGCAGCCACGCCCTCCCTTTCTAGCGCGCGCCGGCCGCCAGCAGGTTCGCTCGAGCCTGGGGACCGCCTTCAATCTGGCCGCCTAGGCGCCCTCGCCGGCCGCCCGGTCCAGCCTCCTTTGCCGGCGCCGCCCGTGGAGGTGAGGGGCGCACATCGAAATGAGTTCAAATATTTGATGACTTGATGTGTTACTTTGTTAGTGTGTAATGTGTTATAGACTTAAGTATTTAATACTTTGGCATAACACTTTGGCTTGTATAAGTAAATGAGTTAATTAGTATGATTTATGAAGTTATGAGTTATGAGTATGATTCAATGTATGACATATGACAAGATGACAATGTATTAACTTTCTATTTGAATATTTAGAAATACATGATGAAGAGGATCAAGACATTGACATCTTATTTTCCATCGCAATCCAATCAAACTCCTAAACAATAGAAACGGAGGTAGTAACACCTCATAAAACAATCCTCAGATTGTGCTTAATCCGATGACATTGTTGCCGATCCTGCTTCAAAACCACCGAGCTAGATGTGTACATTAGGATATACTAGAAGGGAGTATTTGCTATTGGGACTCGAGTTATAGATTTATAGTCCTTAGTTTTGAGCCCAATGCTTTCTCAACCTCGACTCCACCACCTGCATATGTACATTTCGTGACCTTCATCTTATCCATTCCGCAGATTTAAAAGATTATCGCCACTAACGACAGCTTGATTCGGAGAAATCCCATCGGATAAGAGTAAATCAAGTTGTTTGTTTTGAAACCGTAAATCACGAAGCTGTCAATTGCGCTTAACACTCGTTATCCGTGGCGACGCGGTAATTCCGGTTACGGCGGTCAGCGCGCGGTGCCCGTTGGGCAACGGCAGACAGAGTGTAAGTCGATATTTTCTGAAGGAAACGGAATCGATTCGAACGGCTTCGAATCGTACGTACTAAAACTTGACGCGTTCTGAACTGAACGGTATGGCATGATATCGTTGAATTATAAAACGCACCTCCCAAATTCCTTCCTGTCGTACGTATCCCAATAACCCAGTACGCCTCAAGCAGCTACAGAAACCATAGATTTCATGGAAGCTGTTCAATTCCACACGAACTTGAAGGCTTATTCGGAACCATAAATTTACGTGAAGCAGTTCAATTTCACAGGAATCGAAGAAAATACCTACGCGAAACGGAACCTTGAATTTTTGAAGAAACAATATATTTTTAAAAACAAAAATGAATTAAAAATTGACATCGTTTATTAAAAAACAGTATAGTGGCGTTTGTTGTGTGGAATGAGCTTTGATTTGCTAATTTGCTTAATATTTCTAGAACTGAAAACTGCAATTGAAAATGATAGTAGCTCATTCCAACTTTTTTTTTGCTAAAATTAGCAGTAGCTGCGCAGTACACTAGAACGATTCCTGTGGACTCGGTGCACGAGACAGCTGGACAGAGACGCTTCTTCCTCCCAAGGACCTGGTCTATTCAATTAGTGGGTGACAACTAGTACTACCATACCTAGTCCTCTTTGCTTAGCCTTAACACATACGGTAACGGAGATGGCAGTGGAAGAGAAATTTGCTGTGGTTACTGTCACAACGTACACTGAACATTGCATGTTCATACAGTACCATTTGCTTTACCAACTTCATAGCCCATTTGCAAATCTTACTCCATATCTTTGGTTGAATCATAACAAAACCAGAGACTATTCTTTATTTGTTGATCCTAGAACAAACTCTTAATATATATATAGTTGTATTCAAGCTTCTAACAAGCACCGTTCCAAACATATGGCATATTTGTATGTCGAGCTTCAGAGGATAACAACGGTTGTGTTCAAAGTGACAATCAAGTTAACGATGTTTTCTCAAATCTCAATAGCTATAATCCCTTCAACATGTCAGAAATCAATTATATGTAGCAAGCAAAACCACTCACCTGACACAAATCAATATAAATTGAGGTACTTAACTTCAATGCATACCTATCCTCGAATCGTAATCCAAAAGAAAAAATATATCATCACACACATGTAATCAAGGGTGTGTTTGAATGATGAATCATACAGTACTTGTATCTATAGTTTGAAATATACCAGGGTGTGTTTGAATGGATGAATCATGGTACTTGTATCTGATAGTTTGAAATAATCATCGCATATGCGCTTGGTGGAGTGAGGAACGATCATTCGAGACGGTGTGATTCAAGTTTAGGAAATATCACGGCGATGTTGAACCAACTCGTCGCTAAAATTGGTCGAACTGGCGCGTGCGGTGACGCTCGCTGCGCCCATCACAGCACTCATCGCGCCGCGCCATCGGTTTCGTCGGCCGCACGCCGACGCGCCCGACCGTCCCTCCATGTACACTAGCACCGCTTTAGTCCCTCCGCTGCCTGCGTTTATGCATCTTTCTCTCCCTTCCTCGCTTGGAATTGCGTAGAATTCGCCGTGACTCTCCGCTCACGCCTTACGCTCGCCGCCGGCTTTCGCCCCA